>VCII01000198.1:0-745600 GCA_006030095.1 Triplophysa siluroides | reverse complement strand
TTCTGGATTGAACATGGTGCTTTACGTGCACCTGACGGCCTCTGGAAAGCACCAGATGAAGACCAGCATTGCCCACAGCTCTGACTACTTCCATTCTTAAACAGGCGCATGGCCTCGCCCATGTCAGCACCAAACCGATGTTGAGGACACTTAGACATTGGTGGCACCCTTTTCTGACCTCAATGGTGTCCCATTACGTTCTGTTCTGTGACACGTGTCAAGAACATAACGTTAAACCTTCCCTGAAACAATTGCAAGGCACATTTTCACCTATCTGCGGCCCAGGGGAAGAGATTGTAATTGACTTTACAGACATGATCACCAGGGTCCAAGGTAAACAATACCTCTTGGTGATAGTTGACTACTTTACGGGATGGCCAGAAGCATACCCTGTTGGCCGAGAAGACAGTACCGCAGTAATTAAGTGTCTAATCAACCATTACATCCCGCATTATGGATTTCCCAGACGAGTTAGATCGGATAATGGCAGTCATTTTAAAAATGAACATCTAAAGGTGGTTGAGCAGTCTCTGGGTCTCACACATGCCTTTGGTGCAGTCTACCATGCACAATCTCAAGGAAAGGTGGAAAGAATGAATCTCACTCTGAAACTGAAATTGGCTAAAATCTGTGCACAGACAAAATTGACCTGGTTATCTGCACTCCCTCTAGCATTAATGTCTGTACGTTCTTCTGTTAACAGGATTTCTGGCTTTACACCATTTGAATTGCTTACAGGTCGATCTTTTCCTGGACCAACCACGCCTCTGCGGCCGGACACCATTAAACCTCTGTCACATTGTGCCTATTTTGACAAACTAACTGCTCTGATCCAAACACTTTTCCCAGCAGGTCACACCGGAGACTGAACCAGAACCTGTTCCACCACCCACTGAGTGGGTGCGACTGAAGACCTTCCGCAGGAAGTGGAACGAGCCCAGGTGGTCTAAACCACTGCGTGTCACCTCACGAACATCCCACTGTGTCCGCCTAGCAGGAAAAGGCGACACCTGGTATCATTTGTCTCTTGTGTGGCATGTGATTTACCCAGCAGGTCTCTGGAACAGACGGCTGTGGACCTGAGATCTCAGGTCCAAGAGAGGGAGGGTGTTGAAGGTGAAGTACAAGGGAGAGGGAGCGCAGAAAAAGGAAAATTACAGGTCATACACAAGAAAGGTGATATTTTTACAAAACAAAAGTGAAATGTACTGATCTCCCCACATACGAAGATTTCACCAACAGTTTAAAGCATATGAGAGACTGGTGCGTACAGCACAAAGTAAGTAAGGGGTTTCAGTGCCTCGGCTGGGGTGCGGACTGGATAAACTAGACTTTCAGAGAGTTCAGAGTATCTTAAGTGAAGTGTTCACAGGAGTGGACATAGTTATAACCATATATTCATTATAAGCATTATAAAGTGTATGTCATAAAATTTTAGATAGAATTGTAATACTCTAGATAGGATTTTTATTTATTTATTTTTCCTTTTGATGTTATTCTTTACATTTTCTACTTATTGTTACCATTTATATTAATTAACAAGTTAATCATGACCATGAGATTATGGGAGAATTGGAGTTGTATGGCAATCCTGATCATCATCGCTGTCATAATTGTAGGTCTTAATTTTGGAATTGAGCAATGGCAAGAAGGAAAGAATGTCACTAGGCCCAAAAGGTCAACCAAACCAGACCCATGTATACAGAGATTTGGGGGAGGGATTTAGTTAAATTATATAAATGGATCAACAACGGCGTTCACATTCGACCTGTGCAGCATCATTGACTGTAATGGCCAGAACTCTAGTTGGAGAGGATATGATGTGTATGTGTGTGATGACCCCGGATTGGAATTGGCATGTCATACCAACACTATGCAGGCAATGCCCGGATGTAACAATTGGCCCTCAGTTAGAAAATATACTGGAGCATGGAAGCCTTATGAACGAGGGGACATATGGGGGCGAGAAATAGGAACGGGATGGAAAAGTAAAGTATCATTTCAGCGAGATTTTAGCACAACCCAAAACCCCTTAACGCTCTCATTGGGAAACATAGAGCATGTCACTGAATTATTTGGCAGGAAATATTCCGTTCCGAAAAGAACAATGTACATCGCCCTAGGGGTAGATGTATCAGGAAAGGACCCAACAGGACTAATCAAAATAAACATAGTTAATCTACCGCCGGTAGCAAAGAATGACACAGGAGAGAGAAATATTTCGATAATATCATTGGGAGGCACCAGTATAGGTATGGATTACACCAAAATGAGCCCGGAAGACGTAATTGAGAGAGCCACGGGCTATGGGGAAACCAATCTGTGGCTAGAATGGTTAGTAGACACAGCTAAAGAACAAAAATTGGACGATTGTATAGCCTGTGCAGGGGCAAGACCCAGACTGCACATAGAACCAGCTCCCCTTTTTCCAAATGACACCTGGGGTTATGAATGTATGTTGTCCCTAACACGGGAAGCAGGATCTAAAAATTGTAGTACCCTAGCCTCTATATTTTCCCCCGATTACTAATGGATCAAAAACAGGGCCATTTACTACCTGTTTCAATTTCACACCATCATCTCCGACTATTAATTATGGACAGATTAACAAGGAATGGTGTAACGTCATCATACCTGACAATGGAACATTGATAGGGCCATGGGCAAGAGCAGGACTATATTATTATTGTGGTGACAGACGACTGTTCACTAGAGTACCAAGGAACACGAAAGGCCTATGTGCTATGGTTAGGCTAGGGGCACCCCTGATGTTGATAGGTGAAAAAGTAGAAAGTATGAACGGAGGGACAACTTCATTGGCCAGACGTAGAAGGCGGCATGTCATTAAAAAACAAACTGCTACTATAGATTTGTCATTAAACAGTCCCACATACATAGATGCTATAGGAGTGCCCAGAGGGGTGCCAGATGAATTTAAATTAGCAGATCAAATTGCAGCAGGTTTTGAAAATATTCCTATTTTAGCAGGATTATTTCCTGTCACCCCAAATAAAAAATGTTGACAGAATTAATTATGTCCATTACAATGTGATGAGATTAACAAATATGACAAGGGCTGCAGTAGAGGGCCTGTCAGAACAGCTGGCTCCAACATCTCTCATGGCAGTACAGAACAGGATGGCGTTAGACATGTTGTTAGCAGAGAAGGGAGGAGTGTGTCACATGTTTGGTGATTTGTGTTGCACTTTCATTCCAAATAATACGGCCCCGGATGGGTCAGTAACGAAAGCTCTGGAAGGATTGAGAACATTATCTGTCGAAATGAAGGAACACTCGGGCATAGATAACCCTGTGGGCGATTGGTTAGACAAAGCATTAGGAAAATGGAAGGCTTTAGTGATGTCCATAGTGGTTTCAATTACGGTGTTTCTAGCCATTTTAGTAACATGTGGATGTTGCTGTATACCATGCATCAGGTCACTGTGCAACCGATTGATAGTTGCAGCAATAGAAAAGAAAGATTTTACCCCACCTCCTTATACCATGCCCTTGTTGGCTACAGACCACATAACAGAGGATGATGATGATGAACAGGATTATGTGTGACCTCTTACGAGGTCAAGAGAGGGATTGAGGGATATTACTGTTGTTATTACATATTTTATTACGTATTTCTTATAGTGTGAAGATATATTTTTGTTTCATACATTCATTCATCATATAATCTGCACTGTGAAAACATTGAAAACTGTGTGTGATATTGAAGTGCTTGCAGCAGGGGAATGTGAGTGTGTGGGGGAGAGGGGACTTCTTCGGCTGCAGTTGTTTAGAAGAGTGGTATGTGGAATGTATGTTGTTTTCTCAGGAGTGTTTTGCAGGAACCAGATAAGGCAGAAGTTGGTGATTGGTGGAAACAAGGGGGATCCCGGCCCCCCAGCAGAAGAGAGATCGGCGTGAAATAACAATAAATGCTGTGAATATGTGCTGTGGGGGTTGTTGTTCCTTGGAAGTTGCTGTATTTTGTTATAATCAGATTAATAAACTTCAATAGTTATTAGAGATTGCCTACCTTCAATTTTTGAACATGCAGGACACTTAAAAGTCCAACAATACATGCATGTATGTGTTTGTGTGTTTTTAAAAGGAACACTGGAACAAGTCACTCCGAGCAGATATTCAACCACTTTCAATCTGGCTGCCTCACCTGGTATGATGAACAGTTAAAATAACAAACAAACACCATGCATTAATGAAAAGCCACTCTGGTTTTTCCTTTCAGAATTTATTGATCGTCCCAGTGAACAAAACTTGGATTATGAAGAAATTCCTCAGGTGAAAACCAGATCCCCAATATCTGTCCTGTCATATGGTATGATGTTCATTCATTAAGAGTAATTATGTTTAATTGAATATAAAAAAGTGGAATTTATCTGATGTCATGTATGGCATTTCGTTTTCAGTAGCAGAGAATGAACCAAAATCCAAAATCACCACGAAGAAATTGTTTGGTTTGTAAAATGTTACATTACAAATTAGACATTATTAAATTCTAAACAAAACAAAAAAACACGCATTCCTCAGTGAATAAGAGTGACAAGAGTAAGAGTGAAAGAAGAAAAAATATTTTTTTTTTTATCAGATGGTTTCTAAAATGATAGGGATTTTCTATTGGATTAACCTGTGTTGTGGAACTTGGACTGTACTGCTGTCTTTTGTGAACCTTTGCTGCCTGCCTCGAGCATTGCCTATAACCCCGTTTCTGATTGTTTGCTGCCTGCCCTGAACTCATTGCCTGTTTGTACCTGTTCTCCTTTGAATAAAGCTGCATCTAGATCCCACCTGTCAAGCCTCAGAGCAGTTTGTGACTGAAGACTTCACCACAATATGGATCTAGCAGCTGAACCCAATCACTGGAAAACTGCAACAAGGTTCTTGTGGTGATTCCTTGAGCACACTATGCAGGATATATCAGATGGTCGCAGCATAGAGGTTTATACAGATAGATTCCTGTGGTATTTCAATTCGTGCCTGGCGAGGAGGAGAGGATTAAGGAATGTTTTTGGAGTGGCCTTGATCAGGAAATAAGTTTCAATTTACCTGAGGAGGACCCAAACTGGACTTTAGCCCAATTCATTAACTTTATGCTGCGGTTCTGTGGCTCCCCCTTCACCATGGGTGAATTAGAGGAGGGGACTGCCCGTCAACTAATTTTGGGTGGGGGGCGGTAAACCTTTGTGTTCCACACTGATGGTGGCCAGTCCAATCATCATGGCCGCCAAGAGGTGAGCCGGTCCCGTCCGGCCTATCTGAGTTCCCTACCTCATCCAAGATGGACTCCTATGATGTTCCTGAGATCCCTGCTTGCTACACCCTGCCACCCTGCTACACCCTGCCCGGCATGTGCCTCCTGACCAGCCTAAGCTGATTCTTGCCATCTTCTCCCAATGCAGTGTTTTTTTTCTCCATGTTCAGCAGAGAGTCCTCAATTCTACAATGGTCAGCAAATATTATTACATGTTATTTACACACTTGATCAAAGAACAGTTACAGACAGATTAATGCTTACTTACTAGGTTTCACCCTCCATGTACAACTCACGAGTCCCGGATCTATACATTTCAAAAAGTACATAAATTCAGTAGCTACCAAGCAGAACTTTGTATAAACATTGTATACATTATAAGTCAGCCCGCGAGTCCGGTCGGATCCCTTGGTTGTAATTGATTACTAAACACACCATATTAAATTACTACAGCATCATAGCAGCTTTATAACCATTGTGACAGTTTCCTTCAAAACTATGCTGTTACTGTAATCACAACTCATATTTCTGACTTTCCCAGCACACAGAAACGGCTTTTCACAAACTTGCACTTTTTCATTCTGCTCTCAGCCGGTTTGACACAAAGTGCTGTTTTCAGTGCAAAAACTCATATTTCTGACTCTCCCAGTGTTCAGAAACAGCTTTTCACAAACTTGCACTTTTTCATTCTGCTCTCAGCCAGTTTGACACAAAGTGCTGTTTTCAGTGCAAAAACTCATATTTCTGACTCTCCCAGTGTTCAGAAACAGCTTTTCACAAACTAACTCTGTTCCTTTGCTAAACGCACTTCATCATTCTGCTCTCAGCCAGTTTGACAAAATGCTGTTTTCAGTGCAAAAAAATAATATTTCTGTCTCTCCCAGGGCACAGAAACAGCTTTTCACAAACTTGCTCTGTTCCTTTGCTAAGCACTTGTTCATTCTGCTCTCAGCTAGTTTGACACAAAATACTGTTTTTCGGTGCAAAAACTCATATTTCTGACTCTCCCAGTGTTCAGATACAGCTTTTCAGAAACTAACTCCGTTGTCTTAGGCCACAGGCTACTAAACTCTGAAGAGATTAGTAGCCTGTGGCCTTACCTCTTCCACCAGATGTCTATCTGTGCCCACTTTCAGCTGCTCACTGACATTGATGCTGTGAATGCGTTCGAAATGCCCATTGAAGAATTTGGAAAGGCCATCATTGAGAATTTTAGGAATGGATCAAAGAATGAAAAGATGAAGACTGTTCTGTCCCAGGCTGATAATGTCACAGGTCGGGGCAGACCCCCAATACTCTAGCCCCGAACACCAGTACCACCTCGAGGAGACCCCGGAGTTCCCAAAAAGCAGACAGACAATCAGTTAAAAATGAGCAAATTGGATTTTATTAATTTAGTTAAAACTTGAGCACTCTAAAAACGAATCTTCTTGCCAGCTTCTCTCTTCCAGCCCAGCCAGAGCAGGTGGACGACAGCCTCTTACCCGTACTTCTCCTGAGGCCGGCCCAACACAACGGTAAGTATACGGGGGGGGAGCTTCCTTTTACAGGTCGTCAATGGTAATTATGCAGACAGGTTTTCCAACATGGGCAAACAGCAGTAGACACAAAGGGCTTCCTTATATATGCAACAATGAACATCCAGGCAGGGCTTTCTTCATAAGCACACAGTAATGGAAGCAGAAGAGACGTCCCTATGCAAGTAGCAATGGTAAGTATGCAGACAGGTTTTCCAACATGGGCAAGCAGCAGTAGACACAAAGGGCTTCCTTATATAGCAACGATGAACATCCAGACAGGGCTTTCTTCATAAGCACACAGTAATGGGAGCAGAAGAGACGTTCCTATGCAAGTAGACGGTACTTACGGTCACAGGCACGGATATCGGCAAGACAGGTGCTCCACACACTCCAATAATAGTCAGACCAATCCACAGCAATACACACGTGTAATTATCCACACCACACAAACTGAAATCCAAGTACTCACAGCAACGTACGGCTTATACTCCGCCGATTTGACCGAGACCCGTCTTTATTTTCATTTTAGACATTGGAAGGTAAGCAAATGCTGTACGATGGATGATAAGTCTAGAGGGGCATATTATTTGTGAGTGTGTGCAGTCAAACGTTTTGATTGCAGTTGCAACTAGGTTTGCTGTGTACTACATCCTAAATCTGCAGTATCAGGAGGAGGCTTGTTGCACATTTGAATTTCTTCAAAGGTATGACCTTTAAGAGTTTTCCATCCTTTTACTTTTTAGTGTATCTAAATTCTTGAATTAATATGATTAACAAATGATTATTGTGTTCTGTGGAAATTTATTGAACATCCTTAGATGCTTCATTGGAATTAATCCAGAACGAGGCTCCAAGACCTGCAGAGGAAAGGTAGTCTCCAAGAAGACCGGCAAGGTGGTGAATTAAAACATTTTCAACAGTTAATCCAAAGGTTGCCTCTCTACTGAAGAATCTCATGGATTTCGAGTGGGATTTCACTTAGGTTAGTAAACTTGTGTGCGCACACGCGCACACACACACACACACACACACACACACGCGCACATTTCTATTCCTGTTTTCAGTTGAAAAATTATTCAGTCCCTGCAGGAATTCTGCTAAATGCAAAATCAAAAAGGCAGGAAAATTTGTGGCAACTTGCAAAATGTAAATGCTGCATAATTTGTCAGAAGATGCGCCATGTGACGTCATGACATTGCGCATTCTTTTAAAAGAGGCTTGCGGTGCGTTCCAAATGCGATATATCGCCGATATATTTTGCCGAGTCGCTTTCACCCCAAAATGGCTGTTGCGTAGGGCTGCTGCTGGGCGCTGGTGTTGAAATGGAATAGGGATGCAACTATTATAGATTTTGTTGGTACAATTATAGTCTGCGGAATAATCACTGTTGCACGATTACGACGATGATTGTGGATTCATTAATTTCTAAATTTTTACTTGCCCGCCACAAAAAGTAATAAATAAATAATAATGGAGAATTATTCGTTTGTTTTTGACCAATGCAATCTTCATTTATTTTGCTTATTTATTAATAAATAAGCATCGGTGCCACCAAGTTGTGGGGTGAGGCAAGGAAAATGAAACACTAAAACTACATACAAACGTGTTTACATTTTTTATAAAAAAAAGTATACAAATCTGTAGTGGAGTAGGCGGGGCGAGACCGTGGTTCGAGACCGGTGAGTAATTGTGAATAAGCGCCAGCTGTGCGCACACCGGGCTCGAATCACGTAGGAGATTTGGAGCATATAAAAGGAACGAGCGACCGGACCGTCGATGAGAGAGGACCGGGCCCGAACTTGTGTTACGTTGGTATTTGTATTTATGTTTATGTTTTGTTCGCCGGCGGTCGTCCGTGAGGGGCCGCCGGCTGTTATATTACTTTATTAAATGTTTAAGTATCTGCCGGTTCCTGACTCCTTCCTTCCTTTTAATGAACCTCGTTACAAAATCATTATTGTTTATTATACATAAACACCCTTTAAAACTTTAAATTTAAAGTATACCATAAACACTATGCCTTCAATATCAGTGAGTGTTTTAGTTTTCTATGTTTATCTTTCAGACTACCAGACCTGCATGTGGAGTTGGTCAACGATGGTGGAATGTTCTTTGCCTGTTCAAGCTTTATTAATACAATGAATTTCAAGTTTTTTCTCAAGTATTTTTATTGTTCAAGCTTTATTAAAACAATGAATTAAGTTTTTTAAAGTTTTAGAAAGTTTTTTGATATCTTTATGCACAATATCTGTGCTTGGAGAAATAATAATACACATTTTAAACTGTTTAAATATGTCTATAGACTTGGTCCTTTTTGCACAATATCTGTTTGGTAATTTTATGGTTCCTCTTCTAATCTTTGCCAGTCTGTTGTTTAATTTAGTTAAATAAAAAGCATTCATTCAGAAACCCTGCTGCCAGTATTTTACCGTTAATTTACTGAAAATATGTAATTTAATAAAACTGTAAAATTACGGTACGCAGCTGGAAACCCTGCTGCCAGTGTTTTACAGTAAAATTACGCCAGAATATTTTACAGTGTTGAGCACAGACAACCCATCACAAGTGAATATATGGTTGTTTATTAAACTCTACTCTACATGGAAAACATAATGACGATCGCATAAACACAAACAATAAATGAAACAAACGCTCTAGTGAGCAGAGAGAGAAAGAGAGTGTGAAAGAGAGAAAAACTGCATGGCAACCTGGCAATTAAACATTTCTGAACATCTGTAACACTCACGTTTCAAGCTTGAAAACAGTCTCGACTTATCGCGGCTAAAATTATATTACATACTTGCATTTCAACTTGCAAAGCAAACATCAAGATCCGTGTGGAAAGTAAATTCTGTTGTTGTTCAGAAAGTTTGTCCTGCTGAAGAACAGAATTTCAGGCCTAGCAGCCCTGTGAGTCCAGGTAGAAAAGAACATCTCCTAGTCCAACAATGCTTTTTAAAGAGAGAAGAGACTTGAAGAAGATTAAAAAACTAACCGTCTATGTCCTCGATCGATATTTAACTTCATGAAAAGGCATGCCCTACGAGTTTGAGTCAACCAATCGACATTGAGCAGGGGAAGGTTTAGTTCCCCACTCAGCAGCTAATTTGCATCTTTATGATCACTTAGCAACTTTACAAACTACCTGTCCAGATTATTACATGAAGAGTATAAAGTGTTCTATGGTCACACGATATGTATGAAGTAGGACGAAATCAAGAGACATACATTTAGGTACCAAATGTTCCAGGTTTGAATCGCTTAGAGTCATGATTCATTCGGATGTACAAATACAAACAAAGCCTAAATCAAATGTACATATTTACCAGTTACAAATGGTTTAAAGAACCAAGAGAGCCAACATATAACAGGGATAATTACATATATTTACAGAAAAGGACAGTTTAATCACATAAGTACCTCTGTTGGGCCAGCTGGAACATTTCACACCTTCACTCTGCTTGCTTTGAAGCCCAGGAAGAATCGTAAATATCCCAGGGAAAAACAAAAGGTTATAAACATTTTCGAGAGAACCGACCTAAATCCAGGCCCCCTTTGGAGCCAGGTCTGGCTCTGGTGTTTTGATGTTGGTATCAAGAAACCAGATCAAAAGGGGGTGGGGGGGTATGGATCTTCTTTTAATGATCCCGACCATTTGGCTTATGCCAAGTCTCTACAACAGCGTGTTCCAGCTCCTGCCAATATCCAGCAACTTTGCAAGCCAATTGAAGAGGAGTGGACCAACCTTCCACAGGCCACAATCAACAACCTGATTAACTCTATGCGAAGGAGATGTGTTGTACTGCATGAGGCAAATGGTGGTCACACAGATACTCACTGTTTTTCGGACCCCACCGGACTCCCCAATACAGTAAAACTGCACATTTTAGAGTGGCCTTCTATTGTGGCACACCTATTGTGGCGCACCTAAGGCACACCTGCTGTCTAATCAACATCTTGATATGCCACACCTGTGAGGTGTATGAATTATCTTGGCAAAGGAGAAGTGCTCACTAACACAGATTTAGACAGATTTGTGAACAATATTTGAGAGAAATAGGCCTTATGAAATAGAAAATGTCTTAGATCTTTGATTTCCGCTCATGAAAAATTGGGGCAAAAACAAAAGTGTTGCGTTTATAATTTTGGTCAGTGTACTTGGCACATAAAAAAACATCACAGAATAGATTTTCCCAGGTTGTTTTTAATACTACAATAGATTACATATTAAAGCAACATGGGTGTAAAATAGGCATAATACAGACAAAATAATAATTTACTGCAAGTTACAGTCAATAAGCATTTTTCTGTTAATTATTCTTCACAATGGGACGTGTGAATGGGCCTGTTATTGCCGAAATATAACTGAAAAAACACATCGCAAAAACACAAAGCCATTTAATTGTTTACTTTTATCAAAAGCATATTGCCCTACAAGGTAAAAATGAAAATACATGAAAATAAAAAGCTCTGGATGTGCTGTACTTGAAGAAAATTGAAAGCTTTGTTTCATGTGTTGTTTACTTGTACAAAAAACATGTTACATTGTTAATGCAACCTGTCTCCCATAACTTAAGATGTTGCGCTTGTCATTACATCACATGGCAAATCTATGGCCCACACTCCAGTACAGTAGGTGTTTTTTGCAAACTGAGGTTTCGGACATACTATTCATGACTCATACTCATTTTTGTCTACTATATAGTATGGAAGTAGGTGATTTCGGACACATCCCATGCTTCGTCCTAACCAAGCAATCAGTCTTACTCTACTCCTTTACCTGATTTAAACTAGAGGAGATAAGCATCATAGAGCCCCAGAGGAAGGGAGTGAAACTACAGCCTACCAAAAACAATAGTAACCAGGGCTATGGACTGTTACAGTATGTTGACCGCGATCAGCAATGCTCATGTATGGAATAACATGCTTCAATACTGGAAAATGGCCACTAGGTGGCGACTTTACACTATGATAATGGTAACACGTACTAATGAAGTGAAACTGAACGTTGTCAGTGTTGGCAGTGTCTCTTAGAAATTGATTCACAGCGCTCATGGTAAAAGCGTGGGACGCTAAGGTCTCGATAACATGTATAAGAAATTACTGTGTCAACTTGCTACAGTAAACAAGCGCATATACATTAAAAAACAATGTGATTAACACATTCTTGTGAGTTCCCTTTTACAGTCTCTTTAATTTACAGGCACATCCTGTCTCCTTACTTCTCACTAATAACTTAACTGAAGCTGCACAGGGCAAATTTAAAGAAGTAATTTTGATGGTTTGGAATTCGTGGAGGAAGAAAGTACTTCCCCAGTTCCTTTAAAAACTGGAGGGTTTTAAAAGACACTCTGGTGTTGTTTCTGATTTATCTAAACACATGTGCCGTCGAACCGCTGTATAAATGCTATATTATATCAGGGGCTGTGGTTACCTGCAACCTCGTGCCTCTGGTCTAATCGCAGCCATCCTGATATAAGTGCACTATCATCTATAAGATAAACTATATCGAGCGATATTGCATTAATAACATATAGAGTATTGTTCTGTGTTTTATATACAGTAGCATATGTATTTGTGATTGCAAGCATCTTGCATAATCATGATAATTTTCCAATAAAAAATTGTGTGTTAAGGCAGAAGGTGAAGATCACACAATGAAATACTCAATGCATTAAAGATTAACTGAAATACAAAAAGATAATATTTCTGACTCTATATTAAAATGTAATAAGGTCTACTATAGTATCACATCTATGGACTTTTATCGTTTGATACCCTGTGTTTGGATGCTCCTTCATCTTCCCCTTGGATATCTTTAATACACGCTTGTTGTGGATTATTTTCCTTGAGTGTTTTGTATTATCATAGCACACGTGAAAGAATAACCCGCCTAAAGTAAGTTTAAGCAGCGTTTCTCTCCTCTGTGGTTTTGGATTTGGAGAGGAAGTTCAACAAGCACCTTAGAAGATGGTTGGGAATACCACCGAGCTTTACATCCTTGGGGCTCTACATAAGGTCGGACCAGCTCCAGCTTCCCCTGTCATCAGGGGTGGAGGAGAGGGACTCTCGAGACCAACTCACCAGGGAAGCAGGAGTCAGAACAAGATCGGGCCGTAAATGGGCCGTCAGCACGGCAATTAACCAGGCAGAAGGTTTTCTTAGGACCAAAGACATCATCGGAAATCCTTGCACTGGAAGACGGGGTCTAGGATCAGCACTTTTCCAGCAGTGGTCAAAGTCCACCCCTAGGGAGAAGAGAAGCAAGATACAGGATGAAGTCCGAAACCTTGAGGAAGAAGGGAGAAGAGCAAAATCCATTGAGCTCGCAACTCAATGTGCCTGGACGAGGTGGCACCTCCCCAAGAGAACAATCACATGGAGGGAACTGTGGCGGCTGGAGCCCTTCCGTACATCCTTTCTACTCCGAGATTTTCTGCAGTGATTGCTGGGCAAAATAATGTGTTATGCTCCGGTGTCTTTCATTGAAGTACTGGTGAGCGGTGTAGGGCTTGACAAGGTTGGAGTCTCTTGGCTGGCCCTGGGGATGTTGGGGAGGTGCCGTCTGACCTCAGGCTGTGGTAAGAGCAGTGTTCTGCTGGTGCTTGGCTACCCTCCCATTTGTTCTGGGCACACTGTCAGTGTAGACCAGTGTTAAGGCAGTGTTTGGCAAGTCCAGCTTTCAGATAGAATTCCATTCAGCAAGGGTAAATCAGGCATGTGGTGAAGCACAGGTGCCATTTGGTGTGTGTACATGGTACCATCTTGAGAGCTCAATTACATGAGTGGGCAGTTCTTTTTAACAGTTCACCTTGTAGGTGGTCTTCTGTGTAGCCCATAATGCAGCTAGCTTGGGATGTAATGTCATGTGGCTCTGTGAGTGGGGCCACCTAGTTAACATTACTTCTGCATCATTGTCTTTGTGAAGAGCAGCTCTAGCACTGGCAGTTGATGGCAGGTGCAGGGCGTGATCCGTCTCCTTGGAGTGGTGATGCGTTGTTCAAAATCTTTGGTAAATGTGCTGACTTGTGCAAAAGATGACTTATTCTGTAAAAAGGTGGGTGTGGCTTCCAGAGTGGGCCATGCTCCAAGTATTCCATTGAATATGTGTGGTTGAAGGCTTGGTCGCACGGTGTGTTGAGCTGAACAGTGAGCCCTTTTGGTGAATGCAGGTGTTACAGTCTCATTTATTCACCAGAGTCCAAAGCTCTGGCTGGTCTAGTAGAAACTTCTCGCACCCCATGGGGCTGTGAGATTCGCGAGAACCAGGAAGTAGCAGGTTCAGCATTGGTTATTCCATTTTCAAGTTCAAAGCACGGGTGTCCTGGGCCGTTGCCGTGGTAGACAGGCATGAGTCCAATGGAAACTACACGCACTTGACAGAAGAGGAAATGTCTGATGCTGGTGTTGTTGTGGAGAGCGTGTGAACAGTGCAAAGCTGATGTCTGAGATATCTGCCTATACTTCCATTATGGTGATGTAAGTGCAGGAAACGTCAGGGTCGTCGGCTGGTTCGACCTTGAGACTGAGTTCTCGTGACATGCTGAGATGTCATGCCTGACTTTTGTGACCTGGCAATGTATTTCAGACGAGTTGGCTGGCTGGAAAGCGGAAGTTCCCGCACTTGAGCCCAATTCTATTGTGATGCTTAAAGTCTCTTAGAGGCTCAAAAACAATTCTCAGGTCTTCGCTGGTGAAGAGAGAGGGCGTGTGTCCCTCTGTGATATGTACATGGGGTGTACATACTTGTGGAGGTGCTGGTCAGGTGTGTGGGAACTTCATGTTTCAATCATACCTCAGTTGATGGCCGCCTGTGTGTGTCTCGGCTTCTTCTGGGTAGTCAGCCGTCTGCTGAGATGCAGTCTGGGTGCCATGCTCATCTCTTTTGTGTTAGGATGACGGTCTCTCTGGTCGACAAGCAGGTTGCAGAGATCTGCACGTTTTCTCAGTAGGAGGGTAGTGAAGAGGGTTGTTCGTTTCTCATGCCACTCGTGGTTAAAAAGAATCTGATTTAGATTTTTACATCCTCCTGTTAAGGTTTATTGTAGAATCAGCGTCTTCGATGTCCTTAGGATCTCTGCTGGCTCAGACATAGTTGCACTGTTTTGCTCTCTGGACAGGTGTCATCCATAGTATTAAGATGAATGCCTCGATGGCTGTTTGGCCGGAACGAGTCAGTGGCTCCTAGGTTGCCAGCTGGGTTTCCACGGGGCGCCGTCTTTTGAGTCCGATGAAAGTGGTTAGCTCCATGTTATCTCAGGGCATCCTGTCTGATGCTTGGCTGTTCCCGGCAGGCTGTATCATCTGCTGAGTCTCCGCTGAAGATCTGCTGCTGTGGTGCACCCTCCAGAGTCAGTTCTTTGTGATGCGCAGAGATAGGCGGGATTTAAACAGTCTTTATGGAGAGAGCGCTATGTTCTCTGTAGGCCTTATGGGCTGAGTTTCGCAGATATCAAGCGTTTGTGGTAGAAGAAGGCCGTAGCACTAAGGTGATGTCTCACTGTGTGATGCGGATTTCTGAGGAAGGAGAGTTTTGCTTTGAGGTCTTCTTCCCTTTCGGCCTTTTCTGTCGTCAGACGTAGGCTCGGATGCTGGCTGTAGCAGAGGTGTTGTAGCTGCAGTAGTCCGCTTTGACAGTTTCTGGCTGCTGGCATAGGACATGTGGTCCTCTTGGCTGGAGGTGATCCTAAGCAGGTGATCTGTCTTTTGTGGTCACACTGGGCAGTGTTAATGCCTGAGAGGCAATGTTTTGCAAGTAGGCGTTTGTTGTGGCCTCCTGCAGGTTCAGGGTGATAGCATTTAGTGGTGACAGCTGTCATGTTTCTTCTCGTTTGGCTCTCAGCGGAGGCGGTCGCATTTTCTCACTCCCCGTCCTTGCCCATATTTTCCCTGCTTTGTCTCCTGTCTTGTCTCGTCTCATCTACTGAGAGACTCTCTCTGCACTGCTCTCCAAACTTGGAAATTATGTAAGTGATCAACTGGTCTCTCAACGCAATTGACACCATTTTCTCGATGAGAAAATTGGGTTCGGGGGAACCCGCATGTCCTGACGGAACGTACGCAGCTGGCTACACGATGGACGGCTGGGAGAGATGGCGGATCGTGTGTCTGGCGGCTCTTTCAGTCAAGGATATCGAGGATATTTACCTATTTGGAACCATGATAACAGGTCTTGTGCTGATTGGATTAGGCTTTGCCCTGGGTTATCGAAAAATTTATAAAACGGGAACAGCTGTCATATGGCTGCCCGTTTTGATCGAAGCTGTTGGAAGAGCGGTCAGCATTGAGACTGAGACTATTAACCGAAATATGGTCGCCATCAGGGAAACCCTAACAGCTCTGGGAAGGAAAATTGATAATATCGGAGGTCAGAATCACCATTGAACCACTCGGACTATGAGGGTTACCGTGACATATTGGAATACGGTCTCCCGACTAAACAAATCACAATCTTATCTTTCGACTCCCCGGATCCAGAAACGGCCTTTGACAAGGCAGCTGGAAAATGTAACCCTGTGGGAGCACTGCAGCGAGACGCTCTTGCGTTCCTCCCCAACCAAAGACTTAGAACTATCACACACACACACATACAGACTTATCACTCCCACTCCTCCGCATGCTTTGAACCGCCAGCCTGGAAGGCAGGTCTGTTGAGCGGCGCCGTAATGGCACTGGACCGGATGGCTGCTTGTCGGAGCTGGATTATCTTACCCTGTTGCAAGTCTTGTCTATGGTGTATTATTGTATCTGTGTTTTTTTTTTCTCCCCACTTACCTCATGTTTTTGCTGTATTTTTCTTCTTAAATCCATTTCGTTACACTGTACTTGTTATATGTGTAATGACAATAAATTGAATCCAAATCCAATCCAAATGTTTCTGGCCAGCTTGCTGGGGTCTGTGGGGCCATGCAGTGCGTGTGTCTGCAGGTTCTTCTGCATGGTTCCTGCCCCACCCCTCTGTGTTTGCTGGCTAGTAAGGTCTGAATGGTGGGCTTTCACCCCCCCTTTCGAAGCTTTGGGCTTTTTGCTGAGGGGCGGGACAGGAGAGATTCTGTTGCATTCTCCTGTTGTTTACGTTGTAGTCTGCAAGCTAAGTTCAGTTCATTTTGGTTTCATTGCTAAATTATGGCTTGGACTTCAGCGTGGATTGCTTGCAGATGGCCTTTATAGGCTTGGGCATGGCATTGTGTTGCTGTCTGCCGGGGCCATTATAGAGAGCTTCTTCATGTTGGAGTTTTCCTACCAGCTCCTCTCTGACGTGTGCTCCAATTGCTCTCTTCGCTCAGTCTGTGTTGCAAAGGACTCTTGTATCTCCTGGTCCTCTTCATCCGCTGTCATTTGCAGGTCCAGCTGGTCTAGGCGGTTCCGCACGTGCTCCTGGCTCTTCTCGGCTTCCTTCGCTCTGGCTCTAGTAGGACGATCTGGTTGTGGTCACCGATTATCCTGGCTGTGCACTTAAAATTTGTTTGTTGTCTCAATGTAGTTGTAGCTCTTGTTCGGATCGTGGTCCCTTTGCCGGTTTAGATCGTCCGACCCATTGCTCTCAGTGCAGTTGCCATGTGCCAATGTTGGTCCCAGGCAGGAGTCCGTTGCAGCGCTTTGCCCGGTCTCTAGCTGGTCTGACAGTTGACAGGACTGGATGGTCTGGACATATTGAGACACAGGGGAAGAGAGAAAGGCACAAAGAGCAAGATGCATGTCCGTACAGATCTACTGAGCTAAATATGTGGGCTATGTGTTGAATGCTTAACTGAGTTATGGAAAATAGTAGCCAGGATGGCAGTGATAAAAACTGATAAGTGGGCTGAATCAGAGTCATTGCTAAAAGACGATGAAAATCTGAAAAAAGATGCAGTGATCAATCATGCTGAGAATACGGGAGTGTTTGTGCTCATATTTGCATCAGAGATATACAATATTTTGGAACAGAGACCACCGCTGTGGCAAACAGCGAATCAGAGCGCCCCATGGAGCCAAATGAGCTTGAGTCTCAGGACTCGCAATCTGTTGACCTGTTACAGGTTGATATGTAGATATGAGTCTGTAGATATACATTCGGACAGTGAGGAATCTGATGTTGTGGATTATTTCACTGATATCAGTTCCCAAGAAAGTTTTGCAGAGATTAAATGCAGCTCCCAAGTAAAACCAACTTGATTTACATTACAACAAATTAATGATTTTCTCAATGGAACGTTTAATCAACAAAAACCAAAATTAGAGAAGTATTTCCCTGATTTACAATTGTTTGTTGATTCTTGCAAAATGGCTATGAGAAAAGCTTCTTTGGAGGAGCTTGATCAACCTAAAAGATATACAAACCCGACTCCCAAAAAATTGGGACACTGTAAAAATTGTGAGTAAAAAATGAATGGAATAATTTACAAATCTCATAAATTTATATTTTATTCACAATAGAATACAGATAATACCTCACATATTGGCTCATTTTGACTTCATGAGAGCTACACATTCCAAAAAAGTTGGGACAGGTAGCAATAAGAGGCCGGAAAAGTTAAATGTACATATAAGGACAGACAGCTGGAGGACCAATTTGCAACTTATTAGGTCAATTGGCAACATGATTGGGTATAAAAAGAGCCTCTCAGAGTGGCAGTGTCCCAGAAGTCAAGATGGGCAGAGGATCACCAATTACCCCAGTGCTGCGACGAAAAATAGTGGAGTTTCTCAGAGAAAAATTGCAAAGAGTTTGAAGTTATCATCACCTACAGTGCATAATATCATCCAAAGATTCAGAGAATCTGGAACAATCTCTGTGCGTAAGGGTCAAGGCCAGAAAACCATACAGGATGCCCGTGATCTTCGGGCCCTTAGACGGCACTACATCACATACAGGAATGCTACTGTAATGGAAATCACAACATGGGCTCAGGAATACTTCCAGAAGACAATGTCGGTGAACACAATCTACCGTGCCATTCGCCGTTGCCGGCTAAAACTCTATAGGTCAAAAAAGAAGCCATATCTAAACATGATCCAGAAGCGCAGGTGTTTTCTCTGGGCCAAGGCTCATTTAAAATGGACTGTGACAAAGTGGAAAACTGTTATGTGGTCAGACGAATCAAAATTTGAAGTTCTTTTTGGAAAACTGAGACGCCATGTCATCTGGACTAAGAAGGACAAGGACAACCCAAGTTGTTATCAGCACTCAGTTCAGAAGCCTGCATCTCTGATGGTATGGGGTTGCATGAGTGCGTGTGGCATGGGCAGCTTACACATCTGGAAAGGCGGCATCAATGCTGAAAGGTATATCCAAGTTCTAGAACAACATATGCTCCCATCCAGACGTCGTCTCTTTCAGGGAAGACCTTGCATTTTCCAACATGACAATGCCAGACCGCATACTGCATCAATTACAACATCATGGCTGTGTAGAAAGATCCGGGTACTGAAATGGCCAGCCTGCAGTCCAGATCTTTCACCCATAGAAAACATTTGATGCATCATAAAGAGGAAGATGCGACAAAGAAGACCTAAGACAGTTGAGCAACTAGAAGCCTGTATTAGACAAGAATGGGACAACATTCCTATTTCTAAACTTGAGTAACTTGTCTCCTCAGGCACCAGACGTTTGCAGACTGTTATAAATAGAAGAGGGAATGCCACACAGTGGTAAACATGGCCTTGTCCCAACGTTTTTGAGATGTGTTGATGCCATGAAATGTAAAATCAACTTATTTTTCCCTTAAAATTATACATTTTCTCAGTTTAAACATTTGATATGTCATCTTTGTTGTATTCTGAATAAAATATTGAAATTTGAAACTTCCACATCATTGCATACTGTTTTTATTCACAATTTGTACAGTGTCCCAACTTTTTTTGGAATCGGGTTTGTAGACTTAAGAAATATATCAGTGCTGTTAAAAAATAAAAAAAAAACATGTAAAAAAACATTAACATGGTCATATACACTCACCTAAAGGATTATTAGGAACACCATACTAATACTGTGTTTGACCCCCTTTCGCCTTCAGAACTGCCTTAATTCTACGCGGCATTGATTCAACAAGGTACTAAAAGCATTCTTTAGAAATGTTGGCCCATATTGATAGGATAGCATCTTGCAGTTGATGGAGATTTGTGGGACGCACGACAAGCTCCCGTTCCACCATATCCCAAAGATGCTCTATTGGGTTGAGATCTGGTGACTGTGGGGGCCATTTTAGTACATTGTCATGTTCAGGAAACCAATTTGAAATGATTTGAGCTTTGTGACATTGTCATTATCCTGCTGGAAGTAGCCATCAGAGGATGGGTACATGGTGGTCATAAAGGGATGGACATGGTCAGAAACAATGCTCAGGTAGGCCGTGGCATTTCAACGATGCCCAATTGGCACTAAGGGGCCTAAAGTGTGCCAAGAAAACATCCCCCACACCATTACACCCCCACCATAATTGCATTAATGAGAAATTGAACAGGTGTTCCTAATAATCCTTTAGGTGACACAAAAATGTAGCTTCTGTTACCTTTTATTTCAAGAAATGTCAAGGAAAACATGGCGATTGAACGCTGGAATACGGATTAGAATCAATATTTAAACGAAACTGGACAGGATCGGTTACGTTGACTCAAAACGCGTATGCAAAGAAAGTGAAATCCTTGGGTTTTTTTTCAGTTTGTTCATTGTTTTGGATTAAACAGTGGTATGCACATTCATAGAGGACCACTTACAATGAAATGTATGCTGGTTTCTTTTGGATTCGTCTGAACTGATCCGAACCATAGGAGCTGAAAGATAAGTAGTGCCGTTTATTTTGATTTTGTTAGAAAGGCCGGTCCTTCAGCATTTGATTTAACCCTTTCCTCTCTGATGTTTTGATTGCAAAACAAGTTCAGAACACGAATCTTGAGTGTTTTAGGTTCAAAATGATGCATAGTTTAAACAGTTGGCCGTAAATTACTGTAAAACAAAGGCAATAAAATACGTAGACACGCCCACAAATGCCATGACGGCCCGTGCACGGGTGCTTGATAATATATTAAGTTAATATATTATTTTTTAGCATTTTTTCTATATCTTATTTTTTATCATGACAACCTAAAACATTGGGACCTTTAATGTCAATGGCTGTCGATGTACAAGGAAGAAGTTGCTTTATTTGATTATCTGCGGCTAAAACAGGCAGATGTTATTTTGTTACAAGAAACGCATACAGATAAGCAGAATCAAGCACAGTGGTATGGAGATTGGAAAGGCAGTGTTGAACTAAGTCATAGTACAAACCTAAGTGCAGGTGTTGCCATACTCTTCTCTACCTGCGTTAGTATGCAACCAGATGTGGTTGAAATAATACCTGGTAGGATTTTGAGAGCTGATATTGTTTTTGGTAATACTGTGTGTAGCTGTGGAAGTCCTCGTGGAGATCGAGGGATTGGAGTGTAGCCCCACCCACACTCCCAACACTGAGGGTAAATTGCAGCTTTGCACTGTTTTGATGAGGATGATTTCTGCTGCCTACTTTCCCCGCTGGTCCCTCCCTGCTCTCATTCGTTTTCGCCGATCCTGCCAAGCTCTCTCTTATTTATGCTGTTCCTACCCAGCTCTCTCTTATTTACACTGGTCCTTCCAGCTCTCCCTCATCTCTGCTAGTCCCACCCAGATCTCCTTTGTTAGCCAGCACCTCATCTCTGTAGGATCTGGTCAAGGAGCAAAGGTTACCATGTGTGATCGTTAAACTCCACAACCTCTCAGCAGGGTCCTAACTGGTGCCAGAGAGTCTGATCCAACTGCACTTCTCTTAAACATTCATCAATGACCAAGACAGGATGCTTCCCCAAATTGAGATTGGGGAAACATATGGCCCACAGATTGAGACATCCAATCTCTTCCAAAGAATTTCTCTTTGTCTCTTTTTAAACTACAAAAGAAATGGTCTAAATGTGTTAACATTTAATTCTGCCTCACCTATAACCTAAAGGGCATGTGGCATGTTTGTATTCTTTTTATATTAACATTCTTGTACAAACTACAGGTCAATGTACTTATAATTCTTTCATGTTTCATATCTAAATGTTTCCCTCTTCATTCTTTAAAAGATGGTGTAGTTGGTCAGACGACCTAAACCTTCAAAGGGACCACGATCCAAACCAGAGCATCAACTACAGAGAGCCAACAAACTCATCTGAAGTGCAGAGCCGGGATCATCGGTGACCACGCCCACAACTAGATCGCCCAACTAGAGCCAGAGAGAAGGAAACCGAGAGGATCCAAGAGCACGTGCAGCACTGCCTAGACCAGCTGGACCTGCAAATGACAGCGGATGAAGAGGACCAGGAGCTAAATGAGAAGATGAAAAGCTACAAGAGACCTTTGCAAAACACAGACTGAGCGCAGAGAGCAATTGGAGCAGATGCCAGAGAGAAGCTGGCAGGAATACTCCAACATGCAGAAGCTCTCTATAATGGCCCCGGCAGACAGAAACACAATGCCATGGCCAAGGCCTATAAAGGCCACCT
Organism: Triplophysa siluroides; assembly: GCA_006030095.1. NCBI lineage: Eukaryota > Metazoa > Chordata > Actinopteri > Cypriniformes > Nemacheilidae > Triplophysa > Triplophysa siluroides. The sequence goes on along the minus strand of VCII01000198.1, from coordinate 723,334 downwards.
GCAAGCAGTCCACGGTGAAGTCCAAGCCATGACTTGGCAATGGAACCAAAATGAACTGAATTTAGCTTGCAGACTACAGTGTGAACAGACAGGAGAATACAACAGAATATCTTCTGTGAGACAGGTCAGCCCCCAGCTAAAAGCCCAAAGCTGCGAAAGGGGGATGAAAGCCCACTGTTCACACCTTACTAGCCAGCAAACACAGAGGGGTGGAGGCAGGAACCATCCAGAAGAACCTGCAGACACACACGCCACATGGCCCCACAAACCCCAGCAAGCTGGCCAGAAACATGACAGATGTCACCACTAAATGCTGTCACCCTGAACACTGCAGGAGGCCACAACAAACGCCTACCTGCAAAACATTGCCTCTCAGGCATTAACACTGCCCAGTGTGACCACAAAAGACAGATCACCTGCTTAGGATCACCTCCAGCCAAGAGGACCACATGTCCTATGCCAGCAGCCAGAAACTGTCAAAGCGGACTGCTGCAGCTACAACACCTCTGCTACAGCCAGCATCCGAGCCTACGTCTGACGACAGAAAAGGCCAAAAGGGAAGAAGACCTCAAAGCAAAACTTTCCTTCCTCAGAAATCCGCATCACACAGTGAGACATCACCTTAGTGCTACGGCCTTCTTCTGCCACAAACGCTTGATATCTGCGAAACTCAGCCCATAAGGCCTACAGAGAACATAGCGCTCTCTCCATAAAGACTGTTTAAATCCCGCCTATCTCTGCGCATCACAAAGAACTGACTCTGGAGGGTGCACCACAGCAGATCTTCAGCAGAGACTCAGCAGATGTTACAGCCTGCCGGGAAAAGCCAAGCATCAGACAAGATGCCCTGAGATAACATGGAGCTAAACCACTTTCATCGGACTCGAAAGACGGCGCCCCGTGGAAACCCAGCTGGCAACCTAGGAGCCACTGACTCGTTCCGGCCAAACAGCCATCGAGGCATTCATCTTAATACTATGGATGACACCTGTCCAGAGAGCAAAACAGTGCAACTACGGCTGAGCCAGCAGAGATCCTAAGGACATCGAAGACGCTGATTCTACAATAAACCTTAACAGGAGGATGTAAAAATCAAAATCAGATTATTTTTAATCACGAGTGGCATGAAAAACGAACAACCCTCTTCACTGCCCTCCTACTGAGAAAACGTGCAGATCTCTGCAACCTGCTTGTCGACCAGAGAGACCGTCATCGTAACACAAAAGATGAGCATGGCACCCAGACCGCATCTCAGCAGACGGCTGACTACCCAGAAGAAGCCGAGACACACACAGGCGGCCATCAACTGAGGTATGATTGAAACAAGAAGTTCCCACACACCTGACCAGCAGCTCCACAAGTATGTACACCCCATGTACATATCACAGAGGGACACACGCCCTCTCTTCACCAGCGAAGACCTGAGAATTGTTTTTGAGCCTCTAAGAGACTTTAAGCATCACAATAGAATTGGGCTCAAGCGCGGGAACTTCCACTCTCCAGCCAGCCAACTCGTCTGAAATACATTGCCAGGTCACAAAAGTCAGGCATGACATCTCAGCTGGTCACGAGAACTCAGTCTCAAGGTCGAACCAGCCGACAACCCAGACGTTTCCTGTGCTTACATCACCATACAGGAACTATAGGCAGCTATCTCAGACAACAGCTCTACACTGTTCACACGCTCTCCACAACAACACCAGCATCACACATTTCCTCTTCTGTCAAGTGCGCACAGTTTCCATTGGACTCATGTCTGTCAACCACGGCAACATCCCAGGAAACCTGTGCCTTGAATTTGAAATGGAATAACCAATACTGAACCTGCTACTTCCTGGTTCTCGCGAATCTCACAGCCCCATGGGGGCCCTGTCCAGTGCGAGAACTTTCAACAGCCCAGAGCTTTGCACTCTGGTAAATAAATGAGACTGCAGCACCTGCATTCACCAAAAGGGGTCACTGTTCAGCTCAACACACAGTGTGACCAAGCCTTCAACCACACATATTCAATGGAATACGTGGAGCATGGCCCACTCTGGAAGCCACACCCCTTTTTTACTGAATAAGTCATCTTTTTGCAGCGTGCATACTGTACAAGTGAGTACATTTACCAAAGATTTTGAACAATGTCTTTATGAAGAGAATGACAGCGTATTACCACTCCAGAAAATGTGAAGGCCAGAGAGCATGCTGCACCCTGAAGGATTCACAAGTGGAATGTGATGTGAGTGACAAGATTTTATATCATAACTTTGCCCAAGGGTGGGGGTTAGCTAGACAACACCACTCCCCATGGCACAGAACTACAGGCATTTGCATGGAAGCCAATCATGCCATCCCACCTGCTGTTTCATCCAGGACTGCTGCTGTGCATCTCCGTGGAGACAGGAAACACCCTAACCAACCTGTTGCAAGAACCAGCAAACAGGTGCAGGGCTGTTCTCCCTTGATGTCCAAGCAGGATGGAAAAGATAAAAGGTGCCCAAGTTGAGACAATGCCCGACCACTTGGGAACTTTCTCTGCCTGTATGTGGAGATGCTGGGGACAAAAAGGAACCTCCAGTCATCCTGCCATCATGATCCAACTACCCATCGTCAGCTGAAGTTTACATTCGCACTTCCCCTTCCGTAAGGGGGATGTAGTGACTGGATCATTGAGAGGAAAAGCCACAAACCTCCCTCCCACTCCCTTTTGTCCTGGTTTCTTGATCCATCATCAAAAGACCATAGCAAAACCTGGCTCCAGTTGTCTGGTTGTAGGTTTTGCTATCTCACTGAGAGTCTTGATAACCCTTTGGTTACCCTGTGGGATATTTACGACTTCTAAGCTTCAAAGCATTGCTGAGAAGTCTCTGTTTCATCTCTAATTTAACACCTGAGACTAACCAGAGAAACTTCTCTGACAAATAGGATCTTATGTGATTAAACTGTCCTTTTCTATAAATGTATCTAAATGTCTACATTTACATTTAGTCATTTGGCAGACGCTTTTATCCAAAGCGACTTACAGATGGGGTAAACAATCGAAGCAATTCGGACAACATAAGTACAACAAAAAGCATAAGTGCAATCAATAAAACTGGTGTCATAAAGCCTACCACAGTATGCAGAGCTAAGTTTTTTTTTTGAAGAGTAGAAAAGAAATAGAAGTCAGAACTGATCGGTAAGGTGTCGACGGAAGATATGCGTTTTCAAACGATTCTTAAAGATGGCTACAGAATCTGCAGATCTTGTTGCCGCGGGCAGATCCACATAAGTCGGCAGATAGATCCAGTAGGATAAGAACAGATGAGTTTGAGGCAGCTCTTTCCAGTCTCAGTGCTTCAATGACAGAGAGCAGCGCAGTCTCAGTGGAATGACCGCTCTTGAAACCAGACTGGTTACTGTCCAGGAGGTTGTTCTGGGTGAGAAAGGATGAGAGCTGGTTACAAACAACATGTTCAAGAGTTTTAGCAATGAATGGGAGGAGAGATACCAGTCTGTAGTTTTGTAACAGTGCAGGATTAAGAGTGGGTTTCTTCAGTAGTGGTGTAATACGGGCCGCTTTGAAGAGTGTGGGAAATGTACCACTGGCATGAGTTAATAATGTGGGTTAGACTGGGAACAACCGATGGGGAGATGGCCTGGAGGAGATGAGTGGGGATGGGATCTAGTGGGCAGGTAGTCGGGTGGTTAGTAGAAATGACCTTGGAAATGTCGTCTTCAGAAAGGAGAGAAAAAGAGGGGAGTGAGCATGTGTCTGGGGGTTGGGCGTGGTCAAGAGGCGGTGGCACAGAGAATTGACTGCTGATGGTGGTCGTTTTCTTTACAAAGAAAGCTGCAAATTCATCAGCTGTTAGGTCAGATGGAGGTGAGGGGGCAGGTGGGCAAAGAAGAGCAGAGAAGGTTTTAAAGAGAGTACGAGAGTTGGGTCAGGAGAGTTGTTGATTTTTGCGTGGTAGTACAGGGTTTTCGCAGAGGAGACATCAGCAGAGAAAGAAGAAAGGAGAGACTGATAGAGCGAGAGGTCAGTAGGTTCTTTAGATTTGCAGACCTGAGCATGGCACGATGCTCACGGAGAACATCAGATAATCAGGGTGCAGAAGGGGATGCATGAGATGGCCTAGATGTAAGAGGGCATAAACTGTCTAGGCAGGAGATTAGTGTGGAGCAAAGAGTGTAGGTGGCGCTGTTAGCATCCGAGAGAGCTGTTCAGGTGGGAGAGAGCGTGGCAGAGACCGCAGAGGATAAGCGGGAGGAAGAGAGTGATCGTAGATTGCGCCGGAATGTGACCAGTGGGGAAGCATGTGTAGTGTCTAGATAGGTTAGGTCGAGATCAAGAGTGATGAGGAAATGATCCGACATGTGCAGCGGGGTGACCTGGGAGTGATGAGTGGAGCAGTAGCGTGTGTAGATAAGATCAAGTTGATTACCAGATTTATGGGTTGCTGAAGTGGGGACTCGCTTGAGGTCAAACGACGCAGTCAGGTTGTTGAAGTCGGCAGCCTGCGGTTTTTCAAGGTGGATATTGAAGTATCCAAGTACCACCAGAGGAGAACCATCCACGGGGAAGGATGACAGAAGCGCATCAAACCACTCCAAAAAAAGCCCAAGCTGAAGATTATTAGCATTAGCCTTGCGTGGCCTTCTACGTGATACCATTGGTTTACGAGTTATAGTGACAGTAGGGATTTGAAAACACATAGTGAAAAACGGGGAATAAGGAAACAAATAACGAGAAGAGAATAAATAGAAGTGCAAAACCATATACTCAAGTGCCTTGTCGATGTCCTTGCTCGGTGAAGTCGCACAGGTAGAGTCGATGGTGTTTTCTCTCTTCGGTTTTCATGCGATAAGGGCTGCACGCGACCGCTGCCGCGGTGGTAAATCACACTCAAAGACCCGTCTGAATCATGCAATTGAATTCATCTGGACACGCCTTCAAATATCACCTAATAACACGTAAACCAGCACGAGAACAAACGCGACTTAACCACGTGACACAGCGGAAGAAAACAAAGCAACAAAACTGCGTTTTAACTCAATAACACAAGCTTAATTGATTACACTTACGCGTTTCATGTCTAGGTTGTGTGTTGGCGCTCGTGCTATTTTAAATAGTCTGTAACAGCTAGATAAACAAGTTTAATTGAGGCGTGGTTTGTATTGGTACATCCGAATGAATCATAACTTGATGCAATTTAAACCTGTCCATTTTTTATATCTAAATGTTTCTCTTTACAACTCCTCATTGTTTATACATATTGTGTGACCATAAAACACATTACACTCATTATGTTATAATTTGCACTGGTATCTTGTAAAGTTACTAGCCGGTCATTAGATGCAAATTAGCTGTTGAGTGGACAAAGAATCTCTTCCCCCACTCAACTATGATTGGACGACTAAAACTCGGAGGATATTTTCCTTCATGAAGAAAAATATCTACCAAGGACACAATCTCCTCTCTTCTCTTTTTGAATCAGTCAGTTATGTTTAAACTTTCCCAAGTTGCATCGTTGGACCTTTCCGGTTCCTAAGGTAATTCTTCCCTATCTGGAGAAGGAACAATGGACTTCTGCTGCCTCGCACCCCTCAATGAGCCACGAGGGCCGAGGCCCTCAACTTTTCCGCAACTTGTCAGCAGGACCGCACTCTGAAATCATTTGAACATTTCCATCTCTCCAAACGCATACAAATACATCCAGCACACAAGCTTGCAAATATCCGTTAACTATTCATAGAATAGCTGCAATGATTTTTATCTGATGTTCAGAAACTGCTGCCATGCTCTCTCTCTCTCACTCACTCTCTCTCTCCGTGCTCTCCCTAGCGCATTTGTGTTTCATGTTTCATGTATTTGTTTGTGGTTAAGCGATCGTCATTATGTTTACCATGTAGAGTAGTGTTAATAAACAACCATATATTCATTTGTGATGGGTCTTCTGTGCTCACGCTCACAAACTTGGTTACTTAAACTGTGTTGCGATCTATGTTACCTTTGCTCTAAATCCTGTTTGGTAAAGTAACGTTACTTATGGCCATGAGATAACAAAGTTTATAATATCTGTCACAGGTTACTTGAGGACGGAAAGATCTCACACCATAGATCGGGTTAAAGGTTTAATGCAAATAATCCACTCCTCGAATACAGACAATCCAAAAGAATAACTCCAGGTACAATACCATGAACAAAAAAGGGATTCCCAATCCCTGGAAAAATAGGTAACCAACTGATAACAAAAAACAAAGTAAAAAGGATATATTCCATAGGCTAGCATAAACACCGACATACATCAAAACAACGTTAACAACCGACAAAGAACTCTAGAACCCAGTGAGTATAAATGTAGTCCAAGTGATGGGTTGCAGCTGTGACATGTAATCACAGAAACAGACACTAGTCTGGTGAACGTGAGCGTGGTAATCCCGGATTTGCCGCAGATGTAGAGGGTGTGGCCGGCACGGATGAATGCATCCAAATATTGTTATACTTTATATTACAAATCAGACACCGTAAAATATGTATATTTAATAACAATTATTATACGTATTTTCCTTTGAGCTAAACTAATTCCTTGACTGAAATTGATGTTTTAAATAACTAATTTCATGGATGTGATCTTGAAAGATCTGGTGTAGAATCATATTTGGTGAGCTAAACTCATCCTTATTTTAACATACTCAAATCGCTACACCAGTAAAGCTTTTATGAAAGGCATGATTGTAAAAACTGCAGTCCTGGTTTAAGATAATCCTTGTCTGGGAAACACTAGAGGTGGTACCAAGTCATTGCTTTGCAAGTCACAAGTAAGTCTCAAGTCTTTGCATGCGAGTCTCGAGTCAAGTCCCGAGTCAAGACAGAAAAGTCCAAGTCGAGTCCAAGTCCTCCGCAAGTTTCAACTTCAAGTCTTTAAGAAGTCATTAGTTATCTTTCCCCAAATCAGTTTCACTGTATTAAATAGTATAGTTAGTAGATTTATATTCATTTCTGTCAGAAAGGCTTCAGAATGTTTTATATGATATAACTAAGGGCACTGTGGTAGAAATTTTCTTCACACACCTGCCTGAAGATATAGCTTAAACATAATAGCTGTATGGGACACACCAGCGTATCTAACCATTCTAATTTTGGGTCTGGCCTCTATAACTGTAATATTACTATATACTGTATGTAGTTTATATCATAATATACTGTACAAAATTGACTTTAGGTATTAATTCATTTATAAAATTGTTGTTCTTTTGTCTTGAATAGTGAATTCAAGGTTTCCAGTAGGAATTCAAAAAAATGTTTATCACAAACACATGGCAATTTTCATTAAACGATACATTGCATACATTTAATAATTTATTGCAAACAATTAATTATTAACTTTCCAATAAAATGTAAGTATACAATATAAATCAAAATGTTATTGAACAACATGAAGGTGGATAAATAATGTCTGAATTTTTATTTTGGGATAAATTATCATGTTAAATAATGCATTGACTATAAAACACATTTGAACATAATTTTTGTAAGACTATAGAAAGTAAGAAAAGATTTTCTGCCATACTAATGACTGGACAATGTGTTTTAGTTGTAAGAAACGGTTCACTCTTTTCTTCATTGTCTCTTAACTTTATCTAACTCTGTGTCCTTCAGTCTGTCTTACACTTGCACCAGTTTTTTTCTCCCTGCCCTCCAAAAGAATAACAAACAATCTATAAAAATAACCCTAATCTATAAAAAAACAATCTTTAAATGTCGTTTGGGCTCCACCTGATTTACAGCGGGGAAAATAAGTATTTGACACATCAGCATTTTTATCAGTAAGGGGATTTCTAAGTGGGCTATTGACACAAAATTGATGTAGCCATCAAGCCAAATATTGAATTCCTACAAAGAAATCAGAACATTTAAGTATACAAGTTCAGTCATAATAAATAAAGTGAAATGACACAGGGAATAAGTATTGAACACACTTTATTTAATACTTTGTAGAAAAGCCTTTGTTGGTGATTACAGCTTCTAGACGCCTCTTGTATGGAGAGACCAGTCGTATGCATTGCTCAGGAGTGATTCTGGCCCATTCTTGGCCTTGTGTTTGGGATCATTGTCTAGCTGAAATGTCCACCCTCTTTTCATTTTCAGCTTTCTGGTAGATGGCAGCAGATTTTTATCCAGAATGTCCCGGTACATTTCTCCATTCATCCTGCCTTCAATAAGACGAAGTCTGCCAGTACCCCTTGCTGAAAAGCAGCCCCAAACCATGATGCTTTCACCCCCAAACTTAACTGTTGGTATGGTGTTCTTGGGGTGGTGGGCAGTGCCATTTCTTCTCCAAACATGGTGTGTAGTATGACTGCCAAAAAGTTAAATTTTGCTTTCATCTGACCATACTATTGTCTCCCAATAATCCACAGGCTTCTCCGAATGCTCTTTCGCAAACTTTAACCGAGCCGCAACATGCTTTTTGTTCAGCAATGGAGTCTTGCGTGGTGAGCTGGCGAACTCTCCTGATTATTCTTTGGACTCCTCGGACAGGGATCTTACGTGGAGCACCTGATCATGGCCGGTTTATGGTGAACTGATGCTCTTTCCATTTCCGGATAATGGCCCCCACAGTGCTCACAGGAACATTCAGCATTCTGGAAATGCGCCTATAACCATGCCCATCAAAATGCTTTTCAACGATAAGATTACGAAGATCTACAGAGACTACTTTGCTTTTACCCATCATTAAGTCTTTCCTGTGTGCCTCCTAGGTAATGAGAAGCCTTTATAGGCCATCAATTAGGACTAAAGCAGCTGATATCAATTAGTACTGATAGGGGGCAGGGTTTCTCTCTCAATACTGACAGATTTCAGGTGATCTCCTGGCTTTCTATGCCATTTTACACCTTGTTACCTTCATGTGTTCAATACTTATTCTCTGTGTCATTTCACTTTATTTATTATGACTGAACTTGTATACTTAAATGCTCTGATTTCTTTGTAGGAATTCAATATTTGGAAAATTTTGTGTCAATAGCCCGCTTAGAAATCCCCTTACTGATAAAAATGCTGATGTGTGAAATACTCTAAGCAGGGATGCCCAGACTTCCCTCTCCCTAGACACTTCCTCCAGCTCTTCCGGGGAGACACCGAGGCGTTCCCAGGCCAGCCAGGAGACATAGTCCCTCCAGCGTGTCCTAGGTCTTCCCCGGGGTCTCCTCCCGGTGGGACATGCCCGGAACACCTTCCCGGGAAGGCGTCCAGGGGGCATCCGGAAAAGATGCCCGAGCCACCTCAGCTGGCCCCTCTCGATGTGGAGGAGCAGCGGCTCTACTCTGAGCTCCTCCCGAGTGACCGAGCTTCTCACCCTATCTCTAAGGGATCGCCCAGCCACCCTGCGGAGAAAGCTCATTTCGGCCGCCTGTATCCGGGATATATAGCTTCAGCGCAAGTTCTGCCAGGAAGACTCAATCCTGCATCACTCACTACCAATCAACACCTAACCAATCACCTTCCAACATGGAACATAAAAGATCGCCACTTACCCCTTTCTACGTCCGCAGTCGAAGCAACAGTGATTCGCGCGCTCGTTCAGCCGCGATTTAAGGATGTTACAGATGATTTTATGTCTACACGGCTATTTGCTAATCATGCTAGGCTACTCTGCTGCGATTCTTTCAGCTCATACAGCCACTTGCTTTCCACAGATTTTTGGGATACAGTTATTTCTGGTTGTTTAATACACTCGTCGCTCAAACCTCATACAGTGCATGGCAGGCTTTTCATTCAACAACCGTGTTGGAAGCTGTCAAAGGGCATCACTGGATTTATATGCAAGATGCTGCGTCATGCTAGTGCTTTAAATGAAACCACTTCATATGCAGCGTTTGTTCCTTAAAGCTACCACAAAATTCGTTTCGATTTGAAGCGTGCGTAAGACGCAATTGTCATCTATGAGAGTGTTATGCATCTAAACGTGCGTGCTGGTCTGTTTGTTTAAATTCAGCATTGATGTAACAGCATCACAAATGGTCTGGCGTATAGCGCATGTTTACATCCGAACAGCTGAGCAGCGCAGGGAGATGGAAACCGTCCCTCGCGCGTTTTACCAACTAATAAAGGAAACAGGTAATGTATTCTTGCTTTTATTGCTTTCCCTTCCTGGCGGCCGTTCAGCTAATGGCCAGCATGGGGATCGTGACTGTCGATCAGTCCGCAACCTCTTTTCCAAAAGTCACATTGTTTGGCCTTGTCATCATGGCACGTTTTTCGATAGACGTGCTTCCCTGCACTTAACTGTGGTGTTTCATTATGATGGCAGATTCATAGCGAGATACGGGGAAACACCGTTTTACTTCAGTGGCCACAGGCCCTATTTTTGCCGTCAAAGCTCCTTCATAAATTACAGCTGGTTCAAAACTCCGCCGCACGAATCATCTGTCGGACCTCTAGAGCTGAGCATATTACTCCCACATTACTACACTTGCACTGGCTTCCGGTGAAATATCGAATTAATAAAAAAATAAAAAAATAAATGATTCTCCTGTCTACAAAGCTTTAAACAGTCGATCATTAAAGCATTCAACTACGTTCGTCTTGTTTGCGTTATTTGGCCAATCAGATCGCGATAAGTTAAATGGGGTGCTGTGACACGGCTGGAATGAACATTATCATTTGTTTTGATGTTATACAATGTGTATACACGATTTGAGGTCAAGGTGCCGTAATTCCAGATGCCATGCCTGCCCATGTAGCCAAAACAGTTTGGGCCAAATCGGGCAGGACAGAAAGAAAAAATAAATCTGCCCATTGCGGATGCCAAACTCATGCCAAATCGGAAGTTACATTGCTCTAGACTACTGAACTCCATGCAGCCGGAACGAGTTCCAATCGCAAATAGACAAAACTTAGCGAATGAGCGGTGTGCCTTCAATCATCAGATCACCCCCCCGTTTCCCTGGTAAAATCCAACAATTGTCTAGGCAGGAACGGAAACTAAGTCTTATTGCTTTACACTTGGTATTCTCAGTCTCTTCCTGATGGCAGCAGTTGGTACTCGCTAAAATGGGAAGTCCGGAATTTGTACTGATATTGACTTCTCATCATCGCCTGTCACATAAAGCCTGCACGGTCTCATTGTTTTATTCCATCGATTTTCATGGTTTATTTGTGGACAAGAGTCAAGAGTCTTTCGTTGTAAAGAAAAGTTCCAAACCAGGCCGTGATCCCGTAACGGTCAAACTTTCAAGAGTGGATTACGAACCGTATAAAATTAAATTTTATAATTTCCATATATGAAGTCGTATACCAGCAGCCTTAATTCAAGTATCATGATGAGATTAAGTACATTTAGCGCCATCTATACACTCGTAACCTAAAGCCTAAGTACTCATGACAGGACTTCAGCGTGGATCGAAGATTTTCTTGTTGAAATTCCTTGGTGGAATTAATTCAGTTAATTACCCTAGAGTTTTGGTAAAATGAAAGAATAAGTTAAACCCTGAAGGCTCAAGTCATAATCGCTATATTTTCCACGGATATACTGCTGGTGTTGTCTATTTTCCACATATACACTGCAAAACGCTCTTCCACTTAAGTATCACGGTCTTATGAAGCTTCCCCCACGATTCGGTGAGTTTGTTCATCTCGTCTTAAGTATTTCATGCATTAACTGGTTAATTACCCTAGAGTTTTGGTAAAATGAAAGAATAAGTTAAACCCTGAAGGCTCAAGTCATAATCGCTATATTTTCCACGGATATACTGCTGGTGTTGTCTATTTTCCACATATACACTGCAAAACGCTCTTCCACTTAAGTATCACGGTCTTATGAAGCTTCCCCCACGATTCGGTGAGTTTGTTCATCTCGTCTTAAGTATTTCATGCATTAACTGGTGGTCGTTTTCTCATTCATTACTCTTTGATCACGTTCATTATTAGTCACTATAGCCTTTTGTTCCGGGTATCATGGTCCCATCTTCACGTCATGCCTATCAAAGCCTCTGTCTATCCTCACGGCTCATCACTTCAACGACGCTATTTTTTTAAGTTTGTCCCATAACTCTTTCCCACTCCTCTTTTATTTTACTTCAAGGAGCACCTGCCACTAAAGCTTGATTAAGAACATGCGATCTATCACCCCTCCTATACCGGACAATACTTTGGGATTGGAGCAGCCACGACAGCTGCTGAGCGAGGATTTTAATAAAGCTGGTGTGCAGATGGTTATCGTCTGCATTCGAGCCCTACATAAGACCTGACTCCTAAACCATCACGGAAGCCATCAAGGTATTTCATGTATTTACTAGTGATGGTGTATCGGTTCCCTCAACACCTGTTCCCACGTCGTGGCCCATCGAGGCCTTGTATCTATGCTGTGGCCTATCGAGGCATTGTCTCTATGTTCGCCCCTCCTGTATACCGACACTCCTTCAGGATCGGAGCAGCCACTACCGCTTCTGAACACGGAATCCCAATGGAAACTATTAAACTGATGGGTAGATGGTCGTCCTCCGCTTATGAGTCTTAATAAGACTGGACTCATCTACCATCATGCCAGCTCAATGAGCCCTATCCAGCCAAGATCCAGGTAAATCATGCAATTACTGGTGGTGGTGTTTTGTTTCATCAGTCACCGGGGCCTATCGGAGCCTTGTCTCAGTGTTGTGGCCTATTGGGGCCTTGTCAGTGTTGTGGCCTATCGGGGCCTTCTGTCACTGGGGCCTATCGTGGCCTTGTCAGTGGTGTGGCCTATCGGGGCCTTGTCTCACCAGTGGCCCGTACGGGCCTCGTCATTGTTGTGGCCTATTGTGGCCTATCGGGGCCTTGTCAGTGTTGTGGCCTATCGAGGCCTCGTCTCAGTGTTGTGGCCTATTAGGGCCTCGCCTCAGTGTTGCTTACGGCCCAGCGACCGGACAATTGTTTATATCATTAACATTGCATTTAATCTCGTTCTGCAGGAACCACTAGAGACTCCAACCAGCGGGTGAGTAGAAATCCATCTCATTTTGGGGGGGTAGGCCACCCTCCAGAGGTAAGCCCTACGACCATTCTCAGGGGTTGGCTACGCCCCCGCCTTCATCTCAAGGCGGGAAGTGGAGGACTTCATGGCCCTCTGGATGCGAGCCACGGACAGGGCCTACTCCAAAGACACCCAATATCCATCTTTACTATAACCATATATTCTGTCTAATAAATGTTCAATACTCAACATTCGCCTCCCGAGTCTTTCTGGTAGAACTTGGCCTTTCGGTCATGTGTGTGGTATAACGTTTTAATTGTTTCACTAACGTTACATTCTACAATCATACTTTATGTTAGCTTTATTTCTGTTAGCTAGTTACAGGCAAAACTATAGAGCTTGTATTCGAGAAATGTGTATGACTGTCAGCGAAAAATCTAATGCTGAATGCTTCGGATTGCACAGAATGTGTCATGATTCCGCTATCATGTCATGTTTATTATTGGTCTTGCAGCGGAGTCATGGCATAGCCTTAGGTTTTGTGTGAGAAAGACATGGCTTTGTTTATATATTGGCTGGCCATGTGCTTTCTCGTCTGTGTTCCCGCCCTTTTGTCTCGTTTAGCCTTCCCTTAGGTTTAATCCCCATCACCTGATCCTTATTAATTATCCTGTGTTTGTTCCCCTTTTTAATGCCCTGGTGTTTGCTGTCCTGTGCTAGTTAGTTTTGTCTCGTGTCTCGTGTCTCGTGTCTCGTGTCTCGTGTCTCGTGTCTCGTGTCTCGTGTCTCGTGTCTCGTGTCTCGTGTCTCGTGTCTCGTGTCTCGTGTCTCGTGTCTCGTGTCTGCTCTATATGGTATTTGTGGAAACCTTATCTTGCCTTTTTGTGACGTTGTGTCAGGTTTTGTTTTAGTTTAGTTTAGTTTTTGCCCCCTCGTGGGAAGTCTTTTGTTTTGGATTATTATTTCTTTCGTACCCTGTTTTCCCCCATTGTGGGTTTTTGTTTACTGTTCTTGTTCCCGTTTTTGGGTTAAAGTATTTTGTTAACCCCTTAACCGCTGCTGCCTGCATTTGGGTTCTTTACCCCTCAACCCTGACAAGAATGAGCAAGCGATCATGAATTAGCCTATAAGCGTGATTGCAACCGTTAGCTAGTTTGAGAGAGCAATTATCTTAGATATTGTGTAGGCATATATGGAATGCATTTAAGCTAGGGTGACCATATGAGCCAATTCTCATATTTGTCAACCGCATACGTCATCGAGGTTCTCACATTTCAGTAAAAAAAGCATTATTAAATTAACATTTAACATTGCTTAAGACGTATAATCATTGTAGTTCATTGTGTTCATTCTTACCTTGAAATATAACGGCCGGATGCCTTTATAAAATAAAACGTGAAATAATAAACCCCAAAGACGTATGCGGCCGTGTGTGCATAAAATGTGTGCATGTTTGAAATTATGCATGAAAGACTGATGGAATAACTTTGAAAATAAACATAATCTGACTATATTCTTGTTTTCATGCCTTCAGGTCATGAAGAAAAGAATACCACTCTTATAACTGATGAGACATTTACGTATGGGCATTTATATATGGTCATCATATTTGCAGATAGATGTAATATATGATAAAACCAGTAAAATACTAGGAATATGCTAAATAATACACAATAAAAGAGCGCAACATATAGACGGTATCATTGGAAACAGCCTGCTCCGAAGTTAACTTCTAGTCTATGTTTGGTTATAACATAACACTTTATTTTATGTTTATTTTATAGTTATATTAATCTACATAAATATTTTATTGTGTATTATGTTAATAGTAATTACATATGCAGGAAGTATGTGCGTGTGCGTGTGTGTGTGCGTGCGTGTGTGGTTTTTACATCCTCCTTTTTTATATATCTCAGATGGGCAGAAGTTGTTCAACCTGGAAGCCATGTTTTTCCATTCAGATTTCAGCTGCCACAAATGTGAGTGATATTGCAGAATTGTTGTCACTCACAGTGAAAAGATTCACCAGATGTGTTTCACGTCCCATAATATCAATATACACTACAAAATACAAGGGCATAAAAGTGTGTGCTGAATTTTACAGATCACTCTTACTTTTAATGTAGTGTATTTTGTTATTCTTATTATGTTTATTGAAGTCAAACTTGTCCCCTTGAGTTCACAAAGGTAAAATAAATATATTCTTTGTGTAAATTGTCATTCCTATTTAGTTGCAATTACTGAAATAATGTAATACTGTATACTACTTTTCAGTCATTTGTGTGAAACAAAAGATTTTGCTTTTATATTTCAGAAATGTGCCCCCATCTTTTCAGGGAAGTCATGGATGGGTAAAGTACACTGTGGAAGTAAAGCTAAATAGGCCTTGGAGGATGGTGTGTACTAAATCAAAAGAATTGACCTTTGTGCCAAGAAATGATGGTACCAACGATAAGTTACTGGTATGAATTCATAGTATTTCTAAATTTCCCTTTATTTAATAAATTGTGCCAATGATCAGCATGCTTTCAAAGTTTATGTTAAACATTTCAAAACGCACTCCAATGGATTGTGTATTTCTTCTCTTTGACACTCTTATTAATTCACTAAAATATACAGATCCCACAGATAAGTAACTAAACTACAGTAAATATGGTTTATACTCTATGAGATGTCTTTTGCAGGCTGCTTATAACTCAATTTAATTTCTGCATTAGATCATTTGCTTTTTACTTTTATAGAGATGTTTACTGTGGTTTTAAGTTGTTAAATAAATACATATGATACATAGATCTAAAAATAAATAAAGATAATAAGATGTTTTTATATACAGCAACCACAAACTAGCACAAAAAACAAGAAGGTGAAATTCTTTACCTCAGGAAAAACCTCACTGACAGCAACAACTGACAAAGCTGCCTATATGCAAGGTAAGTTATATCTTGTGAAACAAAATTGCAGCTTTCAAGTGCATCAATCAAAGCTGCATGAAAGATGCTACAACCTGAAATGACAATGTCAGTATTCTTCCTTTATTAGTATACATTGTCCCAAGTTACATTACTTATTTTGAATTACTGCTGCAGGTGAGACAATAAGAGTTTTTGTCGATGCTGACAACTCTTTGTCTCATGATGTCAAGCTAAAATACAGCCTCAAGCAACAACAGACCTTCATTGCTGGGACGAGTACTAATAACGCATATAGAAATATAGTCAAAGAAGTTAAGGACCGCATTCCATCTGGAGAAAAGACAAAAGTCGCAATAGACCTGAAGCTTCCTAACATAATTGTCACTATTGGAAATAGTGTATTATTAAAATTCAATATGAACTCAAGGTATCTCTAATGTCTTTATGAACGTAATGTATTTCTCTCTAATGTTTTGTTTAATGGCATCGATTTTATGCCCCCAATTAACCAAGAAGTAACACAAATAAATCTATTGAATGTTTTCTCTTTTCTAATATGCATACAATTATTTTCCATTTCATGGTTCATTTAAACTGTTCTGCACATTATTCTCTTTCAGATTTATCTGGATGTGATCCAGAAGTCACATTACCTGTGGTTATTCTTCCAGTCGTCAAGCAGTTTTCTACCTGGCTAGGCCCACCTAACCCTGTTCCTATCCAGCTCCTGGTGGGCTACCTTCTGCACTAGCTGAAGGGCTGTACCCATGTTTGTACAACCCAAAATATACAAAGCCACTTTATCCATCCATCCATCCATTTTCTTCCGCTTATCCGGGGCCGGGTCGCGGGGGCAGCAGTCTAAGCAGGGATGCCCAGACTTCCCTCTCCCTAGACACTTCCTCCAGCTCTTCCGGGGGGACACCGAGGCGTTCCCAGGCCAGCCGGGAGACAAAGTCCCTCCAGCGTGTCCTAGGTCTTCCCCGGGGTTTCCTCCCGGTGGGACATGCCCGGAACACCTTCCCGGGAAGGCGTCCAGGGGGCATCCGGAAAAGATGCCCGAGCCACCTCAGTTGGCCCCTCTCGATGTGGAGGAGCAGCGGATCTACTCTGAGCTCCTCCTGAGTGACAGAGCTTCTCACCCTATCTCTAAGGGATCGCCCAGCCACCCTGCGGAGGAAGCTAATTTCGGCCGCCTCTTTCCGGGATCTTGTCCTTTCGGTCATGACCCACAGCTCATGACCATAGGTGAGAGTAGGAACGTAGATTGACCGGTAAATCGAGAGCTTCGCCTTGTGGCTCAGCTCCTTCTTTACCACGACAGACCGGTACAGCATTACTGCAGAAGCTGCACCGAACCGTCTGTCAATCTCCCGTTCCATCCTTCCCTCACTCGTGAACAAGACCCCCAGATACTTGAACTCCTTCACTTGAGGCATGAACTCTCCACCTACCTGAAGTGGGCAAGCCACCCTTTTCCGACTGATCCAAATGCCACTTTATCCAGGGGTAATTTAATCTGCTGCAGCAGAGTTATATCCAAATGCCATTTCATCTTGTTTCCATCCAGCCCAAGTTGTACCAGATTTTGATTCAATTCAAAGCACACAAGGATCTTCTCCTAATGTGCCTTAATTAATAGTCCCATTTACCAGCCACATTGTCAGAGTAGCACTTATGCTGTGTCAGTTAAGCCGAAATGGCTTAATATGCATCAATTCAATCTCTTATGGTGCCTAATATAACAGAAAAAGTTGCTGCTTTTGAGAAAATATATAAATACGTGCACCATGCTTTCTCCTTTGCACCTACCACCACAGTGGGGTGTGTATTTCCCCTTTTTGATTATTTGCATACATGCTTTGATCCAAAGCCACTTAGAAGTGCATTTAAAATATTTTCAAAATTTCCAGCTGTCTTTGTACACAGCACTATTTACCACTGCCTATTATGTACTTGTCTTCTTGGTATGAACAAATTCTATGAGATCGTCATAAGATGATAATAATGATAACATTCAAAAAGAAAAGACCTGATCCAAGCTGAACCACTTTGGTATGGCTTGCATGCTTTGAGTGTAACACTTATCACTCAAACCCATCATGACTTGTACTCAGGGTACAGGAAAAGGCAAAATATGTTGTAACAAAGATGTAAACAAAATTATTTAATATGGTATCGTATAGTAAAGCATTAATACTTGTTTTGATTGGAATTACTGGAATAAACATGTTTATTAGGGGGCTTTAGATTTTTGTCTGTATGCAAACTGTATAATATCTAAGTTATACATTTCCAGTAATTGTGCAGTAATTTCTATAGTGTATTTTCAAAAAGTTTTGGAATATTTTTCCTCTCCCTATATTTGTCACTACCAAAACAAAAGAATATATACTGAAATACTTCAAAGTAAATACGTTTTGTTTATGATTCACTTTTGCGCTGTTTTATTAAAGATATTTTAGATGAATCAATTAATAACAATTACAATCTTAACTATATTTCAAGATTAATTTATGAGATTTGTTGTATTTTTAATGCAATCTTTTTAAAAGGCATAAAGTAAAGTAGTACTGTGTAACCTATGTTTTTAACATTTGTTAACAATGAAACATTGTACATGAACTATAATGTTATCAGAAAACTTTGTAAACCCAAATAACAATGATTATTTGGTGTGCAAGTATTTTTCATGTCAGCTATGCAACTAATATTAATAAATACAATTTCGACCGAATCAAAAGTTACAGGTCTTGATTCTAGAATAGTAAACCTTCCAACAAATACAAATCCATTCCTTAATAGTGGTAATTCACCTACTCTGCGCAGAACATGTCGTCGAATGCGTTTCCGGCAGTTGATAAGTCGTTTTGATAGGACATCAATTAAATTAACTGCTGATGTCCAACAGAACCACCAGAGGAAAGCAGAGTTCCACATTAACTTAATTCACACACACACTTGATTAAACCAAGAAACAAAAAAATCACAAAACACAACAGTTTTTAAAACCACTGTGTGGCGCTGCAGTTTGAATTACAAGTTAACGCGTAGCCTTATATAATACATATAATTTGGGGATCAACCTAAATGGCAACATAATAATAATCGAAATACTTCATTTTTTATAATGAATTCATTGCCACATAGGTCTATGCTTTCTCACATTGTAAACTGTTTATGTTTTTTACACATTAGAGCATGCATTGAAGTAAGCGGAAGAGCTTTTATTGCAGATTTACTGCTTCATTACAACAAGAGGTGTAATCACCATATTTTATCATATTTAATGCAATTTTTATTTCAGCAAATTCCCACAGGCATGCTTGTCCTAACAAGCTAACATATTAACCAGAGTTTTAAAACATTAAAGTAAAACTGTTCATAAAGGTGTGAAAATATCCAGACTTCCACGTATTCTCTGAATACACTGCTTAGCTGTTCACTGTTATTTGTCAACAGGTCACAGAACTTTCATTCTGCACAAAAAGCGGAAGAAGGGGATGGCTAAAAGGTTTGCGCATGCTCTGCAAGTTGTTTTTCCACACGAGCAGCCCTTAAAGTGAGCCGGGTGGCGAATTTTAGCCGTCTTTCATTGCAGATCGTCAACCCTTCACCGAGACGTGATAGCAGCATTTGCTGTTATTCAGCTCTCGCATCTTAATGACACTGTCCAGTGTTAACTCTAGCTTTGTTCATAGAATATTATTTTGATAGACTGCGCGAAGGTATTTTTTTATTCCTATAGAAGTTTGTACATTTGATTTTGTTGCCACCATGGTGCTAGGAAAGGTAAAGGGCTTCAATATAACCTACGACTGTCTAAATGACAGCAATGTACCTGTTTTCTCAAGTGGGGACTCAGTCTCAGGAAGAGTAATCATCGAAGTTACCGGGGAGATTCGTGTAAAGTCACTCAATATTAATGCAAAAGGATTTGCAAAAGTTCGTTGGACAGAATCACGAAATGCTGGATCCAATACTGCCTACACACAAAATTATACAGAGGAAGTGGAATATCTCAATCATAGAGACATCCTTATTGGTCATGAAAGAGGTAAGCATATAGTATAATGCTCTTAATGTAGATTTTGAAGAACAATTAAATGTGTAGTTGAGATGCTTAGTGATTACATAACATACGTTATACTCTTTCTGTTGTATTTATGTATTAGTACCTTCAACTTCATTAGCTCAGTGATCACAATGCTCCCCTGTATATGAAACATTTCATGTCAGCCTCAACAGGACGCTGAAAAAAATGTTTTGACAACACGACAAGATGCAGCTTGTTTTTATTGTCTCTAGAGCGTGTAGCATATTTTCTCTGTAATTATTATATAGTTTTCTCTCAGTTGCTCAGACATCAGTTAACGTTAAGTGGTTTGAAACAATGGTGGCGACATTTATTGCTGTTCTCTCGTGATGTATGTTAAAAACATTTTAAAAAAAATTCAGTGTTCTAACGACATGTCTTTCTAATAGAAAAACACGGTCAGTTAGGTATAATAGCAGCGTTAAAAGCAACGATGACAGGTATTCTCCAATAATGTATTAAGTTTGCACACATTGTTAGAAGCGGTTGAATCCTGTTTTGATGCAGTGGCTAGCCGTTCTTGTCTCTGATTGGTGGATGCTCCAACATGTCCTCCATGACATCATGCTCTTGCGGAAAGTGAGAAAAACAGCAGCAACTTTGCACCAGTGGCTGTAGTAATTGGGAATTTTGTAATCAACAGTGCACATTTATACCGCGCGCATGCACGTACTTCTGCATGCATTATTTGGGTAACATTAAAGTGCAAAGTGCATTTAGTGGTTCAGAGTTTCAATTACTGCATTAATGTTCCTGTATACTGTGAATGGATCTAAATTGTATAGTAATTCTTATTCCTTTGCTATTTTTGTTTGTACGTTTTTGTCAGTTTAATCCTGCAATAAGTCCTGGTCCAAAATATATTTTTGCCTAAGGGTGAAGTTCTTTTGTTTTTAAATCGAGTAGTGCATGTTATGACTTTGTTAGCTGCATGAGTATTGTAATTTCAAGAATATCAATGCATTGTACTGTTTCAATCAAATATGTTTAATTGTGTCAGTTTGATGCTTTTGTAACGTGATTGGTTCACAATAAAGAACGATGTGTGGAAATTTCTCGTTTTTTTTGTCGTTTGTTATTGTAGTTGACTTTTTCCTTTAAAATTAACTTAAAATGTTTTGGTAAATTTTCATTCACTCGTTAAACTGCATGGGAGAATACTCATAAGTCACACTCCGCAATACACGCGCAGACCGAATGGGGGCTTGTCTGGGCTGCAGCACGCTGAATGTGTAATGACTTTGAGCAGCACTTGCATCTGGCTCCGGTTTAGGCCGGTCTTCTCTTGCTGGAGTGTGTGCCCGTGATTGACAGCTCCCTTAAGAGCTTGTTTTCTGTGCCTCAGCTGAGCTGGCAAAACCAAAGCCCATCGGTGCTTTTCAGTGTTACAAAAATAAATAACTTGACTTTACATTTTATTATCATTCTCATTCATCTTATTACTAGACAAATTGTGTAGTTTACTGAAGTGAATGTTATGAGTATTTCCAATTCGGTACAAGCAAGGGAACTGAGTGCTGGAAAATAGTAGACCTGTGTACAGTTTTGTATATGATTAATCATTTGAGATAATTAAAATAATATTTATATGTTTGATCAAAGGTGTAATAAAGCTTGAAAAATTTACATCATTGGGTTTTGTGAAAAAGACAACTATTTTTTTGTCTAGTTTTTCTTGTGTCTTTCTGTAAATTAGAATGTACTAAACAAGACGATCAATGCTTTGGCAGGTAAGGTAGCCTATTTGGAATATTGTGCTCTTCTGTTTCAGATGACAATAACTCCGAAGAGGGACTAACCACTATTTATTCAGGAAGACATGAGTATGCATTCAGCTTTGAGATTCCACAAACGTAAGTGTTGGTCGGTTGTGGAACCAAACCAAAAATGACTTGCCTGTTTATTGTAATTCTCATTTGTTCTCTATGTCATACACATGCAGACCGCTGGCTACTTCGTTTGAAGGAAAGCACGGCAGTGTGCGATACTGGGTGAAGGCTGAGCTGCACAGGCCCTGGCTTCTGCCCATGAAGACCAAGAAAGAGTTTACTGTGTTTGAACACATTGACATCAACACTCCTCTCTTGCTGGTGGGTGCTTGCATCATTTACACCTATCTCTGTGTTACTTTTTGTAGTATCTTCTTTTGATCGATGCAGCCAGTGTTGAGGAATAACAGAAGAAGGTTCTTGAATTTGAAAGTGTTACTGTTTTTCTTTCAACAGTCTCCCCAAGCGGGCAGTAAAGAAAAGACACTATGCTGCTGGTTTTGCACCTCAGGTCCAATGTCTTTAAGTTCCAAAATTGAACGGAAGGGTTATACTCCAGGTAATTTTTAGTTTCTGCTAGCAACTGATGTTGCAACTCATGTTTACTTATCGAGTGTCTTATACAGTGGGGTTCAATAGTCTTATTGCCTGGATTAGAATGGTTTTGAAAACGAGAAAAGACTAATCAAGTAAGCAAATTTGTGAAAAGGCCAATGAAATTGGCGAATGAAATTTGCATGCCGGTCTCCGCCCCCGGATATCCGGATATAAAAGGGAGAAGGCGTGCTGCATTCATTCACCTTTTGTTCTTCGGAGCCTTCACTGATGACTTCAAGACTACAAACTCTTAGAGTGCTTCTGCTACACTATAATATAATATATTAATATAATAATACAGGTCAACCGAGAAAAGAGCAAGCTCTCCCCCATGCAAGAGCATCTTCTTCCTTGTTATAGAACTCAACTCTGTCACCATGACGGCGCGTCTCACTACCGAGCGCGCTTAGTCAGTGTTGGACTTTCAAGCAGCCGTCTAGACCGATTGGGAATACAGGTCAACCGAGAAAAGAGCAAGTTCTCCCCCATGCAGAGCATCTTCTTCCTTGTTATAGAACTCAACTCTGTCACCATGACAGCGCGTCTCACTACCGAGCGCGCTTAGTCAGTGTTGGACTTTCAAGCAGCCAGCGGTCCCCATGAAAAAAATTCAGAGGCTCCTGGGACACATGGCATCCTCGGTGGGGGTGATACCCCTCGGGTTGATGCACATGCGACCGCTCCAACACTGGCTACAGAGTCGAGTTCCCTGGAGAGCGTGGCACACCGGCAGTAGGCGGATGGTGATTACGCCATTCTGCCGACGCACCCTAACCCCTTGGTCTTAGTAACCTTCCTAAGGGCAGGGGTCCCTCTCCGGCAGGTTACGAGGCGCGTCGTGGTGACAACATATGCCTCCCTGCAGGGTTGGGGTGCAGTGTGCAAACGTCGTCGGGACCTGCGCTGGCATATCAATTGCCTAGAGTTGTGGACTGTGCTACTTGCACTCAGGAGGCTACAACCTCTCGTGCAGGACAAGCACGTGCTGGTCCGGACGGACAGCAAAACTGCAGTAGCGTATATCAATCGCCAGGGTGGCAAAACTCTCTACAGTTAACACGACTCGCCCAACGCCTCCTCCTGTGGAGTCAGCAGCCTCGTCCCTGCAGGCCACACACATCCCAGGCGACCTGAACCAGACAGCCGACCCGCTCTCTAGTCAGTCGATGCCTCGCGGAGAGTGGCGACTCCACCCCAGCGCTTTCCAGCTCATTTGGGTGCAGTTCGGGCAGTTCGCCTCCCTGGACACCAACCATTGCCCGCTTTGGCACTCCCTGTCCGAGGCCCCCCTTGGCACGGATGCTCTAGCGTACAGCTGGCCACGGGACAAGCGGAAGTACGCCTTCCCCCCAGTGAGCCTCATTGCACAGATCCTGTGCAAGGTCAGGGAGGAGGAGCATCAATGGTACTAGTTGCGCTGTAATGGCCCAACCGGACTTGGTTCTCGGAGCTAATGCTCCTGACGACAACTCCCCCTGGCTGTTTCCCCTGACGAAGGACCTGCTTTCCTAGGGGAAGGGTACGTTGTGGCATCCCAGGCCAGACCTCTGGAACCTCCTCCATGTCTGGCCCCTGGACGGGACGAGGAGATCCTGAGTGGCCTATCCCCGCCGGTGGTTGAGACCATCACCCAGGCTAGGGCCCCGGCCACTAGGCGGCTATACTATAAGTGGCACCTCTTCTCGTCCTGGTGCTCTTCTCGGGGAGACATCTGCAGAGCTGCGGGGTGGGCTGCGCCCAACAACTTTGCGAGGTGTTGCAACCTCAACGTAAAACCGGTATCAGCCCGTGTTCTGCATGGCAACATGTAGCGCCGGTAGGGCGTATGCCTGCAAAAGCACCATCCCCCCTTCTCAGGTGGGTAAGCGTGCTATTTAGACTCCCGTCTTCCCCCACTGGGTGAAGAACAGGCATTCCATCCATCACTAAGCAAGCACCTCCTGCGGGCAGGCTGGCCCCTTAGGCCGGGTACCATTTGAGTTATCCACGCATAGCTCTAACCGGACCTAGTGCTACCCCCCAATCGGGCGGTTCCGTCTGATGTATCCTCATGATTGGTTCCCATCTTGGCACCTTCCCTAGGTGGACCTCTACCTCGCGGTTAACTTCTTCAGTCCGCACATTTTTCCATGAGTTCTTCCCCATCGGTGAGACCATCCTGATATCTCCACTAAACTCCTCCCTACGGTAGGATGCGGTCTCTGTAGCGCATTCCCCCTTGGGTAGACAGCGCTTACCCAGTGGCCCTGACCGTTAGAGAGACAAGGCCCCGCCCGTAACGGCCGGTGGTCGGGGTTTCTCACCTTTCTCCAAGAAAGCACTGGGACCCCTGAAGGTTACGTCTGACTGCCCAGGCCAGTCACCGTCGCTTCGCTAGAAATTGCGACACGGCATGTTGAGAGACCGACAGAAAGGGAAAGTCTTGGTTACAGATGTAACCTCAGTTCCCTGATGCAGGGAACGAGACGTTCTGTCCCTTATGCCACAACACGTGCCGCCCGCTGCAGCAGTCGTGAAAGGCTCTCAGCTCCTCAGAACTAAAGGTGAATGAATGCAGCACGCCTTCTCCCTTTTATACCCGGATATCCGGGGGCGGAGTCCGGAATGCAAATTTCATTCGCCAATTTCATTGTCTAGTCGAAGTTGATAGTTTCTCAAGGGCGAACCCCATCTGTCGGTTCAACACAACGTCTCGTTTCCTCCATCGGGGAACTGAGGTTACATCCGTAACCAAGACGATTCTCTAGGAGATTCTCTATGGAACATCATCATCAGCTATGCATATACCAGCCAAATTAAAGTACTACACCAAATACTGTTATTATTTTATTATAATGTTTCTTTTTTTAAATAATAATAATAATTATACATTTCAAACAAAGTATATTCAGTAATGGTGTCATAGTTGGATTCATTATTAGATACACAGTACATCAACTGAACGCTGTTCAATGTTTATTACCACAGGAGAGTCCATACAGATCTTTGCTGAAATTGAAAACTGCTCTTCGCGTATGGTTGTGCCAAAGGCTGCCATTTACCAAACACAGACCTTCTATGCCAAAGGGAAGATGAAGGAAATCAAGCAATTGGTGGCCAACATCCGAGGGGAGTCTCTGTCTTCTGGCAAGACTGAGACTTGGAATGGAAAGATGTTGAAAATCCCCCCTGTTTCACCATCCATTCTAGACTGCAGTATCATAAGAGTGGAGTACTCACTCATGGTAAGTTTTGTGCTTCTGAAGTTCTTATTATTGTATGTATTAGTTATTAACCTCAGCTTTGTATTGATTTAAGTTTTACGTGGTGCACTTTTTATGTGATTATTGGTGATCTCTGCGAGTGCTGGTCATTTCTGTTGTTTAACATCTCATGGTGTGGTAATTTCTAAAAATCAAAAACACAATTTATCAGTTCATAGCTTTGAAAGCTCTTTTCACATATGGAGCTCTATGAATAATTATGAGATTATTCCTAGTGCTCCCAGAGCACATTGATAAGAAGCTCTGCCTAAAATATCTGACAAAATTCAGGCCATTAAGTGTTAATGACCTGTTACCTCACAAACCAAGCTTTCAGTGCTCAGTTGTGTAATAAGTGTACACTGTTCCTTTTCTTCACTGGGCACCATATCCCCTGCATGTTGCATCACTGCTTATATATGTCCATTGACATGTTAGTTATTTGAATCTCTGCCTTCAAAAGATGTATCAAATTATATCTGTGTAGGATCTGGTCAAGGAGCAAAGGTTACCATGTGTGATCGTTAAACACCACAACCTCTCAGCAGGGTCCTAACTGGTGCCAAAGAATCTGATCCAAACTGCTCTCGCTAAAAGCATTTATCATTGACCAGGACAGACACCAATCCCCTCTCCTGGACTTCAAAGGAGGTTCAGGAGTGGGGGAGGTTGTGTTTCACAGAGGTGTGGGACCAGATGGCCCCAAAGACTGAGAGACCCATCTTCTTCCAAATAATTTATTTTTCTATCTCTCTTTAACCACAAAATAATGGTTTAAATATGCATCCACATATATCTCCACATTGTATGTTGGTCTACATGATATTGTGCCTCACCTATAACCTCAAGGGCATGTGTGCTAAATTGTATTCTCTTTATAGTTACGTTCTTGTACAAACTACAGGTCAATGTACTTATAATCCTTTCATGTTTCATATCTAAATGTTTCCCTCTTCATTCTTTACTGTGCTATACACCATCTTTTAATGTATTTTTATACCATACTCATTGTATCTTATTCTAAGAGTATTACAGACCTCTAGGCGACCATAAAATTCAAATGAGGTAGTAAGCCGGACAAAGACATGTTCGCGCCCAAAATCATCTCATTGCATTGGATCGTCCGCCTTAGAGGGGCGTGACACCCTCAAGCTTAAAACATCTGTGCACGGAAACTATTCTCATTTTCGTGTTCGCTCGTGCCGTGTTCGCTCATCGCTCTCGTGTCGTTCCCCTCCCGAGACCTGACTCCCTCCTTGGAGACAACTTCTTCCGGCAGTTTGCTTCGGCAAAGTTCGTTCTACCTTCGTCAGCCAATCCGGCTCTAAGAAAGAATCCGACAGACTCACAGACTTGCTTTGAACACATCAGGACTCCGAAACCTTTTTCATGTGTATCAGCACTTTTCCCAGCACACCAAAGAAGCCAACGCAAGTGTCTGATATTTCTAAATAGCTGCGCTTAAGCTTTGCCCCTTGTCCTTGATGGTTTATGCAGATGTGAATAGCTGATGTTATACTGCCACTCTTTGTTTTGTCTATTTCTTTTATTCTTTACTGCTTTTACGTTTCATGTTTGTTTGCTCAACGTTTGTTATTTGTTAGTTAGTTGGTTTGTTTCCCCTTTAGTGTAGTCAATAAACCCGCATTTGTATCCAAGCTCGAATTGTTTCTGTGTTTATTTATCTCACATATTAACGTCACTTAAACTGTTTGAAACTGTTTGACTCGCTGGATGAGTGCTTTTAGTTGGTCACGTATATTAAGTCTGCTGCATCAGAAAAGGGGTATAAAAATACGTATGATTAATCACCATTAATTGTACTTATTTTACTGTGATTAAACTCATAGTTTCCCGAAATACTCTATATCTGTTTGGCATAATTTAAATTGGGTTCAAGTAATTGCTGTTGGTAACCCAGGATTTCTATCTGCAGGTGTATGTGGACATCCCCGGCGCCATGAATCTGTCCATCAACCTGCCCCTCGTGATTGGCACCATCCCACTTCACCCCTTCGGTAGCCGTACCTCCTCTGTCAGCAGCCAATGCAGCATGACCATGAGTTGGTTAGGCATGACTCTTCCAGAGAGGCCTGAAGGTATGAAACTCTGTGTGATACTTCCTTTTAATCTAGAAAATATAGGTTGTCATTTAGAACCACTAGTTTAGAGGGATCTTGAGATGTCTTCAAAGACACTGTGTATAGAGATCATGTATGTATCTAAGGTTATAGAACTAGATTGCCTAGGCTATACTGTTTTGCCTGCACACCAGAAGAAGAAATGGAGCTCAAATTGTAAATTGAGAAGAAGCGGGTCATGTGGTTGGCATGGTAACTGTTAACATTTGCTTTTGCTATATGCAGCTCCACCAGCCTACGCAGAGATAGTATCAGAAGAGCAGCGACAGGGCTGTCTGGAAGTGTCCTCGGGCCGGGAGAACTTTGATGGCCCACTATTCGCCTACATTCAGGAGTTCCGCTTTAGACCTCCTCCACCCTACTCTGAGGTAGGTTTTTAGCATGTGTATTCCTGACATTTCTGTCCACTTCAGACAGCTTCCAGCAATGTCACAGGCATTAAACTTCATGAGCCATTATTGTTTGTTTATAGCTTGCATGTTACACTGTTTATCTACTGTATTTCTTGCCTTCAGATTGATCCTCATCCAGATGAAGCCATGTCAGCTGTAGAGCAGAGACTTCACACCTGCCCATCACGCTGAGAAATGCATGAAACGAGTCTAAAGCAGTTGTGCTTTATGAGCTTTCATAGTTGTTTGTTTCTCTGTGGCAGCATTTGTTCACTTTGCTGGCACCACTGAGACAAAACAAACTGGGAAATGGGAAAATCCAGAAGGATGCAGGAAGTCACTGGCAAATTGCTTCCAGCCCATTCCGGAGATTCACAGACACAAAAGCTTGTCTGTATCGTACGAGCCCCTGTGGATGGGGCACACCCTGTCTGATTAAAGGTTGCAGAGCTTTTTCATAGTAGTTATGTTGCTAATGTTTTTCTGTCAGGGTTGACAAAGAACAGCATAACAGACCATTTCCAAGAAGAGAGATGTAGGAAAACACTACAACTACAGCCACTCACAGTACAAACTGAGAGAAACTAATCATCGTATTCTTGCCTCTGTTTATTTTTCCACATTTTTGTTTTCCTCACTTTAGTTGCGACTCGCTGATATATTTTTTTCTTTCAGTGTGCAGCCTCTCGCTTTGTTGGACCTGTGATTGCAGGCATATAAGGTGCCTTGTCTATCCACACAACTTATGAACAACGCAGAGAAAAGATTAGGCGTAGACAGATTTGAATGACTGATGTAATGCACTGATTTTGTTTAATCTCTTTTGAGGTTTGACAGTGTTTCCTCCAGGGCACTGGTAATCTTGTGCTTGGTAACAGACCGTCTGAAAGCGGTTTGCAACATTGCCTCAATAACTCAAGTATTGATTTTGTTTCTGCTCTTTTTTGCATATTCACTATATTTTAGATTCTACATTTAGTATACCTTTAAGTCAAACATTGTTTGCTCTTTGTTGAAATGGTTTGTGCTAGAGAAGCAGTCCAACTCTTGCTAGCCATGTGTGTGCTTAGAGTGGAGCAATAGGCAGGCTGCTCTCGAACATCCTAAAGAGTTTGTAGAATATAGCAGTGCAGGTTTCTGTTTAGCCTGTGTTTAAACAAATGCACGCTCAGGTGATCTCATTTGCCAAATGATGAAAATTCTAAATGGTGTGGACTATGTATGTTCTTTTGCACTGTTTAAGTTAGGTAAAAATATAAAAATAAATCTGGTCCGATATTTAAAAACAGATTAAGAGAAGAAAAGAGAGGAGTTGCAAGGCAGCGTTCAATGACTAATGGCATTCCTTTTTGTCCTGCTGCAGACTCCATTAGTCTCTGTGTCTATGTTTCATATTCATATGCTTTTATAAACATCTCATCAGACCAGTGAAACTAGATATGATGTATAGAAACTTAAGAAATGAGCTAGAAATTGGAAAGTACCCCAGGAATGACACAAACACTTAAAAAGTCGAACTGTAAAGCTAGAGGACTCTGGATTTTGGCTCAAGTCCTGTTTAGTATATTGGTGAAATGAGTTATACAT
Source organism: Triplophysa siluroides (assembly GCA_006030095.1). NCBI lineage: Eukaryota > Metazoa > Chordata > Actinopteri > Cypriniformes > Nemacheilidae > Triplophysa > Triplophysa siluroides. The sequence continues at coordinate 693,675 of VCII01000198.1, read as the reverse complement.
TTGTTTTTAAACTCATTAAGCTAGAAAGGTTTCCTAGGGGCAGAACGTACTTGACCTTGCTTAAGCACTTTTATACTGAGTTGAAGCTAAAATTACTGCTCATATCTTGGTTGAGGTCTGGATAATGTGACATTCAACTATTAAACAAGATAAATGTTTTAAACTGTGTTTGGCCTGCTTAACAAGCATAGTGGGATAGGGTAGTTTGGATTTGTAAAGCTTGTCAGATGAGGTTTGTGTGTTAGGTACCGTTTAGGATTCGGCAAGTTTTTAAGTCACTGCAAAAGGGTCTTAAAAGTGGCCTTTATTGAGTACTTAACGTGCCATCATCTTTTTTAACCTCACTAATCATCATGTCTTCAGTCTTTAAGTACTGTTTAGTTTCAATGGACAAAAACTCAAAGCGAGCATTGATCGTTTGACATGCCAGGTTTAAATTATGTTTTCAGTTATAGGATTTGATGAAAACTATGGGCATTCATGTTTGTTTTTCCAGATGAAGAGCCTTAAAGAGTTCTGGTCCACTTATCCCAATTATTATGGGAACAATGCTGTAAAGAAGTACAGGTAATCCGGATAATTATACAAAGAAGAATTACCTACTGAAGTGTTTTTAAAATAAATGGCCACCATTGAAGGAATAGGCTTAAACACAAAAAGATCATTGTCATTTCTGTGGTCCACACTTGGCCTTTATTGTAGTCCAATGTTCAAGTTTAACCCTTGACACCTGTGGTGGGAATATGGAATGGTACAGAGATGATGTGCAATATTTCTTGTTTGATTTCATTTTGTCTCTGTGGTCGTTTTTATGTCTTTTTTCATTCTTTCATTTCATTATGTGATGTTATTATTGTTTAAAATATATGTTCCTAATTGTTTTAACTTCTGTCTTAGTTCTTCCGTGAAAATAAACAAACCTCCAAAATATCCAAAACAACTTTTGTTGTTCTTCTGTGTTTACTTTTGTGTGGTAGCACAAATGATGTAATGTTCTCTATTTACCAAGACTGATAAGTATTCAGCAACTGTCAGCTAATCTACTGTAAATGCAAAGGTAATAAAGTTAAGGTGTTAACTAGCTAATCATTTAAACAAGTCATTAATAAAAGCAATTTTATAAAGCATCGAAGGCTATGATCAAATCAGCTGCTTATTTCTTACTAGAACTAGTTCCAACAAGAACAACAGGGATGTTCTATAAAATAATTTATTTTTCAGCAAGTTCCTATCCTTGGGATCTTCACGCCCACTTGAACACAAGGTCCAAAACAAAAGATACGTCATGAAAGTAGTCAACTGGTCAAGTGCAAAGACCGCAACTGGGGGTCAAACTATTAGTTAAGTAGTTTTTATACTGCAAGGTTATCAAGGTGTAGGTTATCTTTAGGTGTACTGGTAGTTTACTAGTAGGTGTACTGGTAGTTCACTAGTTCATTACTTGTAGCACAGTTGTCATTCATAAAAGTACACTTTAAAGTTTACTCTCAGTAAACTACTACTAATTATTTAAAGTATGTTTGTAACCTTTCTTTAGGTGAACTTGCAGATATACTGATTGTTAACTAGATCAATACTTGTAGTACATTCGTAAGTACATTTCAAACTGCACTTAGTAAACTACTAGTTGCTTGTATTTTTATAAAAATACTGTTTAGATATTAGTTTTGCACTTGAAATACTTGTAATATACCTCTAACTGTACATGTACAGGTGACTCAAAATCATTAATAACAAATTAGTGTTCACCTTACTAGGAAAATAATAGGAAGCACATGCGTATCACATTTTGAAGAAAGCTAAACCAACATAATAAGTCAATTCAATTTTCTTCAATTCAAATGTATTTCTATAGCAGGTTTCAAATCTTTCACCACTTTACAAATATAATATTAATATAATAAGTAGTGACAGAAGTATAAAACAGAAAATGACGCAATAGACATAATAAAAAATATTTTTTTTCTATATGGTAAATATAAAAAAATAATATCCAAAGAGAGACAAAACATTCATTTTTGGTCACATATAATAACTGTGCAAAATATTTGTTAAAGGCATATATATTTTGACATATAACAGTGCATATATCATATGTGAAAGGTTTTCAAGGTCATCCATTAATGTCTTTTCAATCAATTTTAGAAGCCTCCAAATGCAGAACGTGTTGAGAAACTTGACTGAATCTTTCTGACAGGTGATTGGGTTTGTCACAATCACAGTTCTGTAAGAAAGAAAAACTATTTTACAATCATACTTACATTAGATTAGACAAGTAAGTATAAGTAATTTTAAGGGTCTTAATTTGAAATATTAACTTATAAAGTTATAAGAGACAACAATAAATAGTATGATAACCATACAACAAAATATATAGGTTTTTCATATAAAGAAGAATTCACAAGCAGCTAGTGTTTGTGAGTCTTTCAGCATTTGATAGGCATTACATTTCAGAATAAATAAAAGTTTGTTCTGGTCTTAAGAGTCTGATTGGCTGAGGCATTTCTAAAGCGCTGATATACAGACTATGAGTGATTTTGTTTATAAATGCAACTTTAATCCATAGTTTGACTTGAATGAAACAAACTGACACAATTAGTGGTTCTGGTAGATTTTATGTTTTATGCCAGTGTGCAACGCGATACTTACTATCTATACTTCCACTTGTTTCATTACCCAACTGACATGGATTTGTGGGGGTGTGGTTACACGAGGCGTTTCAGGCAGGTCTGGGTGAGAGTGTTGTTCAAATCAGGGAAATATTGTTTAAAATAGCCCTTGAGATGTGACAGGTTAGACTAGATTATGGGCATGATGTTATCAGCAATGGAGAAGATGCACTCTTAGGTAAAGAGAGGAAACATTTCTGTAACTCCCTCCTGCAGTTTGGTTTCCCACAGATATATTTTCTGTGTGTATGTGCGTACCTTATCTTGTGCATTCAGTATGTACACATTGTGCCCTTGCATCTCTGATTGATTTCATCAGAGAGAAACTCTCTCAGCTCTTTGAGCAGCGCATACACCCGACTTAACACAGCCACGCACGAAAGCCAGCGTACTTCTAAGTGGAGCAGCAAACAATCGTAATCTACACCCATTTCATTGCAGAGTAACCTAAAACCTAAAAGTCTATGTTTCAATTAGAGATGCACCGATTGCATTTTTCTTGGCTGATATCAGATTTTTTTGTAAGCGTGACCTGCCGATTCCAATTTTTGCCGATTCCGATTTTGTTTTAAGAACTATAATTGAAAACACATCCAACAAAAATCTACTTTTCTTTAATGAAAGAATCAAAGAGTGTTTTAACTACAGGATCTTTTCACCTTAACAAAATAAAGTGCTCTGTGACTTGAAAAAGGTAGAAATAACAGTTGAACATAAAACTAAAAATAAATTCCTGTATATAACAAACACAGTCATAAAACTGACCTTCTGAATATAACCGAAATGTACAATAACGTAATAATAGGTGCAGTGGGTAGTAACTGAATAACAAGGCACCTTTTCTTTGTTACCAACAGATGCAAAATGCTATTCCTTTAGCATTAATAGAAGGTTTTTAATTAATAGAAGTATCTCCACCTTGTCACCTGTTATTCGGTTGCTTCTTTTATCTACCACATGTCCAGCCAAGCTAAATACAGTAAGTGCTCACTTTCAACACTTGTACATGGAGCAGAGAGATCGGGCAAGTTGAGCCAGTGCAGGGAAACGATATTTGTTGATCCTCCAGTAGGCCAAAGCATTTTTGCTTCTGCTGGTGGGCAACTCGGAGAGGTAGCTCTGTACCTGCACAGAGGAGGGGCTGGCCAGCAGCTGCTCCACCTCAGCATTCTTTTAGTATTTCATCATGTACTGAAAGTTGTAGACTACATGGCTTTTTGGCTGCAGGTACTTCTGTCACTGAATCAGGTTGTGCAGAAGCTTCTGCGGCAGGTTCATCAAGTGCCTGTAATACATATAACCTAAGATATTCCATCAGACATAATAACAACTACAATAATAATAATAATATCATTAACAACAATCATCATAATCATCACTTGACTTTATGTAATAGCTGTCTATAACCTATCTGGGGTCGATAATGGTGGCCAAAGTGTATAGTGGCTCCTTTTCAATGTTGCAGAACCTTTTTTGAACCGCCCCCAGCAGTGTTGTTTTTGTAGTGCCCACTCCACGATCTGTGTCTGCCCTTTTCTCCAAAAGCCGTTTAAGTGCAGTTGATGGCTGGAATGACGTCTGCGGCTGTTGCTGTCAAGGAGCTGGCTCAGAATGCAGCAGCATGCCTCGTCTTCCAACAGCCCAAAAGGGCTCACGTGACTCCCCTTTTCATCTCTCTCCACTGGCTACAGGTTGAAGCCCGTAGTAGATTAAAGTCACTAATGCTTGCCTACAGGACTATCACTGGATCTGCACTGGCTTACTTTCACCCTCTCCTGCACTCCTACACCCCATCAAGATCCCTGCGTTCAGCAAACCACCGGTGTCTTATATTGCCTTCCCATAAGGGCAGTAAATCGCTCTCCCGCTGATTCTCATTCACAACTCCTTCCTGGTGGAACATTCTTCCTAACTCTGTCCGTTCAACCACATCTCTCACAAAATTTAAAAAACTACTTAAAACCCATCTCTTCTGTGAATACTTGACAGACAAATGAAAAAAAAAAAAAGACCCTTTCTCTCAACAGGTAGTGGTCTAGCTTTTGTCGAAACCAGTAACTTTGTATTGGCACTTAATGTATTATGGCTCCTGTATGACATATCGCTTATTGCTCCTAAACTCTTTGTAAGTCGCTTTGGATAAAAGCGTCTGCTAAATGTAAATGTAAATATAAATTAGCTAATTTCCTTTGTGAGTTCCTCAAAGGGTGCAAGCTACGTCAGGACTTTTTCAATAAGCCCCCACTGATGCGCGTTGAGTGTGGCCGGCAGCTCGTGATCCGCTGCGTATGCCCCCAAAACACGTCTCTGTGGCCCAGATGATTGGCCAGTCCTATCGCCACCTTCTAATCTACACCGCGGCAATGCAAGCTCTTCAGTTGCAGTACGGTCAACCCCATCAGCTGGCGCAGAGTGAGATAGCTACAATCCTTACAGCCCCAGAGGTAAAGCCCAATGACGCTCGCAGCTTTCAGAGTTTTGCTCTCCTTGTCCACCTTCTAGTGAGTATGCTACTGTCTTTGGAGGGACCTAGAGGTATGGAGTTAAACTGCTGCTCGCACGTGGATCGTTTGCTCGGCAAGCTCCCCAAATACTTACGGGATGGCTTCATAGAGTTTCTCCAGCTACAAGGGAAGCTCAACTCAGCCAGTGTTAATCCATATAACCTTCAAGACCTTACAGCGTGGCTCCAAGTTAAAGCTCAGCAACAGAGACTGTCTAATAGACTAGTTCAACGCTACCAGTACGACGGAGCCACTAGCAGTTCAAAGGAGAAGAGTGTGTCTAAATCAAAAACCCTAAGTTCAGCCTTGTACCATGGGGTAGCATCAGCGGAGGTTGAACCATCTCCCAGTTTAAAGGATTATGCAAAGAAGACCCCTTCAAGGTTCACTGCTTATACTGTGGCAGCGAAGAGCATTATGTCACCTGATGTGGCAATATTGCAGAACAATCAGCTACGGATCTCTGCAAGTGGATTTCAAATGGGAAACGCTGTTGGAAATGTGCTCGTTCCCATACGCCAGAGAACTGCAATCTATAGAAACCCTGCAGCGAATGTGGTGGCATTCACCTACAGGTGCTTCATCGTGTGGCCCAAAGGCATGCAACCCACACAACGTCAGCTGCCAGTGAGAGTCGTATCTACCTGTTTCCTTCCATCGTTTCAGGCAGAGTTCTTCTGTTACGTATGTAACCTTAGTTCCCTGATGGAGGGAACGAGACGTTGTGTCGAGAACGACAGATGGGGTTCGCCCTTGAGAACCAATCAACTCTGACTACTATAGAAAAGGCCAATGAAATTTGGCGGATGAAATTTGCATGCCGGTCTCCGGTGCATGCCGGTGCAGCATTCACTTACCTCTTGTTCTGAAGAGCCTGAGAGCCTCTCACGACTGCAGCAGAATACGATACGTGTTCGTGGCATAAGGGACACAACGTCTCGTTCCCTCCATCAGGGAACTGAGGTTACATACGTGACCAGGACGTTCCCTTTCTGTCGGTCTCTCGACGTTGTGTCGAGAACGACAGATGGGGTTGCCTATGGAAAACGCTACAATGCTGTATCGCGTCACAATCTCTAGTGAAGCGACGGTAACAGGCCTGGGCGTGTCAGCTCGATGCTTTCGTGAAACTGTAACCTTCCAGTGTGGTGGTCGGGGGGTTCCAGAGCTTTCTTGGAGAAAGATGGGTACAGCCCTGACCGGTAACCTTTCACGGACGGAGGCCTTAGCTCTCTACTGGCGAGAGGCCGTCCGGCTCGGGTTTACACCGGGTAAGCGCAACTTCCTTAATTAGGGATGCGCTGCAGAGGCCACCTCCTACCCGTGGGGAGGAATATGGTGGATATAGGTATGGTCTCGTCCTTGGAGGAGAACGCATGGAACGTGCGGATTGAGTAGTTAACCGCGAGGTTGAGGTCCACCTGGGGAAGCTCATGGGTTACCAGGAGTGGGAACCATTCTCATGAGGATACATCAGACGGAACAGCCCACAGAGGGGGTGTTACAGATGTCCGGTAGCACTAGGTCCGGTTAGAGCTACCTGTGATAGTTCATATGGTATCCCAGCCTAAGGGGGAAGGCTGCTCTGCCCAGCCAGTCCCCAGGGGGTGCTTGCTTAGTGATGGATGGAGTGCCTCTTCTTAACCAGTATTTGGGTAAGAAGGGAGGTTGGTGGGATACCTATTCTTAGCCATATGTTTGGGTAAGAAGAGAGGTAGAGAGCACACTGACCCAACCTACTGGAGGGTGGAAAGGTGCTTTCGCAGGCATACGCCCCCCCAGATGCCAGTCCTACATGTCGCCACGTAGGACGTGGGCTGACACCGGGTTTACGCGAAGGTTGTTAACCCTTGCGAAGGTGTTTGGGCGTAGCCCAACCCGCAGCTCAGCAAATGTCTGCTAGGGAGGCGCTTAACTGCTTGTTCCAGGCAGTTTAACACCGGCTGGGCGCGTACTGCGGACAGTTGCGCCGACATGGTGACAGAGTTGAGTTCCATACTGAGAAAGAGGATGCTCTGCACTGGGGAGAGCTTGCCCTTCTCTCGGTTGACCTGGAGTCCCAATCAATCTAGGTGCCGGAGCACCCTTTGTGTACATAACAGATCTCGCGAGTGTGCCAAGATAAGCCAGTCGTTGAGATAGTTTAGTACCCGCACACCTTCCTCCCCTCAGGGAGAAAGGGCGGCTTCCACGATCTTCGTAAAGACCCGTGGAGACAGGGACAGACCGAAAGGGAGGACTCCTTCAGGTCGATTGCCACGAACCAATCCTGACACCTGATAGATGTCAGGACGCGCCTCTGCGTGAGCATCCTGTACGGCAGCTTGTGAAGGTGCTTTGTTCAGGGTACGCAGACCTATGGCGCAACCCACCGTCTTGGGAACGATGAAGTGCGGGTTGTAACCCACTGAACATCTTGGTTTTGAGGGACGAACTCGATGCCTGTTTTGCCAGAAGGGTGGTGACCTCTACCCAAAGTATGTAGGCGTCCCTGCCTCTGACAGAGGGAGAGATGATGCCCCGAAACTTGGGAGAGTCTCTGGTGAACTGGATCGAGTAACCAAGATGGACCGTCCTCATTAGTCACCGAGACAGTGTGGGCAAGGGAAGGTTGGCTCTGCTTACTTACCTGCCTGGCGGGACAGCTGCACGCACTATCGGTTTGAGAGTGGTAGCAGCTGTCGTGTGTGTACGACCCTACGCCTCGCCAGGGCGTGAGGTCGGGTTTGCCGGGCACAGTCCAGTGGAGTGTGCGATCGGCTAGAAGGAACACCCAGGGGGAACGAAAAAACTCTCTTTGTGAGTAAGTGGGCGCCAGGCCCTGAAAAGTCGAAGGGGCCCTGGGCTGTTGGGGAGCAGACTTCGCGTGAGAACTCGGAGGCCTGTAGGCGGCCGAGTCGCGACACGGTAGAATATGGCTTATAGCCTCCGTCTGCTCCTTCACCGCCGAGAACTGCTGTGCGAGAAAGCGGACCTTCTCGGCATCACTCATCCTTGCAAGGTTGAGCCAGAGGCGTCTCTCCTGGACCCCTAGTGTGGACATCGTCCGACCCAGGGCCCGTGCTGTCACCTTGGTCGCCCGTAGAGCGAGGTCAGTGGCAGCACGGAGATCCTGCATTATCCCTGGGTCGGTCTTACCCTCGTGGATCTCTCTCAACGCCTTGGCCTGGTGGACCTGCAGGATGGCCATGGCGTGGAGAGAGGAGGCAGCCTGGCCCGCAGCACTGTAAGCCTTTGCCACCAGAGATGCCGAAGTCTTACAGGCTTTGGACGGAAGGCGAGGTCGATTCCTCCAGGTGGCAGCCGTCTGCGGGCACAGTTGCACCGCAACCGCACGCTCCACCTGGGGGATCTCGACATAGCCCTTGGCTGCCCCACCATCGAGGGAAGTGAGGGAGCCGGAGCTGGTTTGACTGGAGCGAACCGTGAGTGGCGCGCTCCAAGTCTTGCACAGCTCCTCATGCACCTCCGGGAAAAATGGCACCGGGGGTGGGCGCGGTTTGGCACCGCGCTCCGACCCCAGGAACCAAGTATCCAACCGTGAGCATTGGGGAGGAGGCAGTGGCGTACACTACAGCCCAATGCTCGCGGCAGCCCGGGTTAGCATGGCCGACATCTCAACCTCTGCTTCGTCCTGAGCTCGACCCCCTGGGGGGGGAGCTCGGATTCTTCAGGGTCGGATGCCAGCAGATCTCCCTCCGATGCTGCGAGCGACATCTCATCTGCATCACGCATCGTTTCCAAGTGCGTGGTTGAGGATCCGGACGGTGTGCCACCGCCAGTTGGGGAACGGTCGGAAGAGCGAATCGGGGCCCGCGAGCACTTGGCTGGCGGGTTTACGCTCGCAGAGGTCCCCACATCACTAACACCGCTAACACAGGCGGACCTCGAGGCCGTAGCCATCGATGTCGCGGACTTTGGGGCCGTAGCCACATCCGGGGGCGGAGACCGGCATGCAAATTTCATTCGCCAAATTTCATTGGCCTTTTCTATAGTAGTCAGAGTCCCCAATGGGTGATCCTGGGAAACGGTACCAGGTAACTGGAGCATTCACAGCATCTGGACTTGATCTGGTGGAGCAATCAAACCCAGTACAGAAACTTAAGAGAAGGTATGCACATCTAAAGGAGGTTCCCCTGCAGCCATTCCATAATGTACGACCACTGGTGCTCATAGGCTCCGACCAAGTACATCTTATCATGGCCAGAACCACGGAGGACCCGTGGCAATTCGTACAGCTCTCGGCTGGGCACTCCAAGGGACCGTAATGGGTAACATAGAACATACACCAATCCAGCAGTGCCTTTTTCTCTCCACTGCCCACCCAGACGACCTTCTCTTTAGGAACGTGGAAAAGTTATGGCAACTGGATGTGTTGCCCTTTCGCAATGAGAAACTGGTGGTCAGGTCTAAACAAGACAAAGAGGCAATGCATTTACTGGAGTCTCAAATTCAGAAAGTAATGGTTAATGAAGTTCAGCGTTACGCCACCCCTCTTCTGTGGAGGCTAGGTGCCCCTGAACTTAATGGGTCTGTGCAATCGGTACTTTCCAATCTGAGGAGCACAGAAAAGAGGCTCAAGAAGGACTCTGAAAAGGCCTTGATCTATTCAGGAGAGATTGCTAAGCTCATTGAGGCAGGATATGTGCTCAAGCTTAACCAGACTGAAGCAGCACTATCAAATGAGCTCTGGTACCTGCCCCATCATCTGGTTAGCCATAACGATAAGTCACGACTGGTGTACGGTCCCTGAACGATCAGCTCCTCCCAGGTCCTACACTTGGACCCTCACTGTTAGGAGTGCTCCTAAGATTCAGTGGCATACTGTGGTGGTAAGCGCAGATATTAAGAGCATGTTCCACCAGGTCCGGCTGCTGCCGAGGGACAGGACCTTCCTCCGTTTCATCTTGAGGGATCTGCGTGAATGCCCTCCGGACGTGTAAGAGTGGCAGGTTCTGCCCTTCGGTACAACGAGTAGTCCATGCTGTGCCATCTTTGCTCTATAGCACCATGCCCACAATGGTGAAGACAAATATCCAGGCCTGCAACAGATTGTAAGTCAAGGCTTCTATGTGGATAACTGCCTCACAAGTTTCCCTACCGTCCCTGAAGCCAAGCAAGCCATAAACCAGTTACGTAGCATGTTAGCGGAAGGGGGATTTGATCTCAGACAGTGGGCCAGCAGTCATTCAGTGGTGGTGGCTCAACTTCCGACTCAGGCGCAGTCGTCGACCATGGAGCAGTGGTTAATGCAATACGTGTCGACCCTATGGAGCCCACATTAGGCCTCAGGTGGAACTGTGCAGTTGATACACTGACCATGAGAACTGCCTACCAGGTTTTGGCATCCCAGAACGATCCACTAGGATTCATGCTGCCATTCACTACCAGGGCAAAGGTGATCATCCAACAGTTGTGGGCTAAAAGGAGTGACTGGGATGTCCCCAATTTACCGCCTAAGCTTTAGGCCGCATGGATAGAATGGGAAAGAGAGCTTACGCATCTCAGTGTTGTATCCATCCCTCGCTGTTACAAACCAGCCTCCACCACTGCACCAGAAGAACTCAGTACCCTCCATGTGTTCTGTGATGCCTCTGAAAAGGCGTATGGGGCAGTGGCATATTTAGCAGTTGAAACCAACAGTGGTGTGCAGATGTCCTTTATAATGGCCAGATCACGGGTAGCCCCTAAGAGGCAGCAGTCTTTTCCGTGCCTGGTGCTTTGTGCTGCGTTAGCAGGGGCACAGCTGGCCAAGCTAGTTAACAATGAGTTGACACTCACCATCCATCAAACGACCCTATGGACTGATTCCATGACTGTGCTGGAGTGGATTCAGTAAGACTCCTGCCGATACAAGGTGTTTGTTGGGACAAGAGTCTCCGAGATACAAGAATTAACAGACCACAAGGCATGGAGGTATGTTACAGTTTTTTACAGACGCTAGGACACATTTCTCAATACTTAGGTCACTTTTGCAAAACTCTTCACACAGTGAGCACAACAGAAGTCTATGTGGGCTAAACTGAGGATAAATTATCATTGCTTTGGCACAAAATGCATTCAATGACTACATCTCTCAAATTTCATGAATTCTTTTCTCACTCAGACACAACAACTGCCAAAACTCTTTGTACGTACAGGCCAATTTGCACATGCTTACATACTGTTTTCAAAATGTTAAACTTATGTTCAAAACAATAACATAATACAAAACTGAATAAGACAGCAATTTGCTACATTGCTACAGTAATATTTTACAGTTTTTTTGGATTGCTTACACACTAAAATTAAAAGTAGTACACTATTAGCAAAACCTTACACTCAAGAAGCAAAACATCAGCCCATATTTGCACAACTATAAGCACATTGTCAACCTCAAACTTGTTGCAAAACTCTACACACAGTGATTTGCAAAACACTAAACACACTTAACATATATTACACACAAAAATCTATCATGAAGTCACTTCCTTGCAATACCAAAGCACGGACTGTCAAATTACCGCACCGTCCAACCAATTGGTTCAACACCGTCATCAGGTGTGCAAACACTTGTTTGCTTAATTGTAGACACACCAATCAGGTGTATAAGCACTATAAAAAGCAGCAGGTGAGTTCATCGTTCTTCAAGCACAATTGAAAGAGTCAGAGAAAGAGTAAGACGAGGAGGAGAACGAGGAGGAGGACAAGGAGGAGGAAGGGAAGGAAGAGGAATCAACAGAGGCCTGACACTGTTCTTCAGGGTGTTTTACGAATGGATGGAGAGGAGATCCAGCATGAGTTCATTTACGTAGATGAGGCTGGGTTCAACCTGACGAGAACACGAAGGAGGGGAAGAAACATCATTGGCCACAAGGCTATAGTCAATGCCCCAGGGCAACGTGGGGGTAATATAACACTCTGTGCAGCCATTACACAGAATGGGGTCCTCCACCGCCATGCCCATATTGGCCCTTACAACACAGCACTCATACTTACATTCTTGGACCAATTGCACAACATAATAGCAGCAAATCAAATCGATCATATGCAATACATTGTTGTCTGGGACAATGTGTCTTTCCACCGCTCTGCTCTGGTTCAGAACTGTTTTCACTGAACTGTTACTCTCCATTCCTCAACCCTATAGAATAATTTTTCTCGGCATGGCGGTGGAAGGTATATGATCTCCGTCTCCAGGCTGAGGTACCCCTCATCCAAGCCATGGAGGAGGCCTGTGACCAGATGGAGGTAGCAGCAATGCAAGGATGGATTCGTCATTCAAGACGTTTCTTTCCAAGGTGTCTTGCTAATGACAACATTGCCTGCGATGTTGATGAAATTCTCTGGCCAGATCCAGCTAGGCAAAGAGACAATGTCTAGTGTTTTTTTTTATTTTTACAGTACAAAACGTAAAGTGATCTTTTGTTACAGTATTATGAATCTCCATGTCAACATTTTGGGCTGGATGCCTGGACATATCAGCAGAAGATTGCCAGGGATGGATCAGGCATGCCAGAAGATTCTTTCCAAGGTGTATTGCCCTAGATGACATAACATGTGATGTTGATGAGAACCTGTGGCCAAATGGAAAAGACCGAGTAGATTAGCATTACTATTGTATCTGTATCAGTGGATTGTGTGTATACAAATTATTGTATTTTGGAATTAATAAAAAATAATATAAACGACATAAAATATTGACGAATTCTGCATCATGTCTGATTGCAGTGAAATATAAACAGAGATGTGTCCTTGTTATACACAAGAAAACATTGTATAATGCTACATGTTGTTAGTGTTTTTTAGGTCATTGTTTTGTGGGTGAGAAAGTGTGTTTGTCGGCTGTCAACCTTTGCTAGTGTTCTGGAAGAAAGAGTTGATTTGAGACCTGAATAAAGTGTTTTGATAGTTGTAGTGCATTTTGAATGTGAAATGAACTGCTTTGCCAAGCTGAAAGTTGGTTAGGAGAACTGTGTGAAGAGTTTTGCAAAAGTGACCTAAGTATTGAGAAATGTGTCCTAGCGTCTGTAAAAAACTGTAATACGCAGGATAATCCAGCCGATGACGTAACGAGAGGTACAACCCTCCTAAGTCTTACCAAGCCCAGTCGATGGAGTCACGGGCCACCATTCTTGAAGCAGGGTCCAGAGTACTGGCCTAAGAAACCTGAAGCACAGTCAGAAGCCGCCTCCAAAAATAAAAGTCCTATCCTGCTTCTCTGTGATGACAGTTGAAACCAAGCCCAACTTTCCTGATGTTACTCAATTCAAGAACTGGCAGGATTTAGTGGAATCAATTTGTCAAACTTGGCAAGGGACGGCCTCATTGGACAGCATAACAATGACACACAGAGACGCAGAAGCTGTTCTGTTAAGGCAATGTCAAGCTGAGAGCTTCCCAGAGGAAGTTGATGCCCTTCAGGCTCGCAAATCAGTTCCTGTCCACAGCCGATTAGCTAATCTTGCTCCACAGTCGGACCTACTGATCAACGTGATACGGGTTTTGGGGCGTCTAAGGAGGTTAGCGAACTCTGATCCAGATCAAATTCACCCTATAGTGCTGGACCACAAAAACGCAATAACCAAGGTCCTCATCAAAGAATTTGATGAGCGCCTGCTACACCCAGGACCTGAAAGAGTCTATACCGAGATGAGGAGACAGTACTGGATTCTTAGAGGATGCCAGGCCATCAAAAACCATCAACACAGCTTTCTCTCATGCCAGGGATGGCGAGCTCAGCCAAAGGTTCCTCCGATGGCAGACTTGCCACCAGAACGCCTCAGACTGCTCTGTCCACCCTTCTACTCAACAGACGTTGACTGCTTTGGGCCATACATGATCAAATTAGGGAGACGGACCGAGAAACGCCGGGGTTTGACCCTCAAATGTCTCACAACTAGAGCAGTCGACATTGAGCTCCTCAATTCAATTGGATGTAGATGCCTTCCTTCTTGCACTCCACCAGTTCATTGCCAAAAGAGGTCGACCTCACGAGATCTGTTCGGATTGTGGCACTAACTTCGCGGGGCAGAAAGAGAGCTAAGGGAAGCGTTTTTGAATATGGAGTCAGGACTCCATACCCGCCTTGCAGACTACCAAATCAAATTCAAGTTCAATCCACCCAGTGCTCCACATTTTGGGGGACTCTGGGAACGTGAAGTTCGCTCGATAAAGAATGCCTAGCAAGTAGCCATTGGTAACCAATCAGTCACAGAGGACATTCTGTCAACCGTCCTAGTGGAAGTGGAGGGAATCCTTAATGCAAAGCCGGAAGGATATGTCTCCACAGACATTGCGGACATTGACCCAATCACTCCAAACCTTCTTCTTATGGGGCGGTGGGACGCTTCACTCCCCCAAGTAGCATATGCACCCGGAGAAATGGGGCGGCGGAGGTGACGTAACACTGTTAGAATATAATTGACCAATTCTGGACACACTTTACAAGAAACTATTTGCCTACGTTACAGACAAGACAAAAGTGGCAAAGGACTTAACACAATATGGAGGAGAACTCTGTTGTGCTGGTGGTGGATCCACAACTCCCTAGGGCCCAGTGGCCCATAGGAAAAGTTTGTAAGACATTGCCCGTCAGTGATGGACGTGTAAGGACCATTGAGGTCGTGATTGAGGGAAAAACCTACCTCCGACCAGTGACTCGTCTAATACAATTGCCTGTTCTGGAAGAGGACCCTGAAGACATTTAAAAATTCACTGGTTTACCCATTTGCTGCTCAAATGTGAGGGCGGCTGTTGTGAATTCTCCCCCTTTAAGTGTATTGTGTTTTTATGCTTGGCGTAAGTTACGTAATGCAGTGTTCCTAGGGCAGGCGGAATTAGCGCAGCTGCTTATTCATAGAGTTAATCAGACGCAGCTGTCCGTCAGCAGACTAGCGCTCGTGCCGTTATCATGCGCTAGTTAAAGTTCATAAAACGAAATACCTACTGTATATACATAATCTGTCTGCCTACTTCAAATGTATATAAGGTCAATAGTGCAATAAACCGCCATACACAATCCTATGTCTCCAACTCCTTAATCAGAGTACTGTATTGATCAATACCATAATCACCAGTTTCAGTGGGCGAATCACAACAACTATTCTTCACCAAATATGTAAGAATCACAATTATAAGTAATATGTTCTCCACCACCCTTTGTAAGGGAAACAAATATCAACCCAAATTGGTATGAGTTGAATTAATTATGATCAATTATACTTATCTGGATCAAATTCATGATTTGGGGAAATCACTTAGCATTACGAGCAGGTAGCAAGAATCGGCATGTTTAGGGACTCCGTATTATGAGCATGAACTACAAACAACATCATGTGTGAAATAAAAAAGGACTTTATTACCTAGACTAGACACATACTAATCTAACACACATACACACATACAGTTAAGCGTTGGAAGAAGGTTGAAGTTGAAGCAGAGAGAGAAGAACAGAGCATGGATTTATGGCAGTATTTGATATTCATAAGATCAATTGCCTGAACAAAACATCAGTTTCTTCTCTAAAGCACCTTTGATAAAAGGATTAATGCTGCTCTATGCATCCATTAATAAGACTAAGTTTGATACTTGCACTTCTTGCCCATCCAGAGAAAGTGTTCTGATGCAGTTTGTTGAGGCTCCAGTTGATCTTGGCTGGAAGTGATCAGAGAACTCGTTTTATGCAGAGAATCTGTATCTGGAAAGACGAGGCCGCAGCCTGGCACAAACTTACGGGTCAAAGGTAAAGTCTTCTTGTAGTCCATCCTTTAGAGATGCAAAATGCAATAAGAGAGAGGAGAGAAAGAACAAACCCCTGCGAACCGAAAAACCTGAACCCGAAAAACCAAAGAGACTCTTCTCGTGGTATTTTTTAAAGTGTAAGGATGTCACATCCTACAGGCGTGACTGATCCAATCAGGAGATGGCATCTTTGGAGGGAAAGTTAATTGTCTTTGTCTTTCAGATGGTGTTTTTCATGTGAAAGCTGATTGGATGTTCACTAAGAAAACTTCTAAGAGTTTCTAAGAGAATAAAACTAATATCAAAAGTTACCAAAACACGATAAACATCACAAATGTAGCTCATAGACACCAAACATGATCTACATATCATCTTGTTTAAATGAGTTACTACAAATCTAATAATTCCAGTAGTTGGATTAATGTTTAAAACGGACATACCAACAAGAGAACATCAATACACCCATATGAAAAAACCTGTATGGTTCATATACAGCAACTGTACATTTATTCATTTAAATTAGTCAGAATTACCTACTGTGTTTTATGCATGTGCTATACAAAATCAAACTGATTATGGCCACTTTCGTACTAAAAAGCACACATACAACCTGTATAATGCTGTAAAAAGTCTTATATGAGTTTTGCATGACAACAGTCTTTTAGACTGGGTATATCAAGGGTATATGGTTTTAGTAGAAAAGTATAATATTTATATATTTAGAGTTCTTATAATCAATCATATACAAGCCAAATTAAATTCATATAGGATTTATTTACTTTTTGTGTCATTTGTTTATATGTATTTCATACAGATTTAATATGTTTTTATTAGGGAAATGTGTGCCTGCTCTTCAAGCTTCATATGTTTCTATCTTATTCCTCATATTACAATAATAACATTGCATTATCTCGACATATAGTTATCATACATGATTCAGTCAAAATTACAATGACTCTGACTGAAATCATATATGATTTGTATGTGCAATGACTTGCACAAATTTGCAATGGGAACAAATTTATTCCAACAAAGTGATATACAGTCAAATTATACTCCACTCGCGCAATCAGAATTTCAATTTGATAACAGAAGTGAACTTTGCATTGGAAAAAACAAAACAACAACAATAACATACCTTCAACAACAACAAAATACCTTCAAAACTGTCATTTTCACCATTAATCAAAGAGCATTAAGGTTTCCAGATGTTATTCTGTTTTCTTGTTCCCTTTAATTTCAGTAAGTTTGGCATTGATGGCTGCCCCAATGCTGGAGGGCACCACATGAGGCCACTTTTGCAACGTTGCTCCTGTGAGACAAATGAACAAAAGGCAAAAAATTGCTGTTGATAGACAAATCAGCATCCATATGGGGATTGTGTAATGTTTAGGGATCTGGGCTTCCAAATGTAACCCCAGAAAGTTGTTAATTTTATAGGGATTGCCAATATTGTGGCCTTGAGCAAGAAAATGTACCTACATTTACTCCCTGCGGATCACTATGTACAGTGGGGAAAATAAGAAAAACATTTTATCAGTAAGGGGATTTCTAAGTGGGCTATTGACACAAAATTTCCACCAGATGTAGCCATCAAGCCAAATATTGAATTCATACAAAGAAATCAGAACATTTAAGTATACAAGTTCAGTCATAATACAGTTTTTTTCAATTGCTAAGAAGCGTTTGCCAATTCTTAAAATACTTTTTCTAAACTCTTAACACAGCAACACACCTACATCACACAATTAGCCTAATAGTTAATTTTCGGACCAAAACCACAGTTTGTTAAATAAATACAAACTCTACATTTCAAAACCCTTAAAAACTTTTTCAATATACACTAACTCTATCAAAACACTGCCAACCCGTTTCAAAATCGAATCATTCGGTCAAAACTTTAGCACTCGTTTTCTATCCAACATGAACACATAGTCAATCATACCGCAATGACTGTCAAAATACTAACAGTTGGTGGCATTACAAAAACTGCATTACTTGTCATGTTTCAGTTCTTTCTGTATAGAACATACAGTATGAAATCTTTTTTTTTTTTCATTCATTCAGCTGTGTGTGTGAGAGAGAGAGAGAATTCATGGTGCATTAGATGTGTACAACATAATATCTAAATGTGAAGGAGTCATCAATACTTTATAGAATGTACAACTGGAAAAAAAACAGTAAGCGACAGAATTGCTGCAGTGAAGACTTTATTAGCAATATGAAATTGCTGTCAGTGATCAAAACGAAACAAGGACAAACATACATGGCCTTTGATTTACAGTAAAGTGTGCAAAAATAGAACAAAATGACAGAAAAAAAGGCCCAGAAAAAAAAAATCCTGTTCTAATCTATACGATCTTCAGCATTTGGCCACATGTTCTCATCTACATCACATCTTATGTTGTCTCTCGCTATACACCTTGGATAGAAACACTTGGCATGCCTTATCCATCCCTGATAGTCCACAACTGAGATGTCTCTGCAGCCAGCATCCATGGCATCCAGGAGGGACATTTGGTCTTGAGGCCGATGATCATAAACTTTCCACCTCCAAGCAGAAAAAAATTCCTCAATGGGGTTGAGGAAAGGAGAGTACGGAGGAAGAAAAAGGGAAATCACTCTTGGATGTTCTGCAAACCAGTTTGTGATTGCATGTGAATGGTGGAATGCTACATTGTCCCATGTAATCACAAATGTCCTCATGTTTCCTCCCACCTGTTCTGCTTCTGGCACCAGTTGTTGGTGGAGGTCATCTAAAAACAAAAGAAGTCGCTCTGTGTTGTAGGGACCAATCAGGCTTTTCTGCAGGACCAAACCAGCACTTGAAATTGCAGCACACATTGTGATATTTGCTCCTCTCTGACCCGGCACATCAACGGTGGCCCTTTTCCCAATTACATTTCTTCCTCGTCTACGAGTTTTTGCCAGGTTAAACCCTGCCTCGTCTACATAAATGAATTCATGTAGTGTCTGATTAGCCTCCAACTCCATAATTCTCTGAAAGAAAAATCAAACACAATTTTTACATAAATGTTTTAGAGTAGCAAAAGAGAATAGTGAAAAAAAGAAGTGTTTACTGTAGTCACTGTAGAATCATACCTGGACGTATTGGTGCCGGAGTTCCTTGACCCGATCACTGTTTCTCTCAAATGGAACCGTGTACAACTGTTTCATTCGAATTCTGTGTTTGGTCAGAGTGCGAGCAATGGTAGCCAGGCTGATGCTTTCCACGTTTTGGAATACCAGGTTGTCCTCTACAATTCTGGTCTGAATTTCTCTCAGTTTTATTGCATTGTCAGCAATGACCCATCCTACAATGGCATGTTCTTGGTCTTCACTGAGAAGCTTTCTTCTTCCCCCAGAGCGAGGACGTCGCTGTATCCTTTAGAAGAACAAAAATGCAACATATTTGTATTTGTAACTTCTGGTGGCCAGCACACATTGTGATATTTTAATACAGTAAATAGCAACTGCATTGATAGCTCTAATCAAATGCATGACTTACCTGTTGGTTTGTTGAAAAATCCGGATAATGGAAGCAACGGTTGACCGTCTGAGATTAGGCTGGACTCTTTCACCAGCCACTCTCAATGATAGACCATGGTTTATCACATGGTCTATGATGGTGGCTCTGATTTCATCTGTGACAACAGCTCTTACTCTCCTTTGAACAGCACCACGCATTCTTACTCCTCTTCCCCTACCTCTCCTTCTCCCTTGTCCTGGTCCAACTAGTCCTCTCCCTGGTCCATCTCTTCCTCTCCCTGGTCCATCTCGTCCTCTCCCTGGTCCATCTCGTCCTCTCCCTGGTCCATCTCGTCCTCTCCCTGGTCCATCTCGTCCTCTCCCTGGTCCATCTCGTCCTCTCCTGGTCCATCTCTCCTGGTCATCCTCTCCCTGGTCCATCTTGTCCTCTCCCTGGTCCATCTTGTCCTCTCCCTGGTCCATCTTGTCCTCTCCCTGGTCCATCTGTCTCTCCCTCCATCTTGTCCTCTCCCTGGTCCAACAAGTCCTCTCCTTCGTCTAACAAGTCCTCTCCCTCGTGCAGACATTTTCTTTCTTTTTCTGCTTCTCTGTTTTGTTATGTGTTGCCTTGAACAAAACCAATCCAAAGACTGCCTTTTTATTGTGTATGTCCATGTAATGGAAAGTCTTCAACACCTGGCTATGTCTCTGATTGAGATTGGAATCAGCTATTGCTTACTCTAATTATCAGTAATTTACCGTAAAAATGCTTATCAGCTGTATGAATATATTTTTAAAATATTTGTTTCAATACTTTGGAGCTGATATTGTTGCAGAAGTAGAGATTTTATACTGTATCTATGGTTTGGAACAATAGGTCGTCATTTCTGGCATGCTGCGTTAAAGCATTTGTAAAAAACACTATAAAGATCCATGATTTTGGTATTGGGTATGCTTATATGTAAAGAAAATGTAGGCATTCTAGAAACGTGTTAATTGATTGCATTTTGTGTGAAAACAACATGAATTTTGTTAATGGTATGGCCACAACAGACCGATGTTGTGTTAATTGTGTTTAGAGTTTTAAAAATGTGATTACAGATTGGACAAAAGGATGTTAGCAATTGAAAAAAACTGTAAATAAAGTGAAATGACACAGGGAATAAGTATTGAACACATGAAGGTAACAAGGTGCAAAATGGCATAGAAAGCCAGGAGATCACCTGAAATCTGTCAGTATTGAGAGAGAAACCCTGCCCCCTATCAGTACTAATTGATATCAGCTGCTTTAGTCCTAATTGATGGCCTATAAAGGCTTCTCATTACCTTGGCGGCACACAGGAAAGACTTCATGATGGGTAAAAGCAAAGAACTCTCTGTAGATCTTCGTAATCTTATCGTTGAAAAGCATTTTGATGGGAATGGTTCTGGGCGCATTTCCAGAATGCTGAATGTTCCTGTGAGCACTGTGGGGGCCATTATCCGGAAATAGAAAGAGCATCAGTTCACCATAAACCGGCCACGATCAGGTTCTCCATGTAAGATCCCTGTCCGAGGAGTCCAAAGAATAGTCAGGAGAGTTCTCCAAGAGCCAAGAACCACTCGGGCAGAACTTCAGGAAGACCTTGCATCAGCAGGTACTGTCGTTTCAAAGAAAACTATAAGCAATGCACTGAACCGCCATGGCATCCATGCACGCTCACCACGCGAGACGTTGTGTTGAGAACGACAGATGGGGTTCGCCCTTGAGAACCAATCAACTCTGACTACTATAGAAAAGGCCAATGAAATTTGGCGAATGAAATTTGCATGCCGGTCTCCGCCCCCGGATGTCCGGTATAAAAGGAAGCCGGCGTGCAGCATTCACTTACCTCTTGTTATGAAGAGCCTGAGAGCCTCTCACGACTGCAGCAGAATACGATACGTGTTTGTGGCATAAGGGACACAACGTCTCGTTCCCTCCATCAGGGAACTGAGGTTACATACGTAACCAAGACGTTCCCTTTCTGTCTGTCTCTCGACGTTGTGTCGAGAACGACGGATGGGGTTGCCTATGGAAAACGCCACAACGCTGTATCGCGTCAAAATCTCTAGCGAAGCGACGGTAACAGGCCTGGGCGTGTCAGCTCGATGCTTTCGCGAAAACTGTAACCTTCCAGTGTGGTGGTCGGGGGGTTCCAGAGCTTTCTTGGAGAAAGATGGGAACAGCCCTGACCGGTAACCTTTCACGGACGGAGGCCTTAGCTCTCTACTGGCGAGAGGCCGTCCGGCTCGGGTTTACACCGGGTAAGCGCAACGTCCTTAATTAGGGATGCGCTGCAGAGGCCACCTCCTACCCGTGGGGAGGAATATGGTGGATATAGGTATGGTCTCGTCCTTGGAGGAGAACGCATGGAACGTGCGGGCTGAGTAGTTAACCGCGAGGTGGAGGTCCACCTGGGGAAGCTCATGGGTTACCAGGAGTGGGAACCAGCTCATGAGGATACATCAGACGGAACAGTCCACGGGGGGGGGGTGTTACAGGCGTCCGGTAGCACTAGGTCCGGTTAGAGCCAGGGGATGGCTCACATGTTATCCCGGCCTAAGGGGGAAGGCTGCTCTGCCCAGCCAACCCCCAGGTGGTGCTTGCTTAGTGATGGATGGAATGCCTATTCTTAACCAAGTGGTTGGGTAAGAAGGGAAGCGGATAGGGTACCTGTCCTTAACCAGAGTAGGGTAAGGAGATAGGTAGACAGCACACTGACCCAACCTACTGGAGGGTGGAAAGGTGCTTTCGCAGGCATACGCCCCCCCGGATGCCAGTCCTACATGTCGCCACGTAGGACGTGGGCTGACACCGGGTTTACGCAAAGGTTGTTAACCCTTGCGAAGGTGTTTGGGCGTAGCCCAACCCGCAGCTCAACAGATGTCTGCTAGGGAGGCGCTTCTGGCCAGTGCCCAGGAGGTGGCAATACCCCATGCGGAGTGAGCCCTCACTGCCAATGGGCATGGGAGAGTCTGAGATCGGAATGCCGTCGTAACGGCATCCACAACCCAGTGCGCCAGCCTCTGCTTGGAGACAGCCTTGCCCTTCTGCTGTCCTCCAATACAGACAAGGAGCTGGTCAGAGCTTCTGAGCTCTGCGTGCGGTCCGGGTAGAGGCGCAATACATGCGCTGGACACAACACGAATCGGGTTGGGTCTTCCTCCCCTATGGGGAGCGCCTGCAAGTTCACCACTGTGCCCCGGAAGGGAGTAGTGGGAACTGTTTGGGCACGCATCCGGGCCTGGGTCTCAAGATAATGTGAGAGTTTCCAGGGCCGAATTCAAGGCAATCCAGGGACACGGAGGATGCTCGGAGGTCCCCTACCCTCTTGAAGGAAGCGAGCGCCATCAGGAGGGCCGTCTTACTCGGGTGAGGAAGATTGGAACCTCCGAGGGGCTCATGGGGGGCCCAAGAGGGTATGGAGCGGAGATGAGGCGGATTCCGCTCTCTCGCGCCTCTTAGGAACCTGGTGACCAGGTAGTGTCATCCTAGAGAAACTTTCCATCAACTGAGTCGTGATGAGTTGCTATAGCGACTACATACACATTCAGTGTGGAGGGGAGATGTTAGTCTCCAGTCTCGTAAGAAGGACAACACAATCCTGATCGAGCACCTCAGTGGGTCTTTCTCATTGAGAGAGACACCAGGACGAGAAGAGGCGCCGTCTAGAGGCGTGTAACCGCCTAGTAGATGGGGCCCTAGACTGGGTAGTGGTCTCCGCCATACAGGGGGAGTAGCCAACCCAGGATCTTCTCGTCCCCGTCTAGAGACCAGACATGGGTGTTCCAGAGGTCTGATCTGGGATGCCAGAACGTGTCCTTCCCCTGAGAGAGCAGGTCCTCTGTCAGGGGAATGGTTCAGGGGGAGTCGCTGTCCAGAGCCTCAACTCTGAAGCCAAGTGCGGTTAGACCAGTGCGGTGTAACCCATAACACTTGGTGCTCCTCTTCCCTGACCTTGCACAGTGTCTGTGCAAGGAGGCTCCTGGGGGGGGGAGGTGTACTTCCGCCCGTCCCGCGGTCAGCTGTGCGCAAGGATATCCGTGCCGAGGGCTCTGCCTCGGACAGGGAATACCAAAGCGGGCAAATGGTGGTGTTGCGGGAGGCGAACAGGTTTACCTGGCCCTACCCGAACAACATCCAAATGAGCTAGACTGCGCGGGGGTAGAGTCGTCACTCTCCACGAGGCGTCAACTGACGAGAGAGCGCGTCGGCTGTCTAGTTCAGTTTGCCCGGGGTGTGTGTGGCCCGCAGGGAACGGGTCACATGTTGACTCCACATGTTGACTCCAACGCCCCGCCTGCGTGCCCGTTACACACTGCACCGCACCCCTGCAGGGAGGCGTCCGTCGTCACCACGACTTGCCTCGTAACCTGCCCAGAGGGACCTTAGTCCGTCGAAAAGTCATGGAGACCAGGGGTTATGGTGCGTCGGAAGCAGGGCGTCATCACCATGCGCCTGCTGCCGGTGTGCCACGCTTTCCTCGGAACTCGACTCTGAAGCCAGTGTTGGAGCGGTCTCATGTGCATCAACCCGAGGGGTATTACCCCGCGAGGACGCCATGTGTCCCAGGAGCCTCTGAATTGTTTCAGGGGGACCGCTGTCTGCCTGAAATGTTCCAGGCAGTTCAACACCGGCTGGGCACGTACTGCGGACAGTTGCGCCGATATGGTGACAGAGTTGAGTTCCATACCGAGAAAGAGGATGCTCTGCACTGGGGAGAGCTTGCCCTTCTCTCGGTTGACCTGGAGTCCCAATCGATCTAGGTGCCGGAGCACCAGGTCCCTTTGTGTACATAACAGATCTCGCGAGTGTGCCAAGATAGGCCAGTCGTTGAGATAGTTTAGTACCCGCACACCTTCCTCCCCTCAGGGAGAAAGGGCGGCTTCCACGATCTTCGTGAAGACCGTGGAGACAGGGACAGACCGAAAGGGAGGACTCCTTCAGGTCGATTGCCACGAACCAATCCTGACACCTGATAGATGTCAGGACGCGCCTCTGCGTGAGCATCCTGAACGGCAGCTTGTGAAGGTGCTTTGTTCAGGGTACGCAGACTATGGGGAACTACCCGCCGTCTTGGGAACGATGAAGTGCGGGTTGTAACCCACTGCACATCTTGGTTTTGAGGGACGAACTCGATGCCTGTTTTGCCAGAAGGGTGGTGACCTCTACCCGAAGTATGTAGGCGTCCCTGCCTCTGACAGAGGGAGAGATGATGCCCCCGAAACTTGGGAGAGTCTCTGGCGAACTGGATCGAGTAACCAAGATGGACCGTCCTCATTAGCCACCGAGACAGTGTGGGCAGCTCTCAAGCTCCCAGGGACTGTGACAGGGGGACCAAGGGGACGGTCTGCTTCACCATTCCCACGGAGGGTGGTTCGATGGCTGGCAGAGCTAACCATGTCGCGGGGGGGGACCCCGGAGGGAAGGTTGGCTCTGCCTACTTACCTGCCTGGCGGGACAGCTGCACGCACTGTCGGTTTGAGAGTGGTAGCAGCTGTCGTGTGTGTACGACCCTACGCCTCGCCAGGGCGTGAGGTCGGGTTTGCCGGGCACAGTCCAGTGGAGTGTGCGATCGGCTAGAAGGAACTCCCAGGGGAAACAGAAAACTCTTTGTGAGTAAGTGGGCGCCAGGCCCTGAGAAGGGCCCGGCTTTGGTGACGAGGCAGGAGCCGTCCCGTACCGACCGATCAGAGCCGTAGCTGTGAAGATCGGGCCCGATATTGTTCCCCCTGGGGTCTTCCCGTCAGTGTCACTTCTCGCGAGAAGGTTGCTGACGGGGTGAGGTTTCCCCCTCGACCTCGACTTCCGGGGTGCCGCCTGTGGGGGCACAGGAACCGGAGCCGATGTCGAAGGGGTCCTGGGCTGCCGGGAAACAGACATCACGTGAGATCTCGGAGGCCTCAGGGTGGCCGAGTCGCAGCGCGGTAAAATGTGGCTAATCGCCACTGTCTGCTTCTTCACCGTCAAAAACTGCTGAGCGCAGTCCTCGACGGTGTTACCAACAACCCACCCTGCGAGACGGGTGCATCAAGAAAGCGGACTTTCTTGGTGTCACTCATCTGCGCAAGGTTCAGACAGAGGTGTCTCTCCCAGACCACGAGTGTGGACATTGTCCGACCGTAGCGTGACGAGAGTGGCAGCTTCCGCCCCCCCCTCCACGCCGTAGCGCGAAGAGAGGGGCAGCTTCTGCCCCCCCTCCACGCCGTAGCGCGAAGAGAGGGGCAGTTTCTGCCCGCAGCAGTGCAAGCTCCCGGCATCAGGGACACCGGAAAGCCCACATGCTTTGGGCAGGAGTCTAGATCGAGCCCCCAGGTGGCAGCCAACTGCGGGTTGGACCGCAGCGGCACATTCCCTCTGGGGGACATCGACATATCCTCTAGCTGACCCACCAACAGGGGAAGAAAGGGTGACAGAACTAGTTCGACCTGTACGCGCCGAGAAGGGGTCTTACCGAGTTCCTCATGCACTTCCGGTATACACGGCACTGATGGGTAGGCGCGGCTTGGAGCCGCACGCAAACCCAAGGTACCGCGTATCCAGCCGCGAGCGTTGGGGGGCAGTGCGTACACTACCTCCCCATTCTCACGGCGGCCCGGGAAAGATTTTGCACACGCCAGAACCTGCGAATATTTGTCTTTATAAATTCCTTACATGGAAAGACTGTGGGATGTAGGCTACATGTAGCCTATCCCCCACCTCCTTCCTGAACTATGGGGCTCAACGTCTAATTTGACTATAATGTCCTCTCGTTTCGAATATAGGCCTATTCGTTTGTGTGGTTCTGAATTTTACTCAATGATTAATCAGTATTTTCCTATTATAAAATAGTGATTAAAATATGATTGAGATATAAGATTAAGATTCAATGAACACTATTTTGCATATGATACAAACTAAAACCATTTGTCAATAAGTATTAGTTTGAGTCTCCAGTTTAGGCCCCATCTTCCTGCTATGTCGTCATGAGACTATACTTATCATCATGTGTTCAGCAATTACTGTCGACCTTCTAGCAACCTCTCATGTTTTCAATTAGTTCTATACTGTGTGCTTTCATTTTTGAATATATAGGCTATTTGATCATTTATACAAACATTACGTTTTTGCGAGTTTTGTGTCCTTGTTTATCTATTGTGTAACCAATATCTTGTAATTAATAGACGATAGACGATAAGATGGAAATGGCAACAGATGCTATACACTAAATTAAAATTGCAGTAGGCAATGCTTACACTAAAAGAAAATAGCAGCATTTCTTAGCGATATGCTATTTACACTAACCGAAAATAGCGGTTTCTTTGGATTAAGTAGAAATAGTTGGAACGTATATTAAATATTAGCAGATAACATCACTAGGCCTATTTGTACCTCAGTATTCTTTTGCATTAAACACTATGCAATAATAATAGAGTTTAAATCATTATATTTATAAAAAATATTAAAATGGTAACTTATTGAGATATTAAAGCCATACACCCATAAACTTACACTAAACGTAAACTTTATGAATAAAAATAAATTTTAAGTCTTAAATCAATTTTATTGAAAACAAATGCCTTTATGATCTGTAGCCTAATGTAATAGCAAAAGGCAAAACAGTGTTCTCAGTGAGACATGGGTTAGAACCCTGGTCAGTGCCAAAGCTACATACTTACACTTTATGCCACTTTAATCTCAAACTGGCGTCGTTTTTACACTTTCTCGATTCCAATCACATATTGGTGGGCAAAGCTTATGCAAATAGTCTATCTAATGATGTGTCACCTGAAATGAAATCATTCTACACAGACATGACCTCCAGTAATCATCATGTAAGGAACTATGCTAAATTTGAGAGGGTGACGGCACTTGAAGTGCCAAAGATAAGGCCGCTGTCTGAAAATGATGTGAATGCATTGCATGCAATTTCAGATGTACCCAGGACCTCTGTTGGCAGGTACTATAAAAGAATAGTTGTCAATGGAGAGGTCATTCATAGCCAAACATGCACAAAGACAAAGAAAAGGAACAACTCTGTTGTGATATTGAAAGATGGGAGTATTTTCAAGGTTTCATACTTTCTCTGCGTCAGTGATGATGAACATCACTTATGCGCAGTTGGTAAATTTGGAAATTGTACAGTGCAGAAGCTAGTTCAAGGATGTACTGTCAAAATTTCCCTGACCTTTATGAGGACTGTTCATTTTCCTACAGGATTTGAAATAGCAGTTGACAGCAATGAGATTGTGAGACCGTGTATTTACATTAATTGTGAACAGTGTGGGCCCATTGTTTGTAAACAAATCAGAACATATTATTGTAAATGAACAAATTTAAGTCAAATATATTTCTACATTAGGAATCTTAATCATAAGTTCACTTTGCTGGTGGTGATAAGCACAAAACAACTTCTGAGAAAAAGTTTAGAGAAATTGTCAAAAATACAAAATAAATCTGGTGATGTAGTATTGAAGGAAAATCTTGTTATCTAGAAAATATCCAGCTGTATCTTCAATACAGCTCAAAATATGGTTTCGGTAAATGTTGTGTTTTATACAAGGTTGAAAATCTATGATTGTAAATTACAGTATATTGTGGTGAACCACAAGTATTAGTACGAGACATTCACCAGGGTACTGTACCTTTAAGGGAGGGAGGAGTTAAAGAGTGTTGTTGTTCCGGTGATATACGTGTGTGATGGTTTTGGATCTCACTCGCTGTTCGGAGTGAAATATATTAAAGTGGATACTAAACTGACTCGACGCATCTTCGTCTTTTGTCTCCGCATTTCTTGTACTCCACAATTGGTGACTCCGACGTGATTTGGATACGGCTGAATTATGTCAAACCACGACGGTAGTGAAAATGCTGCTGCTAGCGGCGCGCGGCTAACGTCGGCGCTACCTGCGCCGCCACCGTAAAATTACCGGATTTTTGGCAGCACAACCCACGGCCTTGGTTTCAACATATCGAGGCTCAGTTTCAGCTGAGAGGAGGACGTTATTGGATGCCTCGACAACAGCCAGGGCTATGGCGCTGTTAGAGGCTCCTCCGGTTGACCGCAAATACGACGCACTCAAAACATTCCTGTTGAAACTTTTTGAGCTGTCGGAGCTGGAGAAGGCAGACGCCTGCTGTCTCTGAACGGCCTTGGCGACAGCAAGCCGTCCGATTTAATGGAGCGGATGCTAGCTGTGCTGGGCGCCGCGGATCCTTCTTTCCTTTTCGCCCACATTTTTCTGCGGCAGCTTCCAGTACCTGTGCGCACCGCGCTGGCCAGTTCCACCCTCCCTTCCTCGAGAGACTACCGAGCGCTGGCTGTGGAGGCAGACAGGATTTTTCTCGCCAACCGGCAGCAGTTTGTCCATGCGCTGTTGCCTCCTCAGCACACTACTGCCCTGTTTGGCCCCACGGAGGATGACCTGGACACTGCAGCTGCCGTGACGGCCCGCCGACAGCGTGAAGACGGTTGGTGTTATTACCATTCCAGGTTTGGGGCCAAGGCCAAGCAGTGTCGCCAACCTTGCAGTTTTAGAGCCCAGGGAAAAGCCAGGGCTGGCGCTCATTAACAGCTATGGGCGCTGGCCGTGACTGCAAGCTGTTATTCATCACTGACACCTTGTCTGGCCGGCGGCTGCTGGTTGATTCTGGGGCTCAACGCAGCATCCTGCCGGCAACGCCTGTTGACACTATGGTTGGCGGGCACGGCCCCCCTATGGACGCCGCCAACGGCACGCCCATTCGTACCTATGGCACAAGGTATGTGGAAGTTTGTTTCGGCGGGCGGCGTTTTGGGGGATTTTGTAATGGCCGCCGTGTCTACGTCGCTCCTGGGGGCAGATTTCCTCTGCGCTTACAGACTGTTGGTGGATGTTACAAACTGCCGTTTAATCGATGCCCTGTCTTTTGCTTCATACCCCTGCACGCTTGGGGGGGTGGGGGCGCTTTGTCTATCGAACACGCTTGCCACCGGGGACTTGTATCAACGCCTGCTATCTGAGTTCCCTGAAATCACCACGCCCACGTTTTCATCGGCGGTGGCTAAGCATGGCGTGGAGCACTACATCACTACAGTTGGCCCCCCAGTCTATGCACGGGCCCGGCGCCTCGACTCTGCCAAGCTTGCGATCGCCAGGGAGGAGTTCGCTACCATGGAGCACCTCGGCATCGTGCGCCGCTCTAACAGCCCGTGGGCCTCACCCCTCCACATGGTGACCAAGGCTGATGGCGGTTGGCGTCCCTGTGGTGATTTCCATCGCCTGAACAACGCCACCACTCCCGACCGGTACCCAGTGCCGCACATACAGGATTTCTCCGCTCACCTAGCTGGTGCCACCATCTTTTCCTAGGTGGACCTGGTGCGCGGTTACCACCAGGTGCCTGTCCACCCACAGGATGTCCCAAAACAGCTGTCATCACACCCTTTGGCCTTTTTGAATTCCTACGGATGCCTTTCGGCCTTAAGGGTGCAGCGCAAACGTTTCAGCGCCTCATGGACTGTGTTTTGAGGGACATGCCGTTCCTTTTTGTTTATTTGGACGATATTCTTGTGGCCAGCGCGTCCGCAGACGACCATCTGACACATCTCCGGCAGCTATTCGGCCGGCTCAATGAGCATGGTCTCATCCTCAACCCGGCTAAGTGTGAGTTTGGCCGGTCGTCCATCACCTTCCTCGGCCACCACGTCACCCCGCAGGGGGCTGTTCCCCTCCCTGCCAAGGTGGACACTGTCGCCAGTTTTCCACGCACTGTGAAGTCCCTGCAGGAGTTCCTGGGTATGGTAAATTTCTGCAACCGTTTCCTCCCCCATGCGGCCCACCTCATGCGACCCTTATACGATGCCTTGCGGGGTGGGCGGCCGGCGGACGTGTTGGATTGGTCCCCAGAGATGACGGATGCTTTTGATGCTGCCAAAACCGCGCTGGCCAACGCTGCTCTGCTGGCGCACCCGTCTCCGACCGCCCCTGTTGCTCTTACTTCGGATGCTTCTGATTACGCCGTGGGGGCGGTGTGTGAACAGTGGGTGGGTGGAGCCTGGCAGCCGCTTGCCTTTTTCAGCAGGAAGCTCCGTGACAACGAGAGGAAATACAGCGCCTTCGACAGGGAGCTCCTGGGTCTTTTCCTCGCCACTCGTCATTTCCGTTTCCTGTTGGAGGGCCGGCGTTTCACGGCTTTCGTTGACCACAAACCGCTGACGTTTGCAATGGCCAAGTCTTCGGAACCCTGGTCTGGTCGACAGCAGCGTCAGCTCTCTGCCATCTCCGAATTTACAACTGACATTCAGCATGTGGCCGGTAAAGACAATTTCGTCGCAGACTGCCTTTCCCGGGCTGTTGCTGGGTCCGTCCATTTAGGCCTCGACTACGCTACGATGGCTGTGGATCAGACCGCGGACGCTGAGGTGCAAGCCTACAGGACGGCCCCCACGGCGTTGCTCATGGAGGATGTGGTTTTTGACACGGCCAACGCTACACTCCTCTGCGATGTCTCCACTGGACAACCGCGCCCTATGGTCCCTGCTTGCTGGAGACGCCAGGTTTTTGATGCCATCCACAGCCTTTCCCACCCAGGGGTGAAGGCCTCTACAAAGCTGGTGGGGGCCAAGTTTGTCTGGCCGGGCCTGCGGAGAGACGTCAGGGCCTGGGCTGCTGCCTGTGTGGCGTGCCAGCGAGCTAAGGTGACCCGGCATACCAAGGCCCCTTTGGCACCGTTAAAAGTGCCAGAGAGGCGTTTTGATCATGTGAATGTGGACCTGGTGGGCCCACTTCCCCCCTCCCGTGGTTACACCTACCTCCTCACCATGGTGGACAGGACCACCAGGTGGCCGGAGGTGGTTCCCCTGTCTTCCACTACAACAGCTGAAGTGGCCCCGGGCGTTCATTATGGCTTGGGTGGCCCGTTTCGGTACACCATCCGACCTCTCCTCGGACCGAGGTCCGCAGTTCACCTCGGAGCTTTGGACTGCGGTCGCCGAGGTCCTGGGGGTGAAGGTCCACCGTACCACGGCCTATAACCCACAGAGCAATGGACTTTGTGAGCGGTTTCATCGCGACATGAAGGCCGCGCTGAGGGCCAGCCTTACTAGCTGCGACTGGGCTGACCGCCTCCCATGGGTCATGCTTGGCCTTCGCTCTGCCCCTAAAGAAGATCTTCAAGCCTCATCGGCCGAGCTTGTGTACGGACAGCCTTTGCGCGTTCCTCTCATCGTGCTGGGTCCCGGGACATTGCTGATGCTTTTGTTCCTATTCCCACATCTCACCATGGCCTCCCAAAGTCCTACGTGCCCAAGGATTTACTGTCGGCCAAGTATGTTTTCATCCGTCACGATGGCCATCGTACCCCGCTGCAGCCCCCCTACGATGGACCCTTCCGCGTCCTGGTGGGGGGGTCTAAGAACTTTGTTGTGGATATGGGGGGCAGGCCTGAGCGGGTGGCTATAGACCGTCTCAAGCCTGCTCATCTGGATATTGGTGCACCACTCCAGCTGGCCCAGCCTCCACGGCGAGGGCGCCCCCCTGCGGCAGCCTCGGCCCCTGCCCTGCCCCTGGCCCTTCGCCCTTCTACTGTTAAGCGAAGTCGTTATGGCCGCCTTATTCGCCCCCCTGTCCGTTGACTTTCCTAAAAACTGTCAAAAGTGTTCTGTTTTGTTTTTGTGTTTAACGACCAATGTTTTATTAGGGGTGAATTCTGGGGGGGCCTGTGTGGTGAACCACAAGTATTAGTACGAGACATTCACCAGGGTACTGTACCTTTAAGGGAGGGAGGAGTTAAAGAGTGTTGTTGTTCCGGTGATATACGTGTGTGATGGTTTTGGATCTCACTCGCTGTTCGGAGTGAAATATATTAAAGTGGATACTAAACTGACTCGACGCATCTTCGTCTTTTGTCTCCGCATTTCTTGTACTCCACAATATGACTCTTATTAAGTGGAGTCCTAAGCCTAATGTCAATCAGAGCAAAGGCATGAGTGAAATACAGCTTATACTAATTGGTAAACTGCACTATATGTTTTAAACACGTCTTAAAAATATGGTGGACATTCATATTAAATTACCATTATATCCCTATGTTCTTTACATTATAAACTATATAGGGCTTTAATTGTATGTAGGACATATATGACATATATGATTGCAAATACATTAATGTTATGCAATTTGTATAAGTGTTTTTTTTACATGTATGTCCCTTATAATATTTTGTTGGGACATATAAAAGTCACTTGTGTTTTTATTAAACTTTTTCATATGGGCATGGAGAGGTTATGAGTGAATATATGTACATTTCCATATAAATGTACCTAGAATTGAATGTGTGGGACAAAGTGAGTAAAGAGAGTTCATCTCCCAACATTCCATTCGGTCGTAAAATACTCTTATCTTGATGGCTTGGTGTGGGTTGCTATGGTCACCAGAGATCTGGTCCTGTCTAAGTGTTAGTTGCAGATTGGGGGTAGTAGACCCCTGGTGGGTAGCTTGCTGGTAAGGTGAGGGGTGTTGTTGTTATATTTAAAGAAATATAACTAGTTATTGCGTGTCTGATCGGTCCCAGTGACTACAAGATGTAGGATCTGGTCAAGGAGCAAAGGTTACCATGTGTGATCGTTAAACACCACAACCTCTCAGCAGGGTCCTATCTGGTGCCAGAGAGTCTGATCCAACTGCTCTTCTCTTAAACATTCATCATTGACCAAGACAGGATTCTTCCCAAAAGTGAGAAAAACATATGGCCCACAGATTGAGACATCCAGTATCTTCAAAAGAATTGATCTTGGTCTCTTTATAAACCACAAAAGAAATGGTCTAAATGTGTGAACACATTTATCTCCACTTTGTATGCTTGTCCCCATGTTATTCTGCCTCACCTATAACCTAAAAGGCATGTGTGCATGTTTGTATTCTTTTTATATTTACATTCTTGTACAAAACTACAGGTCGATGTACTTATAATCCTTTCATGTTTCATATCTAAATGTTTCCCTCTTCATTCTTTAAAAGATGGTGTATAGCACAGCAATGTATTTTTATACCATACTCATTTTATCTCATTCCAAGAATATTACAGCCCAAAACCTCTATGCGACCATAAAATTCATATGAGCTAGTGAGCCGGACAAAGACATGTCTTCGCGCCCAAAATCATCTCATTGCATTGGATTGTCCAAGTTGGAGGGGCGTGACGCCCTAAGGCTTAAAACATCTGTGCACGGAGGAAACTATGCTCGTGTTCGCTTGTGTCGTGTTCACTCATCGCGAGTCCGCGCTCTCGTGTTGTTCACATTCCGAGACCTGTCTTCCTCCTTGGAGACA
Source organism: Triplophysa siluroides (assembly GCA_006030095.1). NCBI lineage: Eukaryota > Metazoa > Chordata > Actinopteri > Cypriniformes > Nemacheilidae > Triplophysa > Triplophysa siluroides. The sequence goes on along the minus strand of VCII01000198.1, from coordinate 659,999 downwards.
GCTTCCTCCGGCAGTTTGCTTCGGCTAAATTCGTTCTACCTTCGTCCGCCAATCCGGCTCTAAGAAAGAATCCGACAGACTCACCCGCTTGCTTTGAACCCATCAGGACTCTGAAACCTTTTTCACGCGCATCAGAACTTGTCCCAGCACACCCAAGAAGCCAACGCAAGTATCTGATATTTCTAAATAGCTGCGCTTAAGCTTTGCCCCTTTTTAGTAAGGAGATTGTCCTTGATGGTTTATGCAGATGTGAATAGCTGATGTAATTCTGCCACTCTTTGTTTTATCTATTTCTTTCATTCTTTATTGCTTTTACTTTTCATGTTTGTTTGCTTAACGTTTGTTATTTGTTGGTTTGTTTCCCCCTTTATTGTAGTCAATAAACTCGCATTTGTATCCACGCTCTAATTGTTTCTGTGTTTATCACATATTCACGTCACTTAAACTGCTTGATTTCGTTAGGATATCTGGTGCGGTACATGTGCTACAGTGAGAATATTGTGTTTCCACGGCCAGAAAAGTGGTATTCCATAGAATTTATATACGATTTGCTGATCACTTGCTGGACGAGTGCTTTTAGTTGGTCACGTATATTAAGTCTGCTGCATCAGGAAATGTGTATAAAAATAAGTATGATTAATCACCATTAATTGTACGTATTTTACTGTGATTAAACTCATAGTTTCCCCAAAATACACTACACGTTATTGTCTGCGCCGCCGGACAAAAAAGTATCGGCTCGGATTTGGAAAGATGCGACTGACCGGCCGGTCACCAGTCAGACCGATCATGCGAAAAACCGTCAATCGGTGCATCACTAGTTTCAATGGGTGTGATTTGACATAGTTCACAGTTTTAACTACATCTCTCAGCACTCTCATGCAATTCATCATCCATTCGTTTGGCCACAAGAGCATCACGATGAAGCATGCAGTGAGTGGCAACAGCGTCAGGGGCATTCTCTTTTATCAGCGTCACAACTCCGCTGCGCTTACCGGTCATAGTGGCAGCACCGTCAGTGCACACTCCAACACACCGAGACCAGTCTACTGAATTTTCCGTCATAAATGGATCGATCATATATACAATCAGGGGCGGATTTATTGATTTGGGAGCCCTAGGCAAATTCATGTATGGGGGCCCCAACTATGCACACAACTTTTCACCCCCAGTCAAAGTGACAGGGGAAAACTAAGCTTAATAAACACACTCACTCACTAATTAAAAAATTTATAATAATGAATTCCCAAATGAAAAACATTGGAAAAATCTGAGAAACATCTGAAGGGTTTTTCCTGGCTCAAAATGAGGCGGAGGTGGTGCAACGCGAGTGTAGGCCTACTTTAACTTTCTTAAAAAAACATTTGTATTAAAGTTCTAAAACAATTTGATGAAATGACAACTAATAAGCTTATTAATTAGCTATATAAAGCATTACATTTATTCAATCAAACAGAAAACTTGAACATTTTAATATAAGCCTTTATGGACTTTAGCCCATAAATAACCTGTCTAACTAAATGAGCAAAGCTCATTCACACCCTTCGTCAGGATTAGTCAACTGGCAGCCCGCGGGCCAAATGCGGCCCGCCAATCATCTTTACCTGGCCTGCCTTGACATTTCAAATAAGTGAAGAGCCTTTAAAAACTGTGTGCTTTAACAAAATGCACATCCTGAGACGCCACATTTTTTGAAAGTCCAAAACGCTGCTACATTCAATAAAGCCTTTTGATCGGTCTGTCCAAGAAACATAATGTTATTTACAACATTATAACTGGCAATCCACAGCCACAGGCAATCGGTTTGGGCACGCGATAGGTACCTTGAAAGTAACTGCAGGAAGGGCACAATACGTGACCAGTTGTCTCAGATAACGGAAAAACTTGTTGTTTTTATCACTGCATTCATTATGAATGATTTAAACGGCTATATTTACCAGCTGGTTATCTCCCTCCAGAACTAGCGCTACAAAGGATCAGCCCTTCTAAGTGTGTGAGGAACATGAATGCGTTTGATTTCACCCGAAGATGCAATGATAATGTTCAGTTTCTTGCACAGAACAATTGATTCGCTTTATATAAGATGCCAGTCCCAAGGGGCAGGGATTACTTTTGTGCTGAATGTTTTAGCCTTTTTTTTACTTTTATTAATTCAACTAAATATCTTCATAAATAACTTCTTGAAAAAATCAATGCCACCCACATCTTGAATGTACTGGGGGACTGGGGGTGAGTAAATTAACAGTAATTTCATTTTTGGGTAAACTAATGCATCAAGGAATATAAAATAAAACTAAAAAGACAATATCCCTTTTAATTAAATATCATGAAAAGCCAAAAATACTGGATGCCATATTTGTGTCATGTTTTAATATATGACCTATAAGTAACAGCAACAAAAACAGTATAAAAGGAACAAAATGCTATAAATAAGAAAAATAACAGAAGAAATGAGGATATAATTAAAAAAAATTGCCCGCGTCCTATTTATACTTTTGGAATCTGGCCCTCAAAGAAAGGTGGTTGAAGACCCCTGCCCTACGTTCTCTTGTAGTTCAGTGCTTTGAACGATTCAATGATCCCTTGCAAACTGTGTAAACGAATTGGTTCATAGGAGTCATTTGTTTGCAATCGTTCTGATCGCAATGTGCGTTCATACTGTACATAACACGCTGTGTACAGAATAACGCTGATTCACCGAGCCAACTTCACATCTAAAAATAGTAAAACACGCGCCCGAGGCGAAGATGGAGATCCGGGAGTCTGCGGTGGAGCCGGAGAGACTTAGGACCAAGGTGTAGCTGGTGGGAGGGAGGAGTCCAACAGAGCCGGTGGGATAGAGCAACGAGGCACAGCCAGAGTAGTGGAGTCCAGAGGCCGGAAGGGACCGGCTCGAGGACCTCTGGAAGGCCGGACGGGACCGGCTCGAGGACTTCTGGAAGGCCAGATGGGACCGGCTCGAGGACCTTTGGAAATACGGGCGGGATCAGCTCGAGGACCTCTGGACGGCACCGGCTGGAAGGACACTGGATGGCCGGATGGGACCAGCTGGAAGGACACTGGATGGCCGGATGGGACCAGCTGGAAGGACACTGGATGGCCGGATGGGACGGCCTCAAAGGCCTCTGGAAGGCCGAACTGGACCGGCTGGGTAGCCGGCTCCTGCGGCTGGAGAGCAGGCTTTGTGACCCCTGGATTACTGCAGGTTCTGTCTCTGGTGGAGGACTTCAGGGTAAGGTGAGCTGGGTCACTCAACGCATGCTTGGACGGGATCGGATGATCAATTTCATCCAGGATGATCTAGCTCACACTGAGGCGAGATCCCAATATCCACCGGATGAGATTGATAAAGTCCCCAACGGGTCTGTCCCTAAACTCGGGCACCAAACACCGATGGGAGCCATCATCCAACTCCATCACAAGGCACGTGTTCAGAAAGCGATTGTCCCAACTCACCTGATGGCTGAGTTCCAGGAAGTCCTCCACGTATCTCACGTAGAGATGTTGAGCCGCAGGTAATCCATGATATGGGGTGTGAAAGTCGCTGTTTTGCAGGTCCAGTATTCTGTCACGGTTCGAGCAGGGAACACTCGAAACAAAGAGAAAATCCTATACACAGGTGATGGGGATTAACAACTAATGTCCAGAGATGAAGATCAGGTGTGACGGGTGCCAAGGATTATGGGTAGTGTAGTTCGGTGATGAAGACATGCAGATGGTGAACTGTTACATATTGTTTATGTTCCTTCGTCTGATTTTTCTGCTGTATTAACAGCTCTCTTGACAAATCTGTTCTTCTCATTTCACTTTTTGAACTCAGACTCCATTCCATTTGAACATCTTGCAAAGTCGTGCAGGAACACCATAGCTATCTATAAATGCGGTCAAATAAAAAGACCCTTCTTTCTCACAGGGAAGCTCAATCTCCATTGAGTCAGAGAGTGATTCTAAATCAGCACAGAGTGTTGTGCAGAAGGAATGCATTAAACAAAGGCCCAGTAGTAGGCTGGCCACACTGGGGGAAATCAGATATTTTGATTGGAAACAATGTTTTTTTTCTGTGTGCAATTTATGTTTCGGAAATTAAGCAACAGTTGAAGTCAGATTTAATTGTTGGTAAAAAAAAATGCTATTTAATAGTGACTTTGACAGCAATTTTAGATATATCTGATGTCCCCTATCAAGTATACAGTACTGTGGTCTTGCTATGACTGAAAGAACGACCCAAATGCATTGTAAACATGGCCCCTGAGTGGCAAGCCTATTGTAAATGGACTTTGATTAAACACATGCATTATGGACTTTCCCTACTGGACGGAACTGGTCAAATACGTCCAAACCACTCTAACCCCCAATAGATAACACATCCAGTGTTTAAATAATTGCAGGATTCAAGAAACAAATCTGGCTAATTATTGTTTAAGCATTAAATATCACATGTTGTGACTAGACAATCTAAATTGTAAGTTCCTGTTAACACATTCCAGTCTTTTTTTATTTACAAATAATTTGTTAGAATTTGTTTCCCAGTTTTTCTGTAATGACAGCATGAACGTGACAGTTTTTGCAAAACCCTATCCATTACGCCAGAAGGACGGGAGTCAAATGCAGGTTCACAAAAGATGCTTTATTCACAAGAAAGGCAGAATTACACAATTAGTACACAAACAGTCCAGCAATCAATAGGGAATGGGGGCTCGAGCGCTCGGCCGGGGAGGTAACAGAGTCTGGATGAGTGCCGTAGGATCGACCTCAAGGGAAGAATCACGCAAAGTCCCATAGCACAATTCCAAGGGAGCGCTGGTAAATCCGCTTGAAAACCCCCGGAGGAAGAATCTGATAAATCCGCTTGAACAACCCCAAAGGGAGAAGCTGGTAAATCCGCTTGAACAACCCCGAAGGGAGAATCTGGTAAATCCGCTTGAACAACCCGAAGGGAGAGGTAGACTCCACACAACGACCTCACCGGAAGAGATGAATCCTCCAGGATAAACTCCCTCGAGCCATCAACCAGCAAAGGTCACCGGTGCAAATGTTCTGTGTGAGAGTGGGACACCAAGCAGGGTGCAAAAGAGAATTGGAGCTTAGACAAACAATACTAAATTAGCCAAGAATATAGCAAGGCAAGGCAAGGCAAGGCAAGGCAAGGCAAGGCAAGGCAAGGCAAGGCAAGGCAAGGCAAGGCAAGGCAAGGCAAGGCAAGGCAAGGCAAGGCAAGGCAAGGCAAGGCAAGGCAAGGCAAGGCAAGGCAAGGCAAGACTAGACTAGACTAGACTAGACTAGACTAGACTAGACTAGAGCTGTAACAAAACTGGAAGTCAGGAGGGTTAGAAGTCTAACGGACTGACAAGGAACACAGGAATTTGGGGCGTTTAAGAAGGGAGAGAGGAGATAGCAAGAGTGGAAACCGGTGTGATGTGATTAGCGGGAATGGAAACAGGGGTGCGGTGATAAGTGGATAACAAGTGGGGCGGGGCACCCAACAGAAAAGACAGAGCACATGTTGAACTGTCAAAAGGTCTCCCCCATGTGCTCGGCGAGAAGGAACATAAACAAAACACACACAACAAGCAGGTGATCCGACCCGGGACCTGACAATCTCAGCATGTTCTAAAGAATATCTTGTGTGAGTCAGAACAGAAGCAAGAAAATATGGTCCTTTGTGCAACGGAATTAACATGTTAAAATGTTTTGCTATTTGATTAGGCCTACCTAAGACATGAAGCTCAAAAATCTTAAACCAGCAATAATCTGGGCAGCTGCAGAACAGTTCAGTTTGTGTTTGTTATGCTCAGTGGTTTATAAGTACAGTCTTGTATGAGAAGGTTGTTTTATAATTTCACAACAAAATTACACACTATCCTTATGTAATATTTGCACAATGCTCTCTCTCTCTCTCTCTCTCTCTATCATTTCTATAAAGTGATCATTTCTATCAGTTCTCTAACAATCTAAAGGCTTGAATAAACTACACAACTTTTAAAATCTTGGTTTATTATGGAGTTGCGCTTGTTCGCTGATTTTTCTTGAAAGATCTGGCGACATGAGTAAAGTGTATCTCTGATATGTCTCTGATGCACATTTACATGCGATCTTGTGAATTTGGTTTAATATCTATTGGCCAAGAAAAGGCTTTTGAAAGAGTTGAACATCAGAATTTGTGGTAAATGTTAGACATTTTTGGTTTCAGCTCTAGTTATAGTCATGATCCCGGTCTTGTACAGTGATATTGAGAGCTTAGGCAAGGCAAGGCAAGGCAAGGCAAGGCAAGGCAAGTTTATTTATATAGCACATTTCATACACAGAGCAATTCAAAGTGCTTAACATAAAATGATTGACAGAAAGAAATAAGACGTATATTTAAAATGCAAATGATTTAAGATCACAAATACTTCAGATTTTAAGAAACAATAAAACAGCAATAAAATTGATTAAAAATGTGAGTGTATATACAAAAAGAATAAGAGCAGAATAAAAATAAATTAGAAATAGAAGTGCAGTTGATGTAAACCAGCACAGTGCTCAGGTTGTGAATGCACAGCTAAACAAGTGTGTTTTTAATCTGGATTTAAAAGTAGCTGCTGTTGGTGAATGTCTGATGTCTTCTGGAAGCAGATTCCAGCTACGGGTGGCGTAATGACTAAACGCTGACTCGTCCTGTTTTGAGTGAACCCTTGTTATCTCTAACTGACTTGATCCTGATGATCTGAGAAGTCTGTTTGGTTTATATTCAATGAGCATATCTGAGATGTATTTAGGTCCTTGACCATTAAGTGATTTATAGACAATTAATAATACTTTGAAGTTGATTCTAAAAGTGACTGGTAACCAGTGTAAGGACCTGAGGATTGGAGTGATATGCTCAGATTATTTGGTTCTGGTCAGAATCCTGGCAGCAGCGTTCTGTATGAGCTGCAGCTGTCTGATGGTCTTTTTGGGAAGACCTGTAAGGAGTCCATTTCAGTAATCCACCCTGCTGGTGATGAAAGCATGGACTAGTTTCTCTAAATCTTGGCTTGAGACAAAACATCTGATTCTGGCTATGTTTCTGAGATGGTAGTAGGCTGATTTGCTTATTGCTTTGACATGACTGCTGAAACTAAGGTCAGACTCCAAAATGACCCCAAGATTTTTTACCTTGCTTTGTGTCTTTAGACCTCTTAAGTAAAGGTATGTGTTTACCTTGTTAGTTTCATCCTTGTTACCAAAAACAATGACTTCAGTTTTGTTTTTATTTAACTGAAGGAAGTTTTGACACATCCAGCTGTTAATTTCATCAATGCATTGGCAAAGAGAGTCAATAGGCCTGTAGTCATTGGGTGAGAGGGCTAGGTAGATCTGAGTGTCGTCTGCATAGCTGTGGTAGGCAATTTGGTACTTTTTCATTATTTGGCCAAGTGGGAGCATATATAAATTGAAGAGGAGCGGTGCAAGAATCGAGCCCTGTGGAACACCACAAGTCATGGGTGTGCAGTCAGATTTATGGTTGCCTATGTTCACATGGTAACCTCTCCCTTTAAGGTATGACCCAAACCATTTAAGTACCAACCCAGAAAGCCCTACCCAGTTTTCCAGCCTATGTAGGAGTATGGTGTGATCTACCGTGTCAAATGCAGCACTGAGATCTAGTAAAACCAGAACTGATATTTTGCCTGAATCAGAATTCAATCGGATATCATTCATTATCTTTATGACCACTGTCTCTGTGCTATGATGCTGACGGAAACCAGACTGATAATTGTCCAGGTAGCCAGTTGAGTTTAAGAATTTGGTCAGCTGATTGAAAACAACCTTTTCAATGATCTTACCTATAAAAGGAAGATTTGATATTGGTCTGTAGTTAGATAGTAAGGTTTTGTCTAGATTGCCCTTTTTTAGAAGAGGTTTGACAACTGCATTTTTTAGGGACTCTGGGAAAGTTACTAAAGATAAATGGTGGTTTAAGCGCTCCCTTCAAGGTTCAGAGGGGAATTAGGCAGGGTTGTTCACTATGTGGTATGTTGTACTCCCTAGCCATTGAGCCTCTTATTGAATACTTCCTATAGGTATAACTATTTCTGGTTGTTACTCAGTTTTTAAATCATCTGCTTATACTGACGATGAATCTGTCGTTTTTGTCAAAATTATTTTATCATTCTTGTAAAATTTAAATGATTGTGGTGTTTTATCTTCTGCTAAAGTTAACTGGGGAAAAAGCGAAGCAAATAGCTGTTAAGTAAAAAGATAATGGGTTATCTTGGAATTAAGGTGGTTTTAAATATCTTGGTGATAAGTCTTTTGTGTGTCAAATTGTGACAATGTTTTAGAAAAAGTTGAAGGTCATCTTGGAATGGATTTTACCACACGTCAGGGGGCGCACTTTTGTGATCAACAGTTTGGTGTCATCTATGTTGCGGCACCAATTGATATGTGTGGATCCTTCGCCACATCCGCTAGTTCAAATACTGGTCAACTTTTTTGGGATTGTTTGCACTGGGTCCTGCAGAGCATCCTGTGCAATGCAAGCACGCAAGTAATAATGCAAATGAATACAATAGGCGAAGACGACACAAGTATATGCAAGCAGCACACTGGTTCCAGATAAATAATGATGCTTAAAACTGGTCAGTTACACAGCTAATATTACAACAACATATTTTGGTTCTGACAAACAGCAAAACGTCTTGATTACGGATGTAACCTCAGTTCCCTGATGGAGGGAACAAGACGTTGTGTCAAACCGACAGATGGGGTTCGCCTATGAGAACCTATCAACTCAAGAAAAGGCCAATGAAATTGGCGAATTAAATTTGCATGCTGGACTCCGCCCCCGGATATCCGGGTAAAAAAGGGAGACGGCATGCTGCATTCATTCACCTTTAGTTCTGAGGAGCCTGAGAGCCTCTCACGACTGCTGCAGCGGGGCGGCACACGTTGTGGCAAGAAGGACACAACGTCTCGTTCCCTCCATCAGGGAACTGAGGTTACATCCGTAACCAAGATGTTCCCTTTCTGTCGGTCTCTCGACGTTGTATTGAACCGACAAATGGGGTTCCTGTGGAAAACGCCACGGCGCTGTGCCGTATCACAATCTCTAGCGAAGCGACAAAGACTGGCCTGGGCGTGTCAGATGTGAGCGCTACCGCAAAATTGTAACCTACCAGTGGATACGTAGGGGGTCCAAGAGCTTTTTGAAAAGGTGGGAAGCCCTGCCTTCGGCCTTGTTTCTCTAATGGTCAGAAGCTACCTGGTAACGCAAGGCCACTGGGTAAAAGCGCTACTTCCTTAAATAGGAGATGCGCTACAGAGACCACATCATACTGTAGGGAGGATTTTAGTGGAGACACCAACATGGTCTCGCCGTCAGGGGAGGGCTCATGGGAAAATGTGCAGACTGAAGTAGTTTACCGCAAGGTGGAGGTCCACCCAGGGAAGGTCATGGGTTACCAAGGTGGGTACCAATCATGAGGATACATCAGACGGAACCGCCCGACCTGGGGTGGTTACAACGTCTGGTAGCACTAGTTCCGGTTTACAGCAATATGTGGATAACTCAGTTGGTACCCGGCCTAAGGGGCAGGGCTGCTCTGCCCAGCCTTCCCGCAGGAGGTGCTTGCTTAGTGATGGATGGTATGCCTGTTCTTCACCCAGTGGGGGAAGAAGGGAGGCTAGAGTAGCACGCTGACCCACCTATAGGAAGGGGGAAAAGTGCTTTCGCAGGCATACACCCTACCGGCTGCCGATCCTACATGTTGCCATGCAGGACGCGGGCTGACACCGGTCCTACGAGGAGGATGTAGCACCTCGAGAAGGTGTTGGGCATAGCCCAACCCGCAGCTCTGCAGATATCTGCCAGAGAGGCACCTCGAGCCAGTGCCCACGAGGAGGCTATACCCCAGGGTGGAGTGAGCTCTCACTGCTAGTGGGCACGAGCGATCTTGGAATTTGCACACCGTCGTGACGGCATCCACAATCCAGTGCGCAAATCTCTGTTTGGAGACAGGCCTCCCTCCCGTTCTGCTGACCTCAAAAACAGACAAAGAGCTGATCAGAGCTCCTGAAGCTCTGCGTGCGGTCTAAGTAGAGGCACAGAGCACGTACTGGACACAACACGGATTGGGTCCCGAAAGGGAGTGGTGGGAACTTTGGGTATGAATTCTAGGCAATCAGGGGACACAGAGAATGCTTGTAGGTGCCCTACCCTCTTGATGGAGGCGAGCGCCATCAGGAGAACGGTCTTCATCGTAAGATGAGGAAGAACGGCGTCTCCGGGGGGCTCGAATGGGGGCCTCTTGAGGCCACATCAAGGTCCCAAGAGGGCACGGAGCGCAGACGAGGCCGATTCCACCTTCCCTCGCCCCTTAGGAACCTGATGACCAGGCCGTGTTGTCCCAGAGACTTTCCAGCAACTGGGTCGCGATGATCGGCAATGGCGGCGACATGCACTTTCAGTGTGGAAGGGGAGAGGTTAGTCTCAAGTCTCTCTTGTAGAAAGGACAGCATGTTCCTGATCGAGCAACTCTAAGGGTCTTCTCTTCAAGAAGAACACCAGGACGAGAAGAGGCGCCTAGTGGCAAGGGCCCTGGCCTGAGTGATCGACTCAATCACCGAAGAGGGTAGGTTCGATGGCTGGCAGTGCGGATCCCTCGCCGTGGGGAAGCCCCCGGGGAGGAGATTGGCTCTGCTGACTTACCTGCCTGGCGATGATGTAGCACAAAGCACCTTCGACTGAGAGTGCTGAGGGCTGCTGATTATCCTCGACATTGTGACGAGCCCCCCCAGGTGGCAGCCATTTGCGCTGCACCGAAACGGCACGTTCCCCCTGGGGGACATCGACGTATCCTCTAACTGCCCCACCATCGAGGGAAGAAAGAGCGATGGAACTAGTTTGACGTGCACGCGCTGAAAAGGGGGCGTTTCCAGGTCTTACTGAGTTCCTCATGCACTTCCGGGCGCGGCTTGGAGTGGCTTGGCCGGCGCGGCATGAGCCAGAGGCTAACGGATTAACGCGCACAGTAATCCTCATTTCACCCTCGCTGCTCTCCGTAGTGGACGGCAGGAACGTAGCCACTGCTGTCATAGAACGGGAAGCCGACGAGGTGGTGGCTGAGTCCTAGGGGAACACAGCCACCCGTGACGCAACATCTGAATCGTGAACCGCCCACAGTGAGGGCAGAACATATCCACAACGGCTGCCACCAGCATGCTGGAAACCCAACACTTTAGGCAGCCATCGTGTCCGTCCCCCTCCTCGATTGTATACGAGTGTATTGCACCCATGAGAATTGCGGGACATGCCCGCTGGAGAAATTTGCTCTTTTAGAGAAAAAACTTGAACACTTATGGAACAGCCGAGACTCCCAGGGGAAGTCGCCGCAGGAAGGGACAGTCCGCTGCACTACTTCGTAAGAATCCTGCAGTATAGTAGAGTGTACTTATGAAGTCTTGAATTCATAAGCAAAGGCTCCAAAGAACTGCCGGTCTCTTGAAGTTGTGTCGAACCGACAGATGGTGTTCGCCCTTGGGAACCTATCAACTTCTGACTACTAGAAAAGATCAATGAAATTTGGCGAATGAAATTTCCCCTAGGCATCTCAGCGGTTCCAGAGGTGTTCGAGTTTATTCTAAAAGAGCTAACTTCCTCCAGCGTGGCATGTCCCGCTGTTCTTGTTGGTGCGATGCCCTCATCAAGGAGAGGGACGGACACGATGTCTGCCTCAAGTGTTTGGGTCTCCAGCACGCTAAGGCAGCCTTCGTGGACTCATCCTGCTCGCATTGCGGGCGGATGGGTATTCAGATGTTGCGGTCACGGGTGGCTAAGTCCCTGCTGTCCGCCACAGCGAGCAGCGAGGGTTATATGAGGGACAAGGCGAACGTAAATCCGTCAGCCAAGAGCTTGCGGACCGCTTGCATGCCGTCTCGCTCGTCTGAGCGTTCCCCAGGCGGTCCCACAACATCTGGATCCTCAGTCATGTATCCGGAAACGGTGCAGGACGACGATGAGATGTCCATCGCAGCATCGGAGGGCGATTTCCTAGCATCCAATCCCGATGATTCCTTGCAGCTCCCTCCCTGCTGAAGCGGGGAAGAAGCGGACATCGAGATGCCGGGCATGCCTCTTCCCAAACGTTCACGGTTGGACACGTGGTACCTGGTCTCTGAGCCGCGCCTAAGTTGTTGGCTGTGCTACTTGCACTGAAGAGACTACAACTTCTCGTGCAGGACAAGCACGTGCTGCTGCAGTCGGACAGCACAATTGCCATAGCGTATATCAACCGCCAGAGTGGCATTCACTCACGGCAGTTAACACGACTCCCCCGATGCCTCCTCCAGCTGATCCTCTCCCTGCGAGCCACACACATCCCAGGCGACCTGAACCAGACAGCCGACGCACTCTCTCATCAGTCGACGCCTCGCGCAGAGCTTCAGGAGCTCTGATCAGCTCTTTGTTTGTTTTGGAGGTCAGCAGAAGGGGAGGGATGTCTCCAAATAGAGATTGGCACACTGGAATGTGGACGCCGTCACGACGGCGTACCAGTCCCAGGATAGCCCGTGCCCACTGTCAGTGAGAGCTCACTCCACCCGGGGTTACACTCCATCCATAGCCTCCTCGTGGGCACTGGCGCAGGCCGCCACTCTGACAGACATCTGCAGAACCGCGGGTTGGGCTATGCCCAACACCTTCGCGAGGTTCTACAACCTCTGAGTGGAACCGTTGTCAGCATGGCAACATGTAGGACCGGCAGCCGGTAGGGCGTATCCCTTCGAAAGCACCTTCCCCCCTTTCTCATAAGCGAGTCAGCGTTCTAATCTCGCCTCCCTTCTTCCCCCACTGGGTGAAGAACAGGCATTCCATCCATCACTAAACAAGCACCTCCTGCGGGCGGGCTGGGCAGAGCAGCCCTGCCCCTTAGGCCAAGTACCAACTGAGTTATCCAGCCCATAGCTCTAACCGGACCTAGTGCTCCGCATGTCGTAACTCCTCAGTCGAGCGGTTCCGTCTGATGTATCCTCATGATTGGTTCCCACCTTGGCAACCCATGACCTTCCATAGGTGAACCTCCACCTTGCGGTTAACTACTCTAGTCCGCACAATTTTCCCATGAATTCCCCCCTGACGGTGAGACCATGTTGGTGTCTCCACTAAACTCCTCCCTATGAAGGAAGTGGTCTCTGTAGTGCGTTTTCCCTCTGAGTAATAGCGCTTACCCATTTGCCTTACGGTACCGTGAGGGCCGATGGCAGGTGCTTCCCACTTTTCCAAAAGCTCTGGGACCCCCTACCTATCCACTGGAACGTTACGACTTTCGTGACAGCGCTCACGTCTGACACGCCCAGGCCAGTCACCGTCGCTTCGCTGGAGGTTGTGACAAGGCACAGTGCTGTGGCGTTTTCCATAGGAATCCCATTGTCGGTTCGACGCAACGTCGAGAGACCGACAAAAAGTGAACGTCTTGGTTACAGATGTAACCTCAGTTCCCTGATGGAGGGAATGAGACATTGTGTCCTTCTTGCCACGGCGCGTGCCCCCCGCTGCATCAGTCGTGAGGGGTTTCAGGCTCCTCAGCACAAAAGGTGAATGAATGCAGCACGCAATCTCCCTTTTATACCTGGATATCTGGGGGCGGAGTCCGGCATGCAAATTTAATTCGCCAAATTTCACTGCCCTTTTCTAGTAGTAAGAAGTTGATAGGTTCTCAAGAGCGAAACCCCATCTGTCGGTTCGACACAACGTCTCTACACAAAGACGATTTTGAAGCAAACACTATCTTTATGATGACAACTAGATTGAAAGTTTATTTAGATTTTTATAATGCTACAAATGATGAAGAGAAATTTGTGTTTTATTGTAACTTTTTTGTAGTATCATATGTATTCTGCATGTGTTCTGTGTTCAAATCAATTAAATTCTCTCTCTCTCATTTGTTGAAGTATTGTTAAATGAGACAAGCTCGTAGCTCAGTCAAATGTTTACAATCTCTGATAACCAAACACTATTCCAGCGGATCTTCTCTAAGTAAGCCCTAATTTTTGTGCGTATTTTGAGCTTTCACTGAGAGTTTTGATAACCCTTTGGTTTCTCCGCGGGTTATTTACGACTCCTAAGCTTCAAAGCAGAGGTGAGAAGTCTCTATGTCTCAACTTAACATCTGAGGCTAACCAGAGAAACCTCTCTGACAAATAGGAACTTATGTGATTAAACTCTCCTTCACTATAAATATAAGTAAATATCCTTGTGGTGTGTTGGCACTCTGGCCCTCTTAAGCTACCTGTAACCAGTAATGATGCAAGCACGCATTATGTTACGTATTATGTGTTTTAACGTTTGTGTAAGATAACGTTAAAAGTGTATAAAATCATTGATGCATTTGATGGACGAATACATACAGGGATTTTTATCACTATACTGCTAATCAGAAAGTGTAAAATATTTATAGACAATGATTATTACTATACGTATTTTCCTTTGAGCTAAACTAATTCCTTGACTGAAATTAACGTTTTAAATAACTAATTTCATGGATTTGTTCTTGATAGATCTGGTAAAGAACATATTTGGTGAGTTAAGCTCACCATCATTATTATAACATGCAGCTTAAACCGCTACTGTGACATAATTACCCCGGAAAGTATAGGGCTGTAGTCCGATTCCAACCATTCTCTGTAGTCCTTGACAAGCGAATTCTGTTAAAGACAAAATCTTGCTTGGCATTGAACTTTGAGCTTTATCATTTTTACAGATATTGTTTATCCTCTAACAGCAACATTACACACTAACTAAAGTTTGAAAATTGGAATCACGGGGAATGGCCGCTTTAAGATCAATATGTGGAACTCAACGGGCATATTGTCTACAAATCCTGAATCTATGTTCTAAAGAGGTACGAAAAGCAATGTCAAAACCAGACCCTCAAAACCAGGGATCTCCAACTTTGCTTCAGGTGCCCGTTTCAATAAGAAGTTCAACCAACACCGAGTTAAAATCTGAATTCTGAGTTGATTTACTCAGAGAATCGCTACTCTGAGTTTTCAGTTTCAGACCAGCTGATTTGAGTTAGTTCAATGAGTAAGTTCACCCTAGTTTACACGCGTGTACCATGGCTATAAAAAGCCATCATCAATTGAGTGAAGATAGCACGATTCACCATGGCAATGGCAAGTGACAAAAAGCGCTCTGTTTATTTCTCGCAAATCGAATTGGAGGTACTGTTACAAGCGTACGGTGGTGTTCTGCATCACCGGTGTTATAAAGAAAGCTACCATTAGCAAAGAAACATAAGGCCATACAAAAAATCTGCTCAGATGTAAGAGCACGGCCATGACGAGTGAGGTTTGTGATGTAAGGATGAAGCAGAGTGTGTATATATGTTATGTACTGTAAAGAAAATCGGTATGGATATGATAAAACATCCAAACGGGGTCTCAAAATTCTCCCCCGACGTAAATGTAACTCTTTGCGAATTAATGCAACTTCCTCATCTACGGGTTCCTGAATAAACGGACATGCCATTTTAAGTTCTGTGTAACTAAATTGATTAGGAACACAAATGAACAAACAAATGGCGTATGCAATTTCAACACCGCTCACGCTTCGAAAAGGGGGCAGAGATTGTAACAAACCCTGGGTTTGCGGAATAAAACCTGCTCCCGACCAGGTTAGGTTCATGGAGTAGGTTACTCTGGTTACTCACTCGGAGTATAAGATACCTCGATTTCTGAAATGGGCTTGACTTACCCCGCGGTCACGGGTTTAACATACCTCATGTTCTGAAACCAAAAACCCTGAGTATTCCGTTTTCTGGGGTTAACTTACTCTGAGTTTGCACTTACCCTGCTTTCTGAAACGGGCCCCTGGAGATCTACAGTTTTGTAGACCCAGCTTGCCATTTCCGTGTTTTAAAGGAGAAAATAAAAAGCGTTACATTCTATGATATTTTAAGTTATTTTAAATGATAGCTTTTTTAAATGTTAGAAATGTATACTGGTATGACACGGGATTGTATAGTGTTGTAAACTTTGAGCTTTCACAAGCGATACATGACCAATGTCATTGTTACAGTAAATTCTCTTAATGTTTTCATGTATAAATAATACATATTGCGAATGTAAAATGGCAAAGCTAACGAGTAATAACGATAGGTACCTTATAGAGACATCCATCTGTAGTTCTTGTTGCTGTGGTTTTTGTTCTACTACAGACTCGGGGTCCGATTCAGGATCATATATGTATGGCTCGATCACACTGTAAGCCATAGTTAACTGTATAACAACAACAAAACTTCTTTGTGCAGTATTTACATCCATGCAACAGCTGGCGGACTGTTACTTAAAGGCTGTACGTACTTGTCTTTAGCTCCGCCCAAGACACACCCATGGGAGCTCTGCTTTTTTCGGAAGCAATCGTAAAGCTATCTGTCTTCTATAAATGTGAGAAAACTAAAGACTTTTCGGAGATATGAAGAACGCAGTACTTAAGATTGGCAGAAACTGCTCCCGTTACCACACCTTTAATACCTTGATTAGCAGCTTCAGCTGTGTTTGGTGGGGGCTGGAGCTGAAATCCCCAGGATGGTAGCTCACCAGGAGGAGGGTTGGAGACCTGCTCCAGACCAATATCTGCTGCATGCAACACATTTGTATTTGCATAATATCCTAGTGTTAATGGTACAGTACCTTGGTGTCAAGAATGTCGAGATATCTAAAGCAGAGTGTAAGCACATCTTGGAAAACTACAACTAAAAACAGTATCATATTCCTTCTCAGTATCAAAAGGTTTGGGATATCGGCTTGCTGCATTGCATAAACATCAACATATACCAGACTGACCTACAAGGTCTCATCTTGCTTGCTTATTTTTCTTGCTTCTTAAATAAACTTACTTATAACATTGTGTTAGACACTGAAAGATCTCATAATTTTATGTATGACTGGTTACCTTAAAACATATGGGGGTAAGTTAATAAATTAAATATAACACTATGTAATATGTTACTCCCAGCACTGCCCGTGAAACTCTTAATTTGTGCCAGCCATTTTAAAAGAGGAAAAAATGACAAGCTCAAATAGCATGTGTAGTTCTCACTTTCTGCTGTCTGACTGCCTCTTTCCTTTATCTCCTCTGTGGGCTGAGAGACAATTTACTGTTTGAACCTGTCACCTACAAAGATTTGAGACTGTTTGCAGCATTAAGATAATATATTGGGTGTTCACGTGTTACTGCATAGGTGAATCCATACAACATAAATCTACTCTTAAAGTAATAGTTCACCCAAAATTAAAAATTCTGACATCATTTACTTACATCCCTGTCATTTAAAACATTTATGACTTTCTTTCTGCTGCAGAACACAAATTAAAATCTTTCGATTTTGTTAACTGGCCCCCATTTACTTGCATTGGTTTTGTGTCTATATAATAGAATTAAATGGGGGCCACTACTGTTCGGTTACCAACTTACATCAAAATATCTTCTTTTGAAATGACAAGAGTGTGAGTAAATGATGACAGAATTTTCATTTTTGGGTGAATTATCCCAAAATCTCCAGTCCCTAGAAGTTATTTAGAAATCTCATCTGCTTGTTTTGTCCATTTCTTCCCTGTGTTTAGGTTTTGTCAAGCATATAGCGTTGTTTTGACAGTCCTTCAGTCCAATGCCTGATAGTTATAAGAACACAGTATTATAATTAAAAAATAACCATGCACTGTCTATTTCTGTCCTTAAACAAGCAAACTGTTGAACTGTTTGACTGTCTTTAAAAAGTTCCATAACCACAGTTTAATACGTCCCTTTTCGCGGGTAGGCATTTGTAATAAATGTATCTTTATTTAAGGATAATCTCATTTCCACCAAAGCGCAAACGCAACGAAGTTCAATATAACATTTTATAATAACATTAAACAGTGTTAATTTAACATATCACCAAGTAAAACAAAGCAGTAAACCTTTTGAACCTACAACAGCACGTTTAAAGCCAATGCAGGCAGAACCTTTAATGTAATATTCTTTTTCAAAGTGTTCAATTGTTTTTTATTTGAAGCTCATTTACAAAGATTTCCACGAGCGAACATTTTACACTAAAATATGCTACTTCGGTGTCAGTGAAAACCATATACAGATCACATTGATCACGCAGGAGTGAGCAGTTTGCACCAACTACTTTAATGAAGACTACAGCGGAGCTTAGCCTCCTCGTTAGCATTTATGTCTTCTAAGCCGGTGTGGATCGATTGGTGGTTCGAAGCTCTCTCGGAACGGGTGTAAATCAAGTGACAAATAGCTAAGCCAGCAATGAATGATACAAAGCGACAACAGAAGGTCTACACATTGTCTTTCAGATGTTACAGAATATCACTATTTTTATAATTATAAATGAAAGTGGACGGGAGAAAGTAAACTGCACAAGGCGAAAATGTAACATAAATTATTTATAATGAGCTAGAACAGAAGACCTGAACGAAAAAACATAATATTTGCCAAAATATACAGTTTATAGAACGTTTCATCGTTATTAAATAAAAGTGTGATGAAATAGTGTATTGACCTGCGTTTAAATGACAAGCATTGAAATGTTTTAATTCTCTCCATGTCAGTAGGCTACAGGCATTTAAAAACAGTTTCCACTTCTCAGTTGACGGGAGATGAGGACTGTGAGAGTTGTGAATGTCTCGCTTTTGAAAGAGTTTAAAATGAATGTCTTACCTGCAGGGTGACAAATAAATGTAAAACGCCCTAACACTGATAAGAAGCTTAACTGCAAACATAAACGAAACATCTTTGCCAAATATGCTTTTTATAATCGTAATGCCCCTAATTTACTTAACATATTCAATTATTTTAATATTAGTTGTTTAAATGACAAACAGTTAAATGTTTCCATATCTTCTTTATCAATACAGCACTTTATAAAGTTATTAAGGTAAAAATCCCTGTTTACATTTCAATCTTTTTTTTAAATATGCAACTTCTCAATAGACATCTCTTTTGAGTTTTCGCATTGGGTGATATCTGTATGCAGTAGGAGGTGTTGTTGATGGAGGTGTTGTTGATGGAGGCTGTGTGAGCAGTAACAAAGAGAATATTAAAAGGCATTTAAAGTGCAGGGTTCAGATAACTGGAAGTATACCCTGGCAACATTTATTACTAAAATCGCTGGCAAAATCACACTTAAACAACATATTTCTGATCATTAATTAAACCTGATATAAATTATAGAATACATATAGTTTCCTAAGCTTGAACTGCGCTAGAAATCCCCTTTTAAATGCCGCTTCATGTGAATTGCGAGAGCGTCGTTTCACATGGAGCCTTGCAAGTCATTCAAGAACCGAATTATTTCGGTACGTAGCAGTTTTAAAATGTATTCCATATAAGATGTTTAACTTGTCAGAAGTTGAGCTACAAAACAAATAGACCGCTTCTGATATTTTGTTTGACGATGCGAAAAATATTCACAAAGAAAGAAAACGGCTGAAAAGTCGCAAGTTTCTTGCCTCGCACCGCACCGCCGACCTCATTTTGCTTGGTCGATTTAATGTTATGATCAGTTTTAACTTTCTAAATGGTAAAAAGGTAGTTTCTGAAACGAATGATAAGAAGCATGAGGCGTCAAAGAAAGAAACAAATGTTTCTTCAATGTTTATGTAACACGCTGTTCCGGTGGCTATCCAAAGATCTCATCACATCCTGTTTAATGCATATATTTCACAACATGCTTTCATTTGGTAAACTGGATCAACAGTTTTTTTTTATATTTGGATATGTCTTGACAGACCAAGCTTTCAGGACAATACAATTTGTGAAAGGGGCTTGTCTCTGAACGCGCACTTGCTGTGGCTGCCACATTTAAAAGAACTTTAAAAAGCCTGACATTATGAAAAGTCTACAACAAGACATTTCTTGATTTATGACAACATATGCCCAATGTATGTGAATGTAGCCTACCAATATGTATACGTGAATGTTTATAAATTAATCATGGATTAACATCGGAGATGTGTGCAGTGGTATTTATTCTATATGGGGGACATGCTGATCATCAAACGATATAATAGAGCACATTCGGTTATGAAGGAAATAAAGCTAAATCATGTTAGAGTTGGGTTTTGCCATTTTTTATGAATGACCACCATTGCAATACACACGAGCAAACACGCACAGAGTTTTACACAGGCACTCTGATCTCACTCGCTGTATTTCTCCATTTGCACAAAAACACAGAGCGAATACATACTTTAAAGCTCTGCATGCAACCCAGCATTAAATGAAAACACTCCTTGTTAAAAGAAACTACGTATTTATGACTAGTATTAAATATAATTATTAGTGCCTGTGGATTTAAGTTCTTGTAACTTTGATATTGTAGACAGCGTTTGTCTTTTACGCCTAAATGTCTTAACTCTTGCCCGTCTGCTGAGTGGGGCAATGAGTTTGATGTGTCAACTCGCGCTGAGTGAAGATCTGTGAATAGATAATACAGGTTTCAGAGGCACCAGCACCGGGAACGCCGCAGCTCTAGCAGTCTCTTAGCTCTAGCACGTTGTCAGGAGCTCTCCTAACCAACAAAGAAGGCCTTCACTGACTAGCTCTATTAACTCCCCCACTAACTAGCTACCTGTCTTCACCCGCCGGAGACACAAATTATCTCGAGCGGCCGTTTAGCGTGTCACCCACACTCGAGCTCCTGAACCTCCAAGCAGCATCTCCAACAGTCTTTTTATCAGCCTTTTAATCCGCATCACCTGTGCACTCCAATTACCTTAGTCCCCACCCCCTCATTAACTCCAGGACACCTCAACCGTACTCCCTTACATCACAGTATTATTGCTCCGGTACGACATATCGCTTATTGCTTCCTGAACTCTCTGTAAATCGCTTTGGCTAAAAGCGTTTGCTAAATGACTAAATGTAAATGTAAATGTAAATGTAAAAGTAAAAGGAATGACTCCGTAAGGCCCTCAAGGGGAAGAGTTGCTACATGCCAATTCAATTACATATTCACTTTTTAAACCAATGGTGTCTTCAAGGGGCTGTTTTACCATGATGCCCTCCATGCTACCGTTACAGCTTTAATTGTTAGTTTATGCAAAGCAATGCCACATGTCTATGGTGTTGAGACAACTTTATGCAGTGCTTTTGTTTAATACTGCGCAAATACAACTAAAGGAGCAATAAACCAATTTTTTTTAGCTAATAATAATAAAACAAATTTAGTTGTCTGATAATAATCAGATTTTCTGGATACATTTTGTTGATGATAAGATGTTTATGAGCATATACAGTAGGAAATGTGACATACTGTATGTGGTTACTGGTTAATAAGCTGTCAGTGTTGTTTACGCTCACATGAATTTGAGAACTGTTTTTCAAGTGTGTTGTAAAATCTGAGACCTAAATCAAAACCAGTTGAGAGCCAAAAATCACGGCCTGTTTTTGCTCAGTGCAGTCAAAACATAAGGTCCAATTTCTTTTGTCACTTGTGCTACTTTTGGCTCACGGCTCTCACAAACAGAATCTAATTAGCTCACTCCACATTAATTAGCTCACACACACTACTCATGCTGTGGAAACAGTAGATGTAAATCAGATGGTGGCGTTTATCTGTCTCCCTGCTGTCCAGGGAATACTCATCTGAAACTGATCCAAGAGTCCGACTGTGCTGATCTGAGAGGTTTTAGCCCTCTGACCCCAAAGAGGATCTGATTGTTTTGGGGGTGTTGCAAGGAGTCCTAGGCCCCAGTGGTGTAAAGTATTGGAGTAAATGTATTTAGTTACTGTACTTAAGTATATTTTTGGCTACTTTGTACTTGTACTGAGTATTAAAGATATTAGCAACTTTTACTCTCTACTTGACTACATTTTTGAACAAGTATATGTACTCTTTACTCCACTACATTTGTAATGAATAATGACATTACCCATTACATTTTGCCTGGCACCTGTGTCATTCTTTTGCGGCAGTTTATTTTTGTTACAGAATAATTAATATTGCAATTTACAGGGCATTGAAGGTACTATATCTTGTGGGTTTTGCTATTACTTACTTAAACTGGTTAACATGGCTTCTTTATGTGAATACGAGTGCATTATCAATATCAATGGGATAGGGTTATCAATGTCAATCACTGGCGGTTTATATGTAAAAGGAGGACATGACAGCAGTTGATGATGAGGCCAAAAACCAGCATGTCCAGTTCTTTGACTTTTTTATTTGACTTAACATTATTTTATTTATCCGTTATATTGAAGAAACCTTTTGAAAGAGTTTGGTTTATTATGAGCACTTGAGCTTAAATGAGACTTGAGTGTTTGTAATAGATGTAGTTTATGGTGTCGACAATGATTTTTTGCAATTTTTAGGTGTTCAGTCTTATTTTGATATAAGAAAATAAATGTGATTGCTCTCCTCACGAATCAACTGTTTCTTGTTTTTCACTGACATGTCTCTTAAGTGTTGAGGACTAGTGCTGCTTTGAGCCTACATTCAGTACGAGTAAAATACTCAAGTACTGTTAAATTAAGAGGTGTTTAGTTGCAGTCAGTAGATGCGCCAGAACAGTGACCACAATGTTGCCTAGTAACTTTAAATCAAAATCTTATCAAAATTTACAACAAAAAAGGAAAGAGAGAAAAGAGACGGAGGAAAGACAAAGGAAAGGATGTCAAACTGTAACCCAGTTTTTCACCAAGAAAGGTGGGTAGCATATAGCCTG
This sequence comes from Triplophysa siluroides, assembly GCA_006030095.1. NCBI lineage: Eukaryota > Metazoa > Chordata > Actinopteri > Cypriniformes > Nemacheilidae > Triplophysa > Triplophysa siluroides. The sequence continues at coordinate 637,310 of VCII01000198.1, read as the reverse complement.
TGAGTGGTACTAACCTGTTGGCTTAATGTCGATAGTGAAATAAGATAGCTAGCTACAGACTAAAGTTAGCCTGCATTTAATCAGTGCAGGGAAACGTTTAGCAAGATATTCATATTAAATCATTGTCCCTGCCCCTTTTAGCAGACTTAACAACAGATGAGTCAGTTTGTTATGACCATATTCCAAACCTTAAAACCTTTTGATTTAGTGATCACTTGATCTGTTTTGTAGCACTATAATAACCCTGGTGTGGAAATTCCATTTTACATGTCCACTTTATTTTCTAGTTGGCATATATGTGCAGCTAAGTAAAAAAATCTGCTGTTTTCATTGTTTTGAGAGGATGATGTTAATTTATTTTGATTGAAAAGTTAATATATATTTAAGTTTGTTCATTTTTAATTTTTAAATATTTTATTAATAATTATAATAATAATTAACAATAAAATGAATCATAATTTTGTTAAGAGAATTTTCCATTTTGTCAAATTTTACAATAAAATACATTGAGACTGTAAAAGATGGCCTTCAGCACATTTTTTATGGTTGCTTTTAATCTTGCATCAAATAGTAAACTGCATACTGGACTTGCATGCATGTACAAATCACCAGCAGTAAATATTGTGCTAGTAATCGTATTGAACTACAAAAAGTAAGACAGTTGCAAGCCTTTAATTAGAGTTATGTAAAGGTTTTGATGGGACAGTTAGGTCCTAGAGATGTGGTGACAACAGCTGCGCAGAGGGGGCCCAAATAGATTTTTTGTCATGGGGCCCAAAATTCCTGGAGGCGCCCCTGACTCAACCCCTCCCTTTCTAAGCATTACGGTGTCTGACACAGCACTAAGAAGTTGTCACAATTTCGCTTCTTTGCCCATGGTGATAACGTATTTACCAAACATGCTCTGTAGCATTTTGGCCGTTTTAGGGCTACTGAAACAACATGGCGTATAACATGTAAGGGGACCCACGGTACATGTAGACAGAAATAGCTAATTTTAAGTTAATAAAAACATAACACATTAAGGAAAATGTAAGACCGAAAATGTCCTGACATTAAGATTAAGATATGCTTGAACAAACCAAAGTTTTTTTTTGTATTCAGTATTATCATCTATTTTAGAGGTGTCCCATCATGCTCCTGGAGGGGCAAAGTCCTTTAATGTTTAAAAGGAACTAGCGTGTATCTGTGTTCTGCTGTTTATCATGTCTTTTGAGTTTTTAATCCTATATTTTGTATTGTGGTTATGTTGTCATTTCCTATGTTATTTTGTGGTTCTGTCATTGTTGCCCTTCCCTGTTGTATCCAAGTGTTACATGTTTACTTCATTATCATGTGTATAAATAACCCATTTTTTCTTGTATGTATCTTATGTGTTACAGGTTGTTATCTAGGGATAACAGACCTCAAAATGTTGTGACTGACCAATTAGAATCAAAGATTCCAGACAGCCATGTATTAAGCAGTCTTCTACTATCCTGAGGTCAACTAGAGCCGTCCGTCAAACTAACAATAATTTACCAACAGATCACACTGTGATTAAATATAAAAGATTTTAAGGAAATATCGTTTTCTACACAATGAGAGGCATCTACCTTTTACTCAGGGGCACATAAGAGTGTAAGTGTTGAAATCATAGTATCTTCAAATGAGTTTCCATAAAGTTCCCCCATGGTCTACTGTTTTTGGTGACAATTCGAAGTTCAGATCAATGCACACTCAAACGGCTGATATTACCCACCGTGAGAGGGCGGAGTTTATTGGCACTACACAGAATTAATAAATTAAATGCATGATGCGTAACTGAATCAATAAATCAAACGATACAGTAAACATTACATGACAAATTATAAATTAAGAAATGTTTAAATGCAAAACGGAGATGTATTTCGATGTTTGTTACGGATCACAGGCAAAAATCGTCACTCCCGTCAAGCATTAGTATGTATTGCTATACACGAAAACGTACCTACTATTCCAACACAAAAACAGTACTTACTATTAGGGCATAGTATAAGTAGGCGAATAGGGACGTAAGGGCATGTTTCAATTGAGTGGTCAGTAAAAAAGCACTTGATCCAACACAATACTGCACCAACAGTCAAAACAAAGAGGAGAAAGTATGACATTATGGAAATCACTTCGTGTCTAAATAAAAACCTATTTTTAGTACAATGATTTTCACCATTGGTAAGGTTAAAAACATAAATGTATATATTACACTTAATGCCATACACATTCGTGGTTTCTGTATTTTTATGGGTTTGTGAATGGTTCAAATAACTTCTGTGCTGTCTTTCAACTTATCAGATGTACCAAAAACAACTGATGCACTTTCGGAAACTTTCGGTTTATTACGTTCTATTGTTGTAATAGAACTCACGCAAAACTCGTTTTAAAATGAAACCTTAAATTCTAAGAATGTACTAATATTCTTTAGCCATTTATCCATTATCAATACAACATATACCTGGACCGGGAAACATCCTGAACGGGTGCTCAGTTATTTTTTTGCCAGACAGATAATTTCATGGTTCATTATAAAGTATTGTTGTGTAAAAATGGAAATCATAGAAAAAATGGTGGTGGAATAATTTATTATTGGTGTTACACAAATTAAGCAGCAGAATTATAGGACCCGCTGGCTGCTACTAATCGAAACAATTTCTCCATTCAAAACAATGTTAAAACCTTAACAAATTAGTTTTGTGATAATTATATTCATATATGTATATACTAAAAAAAGAATTCACCTTCTATGTATAAAAAGACAAAAATGTAAAAACTAAGATTTAGTGCAAAAGCAGAAAAAGTAAAATACAACTGTTAAATTGTATTTATTTTCAGTACAAAAAAAAACTGTGAGATTAGAGATGTGTGTCTGCTATAGGAATTCGTCGTAGTTCTACGATCTGTGAGTTAGCCACACTCCCTCCATCGTGACTTCCATGAATTGACTCACTGTCACTTACATTTAGACCAGAACCTGTGCGCATAACAAGAATTGTAAAGAAATATGACTAGCACTGACCATAAAAGTTTATTGGAATTGGAATAGTTAAACATCTGAAAAAAGTAATGTGTATTGTTTTGACTTACCAGTTTTTAAGGCAAATATAAGGTCGTCAAAGTCTTGTGACTCTTCATCTTGCACCAGATTAGTGTTGATGAATCCTCCTTCCGTGATGCAAGTTTCATCCTGTGGAGACTCTTTAAAAATGCTGCTGGGTTGACTACTGGGTCTTAAAGAATCTCTCTCCCAGTCTGCAGAAACCTGCGTACACAGCAGATAAACATAACCAGGGTCAAATCTCCACCATTAGTGGCATCAAACTGAACCAGATTTTCAACTGGTTTCATAATCAAGTCCCTCCCATTTCTGCTATTGGTCAGCAAAACAGATTGTCCCAAACTGATGCCACAGATTGAACTAGTTTTAAAAGTCTGTGTATTGTTGATCTACCATAACTCCTGATCCTCTACTCCTGACCCAAATCAGCTGTAAATTCATGTCTGATGCAGGGATCAATTAGAGGTTACAAGGGCCTGGATGAGGGTGTTTTGTAGGTACAAGTTATAACCTTGAGCTGCAGGGTCAACAAAAGTTCACAAGCATTCAAAATTCAAACAAATTTTGGTAATCTTAAAACAAATCTCAATATTTAAAAATTCATCTCCTAAATCTGTCTTGACCTTCCTTTATTTTAATTTCTAATGGCTCCATTTTATGAACATTTACATTTAATAATTTTATCCAAAGCGACTTAGAAATGAGGTAAACAATGGAAGTAATTGGAACAACACAAGGACAACAAAAAGCATAATTGCAGGTAAACTGGTCTCAGATAGCCTACCACAGTTTTAAGGATAGAAAGAGTAGAAATGAGATAGAAGTCAGATCTAATTGGTCAGGTGTTGACAGAAGAGATGTGTTTTTTTAGCCGATTCTTAAAGATGGCTACAGAATCTGCTGATCTTGTAGCAGTGGGCAGATCATTACACAAATGTAGAACAGATCCATAGAAGGTACGTGAGAGTGATTTTTCTCTTCTTGGGATGGCACTACAAGACGTTGTTCGTTTACAGAGCGTAGGGATCTGGCGGGTACATAAGTCTGTATTAGTGAGTGACCAGTGACCAAACCAGTGGTGGTCTTGTAGGCCAAGAGCAGAGGTTAGAATTTGATGCAGGCGAGTATAGGAAGCCAATTTAACTTAATGAAGAGAGGCGTGACGTGTGCTCTCTTCGGTTTATTGAAGACCACTCTTGCCGCTGCATTCTGGTTCATCTGTGGAGGTTTGGTTGTGCAAGCTAGAAATCCAGCCAGTAGCGCACTGCAATAGTCCAGTCTGGACAGGACAAGAGCCTGAAATAGGATTTGCACAGCATGCTCGGACAGGAAAGGTCTAATTTTAGCTAATGTTGTAGAGGATGAATCTACAGGACTGGGTGGTGCTGGCAACATGATCTGTGAAGTTCAGCTGATCATCGATTAGCACTCCCAGTGGTCGGCTGGGATTACAAGCAGTTCAACTGAGCGAAATGTCTCTCGGGGATGCTGAAATGTGTGCAGAAACATTCTGATGGCAGGTGGAGTTGTGTATCATCCGCATAGCAGTGATAGGAAAAGCAATGTTTCCGAATGACAGAACCTATGTCATGTATACGGAAAAGTTAAACGGTCCTAGCACTGAGCCCTGAGGTACCCCTGTATTGAGATGTTGGGACTCAGAGACCTCACCAGAATACCTTAAATTACCTACCTGAGAGGTAAGACTTGAACCACTGTAGCACCATTCCAGAGACACCTATAGCCTTGAGGGTTGGCACTGTTAGTATGCAACAGAGGGAGCTGTTCAGAGGGAGGGAGCGTGGCGGAGACTGCAGAGGATAAGAGGGAGGGAAAGAGTGTTCATAGGTTGCACCGGAATGTGACCAGTGGGGAAGCATGTGTTGTGTCTGGAGAAGTTGGGTTGAGATCAAGAGTGATGAGGAAATGATCAGACGTGTGCAGCGGGGTGACCTGAGAGTGAAGAGTGGAGCAGCAGCGTGTAGATAAGATCTAGTTGATTACCAGACTTATGGGTTAATGAAGTGGGAACTCGATGGAGGTCAATCGACGCAGTCAGGTTGTTGAAGTCAGCAGACTGTGGTTTTTCAAGGTAGATGTTGAAGTCTCCAAGTACCACCAGAGGAGTACCATCCTCAGAGAAGGATGACAGAAGTGTATCCAACTCCTCCAAGAATTGTCCAAGCTGACCTGGGAGATGATAGATAACTACAACAAGAGTTTTAACAGGGTGGATGACAGTAACAGCATGTGTCTCGAAGGAGATGTTGTCACATGAAGGTGCTAGCTGTTTGAATTTCCAGTCGTTAGGGATAAGTAAACTGGTTCCTCCACCACTCCCTGATATGCGTGGGGTGTGGGAGCAGGCGTGGCACTGTCCTCTGACTTGATCCAGGTTTCAGTAGTGCTAATAGAGAGAGACCAAAATCTGACCGCATGAACGTTGTACCACACGTTTCTTTTAGGAGATGGCATGGAGAGGGAACTTCAGGCACCCCATTCTGGTACAAAAGCCCATGAGAGAGAGGGACTGTAATAATCAGTACAAAATGTTCAAGCTGGATGTATTAAACACCACCAGGCACCTTATCATGTCTGCTTGGTAAGCTTGAAGGTACCGCCACTCTCCAGGCTACAGTATTGTTTTCTTTCAACCCTCTCCACCAATCACCGCCAACCTCTCCACTGTCTCCTCTGACTTGTCCCAAAACCACATGTGACAACTTCTAAGATAAGTTTTAAGCCCAAAAGTCAGTGCTGTCATAAAATGAACGGCATTAATCAAGATTTTACAGTCTACACCTGTGGTCAATGAAATTAATAATATCCCACTAGACTATCCTGACAAAATATAATGGATATTCCAAGCATTTAATGGACACTATTATTAGTTTATTTTGGAGAACCATTTGAGAATTCAATGTGGGTGGTAATCAAAAGTGTTCATGGATTCCACAAACCCATGTGAGTGAGTGTTAATGAGCGTCAGCTGTGCACGCACAGGTCTCGTATCACGAAGGAGAGCGGGAGCATAAGAGAACGAGCGACCGGTCCGTCACGAAGAGAGGACCGGGCCCGGACACATGTTGAGTTGATTTATGTTTGTGTTGCCGGCAGTCGTCCGTGAGGGGCTGTCTCGGGGGTACCCCCCGGCCTGTGTGGGGCGATGGGGGTATGTAGTGGAGTAGGCGGGGCGAGACCGTGAGTCGAGGCCGGTGAGTGAGTGTTAATGAGCGTCAGCTGTGCACGCACCGGTCTCGTATCAAGAAGGAGAGCGGGAGCATAAGAGAACGAGCGACCGGACTGTCACGGAGAGAGGACCGGGCCCGGACACATTTTAAGTTGATTTATGTTTGTGTTGCCGGCAGTCGTCCGTGAGGGGCTGCCGGCTGTTTATTTACTTTGTTATTCTTTAATTAAATGTTTGCCGGTTCCCGCCTCCTTCCTTCCTTTTATTGAACTTTATTACAAGTACTCTTAACTGCTATTTAGTTGCCCCACTCCAGCACACCTCAATTGTGTCTTAGTATAGTCTTTGAAACAGATAAGCATACTTTTGCTTTTAAGCTGCAGAACATACAAAAAAAACGTATGTTCTTTATACACATCTCTTCTAAAAGCTTTTCTTGATCTCCGTTTATCTATCCCAGGCATTCCCCACTTCTACCCTCCTAATCTCCCCGTACACCCTCTTCCCGGATCTGTGAATAGTTTACATCGAAGGCTTAGAGGAATGTGTGGGCTTCAACACCAGCCCTCTTTATTACATAACTTCTTAACTGTCTGTGTGTGAGCTGACTCACTGAACAAACAGAGGTCTGATAATCCTCTCCCTGAGCCTGGCGATGATAAATAGGTGGTTATGCAAAACGCGCCCATAAACCAATGGCTACCAATGTAATGCTTGTATACAAAAAGACGTCCATGTGTGGTATTTATATATTGTTTGGTTTCCAATACTGCCAAATGCAATCTGTGATTCTCTGACTCGTGACAATCTGCAAAAGCATCTTAAACTACAGTTATGCTCATAAATTTCATACCCCTTGCCAAATTTGCCAAATTTGAATAACTTAATGTATCTGGGTTCAAAGAAATTGTATGTTAATTTTATTTAGTACTGTTCTGATTAAGCTATTTCACATAATAGAAGTTTACATATAGTCCAGAAGACAAACTACCTGAATTTATACTGATTGCCACATTAAAAAATGTACATACCCTTGAATCTTTATTGTCTGTCGTTACCTGAATGATTGACGTCTGTTGCATGTATTTTGTAATCTGTAGTGAAATACATTATAAAAGTAACCTTCCCAGCCCTGCCAAGCAGTGTGTAAGTGAAACAGTAGAGCACTCACAACAGCACAAAAGCCGATGCAATGCATGCTTTGTAAAAAACTATATTGAAAATTATTTTGTTGATAGGTTTACAGTGCACTGGTGGTTACTCAAAGCTAGGCTTTTGTGTGCAGCACTGCTCTGCTGACACAGCCAGTATAGAGATTGTAACCTGGTAATGTGAGTGCTGAAATAAAGACCCACCTCTTCCATGGCGCTAATGAGGTTCTGTGTTGACTTGCTGATTTCTCCTCCACCGACAGTTGCAGGACCGGCACCCTGGTACATGGAATCTGGGCTTCCGTTACCATTCATCTCAACGTTGTAAGTTGCTTTAGCCGGCCAGAAAAACTGATTATGCATGACGAAGTACACGGAAAACACATACAGACCCTGAAAAATATCAAACACAAGTCAGAAGAGCTTTGACACCATGCTGCACAAACAAAATTGCTTAATCTGCAGAAGAAGGCAGTGGATTGACAATTAATGCAAACCTATTTAAAAGAAAATAATACCTTGAAGTCATGCTATACTGAATACATATGCTGAATATACAGTATTTAGAACATTTTAGTGAAAAGTGACTTACAGCGGGGCATGGTAGGTATATAGCCTAATGTAACATATTATGGGCTGAAACTAAACATTGCCACTGAAACCACGCCTATGTATGTCCAGGTGTGTGTGGATAGATTGTATTATTTGCTCGTATGAAGGGGGTCATATGACACGGCTAAAACAAATATTATTGTTTGTTTGATATATAATGCAATGTTGATACACGATTTAAGGTTCAAAGATGCTGTATATTCCACATATCGTGCATGTTTGTATCTCCTCTTTGCCCCGCCTCTCTGAAACGCGCAGATTTTTTACAAAGCTCATCGCTCTGAAAAGCAAGGTAGGTGATAAAATCATTGTATTCCTGTATGTCGATTGGTGTGAAATAAGGGACTGTTTAAAATGAAACTGCATCCAAATGAAAACATTACCCTGCACTCTTTAAGCCAGTGGATAACAGCAGACACACACACAAAAAGTCACAAAAATAGAGTATTGATTTCAGCACTCATTTACAGACTGTAAGCGGCCACTCTGTGCTCCACTGAGCAGCTATATCATTGCTGCCTGAAAGACACACTATAGCTCAGAGGCCAGAGCAACAAGCTTAATTACTTTTGATAGTTTTATAACTGTTTCTCAGAACAGAGGGGTGTGGTTTTTTAACATGATCTCATGAGAATTTGTATGTATTTTGCGTAGATGTGGTTCTACAAAACTTACATCAGCACAAACACTTAAACGCAAAATACTGACGTATTTACAGCATCTTAACGCACAATACTGATTGATGACACATAAAACGTTAATTAATTACATATGAACAGCTTTATAGATTTACAAATTAATCCTTATGCATATCGTATTCGTGGCATTAACATTTATTTTATTTATTATTATTTATTTGTCACATCAATGGGATCATGTTTTCAATTGCATTTACTAAAGTTTACTTGTTTACTTTTTATGAAATTATTTCGGTTCTGTGTGATTTCTGCTGACAATAGAGGGTATGGACGTAGTGTCACTTTATCATGTGAACACTTCGTGAGCACGCCGGAGCGTTCCCTCCTGAGTGGTAAAACCATAGACATAATAAATACCTAGACGCTGTTGGCCACTTTGCTCCTCTGCGTCAACAGCGTCGGCATATTAGTGAGGGCAACAGTGCACAAAAAGCCCACTGAACCCGATGGGAGAGCTGGTTTTCGGCATAAAAAGCACAATCACGTTTACATTTCTAAACATATTTCAATGGTTTACGATGAACGTAGAGTACAACTTCAGTTGCATCATATCTCGTAGTTATGGTTGTCTTTGAAATTAACTTTGAATTAATTTAATTAACTTTGAAGTTAATGGTTGTCATAATGAAATGTGAAATCCATTATTTGTGCCTGTTATTCGTGAGAATCCACTAGATGGCATCATGTTCAGTGATATTTTAAAGACAACACAGGCAACATAAAACATAACCACGTTGCAGTAGTCGAGAATTTTAATCATCAAACAAAACATCAAAGGTAATATATAGTTTAATTTATGTAGTAAATCAAAACTAATGTTTTTCACTCTGGAAACTGCTTTTTCTGTTGTAATTTTAGACCTTTTCAAAGATAAAAGATGTTCTTTTATTATTCCGGTAAAACCGTTACAGCAGCAAAGCATGATGTATGTGATATAGTAAAACAAATAACACTGTCATGCATTATTAGTATGAAATACTATGAAAGACGCTAATAAGAAAAGTAAAGAAGCTTTGTTTCGATTTTTCCCTGGACTTTAAAGTGTAAGAGCTGTTCTGATCATGTACATCTAATCTACCTTAAATTATTTAACATTAGCGATGTGTACACAATTTTTAAGCCTAAATGATTGCTTGACAAGCCTGAGTTTAAACAGTTCATTATGACAATAAATTACAAATTTAAAAAATTGCCTCCGGGCCATCAAGAAGCTTTACGACAGATTTTACGGCAGGAAAATTGAACGCTCATTAGCTTTCGCCAAAGTGTATAGATACCTGGGGGGCTTCTCAATTCTTATTTGAATTCCTTGTTTCCTTTCCTCGCGTCTTAGCTCCACCCCTTCAGGATGCGAGGGACAGAGGAATTAAATCACGTGAAATGGCATATCCTCGCTCTCTTTAGCGTCACTTTAAAGCGTCGTCAATTAATGATGACAGTACACATTGCACATTGCAAATATAAAAAATAAAGTAAAAAACATACTTTAGGCAGATGTCATAATCCCCACTACAATAAAATAAGTTAAAAACAGGCTCAGAAATGTATATAAGTTGTGTGAAATATATGTTAGGCTATACATAAATATAAACTATATTAATATATTAACTATATGAATATTAACTATACTGTCCGAAATAGGTCTACATTTACAGTAATATAATGCTTAATTATTACATTTATGCATGTTTGGATATGATCTAAAGATGTGACGATGTGCAGGGGGAGGAGAATAATATGTAAGTCAGACTTAGTCGATAAAACACTTCTGCATAGGATACACCTGTGTATCCTCGCTCATGACTCCTCAGAATGCCTCCTCACTCCTCGATCCTTGCCTCCTCCCGGTGCAATTAGAGAATTGAGATGTCCTTCAAGATGGCTGAGCTCGATCGGTTTCCGGGTCATAGGATGGAGACAGAGGGGCGAGGAAACGAGGAGGCATATTGAGAAGCCACGAAGGTCGGCGACAAGATGGCGACTGGAACAGACGTGTTGAAATGCTCCAAAGGGTTTTGTGTCTATCTTCTTTGAACAACCTGTTATGTTCTAATATTTAAATAGACGAACTCGAAGCATTTGATAATCTTAGAAAAGATTTAGTTTTTTTATTGAAAGAGTAATAAAGTTTGGTCACATTTTATTTACAGTGCCCGTGTTACAGTGTAATTATACATGTAAGTACTGAGTAATAATAATTGCTAACGAAACCTGATGAAACAGCCAACTGACGATGAGCACCACAGATAAGCGGAAAAAAGTACATGCAGATCACATCTACTCAGCTGACGTTACAGTTCCTGATTTAACTCTGGATAATTAATCTTCAGAAGATGTATCAATGAATTTAACTACTGACACTCCAGTAAACAGCCCCATGCAGAAGAGAAATAAAGGTGAGCCGTCCCTGTCAGAGCTGCAGGAAAATATAATCGCGTTGAAAATCAATCAAAGAGCGGATTCCATGGAGCAGATGATAACTAAGAACTCCAATACAATTGACGACTTGATAACATCCCTAAACCATCTCTACACTGAGATTCAGGACATAAAAACTGATAAAACCCAGCTGAGTGTGAAAGTTGAGCAGCAACAAAAGTCTATCTGCAACCTGGAAGTACGAATCTCTGATGCTGGTTTTTGCGCCTTTATGGCCTCTCTGAGCAGCCAGATGAAGATGTAAAGGCGAAAGTCATTGAAATCTGCAATGTTCTTGCCCCCGAATCTTTCAAGAAAGGATTCGAAGTGATTGATGTTGCTCATAGGCTTGTCAAACAACAATCTGGCAGATCGCGTCCAGTCATTATCCCGTTCGCCCTGCGATCCGTGCGTGATGTCATCCGGAAAAACGGCAAGAGCAATGATGTTCTGAGACAGAACAAATTTCGTTTCGTGGAGGATCTGACCAAAGAGGAAAAAGAGGGTGTTCTCTTCTGTGGCCTTATGTGAAGAAAGCACGGGAGGAGAATAAAAAAGCGTACTATATTAGTTCAAAGGCATTCATCGAAGGTATGGAAATTAACATCAGTGTGGATGGCAAATTGACAAATTAAGCAGAACTATTGAGTCTTCCGCAGGATGTACTGTATATACTTGAACACGAACATGACAATGTTTTCGTTTTAGCTTAATTTGTGTCATGAAAGCTTTTTGTACATATTATTTTCGAGTAAACTAGGCAATACAACCTTGTGACTAATTGAACTTGCTTAAGGTATTGCAATGTTTAGGTTATTTTGAAGGCTGTTTGAAGTTGAGGGTAGATCAAGCCCCTCTGTACACATCTGTGCTTACCTGTTATTACTTTATAACAGAGTTGTTCTTATCTGTTATTGTTTATAACAGAGTTCATTCTTATCAAATGACAGAGTTATCGCTTGTTTCACTTAATGTTAGAGGCATTCGTGACATTTGTAGAGAAATGAAGGCAGATTTTTTTTTTTTACAAGAATCCCACTCAACTGCAGATGTTTTGTTTTGGAAGAACCAATGGGGTGATGATATGTGGCTAGCACATGGCAATAATCATTCAGCTGGTGTGATGATTATGAAAGGGAACTTTAGAGGCAAAATTGTTTGTAATAAATGTGATGTCAATGGGCATTGAATAATATTAGTCATTGAAATTGTTAGCAATATATTTACACTGTGTAATGCTTATGATTACAATTCCACCTCCTTGAACTATGCTCTGTTAGATACTATTAAAGAAAATATCCATGCCCTATTAACAAAGTTTCCAATGGCAAAAGTGATTATAGGAGGGGATTTCAATAACGATTTAGATAGATTCCCCCCAAAGTCCTCTAATCAGAATAGTTGTCTCCAAAATATATGTACCAATTTAGATCTTTTTGACATATGGCGATATAGAAACCCCCTTATTAGGTAGTTTACTTGGAGTAACGAGATAATGATCCAGCAATCAAGGATTGATTTTTGGTTAATTTCCTCAAACTTGGAACAAAGGTTTTAAAACAGATATTTCTCCATCTATTCTTACTGATCACAAAATTGTAACCTTAAAAATTAAATAAAAAATATCCAATGTACTTCTAGAGATTAGGTTACTGGGAACTGGTAATTCACTTCTACCCCATGAGGAATATGTAAAACAAATCCAGTTATCAATAAATAATTATTGGTTGCAGACAAATAAGGAAAAAGAATATGGCAAGATGTGGGAATTATTAAAATTTGAATTAACACAATATAGCATTCAATTTGGAAAACAACTAGCTATATAAAAAAAAGCGTGCATTCGGGATATAATTAGACAAATCTCTATAAATCTCTAAATTTACAAAAAGAATTGGATAACATTTATCAAGAAAAAGCCAGAGGTGCCTTTGTGAGATCTAGAACAAAATGGATGGAAAAAGGTGAAAGAAACAGTAGATACTTTTTCTAAACACTATGCAGATATCTATACTTTGGGGGAGGATAAAGATAATGAAGCTCTTCTTGACACATTAATTAACCCCAAAATTTTGTTCTTAGAAAGAAAAGAGACATGTTCCCAAAATCTTTGTTTGAATGAAATAGAATTGTGTATAAAAGCACGTAAAAACAACAAATCCCCTGGAAATGATGGCCTTACGTCAGAGTTTTACAAAACTTTTGCTAGTGATTTATCTAAATTTATATTAGCTGTTTATGAAGAAGCCATTACTAATTAATTTTTACCAACATCTTTAAGACAGAGTGTTATAACATTGCTTCCTAAGCCCCAAAAGGATAGATTGCTATTGGAAAGTTGGAGACCCATCTCATTGCTCAATAATGGCTATAAGGTTATGGCTGCAGTTTTTGCAAATCGTATGAAAAATGTGCTAAATGGCGTAATTGATAAAACTCAATGTGGATTTATGAAAGGACGGCATATTTCCTCTCATATTCGTTTAGTTACTGATTTAGTACAATTTAGTAAAATATAATCGTTTACTTGATAGGGATCCATTTATACTTTTTCTTGACTTTAGAAAAACCTTTGATACAGTTAGTCACAAAGTTTATATTTGACTCTTTGAATTTTTTTGGTTTTGGTCAAGACTTTGTATTTTGGTAGTAATAGTTCTATTAAACTTGCAAATGGAACATCACCTAGATTTAAGATGAACCGAGGTGTCCGACAAGGCTGTCCCATTTCTGTATTTCTTTTTTTAGTTGTAGCTCAAGTTTTAAGTAATATGGTGAACCAACACCCCTTTAAAGGTAAGACAATTCATGAAAGACAAATTAAAATAACACAACTTGCAGATAACACAACTATTTTCCTTGGGGATAGTGATGAAGCTCCTCAGGCTTTGAATGTTGTTAATACATTTTCAAATTTTTCGGGGTTCAATTTAAATATGGGTAAATGTGAGATTTTACAACTCAAGAATGACAATATGACCACTGTGTGTAATATATCTGTTAAAGACACAATAACTTATTTGGATGTTAGTATTTCTAAAAACAATGAAATAATGGCAGAGTCAAAATTTAGACCAGTTATTGAAAAAATGCTAAAGAAATATAACTTAGCTAGTGATCTTTCTATTAATGGGAAGTAGAAGGTCTCTCAAGAGCAGACTATCTCTTTACCTCACTTAGCGCCCACAAAGGTATTTGTTCACAAATGGATAAAATACTTTACAAATTGATATGGTGGAATAAACCGCATAAGATCAAGAAAAGTGTAATTGGAAATAAGCTATCTGAAGGAGGGTTAAATGTCCTTAATTTTACACTTTTAAATAAAAAATTGTAAATTAATTGGCTTAAAATTTCTTAATTTTTTTTTTTAATATCATCCCTTATTATTTGTTTGAAAAGTTAGGAGGGTTACATTTTTTGTTGAAATGTCCTTACATTATTGATAAACTTCCGGTTACTTTAGCTAACTATCACAAACAAGCATTACTGTTTTGGTCACTTTTGTACAAGCATAATTTTTCTCCCAGCAGGTGTTATATACACTCACCTAAGGGATTATTAGGAACACCATACTAATACTGTGTTTGACCCCCTTTCGCCTTCAGAACTGCCTTAATTCTACGTGGCATTGATTCAACAAGGTGCTGAAAGCATTCTTTAGAAATGTTGGCCCATATTGATAGGACAGCATCATGGAGTTGATGGAGATTTGTGGGATGCACGAAGCTCCCGTTCCAACACATCCCAAAGATGCTCTATTAGGTTGAGATCTGGTGACTGTGGGGGCCATTTTAGTACAGTGAACTCATTGTCATGTTCAAGAAACCAATTTGAAATGATTCGAGCTTTGTGACATGGTGCATTATCCTGCTGGAAGTAGCCATCAGAGGATGGGTACATGGTGGTCATAAAGGGATTGACATGGTCAGAAACAATGCTCAGGTAGGCCGTGGCATTTCAACGATGCCCGATTGGCACTAAGGGGCCTAAAGTGTGCCAAGAAAACATCCCCCACACCATTACACCACCACCATAATTGCATTAATGAGAAATTGAACAGGTGTTCCTAATAATCCTTTAGGTGAGTGCATGGAATAAAGGTTATATTACTTGTAATAACAAATCATTGTACATGGAGGAGTGGATCCAACATAATATACTAATTGTTAACCAACTTATTGAATGGAGACCTATACACCTATCAAAGGTAAATGAAAAAGAGTTCAAGAAAGTAATTAAGGCTTCCCTGTGGCATAATAACATCAACTAAACACTTAGAGATAGACATTAATTATATAACATTACAAAATTCTCAACTTATTGTAAATGATCTTTCTCTGTTTGATAATCGTTGTAATAATAACTTTATAAGAAACTCCATTTATGTTCGTTCTAATCCTCCATGCAAATTTAGGTGGCATAAGCCTTGCCATATTACATGGCACAATATCTGGACATTGCCTTATAAATACATTATATCTAACAAAATAAAAGAAACAATGTAAAAAATTGTTCATAGATATTATCCTGTGAATGTTACCATAAGTAAATATATTCATGCAATTTGTGATAAATGTACCTTTTGTAATGCATCTATTGAGGATATTGAACACTTGTTCTATTATTGCCCTTATTCACTTTCATTTTGGATTGATTTTAAAATGGATATGACCACATTGTTTTTGCTGATATCTTACATGAGATATCATAATTTTTGTGATATCTTACTTGAGATACAGAACCCTTATTTGACAAACAAAATTATGTTCTTAACCTTTTCATTATTTTAGCCATGTTTTACATCCATAAAACCAAAATAACACATTCAAACCCCTCATATATTACTTTCTGCCATACTGATCTTGAATTTTTAAAACCATATTAAATATAAAAACACAGAATAAGAAACTTGTTTTGAGTTTTCTGATGAGATGAGATTAACAACTTCAATTCTGCTCTGTTTCTCACACAAAACTGTTATATTCGACCAGAGAGGACTTTGACTACAGCGCATCGTCATTTGGAATACTTTTGGTATTTTTTAAATAAATAAATTGTTGTGATTGCACTTATCTGTCTGTCGTGTTTTTCTTTATACTTTTTTTGTATATATTTTTAAGAAATAGTTATGGTTAGGTTTAGAGGTAGGAGTACGATTTGCTATTATAAAAGATATTTTTAATGGTATATTGTTATTAAAATGGTAATTTTTCTGCATATTTCGGTCTTTTAAATTTTATATCTTTTTATATTCACTACTAAAAGGGTAGGTTTAGGGTTTAGGGTTTAGGTTGGGTAGGTTTATTTTATACGTTATAATCAGGCGTATTTACTAAATTACTAAAATGTTGCAACTTACTGATACTGCAGATACTGATTCATTATAAATCATTATAATTTACATTTTGTCAACATTTAATAAAACTGTTATGGTAAAGCTTCACCTGTTTACTTTAAAAATTCACAGAAAATGGAAAAGATATGCTACTAATCTTCTTTTTATTTTACAGGCATTCCACTAGCTATAACACAGCACAATACAATGATACTTTAAAGTCACCATGAAACGTAAGTTGCGATTGACTTCTTTTCTGTATCGTGACGTGTATCAGAGTGAAACAGCTTCTGAAATTAGAAAAAAGTTGAGTTGAGTTATCAAGAAATTGGAGATTTCCTTTTTACGGACTGCGAAAGATAAATAAGGAGCAAATTAATTTATTCAATTCGCAAACAACTGAATACCGGTGTAACACGGGCACTGAAATATGGATTTGCACAAGTCTGACTCAGTTACGTTCCGTTTCTGCTGAATCATAGCGTAATATATAGCTTTCTATTTTGCGTAAATGTGATTAGTCTTAATTTATGTTTGTTCTACAAACACACATGGATAGTTAGGCCTATTTAGTGTTAGGTTGGTATAATATGTAACTGTGTTAAAAATCTGTAATAAGGGGACCAAGTAAATAAATTCATAAATATTGTTATGTTTCAGGGAAAAGAGTAATGAACCTTTGTACGTGCCATGTTAATGTGTCAACAGGCCGTCAATGTAACGAGCTCTCCGCTACAGCCAGACACGCCCCCTGCATCAGCGCCTTCCCCCATTTTCCCCCTTTCACCGGACTTTTAAACTCATTGACTACACTACCCAGAAAACTGTGTATTTCTCCAAAATGCTACAGTAAAATAAATCCATACAGCGGGGAAAATAAGTATTTGACACATCAGCATTTTTATCAGTAAGGATTTCTAAGTGGGCAATTGACACAACATTTCCACCAGATGTAGCCATCAAGCCAAATATTGAATTCCTACAAAGAAATCAGAACATTTAAGTATACAAGTTCAGTCATACACAATTTAAATTTACACATGACACAAATAAGTACACACAAAACTCCAATGGCGCCAGAGCCACCTGTCCCCCCCCCCCCCCCTATCAGTACTAATTGATATCAGCTGCTTTAGTCCTAATTGATGGCCTATAAAGGCTTCTCATTACCTAGGAGGCACACAGGAAGCACTTCATGATGGGTAAAAGCAAAGAACTCTCTGTAGATCTTCGTAATATTATCGTTGAAAAGCATTTTGATGGGAATGGTTATAGGCGCATTTCCAGAATGCTGAATGTTCCTGTGAGCACTGTGGGGGCCATTATCCGGAAATGGAAAGAGCATCAGTTCACCATAAACCGGCCACGATCAGGTGCTCCACGTAAGATCCCTGTCCGAGGAGTCCAAAGCATAATCAGGAGAGTTCTCCAAGAGCCAAGAACCACTCGGGCAAAACTTCAGGAAGACCTTGCATCAGCAGGTACTGTTGAAGAAAACATGCAATGCCTGCCGCAGCAGGGGTTCTGGCAAACTTCATTTATTGAAGCAGGATAAATGGAGAAATGTACGGGACATTCTGGATAAAAATCTGCTGCCATCTACCACAAAGCTGAAAATGAAAAGAGGGTGGACATTTCAGAAAGACAATGATCCCAAACACAAGGCCAAGGACACAATGAATGGCCCAGTCAATCACCTGACCTAAATCCCATAGAAAATCTATGGAGAGAACTGAAGATCAAAGTTCATAAAAGAGGCCCAAGGAACCTTCAAGATTTAAAGACCATTTGTGTGGAAGAATGGGCCAGAATCACTCCTGAGCAATGCAGACGACTGGTCTCTCCATACAAGAGGCGTCTAGAAGCTGTATTCACCAACAAAGGCTTTTCTACAAAGTATTAAATAAAGTGTGTTCAATACTTATTCCCTGTGTCATTTCACTTTATCTATTATGACTGAACTTGTATACTTAAATGTTCTGATTTCTTTGTATGAATTCAATATTTGGCTTGATGGCTACATCTGGTGGAAATTTTGTGTCAATAGCCCACTTAGAAATCCCCTTAACGATAAAAATGCTGATGTGTCAAATACTTATTTCCCCCGCTGTATATGGTGTGCATATAGTGCGGGATGGCCCCTACTGAAACCCACCATCCGTTTTTTCTACTCATTACAAAGTAGAAAGTGGTTTGCCTATAGTAATCAATACACACAAAAATACATGTTTTCTACACTTTTACCACAAACAAAAACTTGGTCAATTTTCGTAAGACTCCAGATTATAGACAAACTACTAATGTGTAAACCGTTTTATTTGCACAAAAAAGGTCTAAAAGGGATTCAAATAATAAATAATTAAAAGTTAAAAGTTATAGACAGAGACATTGTTTTCACAATATACAGCAATAATAATTCTTAGAAAAAAATGCTGAAATTACGACAAAAACAAGATATTCTAAACGTAAGACAAGAAATATGTTATTGACAAGAGACACAGATCCTCTACATTTAAATAAAGCTCTTAAAGCGGCGTTCCTGGAATTTACTGAAACCACGCAACATGTTTCTTAAAGAAGCAAACAGTAATGGTTAAATGTTTGTATGTATTCTGTGCAAACCAAAAATTAAAATGCTGTCTGCATCGAAGACTTCAAGCACAAAATTAAGGAAACACATACAAGTGAGTTATTTGGCCCTTTGCAAAATAGGCATCTTTTTGTTGTTTTAATGATTCACATTGTCTACATTTTGCACTGTTAACTTAAGATAAAATTGAGTATTCAACTTGACTGCCTATCGGGCATGGCTGGCTTGTGGGACTCCCGAGGCAGCTGACGGGTACCTACAGGCCAAGCGGACTGCAGCCCGGGTGGTTGTGGAGGCAAAAACTCGGGCCTGGGAGGAGGCCATGGAGAAGGACTATCGGTTGGCCTCGAAGAGATTCTGGCAAACCGTCTGGCGCCTCAGGAGGGGGAAGCAGTGCCCTACCAATCCTGTTTACAGTGGAGGCGGGCAGCTGTTGACCTTGACTGGGGATATCATCGGGCGGTGGAAGGAATACTTCGAGGATCTCCTCAATCCCGCCGTCACGTCTTCCATTGCGGACTCGTCCATCACCCGGGCTGAAGTCACCGAGGTAGTCAAGAAACTCCTCGGTGGCAGGGCACCGGGGGTGGATGAGATCCGCCCTGAGTACCTCAAGTCTCTGGATGTTGTGGGGCTGTCTTGGCTGACACGCCTCTGCAGCATCGCGTGGCGGTCAGGGACAGTGCCTTTGGACTGGCAGACCGGGGTGGTGGTCCCTCTTTTTAAGGGGGACCGGAGGGTGTGCTTCAACTATCGGGGGATCACACTTCTCAACATCCCCGGGAAAGTCTATGCCAGGGTACTGGAGAGGAGAATCCGGCCGATGGTAGAACCTCGGATTCAGGAGGAACAGTGTGGTTTTCGTCCCGGTCGTGGAACACTGGACCAGCTCTATACCCTCTCCAGGGTGCTGAAGGGTTCATGGGAGTTTGCCCAACCAATCCACATGTGTTTTGTTGATTTGGAGAAGGCATTCGACTGTGTCCCTCGCGGCATCATGTGGAGGGTGCTCTGGGAGTATGGGATTCGGGACCCTTTGCTACGGGCTATCCGGTCCCTGTACGACCGGAGCAGGAGCTTGGTTCGCATTGCCGGCAGTAAGTCAGACTTGTTCCCGGTGCAGGTTGGACTCCGGCAGGGCTGCCCTTTGTCGCCGGTTCTGTTCATAATTTTTATGGACAGAATTTCTAGGCGCAGCCAGGGGCCTGAGGGTGTCGGTTTTGGGGACACGATTTCATCTCTGCTCTTTGCGGATGATGTTGTCGTGCTGGCCCCATCAGACCAGGACCTTCAGCATGCACTGGGACGGTTTGCAGCCGAGTGTGAAGCGGCTGGGATGAGAATCAGCACCTCCAAATCCGAGGCCATGGTTCTCAGTCGGAAAAGG
Source organism: Triplophysa siluroides (assembly GCA_006030095.1). Classification (NCBI taxonomy): domain Eukaryota; kingdom Metazoa; phylum Chordata; class Actinopteri; order Cypriniformes; family Nemacheilidae; genus Triplophysa; species Triplophysa siluroides. The sequence continues at coordinate 616,856 of VCII01000198.1, read as the reverse complement.
GTGGCTTGCCCACTTCAGGTTGGTGGAGAGTTCCTGCCTCAAGTGGAGGAGTTCAAGTATCTTGGGGTCTTGTTCACGAGTGAGGGAAGGATTGAACGGGAGATTGACAGACGGATCGGTGCAGCTTCTGCAGTAATGCCGCAAGGCAAAGCTCTCGATTTACCGGTCAATCTACGTTCCTACTCTCACCTATGGGCATGAGCTGTGGGTCATGACCGAAAGGACAAGATCCCGGATACAGGCGGCCGAAATGAGCTTTCTCCGCAGGGTGTCTGGGTGATCCCTTAGAGATAGGGTGAGAAGCTTGGTCACTCGGGAGGAGCTCAGAGTAGAGCCGCTGCTCCTCCACATCGAGAGGGGCCAGCTGAGGTGGCTCGGGCATCTTTTCCGGATGCCCCCTGGACGGCTTCCCAGGAAGGAGGGACTATGTCTCCCGGCTGGCCTGGGAACGCCTCGGTGTCCCCCCGGAAGAGCTGGAGGAAGTGTCTAGAGAGAGGGAAGTCTGGGCATCCCTGCTTAGACTGCTGCCCCCGCGACCCGGCCCCGGATGAAGCGGTAGAAAATGGATGGATGGAACTTGACTGTTTAACTTTAACTTGAGTACTGTGTAGTTTACAAAATAAAACAACACTGAAATCATGAACTGCATTGTATTACATTGTTTTAAACATTGTTTTCTTAAAAAATTTTCATTAACAATAATTCAGTTATTCTTAATATACAATGTCACTTTACAATCAAAGTAGTTTCAATGTAGCTAGCTACTCTTTTATAGTAACTTGTAATGTAGCTAACTACTTTTTCAGATTGGTAGCCAAGCTGTAATTTAACTACTTTTATTGATTAGTAGTTTTTAATCTCAGCAGATAATAGCTTGGTCAAATCTGGTTTGGCTGTTTGCTATTAAAAGCAGTAATTTTCCAATGTTTTGTCACAAACTGAGGGAGGCGTGTCGGAGTAAAAACGTGACATTGATGTATAAAACACGATTTTTAATTATATATATATTTATTCTTTGTATTGTTATTTGTATGCATCATGGGTCTGAGAGTAACAATTTCAATCCTCCATATGTATGTACTGAACATGTGACAGAATTGACAATAAAGCAGACTTTGACTAAAATGTTTGGGGGGGCTGCGCTAGCTCTGCCCATGGTTTGGACGCTCAATGTCCAAATATAACGTTTCAGCATCAATATAAACGTAAACAAATGTGTATTTGTGCTTGTAAACACATGACTGAAATACACTATTGTGTTTGAAAGTCTCTGTTTTCATTGTCCACACTACAACATTTAAATTTATCCAATTTGGAGAGCATTTTCAAAAAGATAAGATTTTGTTGACAAAAACACTGTCTCAGTATGGACGGAAGGCCAAAATGGAGATGAAATTATAATTTTAAATGAAAACATATTAGTCTGTGTACAGGGCTAGTTTAACTAAAGAGCCACATATCTGCAAGACATCGACAACCTTTGTCCAGATAAGTATTCCTTCTGCAAATACCTAAGAATCACAACATAAATTATTTGATCCTCTGATTTAAAAATCATTTAAAAATGACTTTCATGGTAGAATCTGATTAAGTGACAAGTCTTTCATTTAATTAAAAAATCTGGTGTAAATATTAAATCTGGTTAAATTATTACTCCAATGCCATGGTGGTAACCAATATTTTCATCTTGGCAGGATACACACAAAAGGGTATAAGCTTCAATATATATTCCTCTATAACACAGTCTTATATCCAGGGTTCGAATTGAGGGGGGGCTGGGGCGGTCCCGGGCCCCTCATAAGCCTTAAGGGACCCCTCATAAGGTCTAAAATAATGAATTTGTGGGTTCCCCGGATTCCATTAAAACTAGACTACCAAAAACCCCAAATCATTTTTGTCAAATTATCACGCTAAAACAAAACATTGTGGTCAGTTATTTGTCCAAATTTCAGAAGACGCAAATTAAAATTAGATTTTTATTTGAAAAATCCATGGATGCTCAAGTGCGCCACACAGTGTTCGATGAAGACATGTACCGAGATGTCTAACTGAGACAATGGCATGTGCGGATGCTCTTATATTGAAAGCCTTTTTCTTAAACTCAACAGTTGCTATGATTTTGATATGCAAGTCTTTCTTTATGTACAACGTTATCTCACATTGTCAAAACAGATGTGGAAAAAATAGGAAAGGGAGCGAAAATATTTTAAATCTTTAAATGTCATATGCTTCTGACTGGCTGGTTTGGCAGCACTATAAAGACAGCCACTATTGACTTTGACGCGTCCTCTCCCAAACTCGTTCCAATGAATTGTTGTATTAATATTCCAAGAAAAGGAACAGCACTCCATTACAGCATAAAAGGACCAGATAAATAAATAAAGCCGGAAAGAAAATTGGTAAGAAACATACATTTTGAAAAATTGTTAATCTTACTTTTATCAATAAATTTAAGAGATTTAGCAAAAAGCGAAATCTCAGCAAGACAGACATCAAAATCTGAAGATTTAGACAAAATAGAAAAATAACAGTAAGATTGACAGCAATTTTTTAAGGGCTGGTTAGAGGACCCCCCAAGAGCTTTGACACGATTCGAACACTGCTTATATCCTGAAATTAACAGATACCAATACAAATCTGTTTACAGGCTTCCCAATCAGGAAATGAATAGCAACATTAATACTTCATTGAAGTGGGAAATATGGATTAAAAGCACAAACATATAAACTTTGTTGCTTTAGAATACCAAAGAGAATAAACAAACATGTTATGTTAACCAATAAGTAAGTTATGTCAGTGTGTTAAATAGGGCAGCATGAAGTCAAACAACCCTATTTTGGGAGGGGGCTGATGAGAGGGGGAACATTCTGTCAGCGTGAGTACTGGAACTGAGACACGCTGGTTTATTTGTTCCTCATACTAACCACTGTAACAATGAGATATTGAGGGAACTACTGTGTGGCAGAGGGGGCATGGTTCAGCGAGGACTGCAGCGGGAGAGAGAGTTGGGAGACGAGCGGTTTGTATATGGTGCAAAGTGACATTATGTTTATGTTTCTTTGAAAGAGTCTGACGCAACGTCTTGTATGCTTACGATTAAGTGAAATAAACCCAGCAGTAGTCAAAACCGACCTCTGCCTGCTTCATTTCCTTTAAACTTCACTACAGTGGTGCCGAAACCCGGGATAGACGAAGTAGGTGAGCTGCCGCCATCCAATCCTCTCCATTTGCGGACGTCATTTCGTCTCTCGCAGTCCTACATCAGGAACAACACCAGGCCTTGCTGGTCCGACCAGGAGGGACGCATCCAGGCCATTCTACTCGCTCAGCAAGAGGACCGCGAGACGTTCCGGAGCTGGATGGACCAGGAGGTTCGGGCCAAAGGCAGCGCACCGCAGCCCCCGCCAGCCCACCTGTTGCTGAACAAGATGGGCCCACAGGACGATCCCGAAGCCTTCCTCGACCTCTTTGAAAGAGTGGCGGAGACCACCGGCTGGACACGGGATCAGTGGTCCATGCGCCTTGTTCCTCTTCTGGCGGGGGAGTCACAGGTGGCTGCGCACTAACTGCCCACTCAGAACCTCCTGGTCTATGATGACCTGAGGAAGGCCATACTGCAGAGGGTTCGTGTTGGCCCAACAGCTCTGGGACTCATGCTGCAAATGGCTGACGGAAGCGACGTTGACAGGATCATCAACTGTGTGGTACTGGAGCAGTTTGTCACTGTCTACCCAAAAAGACGGCAGAGTGGGTCCAGTGCCACCGACGGCGTCGCTAGACTTGGCCATCCAATTGGCGGAGGACCATAGGGTGGCGTGCCCCACAAACGGACGGTCTGGTGGAACGATTTAATCGCACGTTGAAGAACATGATTCGTAAGTTTGTGCACGAAGACGCCAAAAATTGGGACAAATGGTTGGAACCCCTCTTATTCGCTGTGCGGGAGATCCCACAAGCCTCCACGGGGTTTTCCCCCTTCGAGCTTCTTTACGGACGTCAACCCCGAGGGGTACTAGACGTCCTAAAAGAAACTTGGGAGGACGGTCCTTCTCAAGGCAAAAATGAAATTCAGCATGTACTGGACCTGAGAACAAAACTCCATACAACGGGGCGGCTATCTATAGAGAATTTGTTACAGGCGCATGACAAGCAAAGCCGGTTGTATAACAGGGGAACCAATTTACCAAAGTTTACACCTGGAGAGAAAGTACTTGTATTGCTCCCAACTTCAAGTTCTAAATTACTTGTGTACTTAAGTGGCAAGGGCCGTTCGAGGTCACACGGCAAGTGGGGGATCTCCCCTATGAGGTTGTACAAACAGATAGGAGGGACGCACGTCAAATTTACCACCTCAATCTCCTGAAAAAATGGATGGAGGTGGAGTTAGTGATGCTAGTGATGAGTCGAGAGGAGAATCTCGGGCCAGAAGCGAATTTTAAACCCCAATCGCTCGCTCTGACCCCAGGTGGGGATCACCTCTCACCCTCCCAGCACACTGACGTGGCCCGGTTACAAGCAGAGTCTGCGGACGTGTTTTCCCCCCTACCTGGCCGAACAAATCTCATACAGCACCACATCGAGACCGAGCCGGGCATGGTACTGCGCAGTCGGCCGTATCATCTACCTGAACACAAAACAAAATTGGTTCAGAAGGAATTAGACGCAAAATAGAAGATGGGGGTAATAGAAGAATCCAACAGTGACTGGGCGAGCCTGATAGTTTTAGTGCCTAAAACGGATGGCTCTATCCGGTTCTGCGTGGATTATCACAAGGTTAATGCTGTGTCGAAATTCGACGCTTATCCAATGCCGAGGGTTGACGAATTGCTGGATTGGCGAGTGGAGGTCAGGTATCTGGGTTTCCACTTGGGTCACGGTCAGGTGCGTCCCCAAATTGATAAGACTGCAGCGGTTGCAACCTGTCCGAGACCTAAGACCAAAAAGGAGGTGAGACAGTTCCTGGGGCTGGCAGGGTATTATAGAAGGTTTGTGCTTAAGTATTCGGAACTCACCAGCCCACTGATGATCTCACTAAAAAGGAAGCACCAGATCCAGTCCAGTGGTCAGAGCAGTTCCAGCAGGCCTCTACCCAGGTTAAGGCAGCCCTGTGTGGCGGACCGCTATTTCACGCTCCTAACTTGTGTCTCCCTTTCTTTCTGCAGGCTGACACATCGGGGTCGAAGTACATTAGTCAGAAGCTCTCCAAGAGAAAGACTCAGCACCATAGAGAAGGAGTGTTTGGCGATCAGGTGGGCTGTCCTCACCCTCAGATATTATCTCCTCGGGCGAGAATTCACCCTCTGTTCGGATCACGCGCCCCTGCAGTGGCTCCACCGCAAGAAGGATACCAACGCGCGGATCACTCGTTGGTATATTGCTTTGCAACTGTTTAAATTTAAGGTGATCCACAGGCCAGGTGCACAGATGGCTGTGGCTGACTTCCTCTCCAGGCAAGGAGGGGGGGGGCGAGCTGCAGGCCGGATGGCTCACCGGGCGGTGGGGGTATGTGGCAGGGGGGGCGTGGTTTAGCGAGGACTGCAGCGGGAGAGAGAGTTGGGAGACGAGCGGTGAGTAATTGGCGCAAGTGCAAATGACAGTCACCTGTGTCTCATTGCAGTAAGTGGGGTTGGGAAGCAGAGACGGAGAGAGAGAGAAGGACTACTGCTGGGGACCAGATCGTTGGTTTATGCCTAAAAGTGACTATGTTTCTTTGAAAGAGTCTGACGCAACGTCTTTTATGCTTACGATTGAGTGAAATAAACCCCGCAGTAGTCAAAACCGACCTCGGCCTGCTTCGTTTCCTTTAACCTTCACTACATACAGTAACATGTTTTTATCCATCTTGAAAAAAAGTGTATCTTGAAAAAAATGCTACTGCTTTTACTTCAAAGAAGGCAAAATTTATCAAAATATATTTAAACAAGTATATTGACAAAAAAAACTATAGGATTTAAAAAAATAATTGTGTCAGGTTTTTTCTGCACACATTTTTTAAAGTCAAATTTACACATAAATAAGTAAATCTTACTAGTTTTTTTTACAGTATACTGTTCATATGTTGCAAACTCAGTGCAGCAAAATCTACATACATTTAAAGAAACAGTTCACCCAAAATTTTTAATTTCAAACACGATTGGTGCCCAAACACAACACCACTTACAAAATATACTGTAAATCTAACAAAAATAAAATTCCCATGCAATTTATCTTCTCACATAAAAGAATTTAAAGACCCTGGTCACACAGAGGTCCCAGGAGAACCCCATACTTCTCTGTATGGTGGAGCATTACAGTTCTGATCATGCGTATCAGATAAAAATCCTGTCACCAAAAGAAGAAAGAAAAAAAGACAGCAAGCCGGGAAAGACAGCTACCCCTTTTAAAAAGGTGATATACATTCTCAGTATCCTGAAACTAGCCCATAAGACATTTTTTTAATTTACAAAAATTTGTGAATTGGACCAGATTGTTTATTAAATCAGTCTGAAAGATTAATTAACAAATAAAACTGATTTGCTTCTCAAGTTTGACTCACTGAGTCAATGATCCTGACGCTGTTTTAACCCTGTGACGGGATGAATGATGTCCCGTCACGGCAGTCATTGCTGCCATTAGACTGTGTATTTTAAACGTTATGTTCTGTGTACAAACATTTGATTTGTAACTTGAAACATTGTTTCTTGTATATAATAACCTGATGATTTTGGGAACTTATGTGTAAACTATGTGTTTAATGGTACTGATGCAGATATGCATTTATTTGGTTGAGTGCACCGACTAAATAGATAGCTATGTAAAGAGAACAAACTTTTGACTAGCATCTACTATTTATACCATATCATAACTGAATACTCTTATTAGTTAAAATAACCACTCCATATACGGTTTTCATTTGGTAGAACTGCATTTACTGGATGTGAAACTGTTTAAATATTTGCATTGTTTTACCGTCATGTCTTCATAGTGGATTGTGAGTAGGTCTCATTAAGGAAGCGCGCCCCTAGTGAGTATCTCTTATATATCTGCTACCTCCAGGAGGAATAATGTAATTTGATTAGTACTGTTATTTTGTTATGTGGTGTTACCATATTCTGTTTATAGAAGATGGTAAATTGCTAAGTAATTATTCTAGGTGTAGTAAATTCCTACTTTTTAATATGGTATTTACTAATGTTTTCAACTTTACTCAATTCACACACCCCCAATATATTTTGTTGGTGGTTTAGACCAATTAATGTGGCGGGAATTTACTCTATCGAAAGGAGGCAGTTTGACAGTTTTGAAAAAGGATGGAGGTCACATATGTGATGTGTGTTTCTGGCTAGCATGATGCCAAGTTTAAACATGTTTTGTAAGTTGATTTATTTTGTTTGACTCACATGTCAGTTTTGTTTTGTTGGAAAGGTTTAGTTAATTGTATGTTTGAATATATACTTTTCTTTTTTATTGCCTTTGGCCTTAATTGGAAAAAATAAAAATCCCATCATGAAGTCTGACTCTGACTGTTTTGAGTGTGCTACAAACATCTACCTCTAGACGCACTGAAAAAACCCTACCTATAACATATGGTGGCAGCAACAAGGGAGCCAGTAGCTAAGAGGTGACACGTTCTAACAGCCATTGTCAATACGAGGTCGAAGTCAACATAAAATGTCTCTGACCAAGATGACAGAGACCAGAAGGAAACCATCTGGTGATCATGTGATGGGAGTTAATCCAAGGTAACACAACCAGATGTGGGTAGGCCACAGTCTATTGACCTGGAAGAGCGCACGGATAGCCTGGGGACGACTATGAGATCTTTCATACAGTCACAGCAAAAGCAGCAGGACCGATGGGAGGTAGAAATACAACGAAAAGAGCAGAGGTGGAAGACCCTCACCCAAGTAGATCAAACATCAACGTGACAAACAGCCGCCCAGTTCCAGAGCCCTGTTTCACCGCCAGTGTTATCCAGGCATGACGTTAACAGCCCAGGAGTCGAAGTACAAAGCCAAGGTACGTCTGTTACACCTATGCCCGTAGGATGGGCTGCGCCTAAGATGTCAAGATACCTAAAATGCCAGGAAGAGGATATTGAACATTATTTGACAACATTTGAAAGGATTGCATTGGCAAGTCAGTGGCCAAAGGACATGTGGCCCCTTGCTGAGAGGTAAAGCCTGAGCAGCATTTGTGATGATGGACATTTTAGACAGCAGAGACTATGTAAAAGTTAAACAAGCCATTCTGAGAAAGATAGAAATCAATGCGGAGACGTATTGCTTAAGGTTCCCTGCCATATCCATTCAGGAAGGTGAGAGTACAAGAGAATTGCAAACCAGACTTAAAGACTTGTATGAAAAATGGATTAAACCCAAAGAGAAGTCCAAGGAGGAAATTGGTGAGCAAATTATTCTGGAACAGTTTTTACGGATGTTGAACCCAGAATTGAGAGTCTGGGTAAAATAACATAATCCGCAGACCTCTAAAGAAGCTGCAGATTTAGCGGAGACATTCCTTTCAGCACGACGTACTTTTAGGGGTTATCAGCCGAGTACCCTACAGTGAGCATCACTATTGAAATACAGGGACAAAAGTATCTGTTAACTGCTGGTGTGATGGAAACTTGTCACTATCCAATTATATTAGGTCAGGATGTTCCAGTGTTAGCAGAACTGCTGCAAAGCAGTGAGGATACAGTGCAAAGTTTAATAACAACTCGAGCTCAGGCTAGTGAGGGTTCGAACCAGTTATGGGAGGCATTGCCATATGCTAGTGATAAGTCTGTAAACAGAAGACTAGATCTCAAAAATGGAGTGATAAAGTTCAAGGAACGTCCCTCCAAAAGCCATTGATTTATCCATCCTTGAGTGAAGAGGACATGCAGGTATAGGATATGGCGAGGTTTGCAACGAGAGGATAGTACTCTTAGATCCTGTTACAGAATGTTAAATCTTGGGAGGAAGCACTGAGGGAGAAAGAAGAGGAGAAAGTGTGCTTCGCTATGAGAAATGGCATGTTGGAGTGTAAGAGTGAGCTTGAATGCAGCACAGCTGGTAGTTCCAGAGTCTCTTAGAAACCAAATTTTACATTTAGGTCACAGTATTCCCTGGGCAGGCCATCTAGGTCAAGAGAAAACTGAAGAACGGATAAGTAGCCAATTTTATTGGCCAGGATTGACCGAAGTGTGGTAGAGTAATGTAAATCGTTCCCGGAATACCAACTGGTAGCGCGCCCTAAAAGAGGGATGAAAGCTCCTTTTGTCAACCTACCAGTTATTGATGTACCGTTCACTCGTATAGCCATGGATGTAGTAGGTCCTTTAGAAAGAAGCAGAACAGGACATTGTTACATTCTTGTAGTATGTGATTATGCTACTCGTTACCCAGAGGCCTTTCCACTTAGGAATATTAAGGCTAGACAGGTAGCTAACTGTCTTCTGCAGTTATTTTCTAGGGTTGGGATCCCAAAAGAGATTTTGACGGATCAAGGGACGAATTTCAGTTCAAAGTTCCTGGAACAAGTTTACATGTTGTAAGGGATCCAGAGCATTAAGACCACACCCCATCACCCACAGACAGATGGGATGGTTGAGAGGTTCAATCAGACCCTAAGGTCAATGCTAAGGAAGTTTGTTAGTGATCATGGTGTTGAGCGAGACCAATGGCTTCCGTATCTACTGTTCGCTTACAGGGATGTCCCACAGTCATCTACTGGATACTCTACCTTTGAGTTTCTTTATGGACGAGAAGTAAGGGCCCATTGGATGTTCTGCGAGAGTGTTGGGCGGGGGACACCTCACAACAGCAAACACATACCGTAAGCTATGTTCTAAAGATGAGGGAGAAATTGGACCAGCTCAGTACTATGGCTCATATTAATCAAAGTCAGTCGCAGGTCCGCCAGAAGATCTGGTACGACCGTATTGCCCGACTTTGTACATTTCATCCAGGCCAAAAGGTCTGATTGTTACCTTCCTCAGAGAGTAGTTTGTTGGCCAAATGGCAGGGCCCCTTTGAAGTCCTTCGAAAGATGGGTCAGGTCACATATGAAATTGCGATGCCAGGCCGACGTCGACCAAAGCAAATCTTTCATGTCAACTTGTTGAAGCAATGGATCGAGCGTTCTGTACCCACTAGTAAACAAAGATGGGCATGTATAGTGGAAGAAGAGGAGGAACTCAAGGAACAGTATTTTCCGATGGCTAAATGTGAAAGAGCCTCTTCCTCTGTTGCTCACCTACCATTGAAACAACAAGAGGAACTACTACGTATTATACCTAGGAGATTGTTTCAAGAAGAACCAGGAAGAACAGAACTCATTAGCCATGACATTCAGTTAAGATCGCCTGACCCCATTCGGCAGACATCTTGTAGGGTGCCGGCTCGTCTCATACCTGCCTTGAAACAGGAAGTACAGATTATGCTGGAGATGGGCATCATCGAACCCTCACGTAGTGTAGTCCAGTGGTGCTGGGTCCAAAAAAGGATGGAGGACTACTGTTAGCTCTTTAGCATCTGAAACTAAGGGGACCTGCCAATTCCCCTAAATCAAGAGTACCGAGGTACTGTGCTTTTCCTAGGTGTTCGACTAACTCGTCTACCCTTGGCATTGGATAGGGATCGAAGGCCGAGATGCTACTGATTTTGGAGAAGTCCACGCAGAAGTGTCTTTCGAGCACCCAGTGGATTGTTTCACTTTAAAGTCATGCCTTTTGGCTTACATCAGGTACTTTTCAACGTCTGATGAATCAAGTGTTGAAAGGTGCTTAGGAGTTTTCTGCAGCCTATATAGACGATGTTATCATCTTCAGTTCTTCTTGGGAGGCACATCTAAGGCATCTAAGTGACATCTTCGGATGGACTCGTCAGGCCGGTCTGGTAGTTAATGCCCGGACGTGCCAGTTGGCTCAGTCAGAGGTGTGAGATTTGGGATATGTTCTAGGAGGAGGCAACATCAGGCCACAAGTTGGTAAAGTGAGGGCAATCCACGATTGCCAACCACCTACTACAAAAAAGGGGGTACGCTCCTTTTTAGGGTTGGTGGGGTGGTAAAGGCGATTTATGCCACATTTGTCAAGCCGGGCCACCATGCTAACGGAGTTGACGAAAAAGTAAAGTCCCAACAATGTAGTATGGACTGACAATTGTGATCGAGCTTTCCAGGACTTAAAGAACAGCATGTGCCAAGAACCTATTTTACAAAGCCCAGACCTCGAACTACCTTTTACTGTCCAGACCAATGCCTCAGGAGTAGGTCTGGGGGTAGTATTGCTTCAAGGAGAAGGTATGGACAGAAAGCCAGTCCAGTACATCAGTCGTAAACTGTTTCCTCGTGAGACCAGATATTCCACAGTGGAAAAAGAGTGTCTGGCCATTAAGTGGGCACTAGATACTCTGAAATATCATCTTGTGGGAAAGGAATTCGTTCTGGAGACAGATTACAGAGCCTTGCAATGGCTGCATCGCATGGGACAGTAATGCTGGGCTAACTCGATGGCAAATATCTCTTCAGTCCTACAAATTTGTGGTAAGGTATAGGCCAGGAAAGGACAATGTAATAGCAGACTTTTTTGAGTGAAGTAACTTCCATAAGGGGCAGGGAATGTGACAAAATGAATGATGTCCCATCACGGCAGTCATTGCTGCCATTGGACTGTGTATTTTAAATATTAGATTTTTAACTTGAAACATTGTTTTTTGTATATAATAACCTGAAGATTTTGGGAACTTATGTGTAAACTATGTGTTTAATGGTACTGATGAAGATATGTGTTTATTTGGTTGAGTGCACCGACTAAATAGATAGCTATGTAAAGAGAACAAACTTTTGACTTGCATCTACCGTTTATACCATATCATAAGTGATTATGAGTTAGTAATACTCTGGATAATACCTAATAATAACAACAAACTAGATTCACTCGTCCACTAAGGGATCAGCAGATCGTATATCAAGTCTAAGAAATATTACACTTTCCTGGCCTTGGAAACATAACACTCTGTAGAAAGTTCAATAAAAGGAAGGAAGGAAGGAGGCGGGAACCGGCAGACATTTAAATAAAGTTTTAATAAAATAAACAAACAAAACACGGAAGTAAATAAACAGCCGGCAGCCCCTCACGGACGACTGCCGGCAACACAAACATAAATCAACTTAACATGTGTTCGGGCCCGGTCCTCTCTCATCTCAAAATTAACATTGGAGCTCCCCAGGGCTGTGTACTGAGCCCGGTCTTGTACACCTTGTATACACATGACTGTTCACCTGTCCATTCTTTTAACTCCATTATTAAGTTTGTGGATGACACAACTGTAGTTGGACTCATCTCAAATGGAGATAAATCTGCATACCGAGAGAAATAATATGTACAGGAGATTGCTCATCCGTTTTTATCATGCAACAGTTGAGTCTGTTCTGACCTACTGTGTAACAGTGTGGTATGCAGGTTGCTCTGTGGCTGACAAAAGGAGACTGCAGGGAGTGGTGAGAACGGCAGAGAAAATCATTGGCTGCAAGTTGCCATCTTTGAAGGATGTTGCATCTACACGCTATCTTAGTAGGGCAAAAAACATCACACTAGACTGCTCCCATCCCGGTCATGGTCTGTTTGAATTGTTGCCATCTGGCCGACGCTACAGATCAGCCAAAATTCACACAAGCAGATTTAGAGACAGTTTCTTTCCGAGAGCTATAAACATCCTGAACAGTTATTTACACTAAAATGTCATTGCACACTGATCAGATAATATGCTGCTATACAATCGTTGGACTTTAAGATAACCCTTGTTTTGTCTCTGTCATTATATTAAATTCATGTTTTTGTGTTTTGTGTCTTTACACCACGGAGGTGCTTTAAGAATTTAATTGTTTGCTCTGCTTGCAATGACAATAAAAAGCTATTCTATTCAATTCTATTACTCTTATCAGTTAAAATAATCATTCCATATACGGTTTTCATTTGATAAAATTGCATTAATTGGATGTGAAACATATTTGCATTGTCTTACCATCATGTCTTCATAGTGGATTGTGAGGAGGTCTCATTAAGGAAGCGCGCCCCTAGTGAGTATCTCTTATATATTTGCTACCTCCAGGAGGGATAATGTCACTTGATTAGTACTGTTATTTCGTTACGTGGTGTTACCATATTCTGTTTATAGAAAAGTAATTATTCTAGGTGTAGTAAATTCCTACTTTTGTAATAGGGTATTTGACTAATGTTTTCAACTTTACTCAATTCACACACTCCTAAGATATTTTGTCGGTGGTTTAGACCAATTAGTGTGGCGGGAATTTATATTTATATAAAATAATGTATAATCATTTAATTTAATAAATAACATATTTAAATGTATACTTTATTGTATTTTATTGAATACTATGCAATAATTGTTATGCTTATTAATATTGGCACATGAATGGCAATAAGATACCATGTTTCATGGTGGGGCCCAGAGTACAAATCAGCCAAGGGGCCCAGAAACCCTAGCAGCGCCCCTTTATGCATCTATGTAGAGCAAGAAAATCTGACTATGCATAACATTATCAGAATTTAGGCGTGCTGAGATGCACCATGATCATCATGATAATCATACTGATTTATTATTAAATCAGTATTTCAAGATAAAAGCGCAACTAAATTAAACATGGATCTAGAAATCCTATAAGTTAAGCAAAGCTGAGGAAAGTCTAAATGGATTTAGAAACTGAACAGGTCAGAATTAATAATCAGAACTGTAATTATAGTGTAGTAGTAAAATTGGTTATAACATTATGATTTATTGATATTTATTATATAGTGCCAATAGGTGGTAATTTAAACAGTTTGTATAAACTTATTTCAATGGCGAATTATGAATAACCTTTGTACAGTAAAGGAGCTCTTGACTATCACATGTTGTAAAATAAGCAGTTCTGTCATATCATGTGTGTACTCTATATTCTTACCAGAAAGATGTTTAAAATAACAAGGAGGATCAGCATCCACATGTATCTATAAGCCATGTGTAGTCCAGCCCACAGGCAGGCCAGTGTTATCAGAGCAAACAGGTACAGCATCATAGGGACCTCTGAGGAGTGAATAGAAATATGGATTTAGTTACACAGATCCAGACTGAATTAAATGTGTCCTTGTCCTTTATCTGGGTTGTAACAGTTAATATATATTTTTTTTTACATATAATCATAATAATTATATAATAATTATAACAGTATTTTATAATTGTTATACATTGTTATATTTCTGGTAAAATTACAAGAATATTGTAAATTGGTTTTTAAATGCATACTCGCTGCTAGGGACACTAAAAATGTATCAATATTCTCACAGCTTCAACTGATAGTGTTGAGTGCATTTAAACCGGTTGTGCAGTTGTGTCATGCACTTACACCTTTTGAACACACAAACCTCAACCATGGTAACAATTAAAAGCCATAGTAGTGCCTGAGAACGATCAGACACGCAATAACTAGTTATATTTCTTAAATATAACAACAACACCCCTCACCCAACCAGCAAGCTAGTCGCCAGGGGGTCTACCTCCAATCTGCAACTAACTCCTAGGCAGGACCAGATCTCTGGTGACCATAGCAACCCACACCAAACCATCAAGATAAGATTATTTTACAACCGAATGGAGTGTAGGGAGATTAACTCTCTTTACTCACTTTGGGGACATACAATCCTAAATACATCTATACAGAAATGTACATATATTCATTTATAACCTTTCCATGTATTGATGTTCTTGTTTTTATATATGTTTTAAACATTAATCCAAAGTATCTATGAATGTGTGTATAAACTACTTTGCTTTTAAGGCATACTTAATTATTAGATTTGTAGTAACTCATTTAAGCATGATGATATGTAGATCATGTTTGGTGTCTTTAAGCTGCATTTATGATTCCCTTAATGTTACTGTTTTGGTAACTCTTTTCATATTAGTTTTATTGAACTCTTAGAAGTTTCTTGCTGAACAGCCAATCAGCTATCACATGCAAAACACCATGTTGGAAAACAAAGACAATTAACTTCAATTAAAGCTGCCATCTCCTGAATGGGTCAGTCACATCTGTAGGATGTGACATCCTTACAGTTAAAAAGAGACAATCCCAGAAGTCTTTTGGGTTCAGGGTTTTTCGGTTTGTGGGGGTTCGTTCTTTCTCTACTCTCTCTTCTTGCGTTTTGCTTCTCTAAAGGATGGACTAAAAGAAGACTTCACCTTTGACCCCTAAATTTGTGCCAGGCTCATCTTTCCAGATACAGATCCTCTGCATTAAACTGGTTCTCTCGAATCACTTCCTGCCAAGATCAACTGGAGCCTCAACAAACTGCATCAGGACACTTTCTTTCTTTTAATGGGCAAGACATGCAAGTATCATACTTAGTCTTATTAATGGATGCATAGAGCTTCATTAATCCTTTTAACAAAGGTGCTTTACGAGAAGAAACTGATGTTTTGTTCAGGCTATCGATCTTCTGAATATCATATACTGCCATAAATCCATGCTCTGTTCTTCTCTCTACTTCAACCTTCTTCCAATGCTTAACTGTATCTGTGTGTATGTTAGATTAGTATGTGTCTAGTCTAGGTAATAAAGTCCTGTTTTATTTCACTCGTGTCGTTGTTTGTAGTTCATGCCCATAATCCTAAATGAACATGTTTATAGTCCCTAAACATGCAGATTCTTGCTACCTGCTCGTAATGCTAAGTGATTTCCCCACATCATGAATTTTAATCCAGATAATTATAATTGATCATAATCAATTGAATTCATCCCAATTTGTTTCCCTTAGAAAGGTTGATCAAAGCTCTGTCATGATTCCGCCTCATCGTGTCTTGGTCTTGTGGCGGAGTCATGGCGAAGCCTTAGGTTCTGTGTGGGGAGAGACATATTATTGTCATCATGACATAATATGCGCTCTATCCAGTCTCGTCTTTAGCCCCGCTACTCTCGTTCCTCGTCTAGCTCTTCATCAGTGTTTCATCCCTGACACCTGTCCCCTGTTAATTATCCTTTGTTTGTCTCCCTATATAAGATCCTTGTGTCTATTGTCCTGAGCTCGTTCCTTTTGCTTTGTTTGCTTGTCATCCCAGCCTGTGAATTGTCAAAGTCAAGTAAGTCTTAGGAAGTGTTTCATTATTATTTATGTCAAGTGTTTCCCAGTTTAGTCCAGTTTTAGTCAGTCTATGTTAGTATACAATCAGAATCAAAGTAGCTAGTAACTAGCTACTTGAGTAGTTTTTTTTCATCGCACACTTTCTTACTTTTACTCAAGTCATTTTTAAAATGGTGACTTGTACTTTTACTTGAGTAAAGATTTGGACTGCTCTACCCAACTCTACCCTAACCACTTGCTTTGGCTAAAATAACACCTCTCACCTAGCTGCAATGAGATGTTGTTATCTGTGTAAAGGCCAGGCGTACAAAGGCAGTGAATGTACAGTACTGATAATTAGCAGAGGTGGAGAGGCTTCATTGTTTCTTTCAGCAGGCCTTATTTGCATGCACTCACCTTCTCAACCTCCTAAGAAGCTTGTTTTTTAATTTGCACATTTAATGAGGGAACAAACAAGTACAGCTACAGAATGGAGAACAGACTGACTCATCCATCATGTTCCTCTTTTATTAAAGAACAGGGATGCAGGCTTGGTCAGGAAACTCATTGTTAGAACGGCAGAAGCATAGCCCTGCATTTTCCTTTGTTAAAAAATGCTTTTAGCCTTTATTTAACATGAAACTCAATGCTTGCTTTAATCTGCTCACAAAAGATCCCTGTAAAAGTTAAATAGAAATTTACCAAACAAATAGCATTAAATATATACTATTATTATTACTAATATATGCTTTTTATCGGCTGCAATTGATTCGACAATTACAGGCTTATAAATTAACATATTTTATTCAACACACAAAATTATTAAATACTGAGTGAACTCACTTTTATAAGTTTTCATTTACATTTTTGCTTTGCCAATAAAACCAGTTACAAAAGAAGTCAAAGCAGGATTAACCACAGTGTTGCATAGTAACACACTGACTGTTTGGAACATTACGAACACAGACAAGCAGAGTAATACAAACTGTGCTGTTATAAGAAATATCAGAACTCTTGGAACGCCATTTGTCCAATTGATAAGTTGTTGCATAACAAAATCTCTAATCGATTAACAGACAGTCTCTATTTATTCAGACATATGACTGAAGTACCCTCATTAGAAGTAACACCAGATGTGAAGCAAAAAAAAAAAAAGAGAATATTCATAAGATTGACCTCACCAGCGCAGTCCTTTTCGAAGCACGCTTGCTTTATTTTCTGATGACAAAGAAAACAACTGCACAGGCACCTTTAACTTTGTTTGTGTATGTTGCCACCTAATTAAATTTAGCCATAAAAAAAACACAGCAAGTTCAAGAGAGGTTTTTAATAATACTTAGTCATCACTAATAAGCATGCATGCAATACCTCCATCCATTAGACTAAATGACTGTGAGGAGAATCAGTGCAATCCAATAAACTGCTTCCTTTAGGGACAACACTAGCTGTTACATACTGTTCTGCATCTTTAGTAGCAACATTGTCCGCTCAAGCATTTAATTCATTAGCATTGGGTGGTACACTTTGAAGGTCCTTTACCATAAAATTAAACTAAAAGTAAACTGCAGTGCTCAAATAATGTTTTTGTGGGTTTTTTGTGCCCTAGTCATCTTTAATCAAAAACCTTTCCCTTGCTATGAAATATAGTCCCACTTGACATAGTGTTATTCAGAGAAGATACTGACTGTCTGATGGCGAAGCAGTTCCTTTCTCATTCCAAAAGCAGTTTCACCTGGATATATACAATAGCAAAGAAAACACAATGTCATTGTCAACTTCCATTTCATACCAACCTAAATGTTAATATGGCTCTGATGAGACCACTAAAGGCAAAGACAAGCATTATCATTAGCCATGTATGAGTGACATGTCTCAGGGGTGTGGCTACTGGCTAGTCTCAGACCAGCCAGCATACCAGGAAATATTATGACAGACTTGGAAGAGAAAACGTCTTGGTTACGGATGTAACATCAGTTCCCTGATGGAGGGAACGAGATGTTGTGTCGAACCGACAGATGGGGTTCGTCATTGAGAACCTATCATCTTTTGACTACTTAGAAAAGGCCAATGAAATTGGCTAATTAAATTTGCATGCCGGACTCCGCCCCCGGATATCCGGGTATAAAAGGGAGATGGCGTGCTGCATTCATTCACCTTTAGTTCTGAGGAGCCTGAGAGCTTCTCACGAAGGACACAACGTCTCATTCCCTCAATCAGGGAACTGAGGTTACATCCGTAACCAAGACGTTCCCTTTCTGTCGGTCTCTCGATGTTGTGTCAAACCGACAGATGGGGTTCCTATGGTAAACGCCACGCCGCTGTGCCGCGTCACAATCTCTTGCAAAGCGATGGTGACTGGCCTGAGCGTTTCAGACGTGAGCGCTATCGCGAAATTTGTAACCTTCCAGTGGATAGGTAGGGGATCCCAGAACATTTTGCAAGGTGGGAAGCCCCTGCCATCGGTCCTCACGGGCGGCGGCCTTGTTTCTCTAACAGCGAGAAGCCACCCGGTACCGTAAGGCCACTGGGTAAGCGCTATTTACTCAGAGGGGGAACATGCAACAGAGACCACTTCCTACCGTAGGGAGGAGTTTTAGTGGAGACAACAACATGGTCTTGCCGTCAGGGGAGAACTCGTGGGAAAATGTGCGGACAAGAGTAGTTTACTGAAAGGTGGAGGTCCACCTAGGGAAGGTCATGGGTTACCAAGGTGGGAATCAATCATGAGGATACATCGGACGGAACCGCCCGATTGCGGGGGTTACAACGCGCGGTAGCACTAGGTCCGGTAAGAGCTATATGTGGATAACTCGGTTGGTACCCGGCCTAAGGGGCAGTCTTCCTTTTATACCCAGATATCCGGGGGCGGAGTTCGGCATGCAAATTTCATTCGCCAATTTCATTGGTCTTTTCCAAGTAGTCAGAAGTTGATAGTTTTTCAAGGACGAACCCCATCTGTTTGTTCGACACAACGTTGAGAGACAGACAGAAAGGGAACTAGGCCACACATTCCTCATTATATAGACAACATAGGGCCAAGGTTTACATGCCAGGTTAGCACAAGAGTGTTATTGTCATTCCAACCACCTACTTCACTTTACCTTCTCATTCTTTTTGCCTTTCTTTCTCGCCCATTTGGAGTTGCTTTCAAAAGCCTCCCCCACAGCTCAAAAACCATGAAGTTATTATTCGATATCTATTTTCTACGGATTACTCTTCTTAATCACTTAGTTATGCTTGATTTTAAGTCTGAACCTGAACTGAAGTGGGACAATCACATTGGCTCTATTGCTAAAAAAGCCCAGCAGAGGTTGTACTTCTTACATCAGCTGAAGAAGTTCAACCTACCACAAATTCTATTAAAACAGTTTCACTCAGCTGTCATAGAGTCTGTCCTCAGCACATCCATCACTGTCTGGTTTGGCTCAGCCACAAAGTCAGACATAAGAAGACTACAAAGGATGGTACGGACTGCTGAGAAGATCATTGGCGCTCCTCTGCCCACCCTCCAAGAACTGTATACATCCAGAGTGAGGAAAAGGGCTCAGAAAATCACCCTGGACCTCTCACACCCAAGCCGTCATCTCTTCACAATTGCCGTCTGGTCAGCGCTACAGAGCACTTAGCACCAAAACGACCAAACAGCTTCTTCCCTCAGGCCATCTACCTCTTCAACAGTTAAATGTTTTTTACCCAGCGTGCTATTAATAACTCTGTGCAATAATGATTAAGTGCAATATTAATTATATCCTGAAGATAATGCATCTATTTTTATACAACTTTTTCTGTAAATTATATTTTATTCTGCTGTATATAGCACATACCTTGTATTACAATAGTCTTTTCTTATTTTTTACTTGTACATATTTACATACACACATAGCTTTACTCTCTATATATTTATCTTATGTTTATCGTATTGTATTTCTTAATTTTGTATACCCATAGGCCCTTATTTAAATCATCTGTGTATTAAATTCTATTTAATGTATTATATTGTGATATGGTCTCTGTGTACTGTATTTGCTGCTTCTGTGTACTGGATGCTCCTGTCACCAAAACAAAAAGCTAGACATTTGTCTAATTGGTGTGAGAAGCTAAAAAAGACAGATGGGAAATCATTTGAAATTATTTGACAAACCTTTTATTGAAAGCACAATGTAAAAGAAACTTAACAGAACAATATATGAAAAAAATTATAAAAGAAAAAAACATTCAAACAAACTAAAAAGAAGTTTGCATATTAATAATTATTACAAAAATGATATCTTATTGCTTTTCGATTACTACATTGCTTTACCAAATCATAATAACAAAGCAATTTCACCATAAAAAGAACTGCAAATTCAGTTTCTGTTCTGAACATTTTTATTTAATTTATGCAAAATAAATCTCCTATAAATAATTATGAAATTAACAACAAAACCCAAATTGAGCAAAACATGCATTTCACACAGAGTGCATTTTCAAAGAACACTGTGATCAGAGAACAGAGTACAATATTTATAAAGGAAGGTTTCATCACCGTATAAGGTTCATTGGGGGCCTTTCCGAATGCAAATGACCATGAACGTGAACAAGCATGGTGCTTAGGAACATGTGGGATTTATCAACAATGATTACTCACCGGTGTGCGTAAGAACAGTGTACGCACGTTTGATAAATACAGATGGTTTTTGTACTTAGACACATTCTAAATTTCATTCGTAGGACAAAATATAGAACCTTTTCTACGCACTGTTGATAAATGAGGCCCCTGATATCTATATCTGCCTTTTGCTCCCTCCTCTCCCTGACTGCCTCTGCTTTCCATCTCTGTAAGCACATTCCATGCTGTGGTCTGGGCCTGGCTGCCTTAAGGCCTTGATACACCAAGCCAACGATCAGACGTCTGGCAATGTCAGGTGGTTTTTAAGCGTCGGTTTTATTTAGTTTTGTCGGTGTGTTCAGTGGTGTTTCCTTTGGTCACACATTAAAGGGATAGTTCACCCAAAAAAATTATATTAATTCTATAATTCTATCTATCATTTACTTACCCTCAGGTTGTTCCAAACCTGTATAGATTTCTTTGTTCTGCTAAACACAAAGGAATATATTTGAAAGAATGTCAGTAACTAAACAGATCTCATCCCCCATTGACTCCCATAGTATTTATTTTCCCTACTACGGCAGTAAATGGGGGATGAGATCTGTTTGGTTACTGAATTTCTTCCAACTGTCTCCCAATAATGATTGCAGAACAAAGAAATTGATACAGGTTTGGAACAACCTTAGGGTGAGTAAATGACAGTGTAGTGGAGTAGGAGGGGCGAGACCGTGAGTCTAGGCCGGTGAGTGAGTGTTAATGAGCGTCAGCTGAGCATGCACCGGTCTCGTATGACGGAGGAAGCCGGGAGCATAAGAGAACGAGCGACCGGACCGTCACTGAGAGAGAGGACCGGGCCCGGACACATGTTAAGTTGATTTAAGTTTGTGTTGCCGGCAGTCGTCCGTGAGGGGCTGCCGGCTGTTTATTTACTTTGTTATTCTTTAATTAAATGTTTAAATGTTTGCCGGTTCCCGCCTCCTTCCTTCCTTTTTTTGAACCTTATTACAGACAGAATTTTCATTTTTGGATGAACTATCGCCTTACCATACACCAAACGGAAAACATATATGCCGAGGGTAATAAGTGTATTAAAAATAAATATCAAAGGATATTTTAATAAGGGGATTGTGGGACTTGAGTATGAATGCAAGAGCGTAGTGGCATCGGCATCCACTGGCCTGGTTTGTATGTTACAGCATCTTTACTCATGTTCGCGTATCCGTATAAACACAGATGCTTTTGACTGCGTTGGCATGTGGACATGAAACTTTTAACACTGCAAATATATTTTTTTTTTTTTCCATTTTTTACCCAACCGCTGTGGTGTAAATTTACTAAGTTAAGAATTACCATGGTGGCCAACTGCGGGGTTAGAGATATTTGTACCATATTTTCTTTTAATGCACTCTCAGGTTTGACTAAACCAAAAAATGCTGTTCATGTCTGGCATCTTTTAGCGCTGGGACCAGTGTTGGGTGTAGCTAGTTACTAAGTAATTAGTTACTGTAATTTAATAACATTTTCCTTGAAAAATTTAATTAAGCGATTACTCTAAATTATAGTTACTTTTGATGTTATTAAACTAAATACTTTGTTTAATATATTTGTGTGCAATAGTGGAATTGACATCAAAATTCAAAGTCTAACTTTAAAATCCGTGCTTTAATGTATACTTCTCACATTTGTAATACGTTGGTCAGTAAATAAGAGTACTTTATAATTAATATTATTTACTTGAATAAATTAAATAAGCCAATGCATGTCCATTCTTGAATCACTTAACTAATCAAGGTTGACATAGGATATAGAAAGTAATTAGTAATAAGTAAGTAAATACTTTTTGGAGAAAGTAATTTGTACAGTAATCAAATTACAATATTGAATATGCAATTAGTAACGAGTAATTAATTACTTTTTCAGAATAACTTACCCAATACTGGCTGGGACCACTCATCTATCAGTTTCAAACGATCTCCAAATCCAGCGTTATATCCAACGTTTATATACCATTCATCACCCAAATTATTTCAGGGAATAGACTTGGTCGGTGTCGTGTCATAGCTGGGGGCACGGCTTGGGGTGGAGTCGGCGTGGGGGGAAACAATGGTGTAACCCAGTATGGCTTAAATAAATCACTTTTCCGTTCAACAAAGCAAAATATATATAAAACCAGAGCCGTATTTGATGGAGACTCATAAGGAATGGCCAGAGGTGTTGTTGCATTTTACATTTCATTTATGCATTTGGCAGATGCATTTGGAACACCATGCTCTAACCACTGAGCCACAGGAAAGAAAAGGTCATCCAACAGTCTATATTTTATCCCATGTGCATGATAGCTATGATATAAAAGACTAGTATGTCTCAACATGTTACATGAATACATTTTATGCACAATTTTGACAGTAGCACGCAACATTCCCCACTTAGAACTTCATTATAAGGAAACAGCCTAAAGTGGTTCAAGGCAGTGATAAATTATGTTTAGGTTTAATATCAGTTGCAAAAATGTATTTAATAATTTGGTTATAGATGCTGTTGCCACTTTAAATCATTTATGATTTAGCGTTATGATATAACTACAAAATGAACTCTAATAAAGAGTAAAGGATAATAATCACAGTCCCACAAACTATCCCAAACTCGGGGAACAATTTACCAAATCACCAAAGCAATGAATGAAAAGGTTTTTTTCAAGTAAAACGTTTTAGAAAGTCCACTAGGTTGAGGTGCAGGGGGGCGGGACTACCCCGGTCTGTTTTTTTCACCGCAAATAAAACTTCTTATTACTTCTTATTAGAGATTCAGAACACAACACTGCAACTTTTCGACACTGCACCAAGCAAAAATCAATCGAAATCATCACAAAGTATCTCCTAATGTGTCCGTTTAAAATTCACTTGGCAAAAAGAGCAATAAAAACAACATAATTTTCTATTTATTTGGAGTGACGTTTTGTATGGTGTCCCCTTTTCCAAAGGGCCCTCCGGAGGGCGATATACCCCGTTTGGAACGCACCGCTTGTCTGTCACGTCATATGACGTATGCGCATGCAGAAGTTTCGCGGCATTAATGACTGGTTGCTGTAGTGAGTGAATCTGTAGTGACAGTGATAAACATGGCAGAGAGAGGCGTCGTGTGGTCTGACGCAGAGATAAGACTTTTATTAAGTGTATGGGTGGAGGAGGTTTTCAAAAAAATTGTCTGGGACAAAAAGAAGCCAGAGAGTTTTTCAGACAATTTCTGAGAGAATGAAATCAGCGGGAATTATCAGAAGTGCTGTACAATGTCGAGTGAAAATCAAGTCCTTGAAAACGGAGTACAAGAAAGTTGTGGATAACAACAAGCGATCTGGAAGAGGAAGGAAGACTTTCAAATATTTCTCAGAACTCGACCAGATTCTTAAGGATAACCCTTGTCGCCCTAAATACACTTTTGATTTGACCACGGAGGGGGCAAGATTTTCTGAGGATATCTCGTCCAGTGATTATGAAGGTAATTCAATTCACAGAGACAGAGATAGGAATTGTGCGTCATGCGTAAGTTTTCAATCCAGTCACTTTCCTTCCACCTGAGTTGCTCCCACCAGTTTTGCGGTTTGGGAGCAACCCACATTGTGCGTTCAGCCGTTAGTGCTGTGTTTAAAAACAAAAGGGTTGAAAGTAAAAAAATTGTCTCAGCCGCTGTCGGTGTCTGTTTATTACTTTGCAAATAAAATCGCGCCTAGTTTTGCTATATAGCACTAAATCCATTGCAGTAATATCTTTATATATATTATATCATTATAACTATGTGGCATCTTTCATTTGTACGTCTGTCACTATGGTTACAAGTGTCGCGTGCGAATACCATAAAGGCTTGAGTTCGGTTGCTCATTAAAAAAGACAGTATACAAGCTGCAACTTTTAACCGGTGTGTGAACAGGACATTTTGAGACTCATGCCCGTAAGTAAATACGGTTGTCAGTCCTAAAAAGTGACTGTATGAACGTACCCTATACAAGAGGGTTGCCTTTCTGTCGGTCTCTCAACGTTGTGTCGAACCGACAGATGGGGTTCAGCTCTGCTCTGACTACTTGGAGGTCAATGAAAATTGGCGAATTAAATTTGCATGCCGGGCTCCGCCCTCGGATATCCGGTATAAAAGGAAGCCGGCGTGCTTCATTCACTTACCGTTTGTTCTTCATAGCCATCGCTCATGATTGCAAACACTCTAAAAAGTCTATCGACTACAATTGCCGTCTACTACGACGTGTGCAGCGGATCGTCCCTTCCTGCAGCGACCTTCCCCTGGGCGTTTTGGCGGTTCCAGTGGTGTCCGAGATTTTTTCCAAAAGGCCCTTTCCAGGGCCGGGCAATTTCTCCAGCACGGCATGTCCCGCTGTTCTCTTGGGTGCAGCACCCTCATCGAGGAGGGGGATGGACACGAGAGCTGCGTTAAGTGTCTGGGCGTCCAGCACGCTGAGGCAGCTTTCGTCGACACATCTTGCCCGCACTGCGGTCATTCAGACATTGTGGTCACGGGTGGCTGTCTTTCTCCGGGATCAACCACCACTCCGCTCGCTGCTCGAATTGCGACGATAGGGGCCACGGCCCTGCTGTCCGCAAACGCTAGCAGCGTTGGTGATATGGGGGCTTCTGAAGATGAGATGTCGCTCGCAGCATCGGAGGGAGATTTGTTGGCATCCGACCCTGACGAATCCGAGCAGCTCCCTCCCAAGGGGGGGTGGAGCGCAGGAGGAAGCAGACGTCGAGATGTCAGCCATGCTTACCCGGGCAGCCGCAAGTATTGGGTTGCAGTGCGCACCACCGCCTCCTCCCCAACATTCGCGGCTGGATACGTGGTTCCTGGGGTCGGAGCGCGGTGCCAAACCGCGCCCACCCCCGGTGCCATTCTTCCCGGAAGTGCATGAGGAGCTGCCTCCTCTCTTCATGTCATGGCCATCCTGCAGGTCCACCAGGCCAAGGCGTTAAGAGAGCTCCACGAGGGTAAGGCCGACCCGGGTATAATGCAGGAACTTTGTGCCGCCACTGACCTCGCTCTACGGGCGACCAAGTTGACAGCACGGGCCCTGGGTCGGACGATGTCCACGCTAGTGGTCCAGGAGAGACACCTCTGGCTGAACCTTGAGCAGATGAGTGACACTGAGAAAGTCCGCTTTCTCGATTCACCCATCTCGCAGGGTGGGCTGTTTGGTGATACCGTCGAGGACTTCTCAGCAGTTCTCGACGGTGAAGAAGCAGACAAAGGCGATTAGCCACATCTTACCGCGCCGCGACACTGCCGCCCAGAGGCCTCCGAAATCTCGCGCGACGTCTGCTTCCCAGCAGCCCAGGACCCCTTCGACTACGCTTCCGATTCTTGTGCCCCCAGCGCAGGCTGCACCCCGGAAGAGGAGGTCGAAAGGGAAACCTCCACCCCGTTAGCAACCTTTAAAAAAAATAGTCTGGTTCCACGACATGCTGCCGCTCGGTCCTCAACCAGGCGGGGTTCTCTCCTTCAAGGTGCCTTGCGGTGGCCCTGGGCGCTCCGTGGACGGCTCGACCGTCCGCCCCCTGGCAGCCGGCGGTGGCTCCTCCTTTTGCGGGAAGTCGGCGGCGAGTTCCCCGTCCCCTGCTCCTCCCCCTTGGGCGGACGGACGCAGGCTCCGGCCTCTGGAAGGTGGTGGCCGTCCCCTGCTTCCTCCCCCTCGGGCCCCTGCCAGCGCTGGCATAGCTATTGCCTAGAGTTGTGGGCTGTGCTACTTGCACTGAGAAGGCAAGACAAGAACGTGCTGGTCTGCCTAGACAGCACTACAGCCGTGGCGTACATCAATCGTCAGGGTGGCGTACGCTCACGACAGCTAACACGACTTGCCCGTCGCCTCCTCCTGTGCAGTCAACAGGTGATCCGCTCCCTGCGGGCCACACATCCCAGGCAAACTGAACCAGACAGCTGACGCGCTTTCTCGTGAGTACACGCCTCGCAGAGAGTGGCGACTCCACCCCCCGCGCAGTCCAGCTCTTTGGATGCTGTTCGGGCAGGCCCAGGTTGACCTGTTCTCCTCCCGCGAAACCACCCATTGCTCGCTTGGTACTCCCTGTCCGAGGCCCCCCTCGACATGGATGCCCTTGCGCACAGCTGACTGCGGGACAAGCGGAAGTACACCTTCCCCCCAGTGAGCCTGGGAAGAGGAGTACCAAGTGTTATTGGTTGCGCCTCATTGGCCCAACCGCACTTGGTTCTCAGAGCTGATGCTCTGGACAACGACTCCCCCCTGGCCCATTCCCCTGACAGAGGACCTGCTCTCTCAGGGGAAGGGCACATTCTGGCATCCCAGACCAGACCTCTGGAACCTCCATGTCTGGTCTCTAGATGGGACAAGGAGATCCTGAGTAGGCTACCCCCTCTGTGGCGGAGACCATCACTCAGGCTAGGGCCCCATCTACTAGGCGGTTATACGCCTATAAATGGCCCTTTTCTCGTCCTGGTGTCTCTCTAAACGAGAAGACCCACGGAGGTGCTTGATCGGGATCGTGTTGTCCTTCTTACAAAGAGACTGGAGACTAACATCTCCACGCTGAAGGTGTATGTAGCCGCCTCGTCTCCGCTCCATACCCTCTTGGGACCTTAATGTGGTCCTGGCGGGACTCTCCGGGCCCCCATTGAGCCCAATCGGAGGTTCCGATCTTCCTCTCCTTGAGTAAGACGGCCCTCCTGATGGCGCTCACATTCTCCAAGAGGGTAGGGGACCTTCAAGCATTCTCCGTGTGCCCGGATTGCCGTGAATTCGGCCCTGGCTACTCTCACGTTATCTTGAGACTCTCACGTTAGGGATCAAACGGCTTGTTTTTAAGTAGTTTATTACGATTACGAAAAGGAGTTAAAGCAAATATAAAAAGGACTGAAAGCTTCATCAGATTACTTTGCAATTTCCTTTCTTGACTTCTTAACAGTCAAGAAAGTCTTATACAAATATACGTACAAATAATATTTCATACTCCTTTTAGTACTCCTTTTAGTATTTTGACTTTTTGCTCATGTAAAGGTACATGGCTGTTTAGAGGTTATACTGCATGCTGTGTATTATAGGGTATTTTAAAACATACCGTTCCAAACTCGTTTAAGTTCAATATAAACACTTGAATGAATCTAATGTTCATTGATGTGAGAGGTTAAGATAATCCGATAAGAGAGAAAAATCAGATGACATTTCTTTAGTATCTCAAGTATTTCTCGTAGAAATAATTGAAGTAAAAATAGAGAGAACTAACTGAAACTTTCTCTTGAAGGTTTCTTTTCAATTGTATTAAAATCCAGACTAAAACTAATTTTACAGCTGCATTTCTTTTGAAAGCTCTTCATAAACTCTGCATTTAAAAAAAAAGTCTTATTTGTTTCTATTATTTATTTGTCAGAATAAATAAAAGTATTAAACTAAGTTGATAATTAATGGCTAACAAATGATAAAAAAACACCTGTCACAATACCTGTCTGTGTCTTGTTTAGTTTTTCCTCCATTTTGTGCTTTGTCTGCCATTTTGTACTGTTTTATATAGCCCTGACCTGATTCCACCTGAAAAAGGCACCTGTGTCTTGGTTCTCTGATTAGTTTGTCTATTTAAGCCCTAGTGTTTCTCTTGTCAGTTGTCCGGTATTGTTGTATTGTAATGTGTTCATTGTGCCTTGTTCTCTGCTTTGTTTTTCCTTGGATGGTACTTTTTCATTAAACCCGCTTGCATTTGGATCCTACCTGACTTTCTCATTATTACAACAACAACTCTGAATAGGTCACATTTGGGGTCAGCAGGGGTTAAATTGGGTTTTCTTCTGTGGGGGGTTAGCTCTTTGGGGGATTTTGGGGGTGCATATACAAAGTTTATAATCATATTAACTGACAAACTGTGTGTGCTTAAAAAGCTTAAAAAGTTGCTAGAGGCGTGTAGTCATCCTCAGCTGCATGCTTGGCTCTCTGTATCAATCTGGATGGCATTAAATCCTGGAGCCTGGATCAAACACTCATTTACTGAGTGTTAACAGGAAAACATTCCTAGAACTGTATATCATTTTTTCTTTGTCACCAATAAAAACATCTGACTAGAAGAAAAAAGTTTTCTGCAATGTAAAAAATGAGAGAGAGGGAGTTCTACAGTGAGGTCATTGTGAGTAAAGGGTAGGCTGACTGTGCAGCTCTTTGTAATAAAATTGAGTGGTTTAGGATTAGCCCAGTGTGCTGTGAGCATGCTTGCACACAAAGAGGAAAGCTAACATTGCACATGGCTACCCTTGCTGACCACCCACATGCACAACGTACAGCATAATTGTGGTAATGGAAGATGCTAATGTCAAACTTTTAAACAATGGTGCATTTGAACCTGAAGGTTTATTATAACACCAAATAGCTATTAGGCTTCTTAAGGTGTTTTGATTCCTATCAAGAGCTGTAATCATATCTGAAAGCATGAAAAACAGCACACATGTACTCAGGGGAGTGGCAGAGCAGGTTACAGTAGAAGACACCAAACAAAAAAATCTTTGGCATAGAGGAATTGCTTGAACATCAGAATTTACAGCTTCTCTTAGTTTACTTTCAGTTTCACAGTTTTAACAGTTGTTTACTCTAAAAGCACAATGTTTCTGTAACATGTTCTCTGCATTTAAAAAAGCATGTTACCTGAAATGCAATTATTACTTTTTTGTTTATACACACATACACACCTGAGCTGTTAGTCCGGCCTCGGTAGATATCATCATAAGCTTTCCAGTGCTGGGTGACCTGATATGCATGGATGAAGATCACCAGGACCCCCACTATGCAGATAAGTGGAACCAGGGCAGCCGCACAAAGAGCAGCATATACATTTGGAATAAAGCACCTTCAAAGAGAAAAATTAAGATTTTGTTGTAGGTACACCATAAACAGCAATGAAGGTACAGTATATGGTTTATGTGTTACATATTGCACATACTCCTCATATTCAGATATTTGTGAAAAAGGGAAAAAAAGCTTTAGCTTCACACATAAATGGTACAAGAAAGTCAATTTGACTTGCTATCTGTAACTCACTTTGCTCTCGAATTAATACATATATTATACATACAGGTTAAGTTAGGGTGGGCAGACGGCATAAGATTTAGCAGCTTATCTAACTGTGTTGAGAATGACAGGACTAATGTTCCTTCTGAACTTTCATTGGAAAACAGTTATGTTCCACTTGTTACAGACAAGTACAAAGGTTTAACAGAATTCCTCATGATGTCCTTGTAAAGCTGTCTGAATTTCCTGATGGGTCACTAAGACTGACAGCAGACAAAAATCTGCTGTGATTTTCTTACTACTCTCTATTTTAGGAATTTCTTCCAGTCCACTTTTGTTTTTTCCCCGACACCATTATTAAGTGTCTGGCTGGTATTTGCAATGAGAAAGCTTTGGGAAACTCAGTCCAGGGTTGTCTTGTCATGACGTGATCTGTATCAAAATATTCGACAGTTGCATTCTGTTCACACAGACCAGGCATCTCTCTGACCAGTCAAACAGGAGAAACAAACAACCCACACTCATTTCATAGGGAAAACTGACACGCTGTAGCCATAATAGAATTCAAAGCATGTGAAAAGCAAATACACATAGTAAACTTGTCCTTTTTCACTTGCCTTTATCTGACTGGAGCTTTGAAACATTGGCCGGTGTAGCAAAAATCTTTACTGTGGTGCTTCTTAACACATACAGAACTGCACAGTTTCTAATCATTTTAAATAGACACAAATGCCAATTTTAGTATCCATTTTTTTATGGAAATCCATATTTATTAATATATTTATATATTAAAGCCCCAAGGACCAATGGGTTACAGTGCATTTTATAACAGATAAGGGGCATTGTAAGGCACAAGGCAAAGTGGAGATACCAAGATACTAAACCTCAGCTTTGCGTCGTACCTAACAATGCCCCTTAGCTGTTATAAAATGCCAAGATAACAAAAGCCAGCTATCAAAAGTTACGTTTCCAGTTTAAACACATACTTTGCAAATTATTCCAAGATCAAATTAGTATTGTTATTTCTAAGGGAAGTTTAGAAAAGAGATATAAGACACAGTTGGTATAATTTTGCTAACAATTCCAATGTGTTTACAGAACAATAAAGGGCAACATCTTAGCAAAAAATCTCTCCTGTGCTTTAAAATGTTGTTAGGATTGACAATAAGTCATTTCTCTTTATAAACAGGGCCTTATCATTTAAATTCAATAATGATACCTACTGAGTAACCAAAGCAACCATCTAGGCCTCCTTTCCAACTTCTCTTGTCTCTTTAAGTTCTTTAGCTTCGTCCGAAATCGCATTCTTTGACAGTACGTACTAAATTTTAATCAGTACCTACCTTTCAACCGTTAAAACAGTATATGTTCTATAGAGTATGAGTGGGAGTTACAGCGGGGAAAATAAGTATTTGACACATCAGCATTTTTATCAGTAAGGGGATTTCTAAGTGGGCTATTGACACAAAATTTCCACCAGATGTAGCCATCAAGCCAAATATTGAATTCATACAAAGAAATCAGAACATTTAAGTATACATGTTCAGTCATAATAAATAAAGTGAAATGACACAGGGAATAAGTATGGAACACACTTTATTTAATACTTTGTAGAAAAGCCTTTGTTGGTGATTACAGCTTCTAGACGCCTCTTGTATGGAGAGACCAGTCGTCTGCATTGCTCAGGAGTGATTCTGGCCCATTCTTCCACACAAATGGTCTTTAAATCTTGAAGGTTCCTTGGGCCTCTTTTATGAACTTTGAGCTTCAGTTCTCTCCATAGATTTTCTATGGGATTTAGGTCAGGTGATTGACTGGGCCATTCATTGTGTCCTTGGCCTTGTGTTTGGGATCATTGTCTTGCTGAAATGTCCACCCTCTTTTCATTTTCAGCTTTCTGGTAGATGGCAGCAGATTTTTATCCAGAATGTCCTGGTACATTTCTCCATTCATCCTGCCTTCAATAAATTGAAGTCTGCCAATACCCCTTGCTGAAAAGCAGCCCCAAACTTAACTGTTGGTATGGTGTTCTTTGGGTGTGTGGTGGGCAGTGCCATTTCTTCTCCAAACATGGTGTGTAGAATGACTGCCAAAAAGTTTAATTTTGCGTTCATCTGACCATACTATAGTCTCCCAATAATCCACAGGCTTCTCCAAATGCTCTTTCGCAAACTTTAACCGAGCCTCAACATGCTTTTTATTCAGCAATGGAGTCTTGCGTGGTGAGCGTGCATGGATGCCATGGCGGTTCAGTGCATTGCTTACAGTTTTCTTTGAAACAACAGTACCTGCTGATGCAAGGTCTTCCTGAAGTTCTGCCCGAGTGGTTCTTGGCTCTTGGAGAACTCTCCTGATTATTCTTTGGACTCCTCGGACAGGGATCTTACGTGGAGCACCTGATCGTGGCCGGTTTATGGTGAACTGATGCTCTTTCCATTTCCGGATAATGGCCCCCATAGTGCTCACAGGAACATTCAGCATTCTGGAAATGCGCCTATAACCATTACCATCAAAATGCTTTTCAACGATAAAGATTACGAAGATCTACAGAGAGTTCTTTGCTATTACCCATCATGAAGTCTTTCCTGTGTGCCTCCTAGGCAATGAGAAGCCTTTATAGGCCATCAATTAGGACTAAAGCAGCTGATATCAATTAGCACTGATAGGGGGCAGGGTTTCTCTCTCAATACTGACAGATTTCAGGTGATCTCCTGGCTTTCTATGCCATTTTGCACCTTGTTACCTTCATGTGTTCAATACGTATTCCCTGTGTCATTTCACTTTATTTATTATGACTGAACTTGTATACTTAAATGTTCTGATTTCTTTGTAGGAATTCAATATTTGGCTTGATGGCTACATCTGGTGGAAATTTTGTGTCAATAGCCCACTTAGAAATCCCCTTACTGATAAAAATGCTGATGTGTCAAATACTTATTTTCCCCACTGTATATTAATATATTACGGACATACTGTATCTGCCATGATTTATTTGTCATGTGACCCGTATGCTCTTTGACCTATGAAGTATTATCAACAACCTCTACAATGGCATTGATAAAAACGGACATCTTCCCTTTTCCGTGTTTTTCCTAATGTTTTTTGCATACTGAGGTTTTGGACATTCTATTCATGACTCTCACCTACTAAAGTTTAAGTTACCCCTTAATTTTGTTCACATTTTGTAATGTTGCTGCTCTGAGTTAAACTACTTTAAATAGATTTTTTTACATGAATCTAGTGTAACTGTGGGTATATGACTCCTCCTTAGAGTGGCTAAAGCATTATGGAACAAGAAAAGGCAAGAGCTGCTCTACCCTCAGAGTTTACATCATTTGTTTGTCTTTTGGAGAGAAGGCTGTTTGCCTTTCATGTGTCACTAAGTGGGGGTAAGAGACAGGGTGGAGTATTCTCAGCATTCTGTTATCACTGCAGGCAGGGTTGGGCCGAAACTGAACGTATGCACAGTTACAGCTTGTGACCTCATAAACACACTGGCTAAAAATAGCCTCCCCAACTTACAAAATACATCCCGGCCACCTACAGAGTAAAAAAAATCTCTTGTGATAAAGTAATACTCACAGATCTCCTTGCACCAGGCCATAAACACTGTGAATACTCCATCCATAACCTCCCAGAAGGACTATGACCAGGATGATAATGACCAGAGCAGGAAGCCCCCAGCTGAGCAGGAAGTAGAGAAGGTAGCGTCTCTCTGTATGCTCATCATTCATCACCAATATCTGCCAAAAATTAATGGCCTGGGAAAGACAAGACAATGTTACTAAATACAGAAGAAACACCAAGATCATATATTGAATTAAGTTCACTTTTTGGTGCTTAAAGTGAGAGAAACAACAAGACTTAGGGCCAGATTTACTAAACAGTGTAAAAAAACACAATTTCAAAAAGAGCAGGTGGGAGTGAAAATGTCTATGGGATATTTACTAACAAGGCGATCATTAAAAAACACAGGCGCAATATCTCATTCCCACTATGATCAACTCAATCTAGTAAAAGTTGTGCAAGTTAGTGCAGGGTTTGAGACGTGCGTTTTTATACCAGTACAATGACGAGTGCGAACCTTAGTAAATCGCTTTGTGTGATTAATTTAAATACTCTCATTCCATAAAGTTTGCGTCTGAAGAGGAAAAATCACAAAACTATAAATACAAAAAAAGTGTTAATAATCAGTTATTTAATGTTTAAAGGTGCAATCTGAAACTTTTTCGCCATCTCTGTGTAAATATAAAATCTCAGGTAACTCGTGGGGTTATTTTCTATAGGGGTTAAGTCAAATTATAAATCATTATTATAAGCTTACTGTTGGTAATCGCTGTAAGGTAAGGAGACAGTTTTGAATACTGTTATTTAATGTACAGATTTATTAATATCTATATCTGTATTTTGATTATTTTCAAGCATAATAAGTCACATAATGCCCACATTTGACCTTAACTTAATTTGCCCTAAACTGTTTTGTGATAAAGACAAACTTATGTTCAAATTCTTTCCATGATGCAAATACTTTCCAGTCTGATCACAATTTGCCTTCCCCAACCCAAAAATATTGCAATTGGTTCCATGTGCGTATTCACAAAATCACACCCTCATCTGAACCTACACACACCCACAGTATACCCTACAGTCTAATGACTATGGCCCATAGTTAAAGTTAAAAAAAAAAAAAAATCTTGGTTCTGTGCTCCTAAACCATTTTTGTAATTAGATGGTTAGCGTTTTTTACATTCTCTTGCATAGTCTTTCAACACCACTGCATCAGGTGCCAATAGAGATGGCTTCCTTTATGTAAATAACCAAG
Organism: Triplophysa siluroides; assembly: GCA_006030095.1. Lineage (NCBI taxonomy): Eukaryota > Metazoa > Chordata > Actinopteri > Cypriniformes > Nemacheilidae > Triplophysa > Triplophysa siluroides. The sequence continues at coordinate 582,343 of VCII01000198.1, read as the reverse complement.
ACCCTGGTGTTTTCTTTTCACCGTCATTGAGGAAAACAACATAATCCCACTATGTGAGGAAAACATTTAAAAAAGTTCCATGTAGGTAAGTGATCGGTTCCATGTATAGACTGAACAGCAAAATTCCCCTACTCCTTGGGCCCAGCTGTTTGTGTTCTCTGAGTCCTTATGGTATTCAAAGCAATGTTCTTTTTTCCTGATCATGTTCTGGACAAATCTTGTTTTTGGTTTTCAAGGCCTTACAGAACAAGTTGACCTTCACAACTATGAGTGAGCAGATTTCCAGGAGCAGGGTGCTGTGCCTAGAAGGGATTAGCTCACAAAGGCAACAAAGGCAAAGGGCCGTAGAGCAGGCCAAAGGATAAAGGGTCCAGCAAGATATGTGTTCAATAGGTTGCTTAACAATTATTATAGGCAAGCTGGAACACCTGCCTGCAGAAATTGAAGTACATGAAGAACTACATGTCCTGTAGCTGGAACATGCAGAATGCCATGCCAAAGACACATTTGGAGCTGATAAAACTGATTATGGTAAAAAATGAATGAACACAATTTATCAAATTAATTTCACTTTGAAATTGTGTTCATCACATTTCATTTTATTTCATTGGCAGAAAGAGATTTTTTGAAGGGGTGGCTGAAAAAACTTTAATCCTATTAGAATTTTTTTTGAAATTCCGATCACAAAAAAAAAACGTATTGGTTTTTATACTGAATTTAGTTTTAGTTTATTCTATTCTACTTTATTTTACACCCTTTAACCAATTTATAACAAAGTAGGTGTGTTGTAGATGCAACTGCAAAACACATACATTTTGAAAATTTGTGACCGATGTAAAATACAAATACAATTAGGCAATAAAAATACCTGAATGAGCATCCAGCTAAACTGGCTCAGGTGAAAGTAATGGAAGAATAGACCAAGAGTAGCACAGCTGTCCTCTGAGAACATCCTCCCTCGGAAAGCAGACACCAGGAAACAAATCTGAAAAAACACAGAATGACAGAAACATCAACAGGAGCCCAGGCTCCTCACACAGTTAGTACACTCACAGAAAACAGCAGAAAACACACACTTGTTTACCATTCTTCTGTACTCAGCAGAGCATCTCAAATGTCTAAAACAGTAGGCTACATCAATTATTTACACTTGTAATTTTTTCATGCATCTTTTAAAAGCTGAAAGTGTCAGATACATCATGACCATCACACTGCAGAATGGACAGCCACAAAAAGTCACCCAATAATGAACACTTTTCTCATCAAAAGTAAAAAAAGTCAACAGGTTTCTATGAGGGTCAGGTTTAGAGGTAAATTATACTTAAATAAATATAATTAGTTCATACTGTACCATCATAATATTAAAACCACTGTATACTTTGTGAAAGGTTCTTACACGGTGTGTGTGAGTGTGAGTGCACGTGTACATTGGCCGTTTCTCAATTCCAAGAAAGCAAAGAACAGACTTGTGTTCTCGTGCAGACCGGTCTTGGGAGGCAGCCTCGGAAGAACGAACTTGGACGGACGCGCCGCAGTGACTTCAAGCGGGATCCATATGTGCACAAGGCTGCAGTCGATGCATCCATGATATCGAGAACACATCCGGGTACTTTTTATGCATTCTCTGTTCTTTTGTTCTTGAGTATTGGAACAGACTTATAACAGGCGGTTATTGATGACGTAGACTCGTAGATGGAGAACACATGGACACAAGACCGCTGAAGAGTGCATATTGAGAAACGGCCATAAGCTTTTAGCATGAATGCTTATGCATTTGCTTAATCAGAACAAACACCAACACATATCTTAACTCACGATAAAAATTCCTTAAAGTTTATTTCCTCTTGTTAACCTTGCTGGACTGAGCGGTTCCAGCCCTATTTCGCATCTGTTTTTACATAACAGTAGGCAAAGAGCCAATTCCCTGTGAACAAGTAGAGAACACAGCAAGGCAGTCAGGGAGTGAAAGAGTGTACTACAGAGTGTCAGATCTATTTAACTACTAACCACACATTTATCATGTTTCCACTGCATTGTTATAAGAATGCACTGCATTCCAATTTTAGGAGTCTTTCAAAATTGTTCCTATAGGCTAGTTGAATCTGACCCCATTCAATATTATGCAACAGATGCATTGGAATTCACTAGCCTAAATATTTTTGGCATATCTAGTCAGAATGTTAATGCCTGTCCTCAGAGAGCGTTATGCAACCGTAGAATGGAGAATGACTCCACATCATAGTATGACAGCACTGGTGTAGAATATTAAAGAGATAACTAGACCGTCCAGCCTGAATCAGGATCTGCTCTTCAGAAAGGCAGAAACAGACTGGGAATGAGTGTGAGAACTTTTTTAAGCTTTTAATTCCATTTAACCAGTGATGGGGGAACACATTATACATTACAAACATACACTAACCTTTTAATATATAAGAAAAGTTGACTTCCACATAGGGCAATGTAACTAGGCCCTCAAACCCCCTGTATATGTACATATGAGTAAATAAAAAACATAACAAATATAAATATGAATAATATAAAATAATATGTTTTTAAGTTTGTTTTCAAAATTCTTTGCTATGTCACACCAAAGGACACATGTATGGTATATTTGTCAACTACATTTTGTGTGCATAAGCTGAGTGTACAGTTGCACTGGTAAAGGCGTTTACGTGCAGCGTGAAATCAGAGTAATTGGCAAAAAAAGATCTCTGCCGAGTAGGTTTTGCTTCCGCCCTTTATGAGCTTTCCCCGATAAAAGAAAAACTTTCACATGACTTAACTTGTTATTAGCTTAGTAAGCATAATCGGAGTAAGACTGTGTATGTAAACACACTCAATGAAAACCTTATACAACGTAAACAAATGGGTAGTTCAACCTTGCCTGTGACCTAACAGACCTACATTTATGGAACTACACACACAAAAAAAGAAAATTGGCTGCACAACCTCATGTGAAGGGCACTAGGTAATGCTACATGAACACTGTGACCTTTTCAATACAAACAAAACAGTGCCGTTCTAGCTAAACTAAGAATCCCCGCTGGAAAACCCAAATGAAGCGTTATTTAAGGAAACTTGGCTTCTGGAAAACCCATCCTTTATGCTGAGTCAAAGGAATTATGGAGTCATTACAGGCAAGATGGCATTAAATGAGGTACTGTTGGCATACAAGTAAAAATGTCAGCGAGTGGTGTGAGAGGGAGGTGCCGGGACAGGAAGGAATTGTGGGCTGGGACATCCGTAGTGTGCAGTGTCCATCATCAGGTGCATGCTGGGAAGTAGAATTCTGGGTAGTCGTGAGCTGGCAAGGAGATATGCTTATGCTGCCAAAAAGTGTATTAGCAGGGTCATGGTACAGTCTCACATATAAACATTTTATGGGGTGGCCAAATGGGGGCAGTATAAAAAATGGTAGCACAATACAAAAAATGCCTGAATCTAATGGGAGACAACAGTTTTGGCATTGCCATTAACACTGAGGGCATACTGAAGTTATTAGTATTTAGACCCAAAGAGAAACGTTTCAGCAGATGAACAGGACGTGCATGCTGTGGTATTGCGGTATTGCGGCATCGCGGGTAAAGGAGAGGGGGAGAGATCATATTCTACTGTACAAATAGCACATTATACAAGTTTATTTAATTTTTAACGGTGCTTTATCAATTTCCATGTTAAAATAATGGTATAATAATAATAATATTTTATATTAAAAAAAAGAAATCTGGTTGGGGGGCCAGTGGGGTGGGCAATGTTTTTTTTGGAGGGCGCCACTGATACAAGCTAAAGAAATACTTATTCTGTGCAGTCTGTGTCATAATTTATTTTGTGTTTCTGACCTTCTGTACATTTTCTTTGCACAAAGACAGATTATTGCCTGTATGGAGGTCACTGAACACAATTAATAAAGGTTATTTTTGAATTACAAAAAGCTTTTTTGGGGGTGTGTATGCTCTGCAAATTCAGAGGGAAACCCCAAAAGGCAGATTAAGGGCACTATAGACGGTTTCAAAGCAACAACATAAACAAATGTTACTGCGCATATCACCGATTGCCCCAGACTGCCACGGACCAAAGACGCAAGAGTACTGATAAAGGTATATTTATTAACAATAATAACTATGACAACCAAGTAAAGACGAGACATGACAATGAACAGAGAAACACAATGATAGTGAATCAACAGATATGCAAGAATAATACAATTATTATACAATACACTAAAAATCTAAATTAATATTAACATTCATGAGATAAAATATAAATATCCCGACCGATAAACAAACACAGACCAGAAGTTAACTGCAGTCCTGGCACGCGTCCGATTAAACGGTCTATACACAGACTCAAGGAAACTTTGGGTAAAACAGGCTATATTAATCCCTAAATGAGTTTATAAAAAAAATGCTAGTTGTACCTGTATATGAATAAAAAAATACAAAGCTTGCAGTACATGCTGTCACTAAAGCAAATCATGTTTTTGTTCGAGTAAACAAGCCTTTATGTTGTAGCCTTATGTTGCCTTATGTAACAAAGGAGACTTGAAAAAGACTTCTGAACATAAACTACATTATGTAAGTCTGTTCATCACAAAAAAAACATTTGGTTCATACATCAATCTACATCAGCCCCAGCTGATCACTTAGCCTGCCGTACATACAGTAAATACAGGCAAGCAAAGATCTGGCTCACCTGTGATTCAGCACCCCTGCTATGTAGAGTGTGGGCTCTGTATATGTAACTAATGTTGGTTAAGGGTCTCTGTTCATGCAGGAGCAAGGAATTGAGAAGGGTTTTAGAGATTCATTGCAGGAGATTAGAGGGCGTGCATCTTGAACTTTATGGCCTGGAGTTTGCCCTAAAGAATAGACCCGCTTGACCATATCAGTACATTAATTTAGGCCCATAACAGACAGTAGATGTAAACAGACAAATACAATCTGATACGCGTTGTGTTTATAGAACAGATGTACTGTACTGCCCTGCACAGTAAACAGTAAACAGTACTGATGTAAAAAAAACATGTTTTCAATTATATCCCATATCACACGATCTATATAATACTGGTTATACATAGCCTACTGTATTATTGTTGTTATTAGTAGTCTATTCAGCACAAATCAAGCAATGTCAAAATGTTCTTTAAGGTCAACTGATTCTTGTTGAGACAATATGAACCTGTAATGCTGGGTTCACACCAAACACGAACAATCGCGTTCCACGCTCTTTATTACTTGCAGATTATTTAATTTTTTTGAGTGAGTGACGCAAGCTGAGAAGTATTTTCAATTTTCGCGGAAGACGAGATTGACGAGCGTTCACGGCAATCGTGCCACCAGATTCGTGTCATTCGCATCGCCTGCCACATTTGCATCTATTCATGTCTTTGCATTCGCGTTTGATGTAAACCCGCTACAATACTTTTTTTAATTGTACTCTTTTGTCCGTACAATGATGAGTTACCTCATGAGCAAAATAGCTTAAGTTATTGTGGCATGTGCATTTCACCTGTTCCACTAGCATATTTTCACTTACTAAATTTAAACATCATAATGTATGCATTTTTCTAAAAGCTTTTTTTGCAGCATGGTCTGTACGCATCCAGCTACACTCAAAAGCGCTCCAGTCCTACTCTCAATTGGTGTTCCTTTGAGTGCTACTATATATAGATATTGTGATATTCACAAACGCACCTCTCCCCATTCACAGCACAGACTATAAAGGAGTCAAGCAGTTTGTGGCCTGAGGCTGATTTTCACACACATCAGACAGACAGGTAAACAGCAGTGACACCCCTGTGGGCATCCGAACAGTGTGAATCACATACTGTTTTTTAAACAACTTTCTACCAATTTTATGCATGCATACAACAAAAGAATAAAAATAAAATAAATGGGGTTTGAGGTTCTGCAAATGAAACTGTTAAATGACAAAGCTGCAGCTGATCACAAGGCCAGTAGTGATCCACAACTATTATCCCCAACGGAGAAAAAAACGACATATCCCCATTTGACTTCATATCCAGGGTGTTGCAAATGGTTTAGGTGTATTAACAGATGAAAGATGTGTCTGCTTACCGACCTAGACAAATATATTGGTATATATTATGGTACTGATGGTAAATGTTTGGATCATAAGTAATGTTGTATTACTATGTTTTATGTACTCGAGTACACTGCAATATCATTCACAATAATATGGTAATCATTAAGTACCATGGTCCTTAATTTAATAGTAAGTATAGGGGTGGTTTCACCTGATGCCATCATGGTACCCTCACTGTACATTTCTGTAAGCATGTGACATGGATAAATAATAAAAAAGATACGAAGTTTTACACGTTTACACAGGTCCTGAAAAGCCAAAGGATAGGGAAAACATTCAGACCCTGGATTTACAGTAATAATAAAACGGCTAATTTAAAATCATCAAAGAAAATCTCAGAGGGTCAATATGCTCCTCTAAATAATCTCAATGTTCTGATCTGCCACATTAGCCTACTTACAGCACTGGCTAAAAAGATGACATAAATGGTAAAGCATGTGAGATGAGTCACATCAACCACATGGTCCCTGCATACAATGCGTCAGTTATAACACCATCCTGATTCTCAAAAGCCCATTCTCTTTTATCCACCCCTCATTTCCCATACCACCTCATTCTTAATGCTACCGGTCTGAACTAGCTGATTGCAGACCCAGTAGCACTGTGGGTGTTTCCTCAGTTCTTCATGGGAAAGAAACCAAGTGTAAGCCAGAATCACATAAAGCTCACAGACATCTCTGTTATAATTCCAACCTTCCGCATTCACTGCCAAACTCACCTCCCCCAATGCCCTGGATGAATGTTTCTTTTGAATGAATGTTTCTAGTGCTTTTCACTAAACATCAGGTCAGATGGGAGCTTTTTACAATGAATTTCATCAGCCAGTGTGCTTGCGGGTGTGCGGCTCTGGCACGTGCTGTACGTGTGTGCAGATGTTTTGGGTGTGTATCAAACTGAGACACCACCGGGAAAAGGTGGTGCTAGAGATCTGGTTAGTGGGTCAGTGTGGGAAGGCCACACACCTGATGTGTGTCTCACAGACTTGCATGATCCCCAATGAAAAAACGCTGAGCAAATTAAATGAGTGGGCAGCTTTTCGTACTGAAATCCAAACCACTTCTAAATAAAGGATTTTGCAATATGCAGCTTGAAATAAGGAAATTAGACAAGACTTTTGAAACAGTAAAAGTTACAAGATTATTTCAACAGTTTCAGGTCTCATATCCTTTCGGACCCTTTTTGACAAAGTAAAGGAGTGCTGTTTAACACAACCATTGAGGAATGTTAACCAAAGTATGTCACAGACATTTCTTCATACATGCAAATCATACATGTGGAAAATGGGCATCCAATGCCCCTTTAGGAAAGCAAAGCTACATTTATTACAATATTAAGTAATCACAGTGTTAATAAGGATTAAATTGAAATGTAAGGATGTCGCAAATGTAAGGAAATTAGTAATTCTTAGTCTAGCATCTTTTTTTTAAACAAAGGTAACATTTATTTTAAGGAAATTATGTTAGGTTTTAAATTATAAAACATGGTTAACAATACAATGAACAACTGTATTGGAATCAACACACATTAACAAAATATATCAGAAAAATGCAATAAAAATATATTGTTTGTTGTTTGTTTATGCTTGTTAAAGGGATCATATGTCGCGTTTTTCTGTGTCTTTGGTGTGTAATAAGTTGTCCATGCATGTAATAGACACGTAAAATTTCAAAAATGTAAGTGTCAGAATAAAAGACGCATTCTATCTAAAAGCGAATGCTCACCCAGACCTGCCTGAAACGGCTCGTGTAACCACACCCCCACAAATCTACGTCAGTTCGTGGTATGAGTTGACAAAGATCGCCAAAATGTATCAGTACTGTCAGTACAATTGCTTTGGAACCTGATGTTCCAAATAAGGCGTTACATTTCCGTCACACGCTTGCAGTATTTGACCAATTTCAGAGAGGCGGGGCAAAGAGGAGATACAAACAAGCACAGTATATGTGGAAAATACAGCGTTTTTGAACCTTAAATCGTGTATACACATTGCATTACATTAAAAAAAAAACGATAATATTCGTTTTAGCCGCATCGTATGACTCCTTTAAGACATTAAAGGAGGCATGAATTAAAATCCCAATTTTAACCCGAGCTTTAAAGTAAAGTAAATTTGAGTAAAATCTTCCTGTGCGAATGCGTCACATGAAATACTGATGTGGGGAGGTAATTTATAAATCACATGAGGTCTTCAGATAATACTAATGCTGTGCGAAAACTGTGAATGGTGCTAATGTGTAACCTAACTTTACGTCTCTAACCAAATTCACAGAAGGCTCCAACTACTCAAGCTGCTATCCAATCAAAGCAGTGGGCGTTTAATTATAAAGTCTTCAATGCGGCACCCCCATTAAAACCAAGCGTTTGTAAAGCTGGCCTCAAAACCCGGGTAGAAAATAACCTATTACTTATTGATTTTGATCATGTTTTTGAATGTAAAAATCACGCGAACGTCATAAGTAGACCTCATACAACAGTATAAAACTATAAACAAGCCCAGTTCATCCCACCTTTAACTAATGTTGCTAAAAATGCAATTAAACAAGTGCATAATAATCACTGAAAGGACAAAGAAAGATATTGATTGACTTCAGAAAATGGTAATAACTTTTGCTGTCCTTTCCAAAACAGTAAGTGCATTACATAACAGAACAGACTTTTTTTCATGCTGACAGGGTTGGGTCAAAGCGGACATTGCCACCCAGCCAAAATAAAAGTGAGCATGGGAACAACAGTCATAAACAGACCTTTACAACTGCACTGATGTCTTAAAAATAGGTCAGCATCCATCATTCAGTAAATTCAGCTCTCAAAATTATTCCATTATCATTAAATGATGCCTACAATTTCCAAATAAGAATCTGAAATAGACTTAAAGTTTAGTGAAATGGTTGTTAATGGTTTGCTTCTTTAGTTGTCTGACAGCATCCTAATTTATCAGGTAATGGCTGCTCAAAATTCTTATATTAAAGGGATACTTCAGACTTGAATCAAAATAACGATAATGTCTAACATCCATTGCAGACGAACGAGAGGCTTGTTTTCCGGCAAATGACGCAGACAAACACAGATTTTTTTCGTTTTCAGCCAATAGAAACACCGCATCCTGGGCGGGAGCTCTCCTCTCGTCAGCGTCATTTAGCGGAAAAACAAGTCTCTCGTTCACCTGCAGCGGATGTTGGACATCATCGTTAATGGCGTTGTCAATGTGGGTATTTCTCTTAAACAAACGCATCAATTCAATTCAGAAGACCTTTGTCACAGATTGTACAGATTGTAGAAACCGCCGCTAGAGGGCGCACAATCAAAACAACAACAATGCTGTAGCTTGATGACGCTGTGAAGGAGCGTGGAATGATGGGATCTGTTGTCTTCAACTCTACCGCTGATGCCCATGAATCAGACGGGAACGAGAAATCATGTTAGTGGATGAGGTAAAGTTTTATAAATGTTGCGTTTAATTGTGGTCCATAAATAAGGGACTGCTCGAAAAAAGCTAGTGGCTTGCTAGACACTCTACTTCCGCATTTGTCCACGACAATGTTGTCATGCGGTTTCTACGTCATAAAAGGCGGTAACAAAGGGTAACGCGGAAATGACGCCATTGACAGGCGACTGCACGGCCCCGGTCCACTGTTTGAATGGCAATTTTCCCACGATTTACAAGTAGTTGGAAACAATTGAGATATTGTAAGTACTCAGCTAAACAAAATATATAATACTAGCCTAGTGGTTTTTGGATATTTTACTGCAAAATTCTTACAAACTGCAGCTTTGAGACCACGGAGCCATGTCGAGCTGTTCTTTGATCCATGGATGCACTTTTTGAAGCTTCAAAAAATTTCCCCCCATTTGCTCACATTCTACCGCTTGGAAGTAAATGTATATGTGGTATTATGACTTTGACTGCATTATTCTTCAAGAAGAAAGTCACATTCACTTAGGATACCTTGGGGGTAAGTAAAACATGAGGAAATTTAGATTCAAGCCTGAAGTATCCCTTTAAGACATTCAATGTGAAGAACTTTGTTTTTTATCCATAACTGCTAAAGACTGCATCTCGCAGACTCGACAAGCAAGAAACAATAAGTACACATGCTGCTTTTGACTCAAAAGATAACACCATAGAGAAATAATCAATGAGATTTACATTAATCTATATTTAACTCTCTAAATCATGTGGGAAAATGTTAACAAGTCAGTTCTCTCATGACATGAACATTTAAACATTCTCCAAGAAACTGGATTTCTAGCTATTTGCTCAAAACAATCTGTTGCTAAATTGTAGCAGGCATGTCCTTCACATTTCAACTGTTTTATTAGGTTATCTGTCTGTACTCAGTACCTGGAATCAGATTAGACCTTGGTTATTATTCCCTCTAGAAAATGTTCACTGCCATACTGCCCTACAAAGGCAAAGTGCAGTAACTACACAAACACTGAAACATAGAAAAATGCCTTCAAAGTTTTCACAACAGCCAGTCATTGCAGCCAGTTACTGCAATTTTGACACTCTTATTTCTCTGAAACGGGACAAAATTTAACCAGGAGACTTGTCAAAAAACAGAACAGATACAAAGCCCATTTCAAACCTTATCTTAATTTTGACCAAATGTGTAGTTACTGCACTTTGCCTTTGTAGGGCAGTATAGTGTATGACTACAATTTAACAAATATTACACTTGCCATGAATACTGATGGACAATGTATTTATACAGCTGGGTTATCCTACAGTACATTTTTGGATGTGCTTATGTGGATATGGTTGAAGTATTAATACATATTTATAAGCATAAATAATGAAATCTATATAACTCTGAGATTGAATGGAGTAAATTTGTCAACATCTTTAGCATAGTTTGTGTTGGTTGTGGTCATGGAGCTACAGTGACCCCTACAGACACTGTAACACAGGTAGAACAGGGGTTTACAGTTTCTTAAAAGCACTGGTAATTTTTCTAAATGTTATGAAAACGTTATTTCTATGTATTAATTTTTTGTTATTTATTTGTTTATTTTACAGCTGCTTTGGCCACATCTCCCAGCAGACTGCACGTAGTCACGCAGTCCAAGAACGTTCACAAAATAATTGAAAATAGGCCTAAAGTTTAATGATGGTTTCCTTCCTCGCTTATCTGACAGCATATCCTGAAACTCTTTGGAAATCTGACAGAAGCTTGGTCACTCTGTGGCTATTCTGGCTATTTTGGAACCTTCACAATGGCCTTTGGCTATTTCGTTCTTTAGTCTGGGTTCTGTCCTTGCAATGTGTGAGCAGTTTCCACTGGGTAGAAACACTAAGCTAGAACCAGGGTCGTTCTAAAGTTTAATTTCATAACTTAAAACTTTACATACATGAAAGTAATATAGTGCAGCAGAGGTGTCCTAAAAGATTAACCACAGGTGTACTCATTGACGTTAATATGTATATGTATAAAAACATAATCATTGTTCAAAACAGTGTTCAAATACTTTTGTGCTCATTCATAACAACAAATCTAAATAAATAAAAAATATATAAATCATATTTTTTGATTGAAGTGTGTTTGTGCCTGATGCCGGTCCCAATACATTCGGGGGCAACTAAATACAAAAAAAATCTACAGTTTTTTACAAATGTAATAAAAATGGCACAAGTTGAAAGTGGTACAAGAGTGAAAGAGTGTCACCGTGCCGATACTGAAACTCATTCTTTTAAAGTCAATAAACAAATAGAGAAGCTGCTCATTAGGTGAATCTGGGGGCTAAAGGGCTTTGCCTTGTCTCACCCTCCAAAGTTCAGGCCAAGTGGAGCACACATGCTTGCCAGGTGTCCAAAAATAGAGCAACAAAGCATTCATAGTCCAGAAGTTATCTAGTAACGTGTTGACAAATCTGGCTTCTAGGCGCTTGCTTACAAACCGGAACTGCTAAGGCTGTTAGGAGCCGGTTTGATGCACAGGACCTTAATAAAGAATCTCATGGCCAATGAGTAAAGCTTCAGCATACAGAGGGTACGTCTCTGGTTACTTGGCTGTAACCCTGGTCCCTGAAAAAGCGGGAACGAGATACTGCGTTTCAAACGCTATGGGAAAACATTCTTTGTTCGACCGGTTGTGAAGCGTGTCAAACACGGCAAGAATTCGCTTTAAATAACCTCGGCAGGTGATGTGGCTAATTACCCCCGCACCTGCAGGTTATTAATACACGTTTTTTCAGGTTCCAACTTTGTCTGAAAGGACGTCCGGGCACGCCTACAGTGCGGCAGTGAGGCACAGCATCTCGTTCTCGCTTTTTCAGGAAACAAGTAACCCGAGACGTTCCCTATTAAAAGCTACTCTCGATGCAGCGTTTCAAACGCTATGGGAATGAGAATAGCAAATGAAAAGCTGCTCTAATATAGGCCACTGGCTGGCACGGTGGACTTAATTCCGAAGAGCACGTAGTGGACACAGTAGGTGTAACTCTGGTGAGGATGCAGAATAGCCTTGACCATCCCAGGGGCAAAAATTTAACAGGATGGCAAGGTTGAGAGGGTCTGCAAATCTCAGATTCTCTTAAGAGAAGTAATTGCAATTAGAAAAAACATCTTAAGGGTCAGAATCCAGACAGGTGCTGACTCCATAGGTTCAAAAGGGGCGCGAACCAGACCCTCGAGCACTACCGCTAAGTCACACGAAGGGACTGTCTGTCTAGAAGGAGTCCTCAGCCGCCTCGCTCCATGAATAAAGCGGGCGACTAAAGGGTGTTTTCCCACAGAAACCCCACGAAATGGCAGCCACATAAACCCTGAGAGTACCGGGGCTTGTCCCTGTGGTCAGTTTCTCTTGCAGAAACTCCAACACTGAAACAAACTGGCAGTGAATTGGGACTGCGTGGTGTGACATGCACCATCTTCAAAAAACACTCCATCTAACCATCACTCCTTCTAGTAGAGAGAGCCCTAGCACTTAGAATAGTCTATACTACATCAGAGCTCCGGAGGGGGATGAAACACTGTCTGCGCCTGAGACAAAAGATCTCTCCTGACTGGAATCGCTCAAGGCGAGCCGCCGAGGTGGGCTACTAGTTCCAAGAACCACACTCTGGTGGGCCAATGGGGAGCTATCAATAAGAGGCGAGACGCCTGTTGACGGACCTTCGCCAGGACTCCTGGGAACAGAGCTATCGGACGATATGCGTAAAGACGCAGTCTGGGCCACGTATGGGCCATCACGTCCAGGCCCAGGGGAGCCGGATGACTCAGAGAGAAGTAGAGGTGACATTGTGCTGTCTCCCGTGAAACAAAGAGGTCCACCTCTGCTTCGTAAAATCTTTCCCAGATTTAATTGACCACCTTGGGTTGGAGTTTCCATTCGTCCGTGAGGAGCTGCCGCCATTTTACTGTCATTTGTTGTTTATTTAATAAAAGCTTGCTTAACGTTCGCCGGTTACTGCCTCCTTCCTTCCTTTTATTGAACCTTGTTACAGACAGGAATTTTCCAGTTTGTTCAGGTGGCGTGACCGCAGCCCGCCCTGGTGATTTATGTACGAGACTGCTGAAGTGTTGTCCACCCATACTAGGACGTGGTAGCCTCGTAACTGCCGGAGGAAGTATTTCAGGGACTGAAATACAGCCATCATTTCGAGGCAATTGATGTGCCATTCGAGAAGATGACCTCTCCAGATCTCTTGGGCTGGACGGCCATCTAAGACTGCACCCCAACCCGTGAGGGAAGCGTCTGTCGTTCCTGCGACGACAACACGGACCTAGAGTAGCACCTTAAGTCAGAAACCGAGGTCTGAACCACATAGAAAGGGTTCGAAGCCCCTGGCGCGTACCCTGTATTTGCCTCTAGGGATAGGCCCTTGGATGAAATCCCCTGGCTCTGAGCCACAACTGAAACGGTCTGATAAGCAGGAGGCCCAAGGGTATCACCGTGGATGCAGCCGCCATGAGACCTAGAACTCTTTGAAAGTGATGATTCGTAACTTTCTGGCCTAGCCTGATGTTTCTTAGGGTGTTTTGAATGGATTCGACATGTGCAAGGGACAACTGTGCCTGCATCGTGACCGAGTCCCATACAACTCCCACATACGTTGTCTTCTGCGCAGGAGAGAGAACGCATTTCGTGGCGTTAAGCCTCAATCCTAGCATTTCGAGATGAGCTAGGATGACATCCCGAAGTCGAAGCGCTAGCTCCCGAGACTGGGCCAAAATCAGCCAGTCGTCTATATAATTTAAAATGCGGATGCCCTGGAGTCGCAGAGGAGACAGAGCTGTATCCATGCATTTTGTGTACCTGCGAGGTGACAAGGCTATGCCGAATGGAAGAACCCGATACTGGTAAGCTTCGCCCCCGAAACCTCAGGTTGTGGCAAGATCTCTATGTGAAAGTATGCATCCTTGAGATCGATTGTGACTAACCAATCGCCTGCTCGAACTTGTATGTTCTTAGATAGCGGTTCAATCCGCGAAGATCTAATATCGGACGCAACCCTGTTGTCTCTCTGTCTGACAGGGGAACACGTTCTATGGCCCCTTTGTCCAGTAGAGCTTGCAATTCCTGTGTCAACAAATGCGCTTGTTCCAGTTTCACGGAAGAGAAAGATGATCCAAAATATCATAAATATCGGCAGGCTCAAAATCCCAACGCCATTGTAAAAAGTTTGGGAACCACTGAGCTATAGCAATCACCAATTATTATAAAACCCCTCAATGCACTAAGCAGATCATTTTCTGTGGAATGTTCTACTGCCAGTATGTGCGCTAATTTAGGGGACGCTACTAGAGGTTGTATATAGGGAAGACACAAACAACCTATATTGTCATATGAGTTGGAGGACATGTTGTATCAGTGATGCATTGTAATAAGCAAATATATGCTGAAAAAGACCGGAGCTATGAGGCTGTTAAAGTGATAGTTCACCCAAAAATTTAAAACCCATGTTTGGAACAATCTGACGGTGAATAAATGATGATAGAATTTTCAATTTTGGGTGAACTATCCCTTTAAGCTGTTCTGAGCAGTTCAGCATGCTGCTATGCGGTTGCTAGGATCTGTGAATGGCTATAAAATGGGGGTCCATTGGGTCAATTCGATAATTCCCATCCCCCAAGTCTCCACAATATTCAGGTCCTTGATATGGCTAGCAAGATATGAGGCACTGCAATCCTGCAGAGCAAAAATGTGCAAGATGAGCAACGTGTCACAGTTTAATACTAATCAGCTAGTGGTTCTGTGGAGAGGGAGGCTGACCCTTTGCTTATTAACACTGCACTGCATGCATCCAATTTTCCTTGTACTCAACAGGAGCACGTACAGACCTCAGTCCAGTTTGAGCCAGACCTTTTGAAAGAGGAGAGCTGTTGGGTCTGAATAAGCATGGCCTTCCAAGTCATTTCAGTATTAAATTAACAGGCATGTGCACAATTAAATTAGACAGAGACAACTGTGTCCTCCCACAACCCCACCCCACACCCTTTTGTAATCAAATTGCATCGTGGGACCGTCACACTGTTTAGATTCACTAAGAAGCATGAGTGTGTGTTTATAATACTTGTGAATTTCTGTGTTTGGTTGGATGAAGTACCACAAAGACACACACACGCGCACACACCAACGGAAGACAGCAAAGGGGAGGTTTGAGAGGGCCAAAGATATGCTTCCCTTTGCTCGGCTTTCTCACAGGCATTGTTGTGTTCTCCCAGACATTCTGACGTCAACCAGGCCATGAGCGTCACTTTCCCATTTATTGATTTATGCTAAATGAACATTCCAAGTTTTAAATACAGCTCCCACAGTCACCTGAAGGTATACCCTTATACAGTTCAAACCATTAACATGGTTACATTTATAAAACTCCTTTTAGTAGTTTGACTAGTACAGATAACAAATGTAATCCAGCCCAGTAAAATTATATTATAGAACAGTATAACGTACAGTAGAATGTTTTATCTAGACATTGTACACAACTAAATACGAGTATAATACAGCCTATATTGTTTTATTTAGACGCAAAGCATAGAGGCTATTTATCTTATAACCTTTTAACATTCTTTGACAAACCCCAGCTGTTGTCGAACCGAACCTACGAGTTCTTGGGATGGCCAGACTGGAATTTTCCATTCAATAGCATCCAGGTAAAGAAAAGCTAAACAATTAACGGATGACAAAATGCAACCAGGTTTTCTAAGCCCTGTTAATTAGACCCGTGTTTGTTTTCTTCCTTTTCTATAACAGAGCAGGACCAGTGGAAAATCCCCACCCCGGTTGATAGGTATCAGGCCACTGGCTAAATACTCATCCCCCCACCCCATTTTAAGAGGCAAGGGTGCATGGGGATAGTTCGGTTGTCAGGGTTTAGCACAGTAGCCAATTTGGATGTGTTCGCCCAAGCTGTAATTACACATTTTTTAGAACATGTTTGATGTCCGCTTACTAATCTAGCTGCATGCATTTGAATCTAAAGTCTTGCTGATGTTATTGGGTTTCTCACCGTGCATGGCCTGAAAGAGAAACGTGCAAAAAGACACCTTCAATTCCTAACTATTCACGCAAAACTTGTTACTTTTTGTAAGTTGGTAACACCTAAATGATGGTAACCAAACAAGACGGACCCCTTGACAAACCTTGACATTTTTTAAGGGTGAACTATCCATTTATACATCAAACTGTATCCTCAATGATGAGTCAAACATCCTCTCCGTAAACCTGGCCACATTACGCAGCAAAGAGCGTCATGTTGACTTTGTAAGTGGATCACATTTCTTGGAGCTATGTCCTAGATCGTGACACTGATTTCCAAGCACAATTTATTAGAAGAGTTAAAATGAAGTGCCTCTGTCGGACTCGGTACTACTCATATTTTACTAGTTGCGGTACTAAATTTATGCAATACACACCAGGCCCGTCTATTTATACATTATACACAGAATGTTACAGTGAACAGCTTAGACAGTCAGGCAAATGGTCTCTCAGCTTAGACCATCATGAGTTTTAGACCATTAAAATGGTCCTGGTAATGCTGGTAACCAAGATCCACTCAATGGTTGGTGTCATAGTCATGGTTAAGCTAGTTATGCAACCTGAACATTTGCTGAAAACCAGCTGCGCTTAGTATAATATATAAGAACTTACCTGAGTCCCTAAGCAGGCCACCATCATGTGTGTAAGAAGTTTGGCAGCAAACATGAGGAATCTAGAGCATAGCACATGTGACACAATGGCCATGGCAAACCCTAAGCGTAGAAGAGAGATATAGATTGTAAAGAACATTCTGAGGACACAAATAAATCATTTATTTTTACACTTTGGTGATCTGTCATCAAGAATACAGATACATTTGTAGAAATGTTTTTTCAACCCAAAATTTACCTGAGATACAAATAAATCCTGCAGCATAGAATGCCTCATTGAATGAAGCCAAGCTTCCTGTATCTGCATATGCTGTGTAGACAGACAGATGTGAGCAGGCACACTCAATGAAATTTTGACTGTCGTCCACCACCCGACAGAACTGACCGTCAGATAACCAGCTGGAGATGAGAAATCACCCAAAATAATTAAAAGCCTTTCCTGTGGCTCAGTGGTTAGAGCATGGCGCTAAGGTCACGGGTTCGATCCCAGGGATTGCACATACATAGAAACAAATGTATAGTACTATAATGCAATGTAAATCACTTTGGATAAAAGCATCTGCGTAATGCTTAAATGTAAATACCAGATCAAGTGTAACGACAGATTCATATAAACAAAAATGTCGCTTTGTTTTCATATTTATGCTTAAAGATAAAAATGTTGTTTGCCAGCTGAACCCAATTGCATGTGAATGATTGGACAAATGCATAATCCCAACAAACTCACTTAGCCAAAAGATGACAAGTCGGACCATTAAAACAAACAAGACCAAAGGGTCACAAGTGACTGCTAAATGCATAAACAAACTTATAGATACACACTATTTAATGTTTAATAGACAATATTTACAGAACATGACATTTCAGATGAAGGTTCAATGTGCTTTGACTGAAAGGTTGTGAACAAAAATTGTTGTTTAACAGTCTATCAGGATATCTAATCTTAATCTATTTAAATTTAAGTAAAACCACGAGAGAATAGGCTTGACGGTTCATTTGTCCACATTAAACTATTGCAACACACTAACTTAGTATTCCAAACTACCTCACATTATTCTGGATTTCAGAAATGACTAATAATTAACAAATTAACTATTTAGGTTTAGTTGCATCAAAATATACTGGTAGTAAAAATAACTGTGATATAAATAATCTTGATTATTAATATAGTGTTAATACTAAACATATGATAACATAGAAAACTATTTAGCATCAGTATTTGGTTGACCCTTATTTGCACCTGTTTACCATTTTGTTTTAAGAGCCACAATGGTTACAAAATATCTTTTAGCCTCCTTACGATTGACTACAGAGTGATTCACAAAATAAACAAAAAAAGGTGAAATTGACTGATATTTATTTAATTTAAACAGATGTTTAGATTGGCTAAAGAACATTCAACGCACAGAACCTCAGGTGTACACATTAACAGGTCCTACAGAATGAGTAAGATGGACTTTAAAAGTGTTTGTCATGGCAGGTCATGAGCCCTGACCCTTAACAATTAACTGTACACACTGTCTGTCTCACTGATGAGTGTCGACTTCACACACATTGGAAAGACAGACGAGGTCAGATATTTACACACAAAGGTCTGTCAAGTTCATTAGGATGAGAATTCATTTTTTTTAAGCAAATAAGGCCTCAAAAACACACTAGATCAAAGTATAACATACTGTTAAATTTACGCATTAGGCAGACGCTTTTATACAAAGCGACTTACATTGCATGATACTATACATATGAGTATGTGAGTCTGTTATACATACTGTATTTAGTCCTCTAATTCTAAAAACATCTATTTTAAATTTAGGTTCAATTACCTCTCAGCAGCCTGATTCCACAACAGGCACAGAGATTGGCGAGGTTTCCAGCGTCGGTCTGGTGTGTGTATACGGTAAACAACCTCTTGTCCATCAGCGAGAGGCTTAGAACCTCTACTCTGCAGGCTGACAGAAAAAACCTGCAAAGTCAATTATATATGTATGATTCAGAATGGTTTTAGTTTAAACAAAACACATAATTGTTGTCAACAATCAGTTAATCAGTTCTTTATTCAGTGAAAGCCACAATGATCATTTGTGAAGCACATAGTAACATGTAAAATTACACAACATACCCAACACGTTTAGAGAGAACGTAATGTTTTCTAACTCAACAGTGTCATCTACTGGTCATGAGTCTACTAGCCAAAAACATTATAGTCATTATAAAAGTCATTATAAACCTTTCCTGTAGCTCAGTGGTAAGACCATTAACGCAAGGTCGTGGGTTCGATCCCAGGGGATTGCACATACCTAAGTATAAATGTATAGGATAATGCAATGTAAGTCGCTTTGGATAAAAGCGTCTGCCAAATGCATAGATGTAAATGTAAATGTAACCAATTAAACCAAGCTGCCCTATGTGATCATGTCTCTGCTGTACACAACTAATTTGACAAAATCAGACATGCTACATACTTTACATTTAAGAATATTAATAAAACATAACACAGCCCCATAAAATAATAATTGTGTATTGTGTCTTGTGTATTAATAATGCTCTTTTATTAATGAACTATTAAATGCAGAGTCCACCCAAAAATGAAAATTCTGTCATGAATTACTCACCCTTAAGTTTGAACACTAGGAAAGATATTTGGAAAAATGTTGGCAACCCAGATTTCTAGGGCACCATTGCCTACCATAGTAAATGAAATTATTGTATATTTTTCTTTGTTCTGTTAAACACAAAAGAAGATATTATAAAGAATTTGGGAAAACAAACATTGTTTGACTACCCCAGACATCTCAGTTTCTAACAATATTCTAAATATCTTTATTTGTGTTCAACAGAACAAAGAAATGTATACTGGTTTGGAACTACTTGAGTTTAAGTAATTCATGAGAGAGTTTTAATTTTTGGGTGGAGTATCCCTTTAATGACAAACCTCAACCCAATAAAAACACAACACCCACTCTGAGTTCAGGTCAGGTAGTAGATCCATTATCCCTATGCCCACACAGACCCAGCAAACAAAGAACTCCCCTAACGTTAGTCTTTGGTTCCCTTTTGGTTATTTTTTTGCAACCAGAAAATAATGTTCCCTGGTGGTTCTTTTTTGGTTATTACTTTGCAACCAGAAAATAACCAGAAAATAACGTTCCCTGATGGTTCTTTTTGGGGGTTTTTTAATGGTAAAGACAGTCAAAACTGGTAAACTTCAGTGATATGTGCAATACAGAAATTATAAGATCACATTAACAGATGTTCTACTGACCAAATTAAATTAATACATTTGCCCTTTAATGGGTGAAAATAATAAAATAGTTAAGCTAAATTAAAATACAATCATATATCCATGTGTATTTCTTTAGTGTGTTTGTCTGTTACTGTGTGTGTGCGCTCGAGCACGTGCATTCTCCGCTCTGCCGCGCACTCCCGTCATTTTAAAATTAACGGTAATTTCGTTTTACCTCACCGACTAACACATTAGTTTAGCGGTTTATTGATTTAAATTTTTTTATTTAGAAACGTATAGATTTGAGAGTAAACTTATATTTTCGTGATTTTCGATTGATTTGACACATCTAAATCAACAGACCATGATGTAAGAACTGAAACTCGGGGCTTTCTTAGATTGTTATATCTAAAGACAGAGCCGCGCTTTACTTCTGTGGTGAGACAAGAATATTGTTAGCCTGAAGATAATGAAATGTTTATTCTTCTGTCAATAAAAATCTGCTTTAAATATTGTGTTGAAGTCATTGGTTATTTTATTTCAATATCTAAAATGTCTGATGTTGAGGTAGGCCTACACACATGGTGGTTTTATTAGAAATGATATAACCTTACTGTGCTGTTTAAATAAGGCTACTTCAGTAATGAAAAAATAATTATTAGGCTAAAAGAATGATCTAATTGATTTCATCCCCCATATTGTGTGTGATGATGTATTTTACTTATTTTAATTAGATTAAGGTTAGACAAGCGATGGATAAAAACACAGCATGGATGTACTCATAACTGACGTGTAGTGAGGCAAAAAGGACCCGAGAAAATATTTTAGGCTAACTTTCTGGGAACGTTCCCCTAACGTTAGTTTTGGGAACGTTCCGGTAACCAAAAACTTACGTTAGGGGGACACTCTGGGAACCACAAATTGTTAGCTGGGGAGTAATAACAGTTTTACCTTGTTGTTTAATGCGCTGGCTTTGGTGTTGGTGAGGAACCAGTGTTCAGTACTGTATTCAGTAAAGTGCACTTTACAGCAAGCCGACAGGGCCATGCTCTCTGCGGGTAGGGCCGGCACTTCTAGCAGGGTCCCAGGCAGGGTAAACGTATCTGTGTTACTTCCTATAAACATGTGGCCATTGATCTGAGTGGGGTACCAGTGATGAGCAGCTATGGTGAAATACGGACAAGTGTCCAGTATGGTTCTGCCTCTGGATGGAAGAAAAATGGAGTCAGTAAAAAAAAACACTAAGAAAAAGGCTAGGTCAACAAATATTAATAGTTCTCACCTCTTTCCTTCTGCCCCACACTCAGTGTCTGTGACCAGTGTGAAGGCAAAACGCTCTGTCACCTCAGCCAGCTGGCTCAGACCTCGTGTATCTGTTCGACTGGGCTTCGCCATGGCACACAGGAGGTCGTAAGTCAAGCCACGGCTGCTGTCTTTTAGTGGAGTCTGCTCAGCATCTTTCAATATCTGTGAGAAAGAGTGAGGTGTAAAAAATATGAAACTGTATTATATAATAACACTAGTATAAGTCAACTCATCTAAAAAAAGTGAAGTGAAGACTTATTTAATTTCATTGGGGTTTGATATGTTTACTTAGCATTTCTAAATGAGCGCTTCCATTATTCTACGATTAAGCTAGTAAATTGTAGTAGAGTTTTTTTCTTTTGGGGACATTTTTAGACAATTATGTCTAGCTTTTTCACAAACACACACCCCTCTCCTTCACGTACCTTGTTTAGTGCATCCAGCACTGCTGTTAGCTGCTCCTGAGTGATATCCTTACTAACTTTATTGATGAGCCCCTGCAAGACTCTGTTAATGATGGTCTCATCCAGAGGCTGATACAACTGGTCAAGCAGGGCCCAAATCGCCTGAGCCTCAGAGTCTGAAACCAGAGTCAAATTAGACCACCCAAATTCTGGGTGAACCCGGGCCCCACCAGTGGCGTCAGAAAGAAATACACGGAAACGTTTGGGTGTTGGGTTGGAGGAACCGAGGTCAGGTGTGAGGGCCACATCTAGGTTGGCACTTCTCTGTCCAATATCAAATGTCAGGGTACCCTCTGCCCTAATGAAGTCTTGCCCTGCCACTGCAGGCCAGATCAGAGTGGGACCAATAGACTCTGCTTTCTGAAGTACCTGTAATAGCAAATGACACAGTTATTACCCCAACATCTAATCTAGCAGAATGCATCAATGCATCAATGAATTAAAAACTTCACAACTTGAACACT
Organism: Triplophysa siluroides; assembly: GCA_006030095.1. NCBI lineage: Eukaryota > Metazoa > Chordata > Actinopteri > Cypriniformes > Nemacheilidae > Triplophysa > Triplophysa siluroides. Next base: position 559,687 of record VCII01000198.1, on the reverse strand, counting down.
AATACATGGACAATCATTTACAGAAAGGTGGTGACTTAAAAATTACACTAGAGAAAGATGTAACATATTTACCATGATTGGAACAAAGAAACATTTCATTTGAGCAAAATAAACATTTTTAAATAATAAAGAGTAAAATGTGCAGGAAAAGTTGTGCTTAGGGGCCAAAAAATGCACAAGAAAAAAGTAAAGGCATTCCCAAAGAGTGTAAAGCCAAATGGGACATGCCAAATTCTACTTTTCCAGTTCCACTCTGCAACAATATATATTAGCTCAGAAGTATGTTTTAAGAACTCAAGGGCCTTACTCAGAGTTCTTATCGTTGGCACATTCTTCAACCCGGCTTATGAGTTTGACAATATCTTAGGCCTGTCATCATTAATGAGGTCACATTATGAAATGGGTTCAAAGAGAGGAACTTATGTAGTGGTGGTTGGTTGCGTAGCTTCTCTTTGGTTTGAGCAATGAATAAGCCAAACCGCATTTTAAAGTTTTTTTGATAAAAAAAATTACTAAAACCAATTATTGAGCAAGTACATGAAAGAACAGCGTTTAAAACTGTGTCATTACACTTGCTGGATTCACCACGGAAAGCTTGTAATAATGGTTTGTAATTTTCCTTGTCGAGCAGTGTTTCTCAGAAAATCCTTATTTGTTGTCTTTCGTCTATGCGTAATTTCATACCATTCGCGAACAAAACAAAGAGGAGCCGGCTGCTAGCCCGCGTGGGGATGCTGCGGGTGATGGCTAGCATTGTAGATAGAAGTTTTTTCTTGGAAACTTTTAGTATTATTTATGGCGGCGTTTAGTACTTTTACTTTTAAACGCCAAGCTGCGCTGATATCTGGGGATTCATCAGTTGTGAAAACCAAGAAAGTACGAACTGATGAGCGTTTACAAAGAAAAACTTTATTTATATTGGTAAGGCATTTAATAGGTGACGTGAACTCTGTGATAGGAAAGAATTGAAAACGGATGCAGACATGGCTTTATTTCTTCTGAACAGAACAGGTAAGACATTTCAATATTTCAATAGATAACACAAAAACCGTAGCGCACTTGTTGTGTTAATACAGTCGGGTACAGTTTCATCGGTTGTTCTTTCTCTCTGTTATGGTTCTGACACTTATGTTCAGGTTTTTCCAGTCTTGGGGCAGGATCATAACAGTATCACATGTTTTGTGTGGAGAGAAACACATTATTGTCGCTCACGACATGATGTGCTTTCTCTCTGGTCTTGTCTATGTCCCCGCCCTCTCGTTACCTCGTTAATTATCTCATTATGGTTTTGTTGTGTCTTCCAATGTAATACCCCGTGCTGCCTCTAGAGACGCTAGAGGGGTAAGAGTTCAGTCGGAGCTAGTAAAGGAAGAAGTGTGAAAATGCCTATAGTGACTATCATGTGAAAACAGTTGTTCGAGATTTAAATAAAATAATTCTGAAGATACCGGTCGTGCTTGCTACCTTTGCTCATAACAGGTTTCATGCTCCTCACCTGTTCCCTGCTTGATTTTGTTCCTTATTTAATCCCCTTGTATTCCCGGTCCTGTGTTCGTTTGTTTTGTTCCTATGCTATGTTCCAGCGCTCTGTTCCAGAGTTATATTGCTGCGTGTCGTATTGATCCCTGTTTTGTTTCCTGTTCGTGAGTTATCCCAGTTCTAGTCTAGTTTCAGTTAGTCTACGTGCCTGTTTGCCTGTTCTTATTTATCCCTTGTAATTGCTGTTTTACCCCCTCGTGGGTTTTTGTTTTGTGTTCTTTGTTTAAATAAATCTCCTTTGTTAAAACCCCTTCACTGCCTGCATTTGGGTTCAGTCATTTAGTACCGTGACACTCTCTTTGTTATGTTCATTATGATAATTGTAACTTAAGCCCTATTTGCATGCAATTAGTATTATCTGGAGACCTCATGTGATTTAAAAATTACCTCCCCACCTCTGTATTTCATGTGGCGCACTCGCACGGGATAAGAGAAGCCTGTGATTTTACTCGAAATTACGGACTTATTTTCCGGGAAATGATGATAAGGCTTTGCATATAGTTTATGTAAATATATAGTTGTGTTGTGTATAATGATATATGACCGAACCTGTCAGCATTTGAGACCCGCGATCATGGATCTTCTGTAAGGTTCGCGTTATGGGAGACTCACGGCCAAAATGGCAGTGTTGGCAGGTATGAATATGACCCAGCACCCAAAATAATATCAAAACACTTAAACACAGCCTCCATTTGCGCTATTTGGGTCTGTTTATGTTCTTACTTGTTTCGTGTTGTATCATCTGCCATGTTATCTGTTATGTTTATTATGTGCTACTAATGTTCAGTGAAGATTCTCACCGGTGCACTGTCACAGGCGACACGTGACATACGACTCAAAACATCAGACTCATCCGCACAGTTGAGCAGTGCCGAATCACAACTCACGTAAAGATAATACCTCCGCACATCACTTGCAGCAGCATTACAAACTGAGATGGCGACAAAGAGGCCATTCTTACGGACTGCCACTTTAAGCAGGGTCACCCATGTTTGTTATCTTTGAAGCAGTGGATCTCACCTGCATGCTGTACTTGACAGAAATAGCAGACCCTGTATTGGCATCCCTGTAGACCTGAAGACTAACACTTGTGGCTCTAAGGGTGACCACGGGAAGTCTGGATCCTTGGGCGAAGTACACCAGCCCCCGTGGGTCATCACTATCCAGCATGGTGACATTGGCAAAGCGGGCAGTCTGGTTTATGGCGGCACCCTCACCCACTCTGTAGACCTCCACCAAAAACCAAACTTGGTACTCTGGATCCTGCAATGCACAAACAAAAGAAAAATGCTCAAGATGAATTCCTACTAAACTCTACATATGAATTAGTAAAAAGATAAAGAATTGAGGCGAAAACTAAAACTGGTGAATGACAAAAGAGTCAGAAACAGTAAACAAATCAAATGACAGAAAAAGGTTCAGTCATATCAAAAACTCCAACAGAGAAATAAAATTAAAATATGTCAACATTTACAAAGTCAAGGGGAAAAAGTCAAGCACTCCACTACCTAAGACTTAACTGTACCTTATCAGGCCGAACCTCCAATCTGAGGGTGCAAAGTACTACTCCTTTCCTGCAAAGTGCTGTGCCTGAGGTCTGCTGCAGCTCTCTGGTCAGATTTACACCATGATCGACCGTAGAGTGAACTGTTGTGCTGAACGTGACCCGCCAAAACACCAACACATCTTCGAACACTCTGGAAACATAGATAACTTCATGGATAATGGACAGTGATCTTCACTACTAAAAACACAACACCATCTTAAACACAGATGATACCTGTTTTCCTGCCTCTGAAGAAAGAGCACGATCGTCCTGTTCTCCGAGTCCTCATCCAGGACCTGTCCTGACTGAGAGCTCAAACTGAAGCCAACTATACCATTCTGAAGATCACTCCCTGTAGAAGAGAAACAAAAAGTAGCACATGAGTTTTTAATTATGGGAGAACAAACTAAAAGTGGAGTGATTGTTAGGGAAAAACAAATAGTTAGCAGTCTGTTTAGCAGTTATCCCAAATATATATTTACAATAATATTACACAATAGGAAGATGCTTTAATCTAAAACGCATTCAAGGTACACACTTGTTTAAAACTGTATGTGTGTTCCTTAGGGACTGAATCCATGACCTTTGCGTTGCTAGCGCAATGCTGAACCAGTTGAGCTACAAGGACACATTTGTAATTTATATTTTTACACTGTTGTAATGAGCACCGAGAGCTCTGTAATAAACAAAAAGATAACAAATGAATCGCATTACCCAGAATAATGATTTTGGCAAAGGAAGTGAACCCCAGTTCATCTGGCACACTGACAATCTCTGCTCCGCCTTCAGCCTCGCTGAGGTAGATAAAGAACGCCTCTTGTCCTTCTGGTTCTGGATCATTCAGTATAACAACACTGACGTCCACCTCGTTCTGGCCCTCTAACATTGTGACGATCTGAGTCTCCAATGCAAAGTCCTCCCCTTCCATTGCCCATGTTCCATTATGGTCCTGATGAAACTGGGCTACATCCACCTCTTGGCTCTTTAGGCCACCCGTATAGGCCCTTATTTTGACACTGACCACTCCAGTGAGCCCTATTGTCCTCCGGACTCTCAGGGCTAACTTCTGTTGAGGCGCCACCTCCTGGCTATCTTCAGAAATGCGAATTAACGTAGGCCCAATACTCAAGAATCCACCAACCACATCGTTAGCAAGGATGGTAATCATAGCTACGCCATGTTGCGATACAATATGAGGCTGAGCTTCGGCTGAAGGCAAACTGGCACTAAGATCACGTACGCTGGTTAAGTTAACGTAAAAATTCTCATCTGGTTCTGTCAGGGAATCATCTAGAATGGAAAGACGAATGGCAGCAGATGACTGGCGGGAATCAAACAGAACCTGGCCGTCAGTTATTGGTACAAAGTCCTGCCTGGGATGGGCAGTACCAGGCCATGTCTCATAGGAGATGCTGGAACGGTTGCTACGGAAGCCATAAAGGCGTTGGATGTAAAGGGTGATGGTCTGTACGTCCTCCTCGATGACGAGGTGCCGAGAATCAGGGTGAAACTGATACAATCCCAATGGCTCCACCTCAGCTACTGCGTCACCAGGTCTGAACACATGCATCATATGAGCACAAAGAATGAAAGAGAATTAGACATGAGTAGTGCATGATAAAAGCACATTATTGATATAATTAACATACATGTATGTAAGTATTTAGACACTTAAGCTTCAAACCTAAAATTGTGTGGCATCTGCAAATAAATGATGGGAGACCTTTTTTAAAATCTAGCTTAACTTTTCTATTTTCCATTTTTGCAATTATTTTCAACCAGCTGGACCCAAGGTCATTTTAGTCAACAAATAAGGTTCCCCACAGTTCACACAAGTGCTCTCATGCTTAGTTGTTTTTTAAAAAGATGCATAGTATATAGTATAGATTACTATAGTATGTAACACTGTTACATGTAGCGGAATGAAAATGAAACTTACTTGACCTAGAATTTGTTAAAAACAAATCATGTCAAATACATCTGATTGAACTTTTGAGTTTTCTAACACTTAAAATGGGTGTATTAAATACAGGAAACATCTAAAATGAGCACTGTTGGCAATCTAGAACCAGAATTCTATAGGGAAGTGTTACCTGAATCTGGCTCCTCCAGGTGAATCAGACTCCACTGAGGTCAGGTAAATTGCATGTGCTGTGACACCTGACGTATTATTAACAGCATTGAAATGTATTACCTCACCCCGCTGACCATGGGCAAGCATTACCATGCCTATAGATAAATGAGAACACAATGCGTTACATCTATGAAGTATTTTGTTCAGTCAGTACATTGTTCACAGTTCTTAAACAGTACCAACCCGATCTGGGTGAGATGTCTCCTGGCTGGTAGCCTGCTGGTGTTTTTCCAGGAGGGAATCCAGCACTCCATCGGACAGTTACATTCCCATATAAGCCGGTCCGTCCCAGCAGAGCCTCACACTGGCCACTCTCTACATCTGTGACCGAGAGAGCCAAAGACGCAAATCCAACCTATACAGAACAGCAACATAATAAATAATCTAAAAATTATATGTAAGTATATGTAAGTAAAATGACTTTTAAATGAAATGTTTTGTTTCATTCAGTGAACAACTGACAACATTTCTCCTAAATTTAAAATTTTAGTTGCATTCTTGTATATTACATTTGGGTCACACCTGTGATTTTTTTCGTAGACGTTGCCACAATACATGCAGGAATGCTGACTTAACAGAAAATTGTAGTGGTCTCTTAAAAATGTCATATATATATATGTGAATTATATTTATATATAATCTTGATAACTACAATGTTAACTAAAATATAACCTTTAATGTATTTTAGCATTAATACTCTTTTTGGATTTTTCAGCAAAGTAATATTAGTTTATTTAATATTTCTGGTTGGCCTGTTATCAGAACTGATACTGATGTATTATTTGTGCACCACCTAGTGGAAACATAAGAAAGGAGTTGGATGTAAAATTTTACCTCAGCATTAGCTGCCACTTCAGGAACAGAGACAATGGCTAGATTCGACTCCATTTGAATTCTGGGAGGGGAGCTGAGCAGAGGACCAATCAGAGTCACAATTTTCAGCTCCACACTGAAGTTAAAGCCCGTGGCAAAGAACACCTGTAGAGGACAGATTCAAAACATCAGTATGGACCTTTCAAAGTTGATGTATGTCTCATACCCCTGTCAAAACACCCTAAATTGCTCAACAAAGGGTTTTCAATAACAAACCAAGCCAATATACAAACATGCAAATAACACACCTGGCTACTCAATGGCACTTTAGCACTAGCTTCCTGTTCCCCATCCTTCACCAAGATATTTCCAGTCATTGTATCCTCTGTAAAACTCTGTCCAGGGGTGGTGAAACTGATTCTATAACCCACACTGACATTGCCGAACACCCCGGCGCGCCTAGTGACACTGATAATGAGGTGCCTGCTTTGGTCTGCTGTGTCAACCACCACTGACTGGTTTTTAGGATAGAGGGCAAACACCCCATGGGGTTCGTCATTGGCCCGGACTTTCAGAATGGTAGTGCTACGGTTTGTGTCTAGTTCTGCACCACCCTCCACAGACATAAGACGGAGAGTGTACGATTCCTCCAGCTCGGGCACAGAGTCGGGCAACAGGGTGAGGATGATCTCTGCCACACGCTGCCCTGCAAGGATGGTAGCAAAACCCTGTAGGCTGTAAAAGTCTCCTGTTGTGTCTGCATCACTCATAATCTTCCAGAAAACCTGAAAAGCATTATAATTAAAAGTGTTAACTTTAAAGAGTAACTTACATTTACATTTACATTTAGTCATTTGGCAGACGCTTTTATCCAAAGCGATTTACAGATGGGGTAAACAATTTTTTTTTTTGTAGAGTAGAAAAGAGATAGAAGTCAGAACTGATCGGTAAGGTGTTGACGGAAGAGATGCGTTTTCAGACGGTTCTTAAAGATGGCTACAGAATCTGCAGATCGTGTTGCCACGGACAGATCGTTCCACATAAGTGGAACCGATCCAGAGAAGGTTCGTGAGATCGATTTTTTACCTTTTTGTGATGGCACCACAAGACGTTGTTCGTTTGCAGAGCGCAGAGATCTGGTGGGTACATACGTCTGCATTAGCGAAAGAAGATAAGGGGGAGCCGAACCAGTGGTGGACTTGTAGGCCAGGAGGAGGGATTTGAATTTGATGCGAGCCGCAATAGGGAGCCAATGTAACTTTATGAAGAGAGGAGTGACGTGTGCTCTCTTCGGCTCATTGAAGACCACTCTTGCCGCTGCATTCTGGATCATCTGTAGAGGTTTGGTTGTGCAAGCAGGGAGTCCAGCCATTAGCGCATTGCAGTAGTCCAGACCTGGACAGAACAAGGGCCTGGACTAGGACTTGCGTAGCATGCTTTGATAGGAAGGGTCTAATTTTTCTAATATTGTAGAGGATGAATCTACAGGACCGGGCGGTGCTGGCAACCTGATCTGTGAAGTTAAGCTGATCATCGATCACCACTCCCAGGTTTCTGGCCTTTCTGGAGGGTGTGATGGTTGATGAGCCCAGTTGAATAGAGAAGTTGTGATGAGTCTTTGTGTCAGCCGGGATTACAATCAGTTCTGTTTTTGCAAGGTTCAGATGCAGGTGATGGTCCTTCATCCAGAGCGAGATGGCGGCTAGGCATGCTGAAATGCGTGCAGATACTGTCGGATCATCTGGCTGAAAAGACAGGTGGAGTTGTGTATCATCCGCGTAGCAGTGATAGGAAAAGCCATGTTTCCGAATGACAGAGCCTAGGGATGTCATGTATACAGAAAATAGCAACGGACCAAGCACTGAGCCCTGAGGCACCCCTGTGTCAAGATGTTGGGACTCGGAGACCTCACCTCTCCACGATACTCTAAATGACCTACCTGAGAGGTAAGACCTGAACCATTCTAGGATGTGATGGTTGACAGTGTCAAAGAACTGATGAGTTTGAGGTAGCTCTTTCCAGTCTCAGTGCTTCAATGACAGAGAGCAGCGCTGTGTCAGTGGAATGACCGCTCTTGAAACCAGACTGGTTGCTGTCCAGGAGGTTGTTCTGGGTGAGATAGGATGAGAGCTGGTTACATACAACACGTTCAAGAGTTTTAGCAATGAATGGGAGGAGAGATACCGGTCTGTAGTTTTCTAACCAGTGCAGGATTAAGAGTGGGTTTCTTCAGTAGTGGTGTAATACGCGCCTCTTTGAAGAGTGTGGGAAATGTACCAGTGTTAAGAGACGAGTTGATAATGTGGGTCAAAGTGGGAACAACCGATGGAGAGATGGCCTGGAGGAGATGAGTGGGGATGGGATCTAGTGGGCAGGTAGTCGGGTGGTTAGAAGAAATTACCTTGGAAACGTCGTCTTCAGAAAGGAGAGAGAAAGAGGGGAGCGAGCATGTGTCTAGGGGTTGGGCGTGATCAAGAGCAACTATTGAGCCCGATTCACATTTCGCGTGTTTTACGGGTGTCAGATCAGGGTGGGCTGACAGAAAGGCGGGGATCAGAAAGATGAATCTCTTCAACGAATCATTTGAGAGTCAGTCAAGAAGTAAGGTAATAATAACTGCCTGTTATTAGAAAATGAAAGTGTTTTTACACCTTGTATGTACGTAAACTTGTTGTTGGACACTCCATAAACCAAAGTAGGACCTTAAAAATCACAAAATATTTACTCTTTAAACAGATAATAAAAATGAAAGTAAAGGAATTGTCCTACCGTGATGTTGCCCATGACACCCTCTCTGCGGGTTATTAGTACTGAGATTGAAAGTGGCCCATCGCTGTCAGAAGGCTCATTGTAAACACGCTCTTTCAGGTCCTGCTCTGTAAACTGGACTATGCCATTGGGGTCACCAAATTTTTCAATCTGAGGAACACACACACAGAAAGTCAGTCTACTGTGCATCATTACTGAAGTTATTAATCTCTGGTTTGTTTTTTAGCAACACTTTAATTTCAGGTCAACTGGATAGGAAATATGACTATTTCTTAAATATAGATGTACCTAAACAAGAACAATGTACTTTTGTAATTTACAACTAATTATCAGAAAATTACTGTTAAAACAACATTTATATGTGTTCTCTCACACCAAATATGCTAAATATTGTGATAAACTATGTGAACTAATGTGATTTAAACAATGTCAGTGGACTTACGCTAAGTGTGACAGCTCTAGCTTTGGGATCAACATCCATCTCCCCAGAAAGGATACTGAGCACAACAACAAATTTCTCCACAACCTCCACTTCACCGTGAGGCAGAATCTTTAGCTCAATGCTGCGAAATCCCCCCTCCCCATCTCTGAAACTGAACGACCCATTCACTGGTTCACCTATGTCCGTGTTTACGGATGGCAAAACATCATTTGAGTTTGGACCTAGAATGTGCCATGTTACCTGAGAGAGAGAGAAAAGGAAAAGACGGAAAATCAAAACACAACATTGTGCAGACAGTATAGCTCGGTTGGTAGGACAGGGTGCTAGATCAAGCAAGACCATGGTTCTGAATCGCAGGGAAAACAGAAAACTAAATATAACTTTAATACACAAGCAAGGAAAACTAAATAACAAATATTGTCCTGACAATACAACATATCTCAATTATTAGTCTTTTAAAAAATACATTATAATTAAACAAAAAAATACATTAAAAAAATGTAAACAAAACTATGAACTTCAGCTTAAATGCCGATACTTTTGTATGTGAAATGTTTCCACGTTTTAACCAACACATTTAAGCAACATGAGGTCTAAATTAGGTCTGATATGCAATATGATATTACAGATCATGTTCTTAACTTTAATTCAGCAAAATATTCCACAATCCTCATTTACCACCTGAATAATTACACACAAATCAATGGAAACATTCAATTGAGAGGCCATTTCTCCTCCAAGTGCTTCCCCACATGTATTACATGAACATTCTGGGCATATGGATAACAGACATATGAGATCATACTGTAGTCTAGACAGGGCTCACCGTGGCATCTCCAAGCACTCCCTCTGCTCTCTCTATAAGCAGGCTCAGTCTGAGAATACTGTTGGGGTTTGGGATGGTGATAGCACTTTGGTTAATGAATCGTACAACTCCACTTGGTGAGTCACTCTTGGCAATTGTGACCCATGCAATTAAGTGAGCTCCAAGTATGGCACCTGCTGTGGCACCAGTAAGTTGCATCTCAAAAATCTCAGTCAATTCACTGAAAAAGAAATACTTGTATCAAAACATGCAATGTGTAGTTTACAACTCTGTAACACTCACTCTAAATGCAATTAAAACCAAATCATAAATAGCTTGGAATGTTATGGTGCAAAATGATTCAATTGAATAATCTGAATGATGCTTTTTCATTGTTTGCTCTTTACCTCTCCAAATCATCCACTATGGATACGTTGATGTAACTATAGGTCTGGCCATGCTGAAAGGTGATGGATCCATTAGGTAGGATGTAATCTGAGTCAGGGTGGGCTGTCAGACCTCTTGAAATGAACTCTGCTGTGACCTGCCCATAGGATCCAATACGCCTCAATACAGGGATGGACAAAATTCCTATATCCTCTTCAACTATGATGAAAAAAATGCATCATGCACATTCAATGCTTATTACTATTGACAAATCACACAGATTTTTTTATTTTGGTATTATTCCCTTCAATTTTATTTATTTTTTACTGTTATTTTTAAGTATTGAGTATTTTGGGGCTTTTATAGTGATTTAAAAAATAAATTGTATTCATTATGTATCTTTTTTTTCTCTTTGTAAATCATTTCTGTGTAATACACTTCAAATGTATTTGCTACAGTACATTAATAAGTTTGACTTTCCTAAAAATATTCAAACACACAAAAGAGCTGAAAGTACCAGTGATGTTGACATAGTTTGGGTCAAACTCCAGGATGCCCTCAGCATTGTCATTTTTCTGGATAATCACCATGATGGAGGACAGATTGCCAATGGCTGGAGGCTGATCAATCTGAAGGCCATATTCTTTCACTGTAAAATCCATTGAACTAAATGCATAGGAACAAAATAAAATTAACAGCATACATACAACCAATAGTGGTACTACTTCATATGAAGGCTTAATTCTACCTGGCATTCAGAAGTTCCACTAGGGTAATATTGAGAAAAAAATCTTCCGGTCCCTCTGGAAGGTTATCATCAAGTATAGTGAGTGTGATAACCTTCGAAGCCTCGCCAGGTGTGAAAAGCAGTCGCCCAGAAGACTGTCCAAAATCTTGTCCACTGACCGCAGTTCTACCTTCTGTGTGGTAACTTACCCATACGCTACCAAACAGACCCATGGAGCGAACAACGGTCACATTTACCTGGTAAGAAAAAAGAAACTGTTACACATACAACTATGTGCCAGTAGAAGGTCTTACTGCATTGTACAGTATGTCAGAAATCTTAAGTAACTTCTGACACTATTTAGCCAAAACAATAGAACTTACTTTAAAAATTAAATAGATTTAATAAAATTAACTTTTTATTTTAACATTTTAAGCTTTCTTAGCAAACTGTACCCTGTGGGCCCATAAATCATTCAATATATCTCTGCACCATTATACTCAATAAGGATTAGGAACAGTAGAACACCTTAGATTCACAAACCCTTGACACAAGGTCTGTTTCTTATTCTTATTAAGAAAAAAAGCATTTTCAATGACTTCTCCAGTCAAGGGGAAAAACAGTAACACATAAACTGCTGGTTGTGATTAGCATCTCATGAGTGTGTAAATGTAAAGATTTTTACCTCTCTGTCCTCTTCAGTGGCACGTAGTGACGATTGAGAGAACGAGAATAGCCCATGAGGAAGGTCACTAGCAGCCATAGTAATGATGACATTTTGTCTGTCAGGGTTAATTGATGATATCGGTGTTAGAGAGGTCAGGCTTAGCTGATATACACGTTTTTCTTCTGGGGTCTCATCATCTAGTGCCTTTGAACAAAAAAAATGAAGTTTGTACAACTAAAGATAAAGGCTTGTAACTGGCTTCATGCTCCATTATACTCAATAAGGTATGCTTCATTTTACACTTTCATGACAGAGACCCAGCAGGTGGGATGATAAGGAATTTACAGTATTGACTGGAAGACTACAGTTGTCACAGTTTTTTTATAACTTTATTTAAGAAGGTCTTTGTAGAACCCATGTGATGCTTCAAAGATGCTCAAATAATTATTTGTACTGTAAAAGGGATGGAAAGTTACTCAAAAGCTTTACCTTAAGCTGAATCGTAGCAGCAGACTGGCGATCTTTTAGGACGACTTTGCCTGAGGTCTCCTCAAACTCTGTTTCCACTGGTGGGGTAATGTTCCAGTACATCTCTATCTCCCCAAAGATGCCTGGACCTCTTACTAGACTGAAATGGATAGGATGCAAATGTCAATTAATAAATTAAATAAACTTCTGAATATCTAAAGATGATGTGTGTAATAATCCTTGTGTAAAAAAAATATTACTCTTTAATGCTATTAAGTAAATATCAATTAAAGTCATCTCTGTTGGTTGGTATAGGAGAGATGTTTACCTGATCAGAGCTGTTCCATTGTAATTCCCCACTGGTTCTCCAATCATGATGTTTCTGCTGGAATCAGCTATTCCCACAGTTCCCAGTGCCCCCATATCAGCTTGAATAACAACTGTGGCAACACCTGATGGAGGTAAATAAAAAGGAAGTAAATTATTTTTAAAGATAACATACACTGCTACTGGTTTTTATGTTGTAAAGGTAGAGTGAATACTTTCTGGACAATTATTAACTGTGCTAGGTATGCATGAAGTTCTCAAATAATTAATGGTTCTTTATTAAAATAATTAATAAAGAACGGACTTGTGTTCTTGCGGAGACCAGTCTTGCGAGGCAGCCTCGGAAGAACAAACTTGGATGGACGCACCGCACTGACTTATGGGACTTCAAGCGGGATGCATCCTTGATATCGAGAACACATCCGGGTACTTTTATGCGTTCTCTGTTCTCGAGTAGTGGAACCGGACTTTGGCGGTTATTGATGAGCTTGAGCAAGAACACAGCTGAAAAACGCATATTGAGAAAGGGACAATCAAATTGAAAGTTTTGTTTTTAATTTATTTGAAAATCCCTAGACAGATATTTTATGAGCTTTGTTGAGAGAATGGCCAGTCCATGCAATGCTGTAATCTAAGCAAAGGTTGACTAAATTAAAAAGTGTTCATTTGTTTAAAACCTTTCGGACAGGTTTGACTCTTAGCATAAAAAACTCTTTAAAGGGGTCATATGGCGCGAATACATGTTTTTCTGTGTCTTTGGTGTGTTATAAGTTGCCCATGCATGTATTAGACACGTAAAATCGCTAAAATGAAAGTGTCGGAACAAAAGATGCATTCTATCTAAAAGCGAATGCGAACACAGACCTATCTGAAACTCCTCGTGTAACCACATCCCGGCAAATGTACGTCACTTCGTAACATGATTTGACTTAAGACCGCCCAAATCTAAACGCAAGTGAGGTGGGCGTACTGTTAAATCTCATTGTATCGTCACCGCCGCAGCCATGTCGCGGAGACGCTTTGTGTTTCGTTGCGAAAAGAAAGCCTCTTTGTTTGCCCTGCCTACAGATGAGACAACTAAAAACTAATGGTTACATTTTATTTACAACACTGTTCCAGAAAAGTACAATCCGAATGTTCAAGTTTGTGCAGCGCATTTCACCAACGACTGCTTCACGAACGTGGGAGAGAGATTAAGACCGGCTATGCGCGAAAGCTTTGGTTAAAAAGTGGGGCCGTTCCACCCATTAAAACTTCGCTGGCGCTTAAGATTTGCAGCCTGTAAGTATATTTTCATTGTAAAAGACTTTGTTACGGACTAACGCGAGTTGAGTTTGTCGTATGTTTGTGATCTGCAAATGCAGACACGTGCGCAACGTGAAAAAAAGACAACGTAAGTCCTAATAATCAGTAATAATGTTCCAACTAGAGGCAACAAATGTTGTTTATATAATGGGGTTTATTGTCTTTGTTGAGTAGCGACGAGGTAACACTGGTTGATCAAGAAGGGCAAAAGCGCTCGCGTTATTTATTATGTTACCATTCTCTGCTGTAATGCGAGCTTGTTTCTATCTCACACAAGCTCTGTATGATGTATACGGTTGTTTGTTTATAGTCTTTATAACGTTGTATATAAAGGGTAAAACAGTTAGCTATAGTTTTTAACTATTTAACATAATATTTTTTTTATAAAACCTTACCAATCCTTTACATCCTGCTCAAGTCGCGCCTTCAAAGTTGATGTATCGGCTTGATCATCTTAATTTTCTGTATCAGATTCGGGCTCGAATTGATATAAGGAAGTCACAAAGACATTTTATCACCTGTTTGTGAGTACAATTGCTTGGGAACATGATGTTCCGAATATGGTAAGAGGTGTTACATTTCCCTCACACTTGCAGCATTTGACCAATCACTACGTACTGGTTAACTGGCCAATCATAGCACACCTCGCTTTTTAGGGAGATGAGCTTTGTAAAAAATCCGAGAGGGGGGCAAATAGGAGAAACAAACATGCATGGTGTGTGGAAAATAAAGCGTTTTTGAACCTTATATCGTGTTGTGACGAGTCACCCCTGGCTCTATCAGCGTCGCCATGGAGACGGAGGCAATCCGAGCGGCACAGCTGCCGCTCGTCACAATCAGACGCCAATCACCAGCGGCTACAAAAGCCAGACAAAGGTGAGCAACATCTCCACGAGGTTGGAATGCCACTGAGCCTCTGTATGCTTTTGTGCCCTATAGGATCGGATATCTAGAGACTGGTAAAGGAACGATATCGCTAACCCGGAAGTAAAAGGACCCGGAAGGAAAGACTCGTATTTCTTCAGGAAAGAAGAAAGGAGAAGCAAGACTCGACGCCTGGGAACCAAGCGTCGTCTAGGAACTCTTGCTCAGTGGCATATTCAACTCATTCGTCTAATAAAATACCCTTCGGGGAGTGGTAACTTGTACTTCTGTGTACGTGTCGTTGCTTCGCCCGTCACACGTGTATACACATTACATTACATCTAAAACAAACCATAATATTCGTTTTAGCAGTGTCATTTGACCCTTTAAAAGTGATTCCAACGACATTGTTCCTCTGTATTTTTATGGGTGTGGTGTGGACAAAAATATTTTTAAAACTGTTTCTTTCAAGTATTTTATATTGTCCAGGGTTTTAGAACTGAAGCTCAGAAGACAGCCTTCTAAACAAGAACCAAAGCAACTTAAATAGTGCTTTTTTTACTTGCATGAAATATTAACTGTTTCCTTTGTGTTACCAGTGAAGATACATGTAAAGTGATGGTATGCATATGGTACCTCTAACTGGATCAATAACTGGTTCATCCTTTGCAGATAGAAGCTGGATTGTGAATCTCTCCTCTCCTTCCAGAACGGCATCAGCTAAAGCTTGAATCACCAGAGTCTTCTTTGAATCCGTCTACAAAAAGAATAAAACAGCTAAAATGTTGTTCAATCAATTTAAGGTGATCATGATTAAATAGAGCACTATAACAGTCCCTAACACTTACCCCATTAAACACGAGAGACCCATTACGAGGGATCAAGTCTTCTTTTCCCTCTTCCTGCAGAAGCCAGATCAAATGAACCCCTCCTTCTCCTGAATTCCTCACTACAGTCAATGTAGCTACAGAAGCAGGGTCATTCACAAAGCTGGGCTCAGAGACAGAGACCTGGAACACAAAAGCTCATCAGTTGGTAATGTAAAAATAAAAAGCGACGAATTGTAAATTTGTTTCTAAGTATGTGCAATCCCTGGGATCGAACCCATTACCTTGGCGTTGCTAACGCCATGCTCTAACCACTGAGCCACAAGAAAGCATAAATCAGAAAGTAACCTTATTTTAATTAAGTTATATTAAATAATGCAAAAAGCTGCCATAATGTGATTAAAGGGAACAAAAATTTACTTTAATCAAAGTAAAAAATCACAATGCTATAGCATATTTCTGACCAACAATTCAACCTTACATCAATTGTACCATAACTTTTGTTTCCTGGGCTCTAAAAACACCCTTTTGAGGTCGTTTCAGTTATTGCGCATGCACACAGGTTGGCAGGTGTCTCATAAGACTCTGTGTAGAGCCCAAGCCCAGAGAACCGTCAGTATTTATCAATTGATGAGTGGTCTTTTTACCGGAAGGCTGGACTTCCTTCGCTAGAGCGGCCATATTGGGCATTGCATTCCCTCCCTATTCATAGTAATGTCATTGGTGCTTCTTGTTAGTATCTATTATCTTTGGTTGAAGTAAATGTAATAGTTTAACAATTGAACACTAATATAACATTTATATATTCATTGTTATTAATTGTAAATTTACCATTAGCTCCTCAAATCCAAACCGACCGAAGGGCGAATCATTCGCTGGGATGCTGATAACTACAGATGTCTCATTCCCCAACTGGGCACCTCCTACAACTCGAACCAGTTTTACAATAAAAGTCTCTGTAGACTCCACAATCGTGTCATCAATGATGACGATCTCAAGATTGGCCACTGACTGCAAAAAAAAATTATTTAACATTCTGCATTAATTATATTTTGTGTTAAGTAAAAACATAACAATGGTTTACATTCTATAAACATTCTTTGCTATACAGTAATACCTTCCTTTAGACATTTTGAAATAAAAAAAATCCCAGCTAAATCTGGCACCATGCGACTTTTGATACAATTTATTCAAAATGTAGTTATTGCGAATTAATAAATAAAAAGAGACTTTACTTGTCCATCTTGAAAGGTAAGGTTTCCTGAGAAAGGACTGAAGTCCTCAGTGTTGGCTGTGACTGCTTGGACCTCCCAGTAGAGCACTACACGACCAGAGCGACCAGCTGTTCTTATGACTGCCAGACGTAGGATGTTTCCAGGTGGTGGTACTTCATAAGCCAGCACTTCTCCAGACAAACCCTATAGGATAATACAGGTGTGATTACACTTGTTGTATTTGTAAGGGGTGAGAATCAAGAAAAGCAATCATGAAAGTAGTACTAGTCTAGTACTAAACCCAGTATAATCATTTTGAAGCATTTGGAGCATTTTGCACATCTGGGTTGATGATATACCATACTTAACGTATACTTAAGTATTTTTGTCTTGTTATCTAGTACAAATATCTAAACGTTCTTAAATCAAGATGCACTTTTTTGACCTTTTTAAGGAGGAAAAAATAAGAATTAAGTAAGTTTATGGTAAAAACAAGCAGAAAAAGCTGCAATGGGGTGAGAAAAATAAACTTGAATTAGGTACTAGAAAAAGGTAAAACTAAATTCAAGTTTATTTTTCTCACCCCATTGATAGATTTCTTTGCTTGTTTTTACCATAAACGTACTTAATTCTTATAATATTTTTCATAAAACAAGACTAAATATCTTAGGTCACTTTACGTGTCAAGTAATTGCATATTGATTTAAGATGTTTAAGATAATTTTACTAAAAACAAGACAAAAATGCTTGGTAGGAATGTCATTTTTTTGCAGTATTTAAAATTGTAACATGACTGTTTAGAGCTTTATATTGCAATCCAACCTTCGAGATGTTGAAACCTAGGATTCCTCTTGGATCATCGTTCTCTTGAATGATGATCTCAGCTATTTCCAGACCAGGCCTCCTCACACTGGGCTGACCAGCTCCTGTGTTCCTACCCACCAGTTCAACTCCAGTGATGTTTACAAGGAATGTCTCAGCCAGTTCCGGAATATCATCCTAAAAAAACACATATACACACATACGGTATTTGTTAAAAACTATTCAAAACATCTCTACGTGTTGATGTATGTCAGTAGCCTGAAGTCATAAACCTTTAGGCCAAGCAAACTTGACATGTGGTTTCAAAAGCTGCAATGTATGCAAAGGTCAACAACCACTATAATTTGCAGGCCATGAGATATTTTAGGAAGAAATATGAAATTTTACTTGCACATGTAACTGTTTTTTGCAACAACAAAAATAGCATTCAGATGGACTTTTTATTCATGCTGCATCCCATGTGGAGTGTAATACTTACGGGTAGGATAGTGATGGTGACCAGAACAACAGTAGCATTCTCCATCATGATGACTGTGGCCTCCTTTGCCACATAGTCAACACCTTCGCTAGCCTGATTGACAGGAGGCAGGTGGAGGGCCACTTTTGTTGTGTAGTAAACTAATACATTCCCTGATGCTCCTTGATCTCTCAGAATACTGAGTGTAATATTGCTTGGACTCTCTAATACGAAAGAGAAATAAAAGGTAAAATCTTAATAAAATAATCAGTGTTAGTCAATGTTTCCTTAATCTAACGAAAAGGGGTTTTATGCGTAAAACCATTGTCAATATAAATTATAACACATGCTAAGTCGAAGTAACACAATTTTAAGCCGAAGTATATGATTTTCTAAATATCTGCATGCTTTTGGTAAGCAGGTCTTTTGGTTTACAGAAAATGCTAGGATAGAATCTAAGAATCTTAGTCAGTCATACACTGCGAGATTCAACTAAAACAAAGTTAAACCAACTTCAGCTGATAGATTACTTTGAGGTTCTGGTGTGATGAAATACTGGGAATCGAGGTGCCAACCAATTACTCCATGGGGAGAACCATTGGCTTTAATAGTGAGGTTTGCTTGGCCACGCTGAGGGTCGATCATGGCTCCTCTGGATGGATCAATGAGGCCAATGGTTGTGACCTTGGTCAGGACAATGGAAACTTTTTCAGCTAGCTCTGGAATGTCGTCAGCTAATATATTTAGAGAGATGGTAGCAACAGCCTGACTTTCAGAAAACGTCACCTATAAGCAGAACAGATGAATGCTACGTAAATCTAATGTAACATTATATAAGTAGAATTTTGTACTTTGTGGTTTTGTTGAAATTATTCTGTTTTAGCACCAAATGGGAGGTTTATATAATAATAATTTAGAATCGTTGTTTTAAAAATAGCTGCCAGACCATTTTTTTCACTGGTCTGACTGCTGTAAATGTTGTAAACAGTTTAAGTTTTAAGAAAGGAATTTACAATATAAGTACAAATGAAGAGTTTGGTTCCAAAATGAGAGAACTCAGTTTTTTCATTGTGCATTCCATTTAATCTCAATCGCACTGCAGTTGGTTTGTTTTGATTTAAGCCATAATAAATAAATAAAATACAGCTAACTAACACAATAAAACACAATAAAAACATGATAACATTGACATTTTTTTAAAACTGAAATCTCATTTTGGAACCAAACTCTTCAAATGTAAAGATGCAATTGAAGCAAATTATTTATTTTTACTTCCACCTAAAAATATATAATATCAGAGGCAAGCAGCTTACCACTCCTGAAGTGGGGAAAATGTCATCCAGATTTTCATAGGCTCTCCAGTGTACTGTCAGTCTGCCAAACCGGCCCCTCCTCCTCTCAATGGTCAGAGACATAGGGTTATCATCCACTAGCTCATCCACATCACGCATTAAAGAGTTCTTCCCAGACACCATAATATAAAAAAAATGCATGTTAGTTTTTTGTACATCGTGACCTGAGGCTAGTCACAGGGCCCGAGACAGCATAAATGTCCCCCAGCCTTGTGTTCCAAAAGCTTAAGCAAGTGGAATTTTTAGGCATTGAAAACATTGCTAAACTCTTTTCATTTGTTATTATATGTTTGGACGAAATATAGTACTATATGTAATATTTGGGAAACGCATGAATCTAGATTATAGCATGTATAGGGCACACACATACTATATATTGTGCTTGAGTATTAATACCTGTGCAAAGCCCAATATCCCATAAGCATCATCATTGGCAGGAATAAACAAGGTCACTTGACCACGAAAGCCAATCTCTGCTCCTCCTTTGGGGTTCTTGAGGCTGACACGAAAATGTTCCACCTCAGGAACATCATCATCGATCACATTCACTGCAATTTCGAGCTCATGCACACCAGGCTTGAAAAACAGTTCTCCTGAACTGAGCATAAGACAAGAAAATACAGAATGGGTGAACATCACTTTTAGATTAGAGTTAGAAAAGAATGTGATACATTTAACATAAGCACTGTATACTATATACAGAATATATGATCTTATTGATACTTTGGTCAGCAACGATAACATACTTGGGGATGAAGTCAGACTGGTTGGAAACTGAGGTCAACTCATATAAGACCGAGTTTGATTCTCCAGTGGCTACAATGAGACTCTTGGTCAAATTGAAAGATCGAACAGGAACATATAGGAACTCTTGTGCAGATGTAGACTTCAAAACTTCAGCAAACTGTCTTTGATCTGACCTCCAAGCATATAGGGTCGAATCATTTAGTCCCGCAAGCAAAAGATGAGCTAATAAACAAGCAAAATATTCATTAAGCAATGCACATAAAATAAAGTTTATTGATGAAAGAACTACATCATACATCGTATAGCTTACATATTCCAGAAGGAGGGGTGAAGGGGTGGACAGAAAATAGGCCTGGAAATGGGATGGATTGTGAGTGCAAGAAGAAGCTTTGCTGAGAACCCCACATAAACATCTGACATGTGGAGCTTGGACCTTCTGATGAGGTGATAACAAACATAATGTGAATGTTAGATACTGACACAAAGCATGAATAATTTAAATAACTTCATTCAGGACCATCATTTGATATCAAATGCACAAACTAGGAAGAATATTGAACCAACGCTAAAATGTATGTATGGTTGTTGTTGTACTGAATACTAAAAACATAGAAGAAACCAATGAACAAATCTTAAAATAGAAGTAATCACTATTCTTCATCTCATCGACAAACCTTTCATTTAAAAACGTATAAAATTATAATTAATATGACTGTTACCTTCAGTAACAACAGCAAGAAATGTATCTCCTCCCATGTCAAATGACTCCACTTGTTTGACTCTTGCATTGACTGCTAGAGATTGAGGGTTCTGGAAATGTCCATTACTCCACTGATAGATGAGGCACGTATCTGAGGATCTGTTCATGCACACAGCCAGGTGCGGTAAACTACCACTGCTCCGCCTGAAGGGTGTGACTGTGGTAATTCCTTGTAACTCCAGATTTTGACGGAAAGAGAATGAGTCAACAGTCCACTCGAAGATCTAAAGACAGATTAAATGATCTCAGTATTGTACTTTTTGTTTCTTTGTGCCAATAAATAATTTTCTCTTTTGTATGTCTGAATGATTTTACCTCACTGGAAGCAATTAAATATTGCTGCATTTCAACAGAGAAGTGCTTAACACCAAAGCCACTCACAGAAAGAGTGTGTTCCTACAGACAAAGCAGACAAAATTAAACACAATTGTGTTTACAGTGTTAACAAATCTATAAACAACCACATTATATGATCACAATCAGATTATACATTTGGGGAAATTATCAGAGCTTGTTCACTTACGTGAGTGAGGTTAAGATCTGCCTGAAGATGATATATGCTGATTCTGGCTGTTGTTGGCGTGGTGCTTTGTGCATGGGACACTGCCACAAAGCTGGAACCGTTTACTGCAAAACCTAAACAAGAGCTGGGATTCTCGACACTGATAAACTATAAGTATGAAAATAAACAAAGAAATAAACAGAAAAAATATATAAAAAGAGATGAAGGAAAGTTTATTTAAAAACTATCCCTTTAATAAAATGATTAAAGGGATAGTTCACCCAAAATTGAAAATCTCTAGTCGTTCCAAACCTGTATAAATGTCTTTGTTCTGATGAACACAGAGAAAGATATTTGGACGAAAGCTTGTAACCAAACCAGATCTCTGCGCTCTGCAAACGAACGACGTCTTGTGGTGCCATCCCAAAAAGGTAAAAAATCGATCTCACGAACCTTCTCTATATCGGTTCCACTTATGTGGAATGATCTGCCCGCTGCAACAAGATCTGCAGATTCTGTAGCCATCTTTAAGAATCGTCTGAAAATGCATCTCTTCCGTCAACACCTTACCGATCAGTTCTGACTTCTATCTCTTTCTACTCTTCAAAAAAAAAAAAAAAAAAAAAACTTCTAACTTAACTTAGCACTGTATACTGTGGTAGGCTTTATGAAGCCAGTTTTATTGATTGCACTTATGCTTTTTGTTGTACTTACGTTGTCCGAATTGCTTCGATTGTTTACCCCATCTGAAAGTCGCTTTGGATAAAAGCGTCTGCCAAATGACTAAATGTAAATGTGAATGCAAACATTTCTTGGACCGCATTGAATACCATAGTAGGAAAAAATACAATGGTAGTCAAAAGTGCCCCAGAACTGTTTGTGTTCAACAGAACAAAAAAAATACAAATTTATTTTTCCTACTATGGGAGTCAATGGGGTCCAAGAACTGTTTGGTTACTGACATTCTTCCAAATATCTTTCTCTGTGTTCATCAGAACAAAGAAATTTGTGCAGATTTGAAACAACTCGAAGATGTGTAAAGTATTATAGAATTGTTATTTTTGGGTGAACTATCCCTTTTCATTCTACAAGGATATATAAAGGGAATACAAATATCACAAAAATTAACTATGATATTATACTTCCCTGCACAAAATAAAATGTGTGTTATTTTATTGCAGAACAAGTTAACATAACAGGTTATGAAAAACCTACATGTAGCTTTAAAATAAATATTATTTTTTACACTTTATACCTCCACAGGCACTAAGACCCCTTGCCACCTGTACAGAATAGCTTGGTTCTGAGATGGACCTTTGAGCAGCCTAAGAACCACAGCAGAATCTTCATTGGGCACTTGACACCAGACTGATGCAAAGCTGTCCCCGATAGACTGATACACAGCCAGCACCGGATGCTCTCCCCCTGATATATGAACATTTCATTTTATACAAACTTTTTCAATTCAATGAGCTCAACAGCGGAATTAACTTCTTACTGTAAACTTTCTTACTCATCCCAAATGCTGTGCCTGAACGGGTCTCCCATTCCACACTGACTGCCGATTCCAGTCCGTTACTGCGAGACACGGTGAGAAACGCTCTTCCATTGTGTTCTTCTACTGTCATACTGTCCAGAGTCCTGAAAAAAAACACACAGAGGTATTTATTACGTAGGTCAGTTTGAGCTAACAATGGTGTGGAAGACAGTATATGCATGTACCTGTTGAATGACGGTGATATTCTGAAGAGCCCTAGAGGAGCCTGGTTCTGCAGGACTGTGATGAAAGTCTCCAGTGAGTGTCCTAACCGTGCACCTCCAGTAGGACTGGACAGTGTAACAATGAATGTTTCATTCATCTCTGGCTCTGCATCCAGAACAGCCCAAATCTCCAATGTCTACAACCAAAACAAAATGTACCCTGTTACAACCCTATGAAAAGTCTCCTTTTTGGCAAATCATTGGGTAAAATATGCAGTTTCTCTACAAAACAATTCCTGGTACTGTAAAATGCCTATTACACAAATAAATATCATACCTCAAATCTGACTCCATCCTCAAGCACCACAAAACCATAGGAAGGTGTGAGATCATCAGTATAAAGAGATCCATTGGCATCAGTAATGGTAAACTGGACTGTTACAGTGCCAAATGTGCCCTGAGGAGGGTCTCGTATGATGTAGAGGGTAGCCACACTCTCCCCAAGACCTGATACAGAGGTGGGCTCTCTCAACAGGAAATGCTCACTATTATTGAATGAAATGATTCCATTGCCATCATCATTGGCCAGAATAGTCACGGTAGCTATGAAAACAAATGATAATAGATTACAATTTGAGAGTAAAAAAGTCAGTGAACATGGTGAAGTTTCACTGTTACCCAGCAGACAGACCTGAAGTGTTTTCTCCTAGTTCCAGCCCTACAGATGGGTTTGCTAGGATTAGCTGGAAAGTCTCGTCCCCCTCAGGTATGTTATCATCTAAAATCTGCACTTCTATTAACTTGTGTCGCTCTCCATCCTCGAAGCTGATCATCTGCATAACATGCATATTCAGTGAATCATGATCATTTATGATGCAGTGAGATTTAGAATTTAAATTGTGACTCACTGATGGAGTGACATTAAAATCCAGACCCAACTGAGCCTCTAGATTCTGGGCATAGAAGAACAAGGATACATTTCCATATGTCCCAGCATCTCTGTAGGCCACCAGAGTTAAAACCCTGATCGTCTCATTTACAACATAGCTGAGGAATAAAAATATAATTAATTCCAGAATCATCTATTTATTTCTCAAAGATACTATGCTTTGTGTAGGAAAGTTAGGTTTTGATGATCGTACTTTATGTTTTGCCAGCCAACAATCCCTTGGATTCCATCATTAGCATCAATGCGAATCTCTGCGATAAGACCATCAGTATCTGTATAGACAGGCACATCGTCAGGCATCACATTCAAAAACACACACACACTTAAATGTAGTGGCCACTGGTTTTGGTAGACGAGGAAAGTCAGGGTTATTATTCAACCTTAATTACTCAAGCAGTTTTTGATTAATCTAAACTGACTATATTCACAAAGCACTGACAAATTAATTGTCAATTATTTTACAACACACTGTTCTCCAGGTTCTAAATATACCACAGGCAATAAACAAAGCACTACAGCATGTCAAGATGCGAGTATGTACCATTACCTTTCAATGTATAGTAAATCTCTAGGAAATGGTGTGAAACAAGTTTGGAGACGAAGAACGCAGACAATATGAATTATGATCGAAATGACACAAAGGAAGAAAAACAACCTTATCAAATGTAAAAACTGTGAAAATGAACAGATGCAGAAAAGTTCAGCAACGTGGCATTATCTTACTCAGTATGGGTGCAGTGGGGAGGGTGGTAATGAGAACAGCCGATGTTATATTGACAAGGAAAAACTCTTGCAACTCAGGTATGTCATCCTGTTGATGAAACATATATGATTCATGATTAATTCAAATGTAAATAATGAAAATCTAAACATGTCTTATAACTGAACTTTTTGTCAACAACCAAATTAACCAAGAGAAATGTACTTAATGCTAGACCCTCATACATCTAGAATATTGATGGGTATGGACAAAGATGTTTGTCCATCCTGCATAATCACAGAACTGGAGACATGTTTAAAATCTTGTCCTGGTTCAGCCAGAGCTCCACCAGTCTTTGTGAGGTCCTGCAGAGAACCTCTCACGGTCTCAAAGCTTATATTCACAGCGCCTGTGGAACAAAGTAAAAAAAAAGCTTACATCTCCATAGTTTGGAACAGCATTGTGTTTCTTCAGTGCGACTAACCTGATGCACCAAACTCTCTATATATGTAAATCCTGACAGTCGTGTCTTTTTCCTCTGTGGTTATCATCAGGGAGGAAGGGGCGATGCTGAGCAGGCCAAACGGCTCATCACTAGCTTTCACACTCACCACTGCTACACGAGCCTGGACACTTAGAACTGCCATGCCTGTCTTGGTAACTCCTGGGAAACAAATGTATGACAATGATCTGCTCCAGTTCCTAACAGAATGCCCCGCCCACAACATTACTATTATAAAACAACTTTTGCTACAGTAAATGTAACAAGACAACAGGACAACACAACAGAGTTTAATAAATATTTAATTAATATGACTTAGAGCCTAATTATCTTTAACATGAGATTTGTGTAATGTACAGTACTTGAAACCCTTGAGGAACCACTTCTGTGTGTTTCTGATAAATACCGTTAGTTTGTATATTCAACAGAATAACCCTGTACTCCTGTCTTTCTTCTGGTGTGGTATCCTCCAGCAACTTCAAGATTATAGTATTATTTAGCATACCCTGAAAAAACAGAAGAGGGAACAGAACGTTAAACCAAAAACTAATCTTCAATCCATTGTAGACCAATAGATTTGCAATACATTGGCAATTATTTTAAAAGGTCGGTAAGACTGGCATTAACCTCCAATGTTGCTGATTTTCTTTATTACCTCAGAGAAAAAGAGAGTTCCGGATATGTCTACAAAAGTCATTAAGACTTGAGGGCCTTCAATCCTCCACTCCACTGTGACATTTCCAATAGCAGGACCAGTTCTCTCAACCAGCAGTGGCAATCTCTCACCTGTTAATTAGTCAACATTTAATATCTTCTTTATTTTCCATTTCCTCCTGTTGCCTAATAGGTGATAAGGGGTGCACAATTGGTGAATATTGGTTGTTATATTGGGCTTGATCACCCATAAGGTTTTAAAAAATATGAATAATATCCCTTCATCAGAGTATGTGTAAGCATTTAACACAAGTCTAGGCCTACCAAAGCTAAACCAAGTGGCTTTACTAGGTATAAAGATCCTAGGGACAGAATTCTTGTGTTCTGTCATGCATGCATGACGACACAAACCAACTTCTTCAATGTACCAGCTGTTGGTCTTCTCTCATGTCATCATCGTTGTACTACATTACTGGTCTCTAAGGAGCACCAAACTGAAACCTAATCATCCCATTACAATGCATTTTAAATGCCTCCACAGTAGTACCTGAGACCGACCAGACCCATCAAGATAAGAGTATTTTGCGACCAAATGGGATGTAGGGAGATGAACTCTCTTTACTCACTTTGGGGACAGACATACAATCCTAATTACATCTATACAGAAATTTACATATATTAATTTATATCCTTTCCATGTATTGATGTTCTTGTTTTTATGTCTGTTTTAAACATTAATCCAAAGTATCCATGAATGTGTGTATAACTACTAGAATTATTAGATTTGTAGTAACTATAAGCAATAAGCAATAGGATATTTTCTACTCCGGTTTTGAGGCCAGCTCTATAAACGCTCGGTTTAATGGGCGTGCCGCATTGAAGACTTTATAAGTAAACGCCCACTGCTTTGATTGGATAGCAGTTTGCGTAGTTGGAGCCTTCTGTGAATTTGGTTAGAGACGTAGCGTTAGGTTACACATTAGCACCATTCACAGTTTTCGCACAGCATTAGTATTATCTGGAGACCTCCTGTGATTTATAAATGACCTCCCCACATCAGTATTTCATGTGACGCATTCACACGGGATGAATTTACTGACTGATTTCCCGGATGTGATGTCAAGGCTTTGCGTATAGTTTGTATAGCCTATATTTATATTGCGTGTAATGATATTTGACCATACCTGTCAGCATTTGAGACCCGTGATCACGTACCGGGCAAAAGATCACCGCAATCACGGGTCTAAAATGTTACGAGCGTTTCCATGATAAATAAACAAACGGGAGACTCCCGGTAATTTACGGATATCACCCAGCACCCGAAAAAATACCAAAACACTTTAAAACAGCCTCCATTATTCGCAAACGGTGGATAAAACCTTAAAAAATTATATATGATCCCGCCAAATCACAGAGATCCTGATTCGCACGGGCTTAAGATCACAGACAACCTCTGCAAGTATTGCAAATGACTAGAGGTCCCCAGGTAATACTAATCTCGTCCGAATAGTGCTCAGGGTACATCAAGTGACGCATAGTACAGAAATGTTTTACTCACATAAGATTGAGTATTCAATATTGACGACACAGCACTGCATTTTAATTTTAGTCATTCCACAAATCCAGTGTCGATCTCTGCCTTGTTCACGAAGGAATCCTCGGAAAAATTCAACGAACAAACGCTCCATGTTTTTCCCACACGAGCTTGAACGTCTTAACAATTAAACTTTAACCACGCATTACTGATGTCGGAATCCGAAGGAAGGTTATGCAGCGACAGTGTTCTTCCACAACCAGCGATGGCACAATATTTAGCTATCTTTAACGACATGTTTGTTTATTGCTTGCTCGCTCTAGTTTTTATGGAAAACCGGGGGACCCCCAAATTCATTATTTTAGACCTTATTAGTCCCTTAAGGCTTATGAGGGGTCCGGGACCGCCCCCCCCCCCCCCCCCCCAATTCGCCCCCTGCTAGAAGACTTCATCTGGACATTTTCTTTCTTTTGGTGGGAAAGACATGCAAATATCATACTTAGTCTTATTAATGGATGCATAGAGCATCATAAATCCTTTTAACAAAGGTGCTTTAAAAGTAAGAAACATATTTTTGTTCAGGCTATTGATCTTCTGAATATCAAATACTGCCATAAATCCATGCTCTGTTCTTCTCTCTGCTTCAACTTCAAACTTCTTCCAACGCTAAACTGTATGTGTGTGTATGTTAGATTAGTATGTGTCTAGTCTATTAGAATTTTGATCCAGATAAGTTTAATCGATCAGACTCAATTTAATTCATCCCAATTTGGGGTGATATTTGTTTCCCTTACAAAGGGTAGTGGAGAATATATTACTTATAATTGTGATCAAAGCTTATGATAATTCTTACAAATTTGGTGAAGAATAGTGTTATTCTGTAATACTGTTCCTCATTGAATCCCCTACACCACACATGAGGAATTCCTACATTAGAATCTAAATTATGTATTATGCTCTTAAAGCCTCCTGTAGTAAGGAAAATAAATACATTCCTCATGCTGAATTTAGTGAAGTAATGATATAATGCCCAGCTACTACAGACTGAGGAAGAAAAGCTAACCACTCACCCTCTTTGACAATAACGGATTGTGAGGCTGTGTGAAAGCCCACCACACCCGCTGCATTGTCATTTGCAAGGATAAGGATGGTGACTGCGTCCGAACTTGGTAGGATACGGCTACCACCCTCAGTCCTTACTAATCCAATCTGTATGGTCTCATTGTCCTCAGGTTCCATGTCATCTGTGATGACAATCTCAAGGGTCTTCTTCACATCACCTTAAAGGAAAAGAATGAGGTCAACATGATTCAAGTTTTATTGCAGGGGGATATTTTTATATTTATATTTTTCATGTTAATTTAAGTTTAATTTGTAGGGGGAGTGGTGCATTTATTTATATATTTTATATTGCTATATACTGTAGGTTTAATAGATTTCATTTTAGTTTAGTAATTATTTTCAATTAACAATGTTGGTGCTTTCAAAACTTATTCTACTTTAATACTAAGTTTCTAATTTCTAATTGACTTTATTTTACAAAATTATAAACAGTAATAGTAAAATCTATTGTAACAAGACTCACCCTCTGCAAAGATAACTGTCTCCCCCATTCCACTGAAGTCAGCATTGGGTGTGGCAGTGCCCCCAACATACTTCCACTCAACTGTCACCTGTCCCATACTGCCTCCTCTCCTCTCAATAACCAACAACACTGAGGTTCTTGGTTCCTCTCTCACCTCCAGATACAGTCCATTTTCAGTTGCATTGGGGCTAATGCTGTAAAGGAGAAATATTCCAAACGCATCTCCATTCATCCCTATAGTTACCACAGCTGTGTCAGGCTGCTGTAAAGCTGGCAAGTTTTTGGTAGCTGTGGTCATGTTGATCAAGTTAACGCTCAGGATCTTAATCAAGAAACTCTCATCCACCTCTGGTAAAGAGTCAGTCAAGATTGTTACAGTGAGGTTAGCCATCCCTGATCTGTCAAGCATGACTGCCGTCTGGGCGGTCATGGTTATGTAGTCACTCCCGGCAACAGCCTGTGAGCTAAACAGTAAAGTGGCGGCTGTGTTATTTTTTAAATAGGTGACAGTCTGTTGGGCAGAACTCAACTGGTTGGTCCCAGATGTTACCCAGAAGCAACTTGCTCTGGGGGCGCTGGTGTAGCTGAAAGCTTGACAAGCTCGCTCTCGAAGACAGAACGCTGCACAGAAGTTCAAGATGTTTGTAGCTGAGGTGATGTTAATGGGTCTGCTAAGGGCAGTAGAAAGAGCTCCGGACAATGGAGAATCGTAGTAAAGCAAAAGGTTCCGGTTATCCTTCAAAGCATTGCTTATAACATCTATCTCAGAGGTGCTGTAAAGGATCTCGAGCAAGCCAAATATACCACCGCTAGGATGAGAAAAATTATAATAGATCAACATGTTGAGTAGTTCAAAACCAAATTTGTTTAGCAGAAATAAAAAAACTGACAAATTCCAAACCTCCTTCTAACTGTGATGTTGGCAATATAGACCCCTTCCAGTGGTTCCTGCACACGGTATACGGCTTGCTCAAAGTACACAGTTCCGTGTGGGTTGTCATTGGCAGGAACGATGATATCAACCACTTTCTCAGCCCCAACGTTCCCACCATTGGAAGCATTTATGAGTTCAACTTTTATAATCTAAACCAAACAAGTTTTGATTTTAGTTTTAGTCTATACAAGTTTCTTATTTCCAAAAACCCATAAAAACAATCACCTCTTCAATTTCAGGCACATCATCAGCCAAGACCTCTACTTTCAGTGTCTTTATGGTTTCTCCAGGAGCAAATCTGACTTCACCAGACGCAGGTCGAAGGTCACCAGTAGCAGGTCTACCGTTGACAGTGGCTCTCCATTGGACAACCACATCACCTATAGTCCCTGCGTTTCTTACTATGGGTAGAGAGACCTCAAAACCATTCATCGCTGGTTCCTCTATTGTGACAGGCACAGCCTGAAAAACTAACAATCAAAAGATGCATTAATCACTTAAAAAGGAATGTGCTTTTTAATTGACGACAAGAGTGTCATTAATAAGAAACTAACCAAAAGATCCATACGGATCATCTGAGGGCAGGATGGTAATGACTGTCTGTGTGAGCCCTCCCAGGAGAGCGCCCCCGGTGGTCTGGTTGAGAAGCTCAATTCGAAAGGTTTCCTCAAGCTCAGGCACCCACATCATTGATGATAAGAATAGGGACGGCCTTGCTGCTTTCTCCTTCCAGCAGAACCACATCAGAAGAGGCCACACTGTAGTCCTCTCCTGGTTAATACATTCAGACAGGGGCGTAGCCATCATTTCAAAAGTGGGGGGGACGAAATGTCTAGTGTTATACCTGTTTTTTTTCAGTTAACCCTTGTTTAATTGACAGGTTTTATTTTCTGCCCTAACAAACCTAGGCTGTCTGTTTCTTGTTTATTCAATTTTAAAAACTTAAAATAAGTACAATGATGACATTTACGCATTTGGCAGACGCTTTTATCCAAAGCGACTTACATTGCATTATCCTATACATTTTACATGGGTATGTGCAATGCCCTGGGATCAAACCCATAACCTTGCGTTGTTAACGCGATGCTCTTACCACTGAGCTACAGGAAAGCTGACACTAAAAATAAGTGCATGTTTCTCCAGGCAGCTTTTTTTTCTCCATATAATGAACATCAAAACTTGCTAATTATTCAACAAGAGCAATAGGCAGAGTCACTCAACTCATTTACGCAGCTTGACTTTTTCTTAAAAAAGGAATGAAGAGTTTTTTTGCCGCTTTGAACTCATCTCGAACCTCTATGAATGATGGATACAGCGTGGGACCGCGGGTGCGAGCCCGGGCGTGTCGTGACGTGACAAACATAGAAACGTAAACGTCATGTATAAACTATCGTGTCTTTTGAATTTTAAATCATTCTGCATTTATATACTGTAACAAAATTCGTAGATAGGGAAGGAAGGAGGCAGGAACCGGCAAACATTTAAACGTTTAATAGAAGAATAACAAAGTAAATAGACAGCCGGCAGCCCCTCACGG
Source organism: Triplophysa siluroides (assembly GCA_006030095.1). NCBI lineage: Eukaryota > Metazoa > Chordata > Actinopteri > Cypriniformes > Nemacheilidae > Triplophysa > Triplophysa siluroides. Next base: position 528,117 of record VCII01000198.1, on the reverse strand, counting down.
ACGACTGCCGGCGACACACACAAACCCCAACTAAAACCCAGGCCTGGTCCTCTCTCTTGACGGTCCGGTCGCTCGTTCCCTTATGCCCCCGATCTCCTCCGTGATACGAGACCAGTGCGCGTACAGCTGACGCTCGTTATCACTCATGCACCGGCCTCGACTCACGGTCTAATCCCGCCTACTTCACTACATATAAATTGGTCCATTAAAACCTCAACATGGCGAGAACACTGTCAAATGAAAAAGTGCGGGGGACGAATCTACTTTTTATAAAAAGTGGGGGGGACATGTCCCCTGCGTAATCTATGCCCCTGCATTCAGACATACTGTATGTCAGACATTTAACAAATGTGTAAAATGTAAAGTGAGATTCATTGGTTCATGGCCATTGCATAATAGGGAGGTGTGCTTTGTAGACTACATATAAACATCATATTCAGTTTAACTATCACGTTATTCAGACAAAACAGGCCAACATCCACCAAGTTCATGTGCTCCTCATGCATGTCGTATACTATAAATAGTATTGTCAAAATAGTACTAAATTGATTAAAGAAAAATTTAGATTTGTGTTAAGTTAGCTTTATTCTAAAATAATATTTATTACAAGTTAGGTACATATCAAAACAATAATAGCAGTGGAGTATGAATCTCCCAAGATGGCAGCGCAACATGCAACATATGGCATGAGGTGAGCTTCACACTCTTAAATGATCAAAGTGACGATTCTAGATTATTTTTGCTTTTTTTTTTATATAATATATAATATAATAATATGAAATATGATATAATATTCTATATCTATTTGGTTAGGCATTTAATGCTGTAAGTGTTCTGCATTCAGTGTTCCAGAAGTACCAGGGCATAAAACTGAACTTCTATGCAATATAACAAACGCTCCCTTCCTGTTCATTTTAAAAATACATTTGATTAATAATGTTGCATCAAATATATTATAATTGTTACCTGAAAACATGGTGGATCCAGAGGCAATAATGGGGACCCTGGGCAACAGCCCCCGAGGTGCCCCCCATCCACCCACCTACCCACACGCAAGAATCCACTAATTTAAAGATTTATATATTAAAATATTTATAAAAATCAGCATGTACAAATATACTATTTTACAAGAATTACACATTAACAGGACACTTTTGTAGAAAATAACACAAAAAACTACACTTCATCAAGTATTTTGAACAATTAGGCCTACTGTAGTTAAAGGGCACTGCTTTCTGTTGTAATGTTACATTTCTTGTTTTTATGTAGTGAAAAATAATCACCAACAATTTTTTTCTAACAGGTGTAAATGTTGTGCGTGCCACAAAGTGGGGGTACAGGGACATAAAACCAATGTATAGTTTGCATGTATGTATTCACATTAGGTGACAATGGAGCAATGTACAGATTTTCAGGAAATTGGGACTTTAATTCACCAAAGTGGCATTCACCAGATTACAATGTATTGCCAGGTTATTTATAAAAATAACATGAAACGTTATTATTACTATTTTAACTGCTAGAGAGATGCACTAAACAGACGGGTTTCATTGAACATACAGCTATTCAAACACTCTTTTTTTAAGCACAGTATGTGTATATTCTTCCTACAGACTCCAAAACGATCACATAAGTACTGCGAAAACATGACTTCACTTAAAAGTACACATATGTCATGGTTCCACTATCATGTCATGTTTTATTCCTGTCTCGAGTGGAGCCATGGCATTGCCTGATGGTTTTATGTGAGAAAGACATAGTTCTTTCTCGTGTCGCGTCATTGTTCCCGCCATCTCGTTCCTCGTCAGCCTCTCCTTAGTGCTTAATCCCCAGCACCTGTTCCTCGTTATGATCCTGTGTTTGTCACCCTTTAAAACATCCTCGTGTTCATTGTCTTGTGCTCGTTCATTGTAAGAAGTTCCTGGTAAGCTGTCGTTGTGCTCCATGAAATTCTTGTTACCTTGTTCCTGTTACCTCGTCTTAGTAAGTGTTAGTTTAGTGTTCTTATCAAGTGTTTTTTTTTTTTCATAGTTTAGTCAGTCCGTGTTCTTGTTGTCTGTTTAAGTTATCCTGTATTGTTTTCCCCCTCGTGGGTTTTGTTTTGCCTTTTGTATAGTCTTGTTTATTGTTTAATAAATACCCTTGTTTACCCCCATGTCTGAGTCCTGCCTGCACTTGGGTTCTCCTGCCATGTCTCTCCCCGAGATCCGTGACAACATATTAATTGATTCCTATAGCGATGATGACACTAACGCAAACGCAGGTTTGGACCTTAAATAGTGCCCTTACCACCACGTACTATTAGCATGCATTACATACTATACCATCTTATTTCTGACGCATGTCATGTTTATATACCTTTATTAATCAGTGCTAATCCCCCCATTTGTAGTCGCGCTACAACAATGCTGTCTGCAAAGTTCCCGCTTCGATCTGTTTGAAGATTAAAGTATACAAGGAAGACGAGTAGCCTCATAACACTCACTTGTGATTGGCTGAATGTTAGTTCACTCAAATCTTTGTAACAAACCAGATAACATGGGCGAGAATGTTGGCGGAGGTGTGTCGAAAAGTGCGGGGAAGAGAACCATTTTTATCTGAAAGTGGGGGGTATTCCCGCACATGGTGCAACGCCTATTTACCGCAGATGCGTGAATGAAATCTTAAAAAACATATACATTTACATTTAGTCATTTGGCAGACGCTTTTATCCAAAGCGACTTACAGATGGGGTAAACAAGTGCGTATGTACATTATCAAATATTTATTTTGTATTGATGGTTTATTTGGGGCCCCTAAAGTCTTGGTGACCATGGGCACTCGCCCAATTGCCCATATGGTTAATCCGCTGCTGCGTGGATCCATCTTGCGTCCTTGAGTATGTCGAGTCACTTTCAACCAATAAGATTCCATGTAAGAGGTCGCATTTTCATTGGCCCGCCACGAAAACCTATACCTGATTGGTTGACTTCTTTTGACAGTTTACAATCCCAGAAAACACAGGTGGAAATCTCGAGAGCAAGTGTACCAAAGGATGTGTGAACGCATGGCAGGCCTTTTGAGTGCGCACACACTCACTGAGCGACAGCAGAGAACATTCATAAGAGAGCAGCGTATAATAGGGAGCGCGCGCTCAGTTTTGTGCATGAGCAAAGGAAATCGGCGTGAGAGCGGAGAGATTCGCGCGCTCGTATTGCATGAAGGCGCTCTCGCCTTGTAATAACGCGCTCGCGACATTTGTCATTAAAATAACGCCATATGTTCTGTGCATCCCGGCCACGAGTGCACCTGGCTTCTGAGAGAACAGTTCGCTTTTGTGTGCAGAGTTTGGAGGAGAGACGTGAACTGATATGGTTGTCAGTCAGCATCAGTCAAAATTGTTTGCATTGGATGTTTTTTTTTCTTAAAATCATTTTGCAATGTAGCCTATAATAACAGTTTTCGTTTATTTGTATTTTAGTTTATAGGCCTAATGTGGAATGACACTTTTTAATGAACTGTTTTGTTGTAGGGGTACAGAGTAATTTACATTACATTCTTTTAGCATTCAGTTATAGGCCTACTTAATATAGGCTATTCATGAAGGGAGAGGGCTCAATTATTTGTTTTAATTTACTTTGTTTTGCTCAATTTTATATTAAGTTGTATTGTATTTTATTGAAAAGACAGACAAATTATAAAAAGCACATTTTGACTATTCAGTTTGTGCAATAGTGAAAAAATTGGCTTGATAAATAGAAGAAATGCCAAAAATCAAGTACTACCAAAGCCCCTCCATGGAAAGCCTGCCACCTTAAGCTAAAAAAAAACTCGTAACGACCAATTCTATCTCCGCGGCTTCAGCGGATTGGGCGGAACGCAGGCAAGAAGACGAGGCACCAGATATGATTGGCTGAGGTGCCTCTCGTGATCCATGTTAGCCTTTATGCTCCAATTGTAAGTATTACAGACCCATACATATCCCTATCACAGGACAATATTTGGTACTACCAGCAAAAACTAACTCAGAATGGAGAGAGAAAAGTATGCGTTAGCAACATGTTATGTTTTGTCAGACTAGTTTTTGCTACTCTAACGTTAAAGCTGTTATATTTGTTATACAAAGAAATCATCAAAGAAATATGCAGAAGCACTAGTTAAGATATACAAGTTATAAGAAACTAAGGAGAAACTTTTTACATTATGGAGTATGCAGGTTTAGAAATACTATAGTTAACATATGATTTTTTTTAAGTTAAAACATCTCAGAGTTTTATTATTATTATTATTTATGACAGGCTTTATTACGGAATAAGCAGAAAGAACGTATTAAAATAATTAAAGACAGGGTTAATTTAGTTTGTTGCGAGATAGAGTATGCACTTCCCAATAAAGTTTAGTCATCATGAGAAGGCTAAAGAGGTTATTTAGTTTTTTTTAGGGGTGGGGGATAGTACTGTAACTAGTAGTGTAACTTATTACTTTTGAAATAAAGTAATCAGTCATTTGATTACATTTCCAGAGTAATTTGCCCAACACTGGTTGTAAATAATCCCTTTCAAATGATCTCTTGTATCTGTTATTGTTGCGAGTTAAAAAAAAAACATGTAAGCAATGTTGTTATACATATGAAACACAAAATTCGCTGTTCTTGTATCAAAGATGTCATGTTTGTTGTTTGAGATTAAGTGCACAGGGGCTATTTACATACGCAATCACACAGACGTGTTCCTCAAAGTTTTACTAGTGTGGGACAGCATCTCTTTCCCTTTTCAGGAAATTGAGAAGTTGGTCAATCATGGGTTGTTTAAAACATGCCATATAAATAAATGAATTAATTTAAAATATGACTATTACTCACCAACTCTAGCAGTCATGGGGACAGCTCTGAACTTGACAGACACATCAGCAAAAATCCCTCCAATACGTGTTACATTAATAATTGGGCCGGTGTAGTACTCAGGCACGCTTACGGCTGAAGAAGACAGCTGTAGCACCCCAAAAGCATCATCACTGGCCTCTATAATAACCTGGGCCACTGTGACATTCCGTGGTCCAAGTCGAGGGGATAGAGTAACTAGAAAAGCAACAATTATTTTCATCTTAACTTTTTCTAAAAACTGTTATTGCTTAAAAAAGTTATTAGATTAATTAAAGCTCTAAAGTGATCTTTACCTGGTCTAGGTTGTAGTCCTTCAACCAATGAGACATTTACAAGTTCCAAAAACACAGACTCCGCCCTCTCTGGTTCCTCATCATCAAGCACCCTCAGAGTCACATTAACTTCATTTTGATATGCCAAGAACATCACTGATTCCAGGACAGGAACAAAGTCATTGCCTGCGCTGGCCCGACCTACTCCTGGTGTGCTGTATGGAACTTCATCAGTGTCCCTTAATGTTCTGTATGACACTCTCACTTTTCCCATTTGGCCCTTTCTCCTCTGTATGGTCAGAGTAATAACAGCATTGCTTTCTGCTACACGTGCCGGCCTGCTGTCGTCAGAGAATTCAAAGAGTCCATAAGGGTCATCACTGGCCAATACAGTTAGCATGGAGATGGTTTCATTTCCAAGCCGACCATGAGAAACATTTGTGAGGTGGACTTTGAAGCTTTTGTCAAATTCAGGGATGTCATCTTGGGAAATCAGTAGGTAGATGTTCCCAACAGTTTGGCCCCCCTCAAAGGTAACGTTCCCAGATCTATAAACAAAATCTCCCTCTGAAGCAGCATCTGCCTCCCAGTATAATCTCACATTGGACAGAGCGCCAAAGGTACGAATCACCTGAATAAACACAAAGGCTGATTCATCATCAACAGAAACATTTCAGAAGCTTGGCAGACCCCAGAACAAAATGGAATAAAAATGGTTCCACGGCCAAAATTATAAAATGGATGACCACAAGTACATGACAGAATTAAACTATTAATTTAGGTTTAAATGCATTATGTATATTAGCATGACTGACCTGCAGGACTACAGTACTTCTACCCTCCTCGGGCTCTGTGCCATTCACAGCCAAAGAGTCAGCACTGAACTGAAAGACCCCATGAGCTTCATCAGAGGCAGCGATGGTAACAGTGATGCGAGAAGCAGCACCCAGGTTAGCTTCACAGCAAACAGAAACCAAACTTTTAATCACATTGTCAAATTAACAAGGAAAAGAACCGAACAGACCACAATCTGTACTTTTTTGCTGCAAAAATCTGTAAAAAGTAAATCAGTACTTTGTTCCGTCTTGCTTTCCAGTAAAAATAACTAAACATGATTGAAACAAGGTACGTATAGAAGCAAAGCTGCATAACAGTTTCTTTCGAAGTTATTTTGTCTCAACCCATTGGCAAATAGTTTTTGTCTTAAGTTTAAACATAAATGAATCACAATTTGTGTGTGGTTTATACACAAAACAAATACTCAAAATATATTTTCTGAAAACAAATATTCTTGCCCTATAAAGGATTGTTCGTGTTATTTATTTATCTTGTTTTTAAGAATGTTTTTCTTCATTGGAAAATGAATGACTGAAGTTGTCAGTGAATCCTGTAAACCCAAATAAATGGACATAACTGTAGCCCCCACAGCCTAAGCACAAGCACCACTCTTATAAAAATGCAAAAATATTGTAAACTCTTGTAAATCTTTCACATAAATGAACATATAGGGCCCTATTTTCACGATATAAGCGCATGGTCTAAAGTGCAGGGCGCAAGTGCACTTAGAATCCACTTTTGCTAGTTTACTGATGGGATTCTCTTAATGAATAATGGGTGTTTTTTGGGCGTAAAATGCAATTAACCAATCAGAGTGTCATCTCTCATTCCCTTTAAGAGCCAGTTGCGCTCGCGCCATGGCAGATTCGCTATTTTCACCGCAGAATTTGCAAGAGCAAAGACTGGACGCTTCTCCAGAGAGGAAACGCATCTGCTCGTGCGTGAGGTTAAAGCACGTGAGCAGATCATCTACATGACAAGCCGGATCTCTATCTTTATGTACACAAATAATATTTTACATTGTAATCCATTTATTTTTTGGCATGGTTGTGTGCTGCTGAGCTTCCCTCTGTGTAATAAGTATAAAATGAAAGCGCGTTTAAACAAAAAAAATATTGACTTTAGACCAGGTTTGAGTTGGTCTATGGCGCAGTCTATTTTCAGTTCCTCAAAATTGCAATGCGCCAACACTGCGCCTGAATACACCTCTTTTTTAGACCAGCACGCCCATGAGTGCACAAATGAGCACAGGACGGGAAAATGAGAATTGTGTCGGGCTGAAACTAAATATAAGAGTGTTTGCTTTTCCCACATCTCTGTTGTTATAGGTCACAGGCCTTGGTCACTATGTAAACAGCTTGGCAGAAATCAGGTTGAGCTGTTTAATACAAGTCAGTCTACAGTGAAGTGTCTAGGAATGTCTCATTTGAACAATAAAGAGAACAGCACCTAAACTTAACTACTTTAAATATAGGACTTACATAGTTAATCTTGCATAAGGCATGACCCCAATACACGTAAATCAACGGAATAAAAAACACTTGACTGAATTTAAGCTGAAAGGAGGCAATGACTGAAACTAAGCTGAAAGGAGTATTTCAGTGCATTTCCAGTCAACTCACAAACAAATTACAGCTTTTAAACCCAAATAACTAATAAGTAATAATAGTATCTATAATACTATCAATAATAATAATAATAGTGCCAGAGCTGTAGAATGATTTTATTTACATACTGTTCTTTTATAATTATTTTCTAATTGCAACCAGCCATAGGTAATGGTTTATTAATACCGAGAATAGGACCTTAAAATAAAGTTTGACCAAAGTATTGAATGGAGGTTGGAGAAAGCATTGAGGAATTTGGAAAAATGCATGCAGTCTAAAGAACCTTACCATGATGATAGAGAAAAGATGGAAGAAAGAAGTCATTGTCACTCTCTCCACTTCCACTGCCCTCGCTCACTAAAATCTGGTCCACTAAAGGTTCACAGAGAAGCAAGAAGCAGCACACAGGATTCACACCACAGACAACAGGAATCTCACACAAAGAACACATTGAAATCACAAAGAATTTTCCATAATCATGCCCAGACTGCATGAATGAAGCTCTTAAGAGACACTGCATGCAGACAATATGAAGGGAAAACTAATGAGTTTAAAATAGGACAAGTCTAAAATTGACACATAATGTTTCAGTTTTTAGTGTAATGTACCCTTTAAATAGTTCACCCAAGATTTGGCTACCACAGCTACTATAAAGGTTTTATCCAAAGGTTCTGGCTGAATAATATTTACAAATTCTTCTTTCATTTTCCACAGGAAAACAACAAGGCATAAAATGTGAAACGGATGTAAAATGTATTTAATAGAGATGGCAGAAGAGGAAAAGACTAGTATTTCCTACACATTGTAAATATCAGTTGAGTTTTCTTACCTCCTCCATTTGGATTATAGAGTTCCACTCTGAAGACTTTATCCAACTCTGGCACCAAGTTGTCTATAATAGTTACATTGATGTACTTGACTCTCTCACCAGACAGGAAGTCTAGAAGCCCCTCTGTGTCCTGTCAGAAGATGAAAAATATTTGCAGTTTTGACCATACAAAGGTTTTTCATTAAAGAATATTGGTATCAGCCAATGACTCTTTCCTGTATTCCCCCCAAAAAACATACATGGGCTCCAAAAAGAAGCTTGAACAATTTTTGACACTTAAGATATACAGTTGCATAAGGCACAAACTATCTAAAGGCACATGTATCAGAACTTCCTATACAAAATACAAATCTTTGTCTGTTTAGGTAAAATCTTTAGTTATTAATGATAAATTAATAACTTTAGTCAAATTAATGATATTAAATGTAGAGAAAATTAAAACTTCTGTGCATCAGATATTTCTCCTTATAATAATGTCTCCATTAGTGTTTCAGAAGAGATCTCAACAATGTCACATACTGTGCCCAGATTTGCCTTTCTTCGCATAAGCTTGTGTTTCCGGTCTGATGCATTTGCATTTATATTAATGGAAGTCAATGGAACAAGTCGCCACCGCCACTTAGTGTGACCCCACTGGTCCACCAACCAGCAAAATGATTTCTAATTTGTAATAAAAAAATATTTTTATTTGATTTGATAATTAAATTACATTGAGGTTCTTTTTACATTTTGTTCAAAATATTGTAGTACAATCACAATCGTGAACCCATTATTGTGCATTGAATTTTGAGCTGAGTGTATCATTGCACTCCTAACATTTATTGTATAATAATTTCAAATTATTTAATGCTAAAACCTAGCTACTGTAAGCCTAAAACTATGTGAATTATTTTGTTTGAAAAGTACATTGCATAAGTCCCATCTGTTTTTTTTTCAATATATATATATATATATATATATTCAATATAATGCAATTACATCCATGCATTTTTAAGAGTCGCTCATTTTTGCTAAATGCTTTAAAAGGTGATGACTAAAAGAGATATACACTTGGGTCGATATACCTCATAGTCTTCTGAACCAACAGCTGAGACTGGAGATGTACGGTAGGCCACCATCACTCTTCCCAGCAGGCCTTGTGCTCTGGCCACCAGCAGACTGAGCACACCAGCCTCTTCCTCAACAGTGACATGAGCCTCTGCCGGTGCAGGTCGGATCATTCCCACAGGCACTGGGATAGTTTGAAACTGCAGCAGGCCTGAAATTCCAGTACATGGTAATCAGATTTACTATCAACGAATAGTTCATGATGATGACTATATGGCAATATTAAATAAAAAAAATGTAACTTAAACATTACGAAAGAAAAATTGTTTATCAATATACCATACGGATGGTCACTGGCTTTGATGGACATATTGTTGATGGCACTGTCTGGATCAATGCTGGCACCGCTGGTTGGAGTGGAACCTGGTCTTCCGTCACCTGACTCAGCTGAAACCAGCCTGACCCGGAAGTGCTCATCCACCTCAGGCAGGTCATCATTTAAAGCGAGCAGGTTTAAGACCTTAGGAATGAAAGAGTCAAATATGAAGGTTATCAGGCACGTGCAGACGGGCGGGGGGCGGAGGGTGCTTGAGCACCTGCCTTTTTGGCCCTTAATGGCGAAAGTGCCCTTTTGTTGAGGAAAAAATTGTTTTTATTAAAGGCCCTTTTGTGAACGCCTGCCCAATCTAACTATTAGAAAAAATAATTAATAATAATTTAACCCTACATTAAATTACCCCCGTGATGACCTTTCACCTGACCACCTCATCTGGAACGCCCCCTCACATTCAGACGCCTTCAGTTGTTTAGCGCCTTTTCCAGGATACAAACCATTCGCGGCTGTCGCTTTCAGCGGAGCGGTGTGCTTGTCTACTTATTATTGTTATTATTATAACTAGTATTAGTATTTTACAAGAACGCCAAAAAATTTTTGTGTGTGTTTGTGCCCTGAACTGACGTTAGCTGAGCAGCTAATGCTACATCTACACACAGCAATATATAAACAAAGGTGCAGGTTTACTTCTTGAATCGATCTTTGCTGTTTGGGGGAGAAAGTTTCACGGGCGTCGAGGGGTCTGGTCTTGATGTTATTTGACTAAAACTGTTAATACTTGGAAGTATTATTATTACAGTGTTTACGGTAGAGCCTTCAAAACAGTTATCAAATACTGGTTAAACAGGCTTTTCTCTTCCTCCGAATTATACTCATCGGTGTTGTTTTTCGAATCATCATTATCATTTAAAAAAATGAATAAATTCAGAAGAGGGTTAGAACAGAATTAAATTTTTTATATGACAAAACTATATTTTCTACAACAGTAAAGACAGCAGCAGCAGCAACATCCCCAGCAGCCCCCTCAACATCAGCTGCTTCTTGTAAATTATTTCAGCCCACAGTGTTTTATAGCATATTGCCTACAACCTTACAGTACAATATGTCATGATACAGTGGACAAGTTTTTTTCCAACAGTGACCATGTCCTGCAGAGTTTACTATAACAGCTGTTGTTCTGTACATCAGAGAGGAAACCTTAAAGGGACAGTTCACCCAAAAATAAAAAAGACATCATCGTTTACTTACCCTCAGATTGTTTCAAACCTGTATACATTTCATTGTTCTGCTAATCACAAAGGAATTGATCTTACGCCCATTGACTAATACTATTTATTTTCCCTACTATGGCAGTAAATGGGGGATGAGATGTGTTTGGTTACTGACAATCTTCCAAATATGTGTTCAACAGAACAAAAACATTGATACAGGTTTGGAATAATCTGAGGGTGAGTAAGCGATGACAGAATTTTTGTTTTTGGGTGAACTATCCCTTTAAGGTTTGGACAATTTAATTCACTTCAGTTTCTAATCCAAGACTATTAATAGCTTATTTTATACTTTTTAAACATTAGAATGGTCTTTTCTGTTTCTTTTTCAAAACTGCATCATGACATTTGCTGCTGTATCAATACGGAAGCATCCATATTGATACATGTATCAGCAAGGAATTCATCACGATATAAAGTATTGATGTTTTGATCACAGCCCTATTTATAGCTTTGTTCCATGTGCCCCTTTTTTACTTTGAGCACCTGCCCCTTTAAAGGTCTCTGCACGGCCCTGAAGGTTATCATGAACAAAGTCTTTCCTAAGGAGGCTGTTCAGTTGTACATACCTACATGGTAACAATTGTCAATAAAACACCCCCACTAGATGGAGCCATACATTAACAATTTGGCCTCAACACAACATTCAAACATTGGTATATTAAGACATATTCATCCAGTTGTCAGGATTGTAGAATATATGCATATGCACATGAAGAGCATTGGCATAACAAAACCAATAATATTATTTTGTTGAATTACTTCTAGGCCATGTTTTTATGTAAAATGACAACTATATACAGCCGCGGAAAAAAATAAGAGACCATTCAGAAAAATTTACTATTTACAGGTATGTATTTAGGTAAAATTATCGTTTTTGTTTCATTCTGTGACCTACTAACAACATTTCTCCCAAATATTAAATAAAAATATAATTTATATTTGTATTTATTTGCAGAAAATTAACACTGGGGAAACAGGTCAAAATAACAGAAAAGATGCTCTGTATTTTTTCAGACCTCAAATACAGCAATGAAAACAAATTCATATTCACTTCTAACCTGTACGACAGTAATATTTTTACATATATTTAGGAAAAGCTCAATAATGATTCTTTTATATAATAACCTTGATTTTTTGCACAGTTTTCATGTGTCTTTTCATTCTGCCAGTCTTCCAAGTTTGTTGTTGGATGACTTTATTTCACTCCTGAGGTTTGATTTTGTTGAAATTCAACAGACACTGAACTGGAATGACCCCAGTACATCTAGAAATTACGATTTGAAATTAAAATTAGGAATGGTCTATTAATTTTTTCCACGGCTGGATATGGGTTGTTGATGTGAAATGGCATTTTCACTGTCACACAAGATAAAAATAAATATGATTAGTATTGTCATCATTTAAAATGCAGTAAATGGTTAAGCATATCATCTTACACGGACCTGTTGTAATAAAACTGCTTTGTTATTAGATTTTTTATTTTATTTTGAGCCAATTCTCAAAATGACCCTATGGTGTGACTGTCTCAAGCATGGTTCAGTAAATACAACTTTTATAAATTAAAAAGAAAAGCATAAAAATTGTACTAAATACATCAGGCATAATTTTACAAGCGTCTATTTTAGTAAATGTAATTGTCTTTTTTTCATCCATATATTTCTAAAAGCGTAGGAACGTGATACATTTTGTCACTGAAAACCATGTCCTCTGGTGTGACACCGGATCCTGATTTTAAATCTGGCAAAACAACATTAATTTTCTAAAAAGACCCCATTCAAGATTATGTTACTGAAGCCCCTGTGAGGCACATGACGTGTGTACATGGTGAATTTTGTCTCAAAATTGTTGAAATATTTAACTTTTTTGGAACTACTATAAAAGTCTTAAGTTATTTGGTCCTTTAGTGTGACGCCCCAAATTTTTTATAAAAAAACTATATTTCAAACTACATAATCATGCAATATTATGCAAATTATTTTGCTAACTGCTGTTGACAGGTTAGCTAGAAACAGCAAGCTGAGACAAAAGGCTGAAACGTCCTTTGGTGTGACAGATAATGTCCATTGATGTGACAAACTGTACTGTCACACAAGGCATTAAAAGCATTTTAAACAATTTGATTATAATTGCTTAACTGTTTTCTTACTCATTTTTGATCATTTGTGGTGTTCTCAAATTTAATAGTTGTATGTGTAATGAAAATAAATAAAATATGGTCCTTCTTTGGTTTTGAGAAAGAAAGAATTGAGGGAGAAAAATGAATGGAAGAGAAAGCAAATGGATCTATAGAGAGAAAATTAACAATGATTCACTCAGAAGGGAGATCCTAAAAGAATGAGACAGAAAGAAAATAGAATCAAAAGTATTCCTTATAGAAAGAGCAGCCTTATACTTTATAAATTAATTTGCATCTTAATGAATATAGTTTGAATAACAAAAAGCTGTGCTGTGCAGTAGGGGAGACACTAGAAATGTTTCAGTAACATACTGATTGACTGAATCACTGACAGAGAAAATGTTTTCTGTGGGAAACAATTGAGATTTTTTTCTTCCTTTTTACCTTAGATTGTAAGGTTTTGTCTATGAATTTTTAAATTAATATCTATACATTTTTTTGTTAAATAAAAAAATTGGAATACCTCTTACTTTCTCATTTAATGCAATAACTACCATTTCTGTCCTTTGGTGTGACAAAATGTCCTATAGTGTGACGCACATAAAGAACCACACGTTTGTTTCTATCTCCTAATATCTTAAAGAGCTGTTAGGGTATTGCAGTTAGGGGAGTTATAGTCATCACTCATCTTAAAATAGCATAATTTTAAGCAGTTTTGAAATGATGACAGCAAATTTTGTCTAATATTTACTGAAGGCAAGTAAGTCATGGGAAAAAAATATGTAATTTCAAAATTTCAAACTAAATAAATAACACTTAAAATATGAGTCTTAAGGCTAAAATACACACAAGACTTTTGCCCAGATTTTCAGTCTGGACATGTTGCAGAAAGTCTGCGCCAGTCTGCAGATTTGATCAGTTAGTGTGTTTCTATCTGAAAATTTCAAAAAGTCTGCAAGTGTATGATGTCTAATTTAAAAAAAATCTGTTCAGAATTAAATCTGTTCAGAATTTAAAAGTCTTGTAGTGTATTCCAGCCATAATGATTAATATAGATCTCTCTCATGCTATTTGTATATGTTTGTAGCGAGGAAGGCGGGACGAGAGCCGTCAGACAAGGAGGCGGGGCCGGTGGCGTGAGTGATAATGGGTATCTGCTGTGTGCGCACCGGCTCCGCATTTCTGACGGAGGAGATCGGAATCATAAAAGGGACGAGCGGCAGAGTATACATCGAGAGATGACCTGGCCCGGACACATGTTTATGTTTATATTTATGTTTGTGTGGCTGCCGGCATTTTACTTCCGTGTTATTGTTTGTTTATTTTTATGATTAAAGTTTGTTTTAAATGTTCGCCGGTTCCCGCCTCCTTCCTTCCCTACTTTGAACTGTATTACAATGTTATTAAGAGATTTTTTCATTCTAAATTCTTGTTATGTCACACCATAGGACATTTTAGTAAAAATGCTAAAAAAATTGACTAATTTAGATTTTCTGCTACCTCAGATTCCACCCTACATAAATAGGGGTATTTTTTCTTCAGAAATGTTTTTTTTTTTTTACTGCATATTTGTTAAAAATACTACTCATGTATAAAATACTATGTGTCACTATTGAAACATTGCTCTGTTTGTATGAGCGTTCCCCACGAGTCCACACAACATCACTGGCTCAACCTGTGTGATTTTGGGGCGGTACTATACGTTTGCCACACAAAGGCAAATATGACAATGGATCACTTTAGCTTAGTAAACCATAATGGTTGTTTACAAATGCTTGTAATATTTTTATCAAGCAATTTCTGGTTTTCGGTTCTCTATTTTTCTCCATATATATATTCTGGTATTTCCATTCCATCCCACCAATTAAGTATCAATCTCATTTCCAGCAGTAAGGTATAAGAAAGCAGACTTTATTTACCTTTGAATTCATGTGTACAGTAAGTCTTAAAGCGGCCCTAACACACGCGGTTTCTGCCAATCTCATTTTAATTTTGAGTACCTATAGAGCAGTATTGCATGCTTCGTATCTTCAAGAGTATTTAGTTTGATCACATTTATAAAAGATAGATACAGCTGTACGATTACATTCGAAATCATACAGCGCGTGCGTGGGGGGAAGGGTAGGCTGAACTAAAGCACTTGCGCACCCTTTGCCAACAAAACACAGACATCAGTTTCATTCACCACACGGTTCATGTCCGGCATCTTTCTTCTCTCTCCCTCTCTATCAGTTTCAAACGATCTCCAAATCCAGCGTTATATCCACCGTTTATATAACATTCATCACCCAAATGCAGTTAACAAACAAACACCTGAACTTCGCGAACGTATGCTTTCTCTCTTTCTCTCTCTCCCTCTCTCATACAAGTGAAAGTGACATCTGCGCATGTTCCTTCTCCTCTCTTTGCTGCTGCAATGGGCGTGCCACATGCTTTTCCGGGAGAATTGTCCAATAAGGGACTAAGAAAAATTGTTACGAAACCGTTTTATATGTTCGAAAAAAACTTTCCGAAACCTGTACGATCGCTGGGGGAGTGTATCGAGGACAGAATGACCTCAATGTTTTATCGCTCTTAAAGTGATCCCAATGATATTCTTCCTCTGTACTTTTATAGTTGTGGTGTGGATGCTATTCTCTTAAGATTAAGATTAAACATCTTTATCTATATAGTTATTGTCATTGGTGTGAATTATGGTCCTTTAATCTCCTGATATTATAAGAAAAACATGAGGTGAAAAATACTCTTTAACCCAGAGCAAAGTCTGATCATGACCTTCCTCAATAAAAAATCCTAATAATAACTGATTGAGAGATCAACCTTGTTACCTCAGAGCGCTGGCCTGGCAGGAAATGGATGGTGCCTGTAGAATTGGCAAAGTCTGAGGCATTTGACAACTCTGCAGACGAATCAACTTGAGTGATGGTGTAGTTTACATAGACGTGGTCCAAAGCACCCCGTGTGCGCTCCACTACACAAGAGATTGTGTAGCCCTCCTCAGATATCTGATAAGAGGGGAGAAAGGGTATAAGGTCAAGTTAAGCCAAGTGTACATTAACAAAATTCTCATTTCTAATAATTTTAACAAACTTTTACACAGTTTGTATTGACACACCTGTAAAATGCTAAACTTTAAAAATAAAAGAACAGATGACAGAATTAATTGTTACTATACTGTAACAGGACCATTAGGTGCTGTGGTGCAAGCATCATATTCTCTGCCTTTTACTGCTTAGTCATGTTTTCATTTGTGGACAGCATGAGAGAAAGCTAATGCCACAGTGTCACTACCCTGAATAATTGAGCAGTCTTCATCTCTCTAAAGGAATTCACTAACCACCTGCCATATTAATCGAACAAGTCATTGGAGATACACTACATCCAATCTCCTTGAAGAGATGAACGCACACCTGCCATCAACCCAGGCGTGAAGACAAATTAAATATACATTGAGACATGCTCTCACAACTAGGGGTCATGTTACATGTGATCGGGGGAGCTAAATCATACATAAGGAGGCAGCCACTAAGGCCCTTTTAAAGTAATATTATTAGATTGTAATTTCACAAAGTGTAATTTTTCCATAAATCTCCAAGAAATTAATTGATATTGCAAAGTTTTATTGAATGTTTTGAAGAAAGCAAAAATGTATTAAATACGGAAGTGTACATCCAGCTGGTTGTACTAGCAAAATAACCCCAGCCTGGTGATAAGGACCCAGTTGATGGGATTCATATCACACAAATACTTGCCACATGAGCAAATAATTGGGCAATATTGATTTGCATTTTTTAGGGTCAAAATTCTTCAAATCTGGAATAAGAAAACAGACGATATACTGTACAGTATAAGATAAGCGGTTTGTTATTTGTGGATGTTATACATTTTTCCACAAAGTTGATTTAGGGTTAATACAGGCAAAGAGGCTGGTGAAATATATCGTAGAACTTATTCTATCTCAAAACCTGTATAACACATAATGTTGGCAATCACTTGGCAAACAAAGGTCTTAAAGGATCAGTGTATAAAATTTAGTAGCATCTAGCGATGAGATTGCGAATTGCAACCAACGGTTCACGAAACGCGCTCTGTAAAGCTGTTTGTCCGTTTAGGGCTACTGTAGAAACAACATGGCGAATTCCATGCAAGGGGACCCAGAAAAAGATAATTCTAACATAATAAGAAGTCCATAACACTTCATTATGTAAGGTCTTTATACACATCTGAAGAAATAGTCATGTATATTATATTCCATTTCTGTCATTAGATCCTTCAAAAAAATACACATTGGACCTTTAAAAGCACAACAACAAACCCCTCCCCCCCGGACCTCAGGGAAATAATTGTTTTCACTTCACAACAGCTAAGTCTTAAACTTAAATATAAATCTGAAAAATAAGGTTTTTTAGCTGGATATTTTTTACTTACATCAGGTATACATGTCCCGGTGAAGCCAAAGAGCCCATTGGCGTTATCACTCTTCATTACTCTGAGGACGGCAGAAGGTCTGGGCATCGACAAACGGGCACCACCTTGAACTGCCACCAGCTGAAGGTAAAAAACCTCCTCTCCCTCCTCCTCTTGATCGTCTCGTACCTCAACCACAAACGACTTCTGTTTCTCTTCCTGTCTGTAAGTTAGGTATCCAGACACGTTGCGGAGATCGATCTTGGCAGGTTGGCTGTGGAGCTCGTGAATCTCTGAGCGGCTGAGACGGCTGGTGTACAGCCGAAGGTCTTGTATAAGACCCGTGAAGCGCTGTTCACCATCTGGGTTGGAACCGATCCTAATGGGAGCAGCATCTGCATAAAATAAGTTACATTAAGATGTAAGGATAGGTGGCTTGATGGTTAAAGTACTTAGCTGGTAAACTGCAAACCAGCATTTCTCAAAGCGTGGGGTGGGCCCCACTGGTGGGGAATAGAGACATTACAGGTGGGGAGTGACAAACGGGAGGAAATTGGGTCATTTTTATTTAATCCTTCCTCTATTGACCATACACTCAAAACAAAATAACGATACATTTAAATGTAAGCCTTATATAAAACAACATCAGACTGGAACCATAGTAGCCTTTGAGAATGATTTTACGTCTGAATGTTAATTGAAGCTGCACAAAAACTTTAGGTAACACTTCAGTATAGGGGGCAATTCTCACTATTAACTAGTTGTTATTAGCTTGCCTATTATTGGCATATTGGCTGTTTATTAGTACTTATAAAGCACATTTTCTGCATGACCATACTCTACATCCCTAATCCTGCCCACACCTGAACCTAACAACTACTTTACTAACTATTAATAAGCAACAAATTAAGAGTTTTTGGGGGAAAAAGTCGTAGTTAATGGTTTGTTAATATCGAGAATTGCCCCCTATACTTAAGTGTGACCAAACATTAATGTGGAGAGGCGGTAGCGGGTATAAAAGTTAGCAATGGATTAGGGTTGGGCGATGTTTGCCACATTAGCATCGGACGATGGCTACATCGAAACATTGCGATGGACGATGACATCATCCTGCGGCGTTTTAAAGTGAGGCGCGTCTGGCACAAGCTGTGCAGAGACACATCTTTATACAGGACATTGTTCACATTGGAACACATTGGCACATTGGAAAATTGTTCAATTAAGTCATTATTTTTCTTTTATTGCACACAAAATGTATTCTTACCGCTTCATAAAATTAAGCTTGAACCACTGTTGTCCCATATAGACTAGTTTAACAATGTCTTTGGTAACTTTCTGCACTTCAAGTGTATGTTGTGTTGCTGTCTATAGTGGGTCAGAAAGCTCTCTAGCCTCATCAAAACTATCTTCATTTATAATATTTTTTCATACTTAATAGGTTGTTATGCAGGAACTAATGCAGAACAAATGGTTAGTGCTGCACTTTCACTGTAGTCATTACTGATAAACTAATCAGCAAGGAAGAAATTAATTTAAAATAATTATTTAAAATAACTATCCATAATAAATAGTTATTTAAAATAACTATCCATTAACTACTCACTAACAGTTGCGAAAAATAATTTTGCCAGTAAATAGCCTATTAAAGATACCTGTTTGGTATTAGGATTAATTATATAAATAGTTTCAATTAATTTTAACAAATTATTTTGGAAATTTCTTAGAATTCTCCATACTGTGATATTTTAATTTATATTGATTCAAAACAAATCAATCTATGGTGCTTTTCAACAAAAATAGTAAAAAATAATCCCCCTCTTAATCACTGTATTGTCACTAATGTTTCTGTGGTAAAATTGAAAGTTTTTCTTGTCAATCAATCGTTACAGTATTGTAACCACAAATAATGCACTGTTACTTTGAGGGGGCGGGGCATGAACATTATGGGTAATGGCCCTGTTCAGATTGAATGCTGCTAAAATGCTAAACCACATCTATCAATTTACTTTATTGATATATTCAACATGAAATCGCTGCTGTCTTTTTAGTATAAATGATTTATACAGACAGATGGAAGCTACAGAAAAGAGAAGCAAACAAGACACTGTTACAGAAACAACTGGAAGCTAATAACAGAAACCTGGTGTAACAGAAACATGTGTAACTGTAAAGTTTTTGTTAGTATTTATTAAAATATATCTTTTGTGTCCATAAAAATTTAGCTCTGTTCTTGTCATGGTTCCACCTCTCCTTGTCAGGTATTTCTTGGTCTAGAGGTGGAATCATACAGGATCCTTTGTTTCCCTAGTCTGCGTCATCGTTGCTACCCTCCTGTTTCCTAGTTTGTGTTAATTAGTTTATCCCTTGCACCTGTTCCCTCTTGATTTGCTCCCCTTTAAAACATCCTCGTGTTCTTTGTCCTGTCTGGTTCATTGTATGAAAGTGTACGTCTTACCTCATCCGTGTCACAGATAGTCCTTGTGTTCATGCCCTCGTCTTGCCTTGTTCTCATACCCTGTGTCTAGTAAGTGTTAGTTTTGTTTGTTTTCCAGTGTTTGTTTTATAGTCTAGTTAGTCAGCGTTCTTGTCCTTGTTAAAGTTTATATTTTTATCCTGTCTTGTTTTCCCCCTCGTGGATATTGTTTTGCCTTTTGTATAGTCTTGTTCTTTGTTTAATAAATACCTGTTAACCCCTTCATCCCTGCCTCTGCCTGCTATTGGGTTCTCCTGCCTTGTGTATCTGTGCAGTTCGTGACAGAATGAACCAGCCAAACAGAACCCAGCAGGCAGCCAAGGTGAACTGCTTGCGGTCCCGCCAGGCACGCCTCCTCTGCGGTATCCGCCAAGGAAACGATGACCTGGATACCTACGTAGGTAGGTTCCTGGATGCCGCAGAGGAGGTGGTCTTTGGGGAGGCGGAGTTGGCTGTGTTGTTCAGCCGCGGCCTCAGGGATCCTCTGTCGCCAGCGGAGATGAGGATGCTGAGACCGCTGGACTTCGATATTGTGTGGCGGTATGCCGTGAACAGGTCGGAGTCCGGGGTCCCAGTACAATCCGGTTATCCATCTCCGCTGGTCGCTATCCCGGAGGGTCGTACCCTGCAGGTCGGGGTTATGGGCATCACCGTTCCCTCCGCCTCATCCGCAGCAGCTTCACCACCACCGACTGGTCGCCGTGGCAAGCGGGGGAGGAGAACGTCTTCGGGGTCATCCTCGGAGGCCTCCAACCCCGAACCAGCTGTGCCCTTCACCTCCTTCCTTCAGCCGACCACCAGCCGGGTGGTTCGGCTGAAAAAGAAGAGGCAACGGAGGGTGGTCCCGAGTCCGGTGGTCCCGAGTCCGGTGGTCCCGAGTCCGGTGGTCCCGAGTCCTGGTCCGAGTCCGGTGGTCCCGAGTCCGGTGGTCCCGAGTCCGGTGGTCCCGAGTCCGGTGGTCCCGTCCGGTGGTCCCGAGTCCTGTGGGTCAAACCCCATATATTTTTTGGGGGGGCGCCGTGGGGAGGTGACGGTCCGAGCGGCCAGCCCGGCCGCCGATTCCTTTGCACCAAGCCCGGTCCAGCAACCGGCACCAAGCCCGGTCCAGCAACCGGCACCAACAGCAACCGGCACCAAGCCCGGTCCAGCAACCGGCACCAGCCAAGCCCGGTCCAGCAACCGGCACCAAGCCCGGTCCAGCAACCGGCACCAAGTCCAGCAACCGGCCCGGTCCAGCAAGCACCAAGCCGGTCCAGCAACCGGCACCAGCCCGGTCCAGCAACCGGCACCAAGCCCGGTCCAGCAACCGGCACCAAGGCAAGCCCGTCCAAGCCCGGTCCACAACCGGCACCAAGCCCGTCCAGCAGCCCGGTCCAAACCGGCACCAAGCCCGGTCCAGCAACCGGCACCAGCCCGGGCACCAAGCCCGGTCCAGCAACCGGCACCAAGCCCGGTCCAGCAACCGGCACCAAGCCCGGTCCGGCACCAACGGCACCAAGCCCGGTCAAAGTGTAGCCCGGTCCAGCAACCGGCACCAACCGGTGCAGAACGCTCGGAGAAGCCTTCCACCGTCCAGCCCGGCATTCCAAGCACAGAGTCCAGCATTCCAACCGGCACAGCATTCCACCGTCCAGGCATTCCAAGTTCAATTGTCCATTTTCCACCCAAGTCCACCAAGCCAGCCGGCACCCCAGCCGTCCAACTTCCAGCATTCCAAGAAGCATTGTCCCTCCGGCATTCCAGTTTGTCCTGCCCGGCATTCCAGTTCCAGTGTCCTGCCCGGCATTCCAGCCGGGGTCCAGCCCAGCAGTCCTGCCGGGGACAAGAACAGTTTTCCCCAGGACTTCCCCTGTCAACCCCAAGGGCTGGAACTTCCCCACCTACCCCTTCTGGACTTACTCTTGTTTTGTTTATTATTTTATTGTCCCACCCTAACCCGTTGATTTTTCTTGCCTGTCTGCCCCTTGTCATGTTTGCCATGTCTTGTTTGGTCTTGTCAGTGTCCCAGTCTATCTTGTCTTGTTTGTGCCTTTGAGGAGCATCAGGTTGCTGCTCCTTAAGGCGGGGGTTCTGTCATGGTTCCACCTCTCCTTGTCAGGTATTTCTTGGTCTAGAGGTGGAATCATACAGGATCCTTTGTTTCCCTAGTCTGCGTCATCGTTGCTACCCTCCTGTTTCCTAGTTTGTGTTAATTAGTTTATCCCTTGCACCTGTTCCCTCTTGATTTGCTCCCCTTTAAAACATCCTCGTGTTCTTTGTCCTGTCTGGTTCATTGTATGAAAGTGTACGTCTTACCTCATCCGTGTCACAGATAGTCCTTGTGTTCATGCCCTCGTCTTGCCTTGTTCTCATACCCTGTGTCTAGTAAGTGTTAGTTTAGTGTTTGTTTCCAGTTTTTTTTTTAGTCTAGTTAGTCAGCGTTCTTGTCCTTGTTAAAGTTTATATTTTTATCCTGTCTTGTTTTCCCCCTCGTGGATATTGTTTTGCCTTTTGTATAGTCTTGTTCTTTGTTTAATAAATACCTGTTAACCCCTTCATCCCTGCCTCTGCCTGCTATTGGGTTCTCCTGCCTTGTGTATCTGTGCAGTTCGTGACAGTTCTGGTGTGTGTGGATTGTAAATTACTACAAGCTTTTGTTTTTACAGTACTGTTTTATTTATTGTAATACTAGGGGTTTTCATTTTTAATTTCCTATACCCCAGAATTGCTTTTTATTAACAGGGTAATTAAAAATAAACTATGATTTTCACTTCGTAATACTGTTCCGCATCATAATTACTTAATACTAGGGATGCACCGAAAGGAAAATTCTAGGCCGAAACCGAAAAAGAGGAAACCAAGGCCGAAAACCGAAACACCGAAAGAAATTAGGCCAATTATTAGTACCCTTGCATTTATGGCTATGACTGTGTACTAACTTAACCATTGCAATTGCATAAATATTAAAGTTTCAAAGAATAAATCAATTACAAATTATGCAAATATTTATTTAGCACATTGCAACAATGCACAGTATAAAATAAAATTCCACTAAGATGTTTATCTTGACCCCACTCATGTGTATATTAAATAATAATGTACAGGCCTACTGGCCTGCTGAAAAGTTGTACAATTAAATGTTCTCTCATGAAAACAAAGTGCATTTAGGTCAAGTGCATTTTACATTTTTCTCTGTAGGACTACTACAAGAAAGTCTATTCAGAACAAGTGCAACTGCTTAAAGATACAACAATATTTTCTCTGTAGGCCTTCAACATAATAGTGTATCAAAACAAAGACTCCCATGGGCCATATGTTAACTGTAGAACTTTAACAACAACAAATGCACCAAGAATTGCAGATGTGCAAAGTTGATAATAAGTAGCGTAAGAATAGAATAACCTACTTATTCTGTCGTCTGAAGCGCTATGATGTTCATGAACGGAATTTGGAAAAAAACGTTTTATAGTTAAGTTATGAAAATAAAAGCCCAACAGTCCAATATCACAAGTAAAAAACACTTTACAGTGGTAAGAGACTTACTCTAATAACAATTTAGTAAAAAAAAATCCTAGTGTTGAAGTCTATAAAAATACTGTACAAAACCGTTGGAATAAAACGAAAGTAAGGAAAATGGTGCAGCGCACATCTAAAGAACGAGAGCTCTGCCATTATCACTACACAAGGAAAGTGACAAACATTACGGACATCAACTAATAAGCAGTGAAGCAAGTTTTACGTTGTTTATCATGTGCATAGTGTCTGGACTTTTGATCCGGCTCGCGTGAGCAGTGGAGCGGGCATTACTCCTGGTGCTGTAGACTGAGAGCTCTGTCATCTCACGAAAACATTGTATAAAAAACTTTGCATGCCATAGTTTACACAGGGACTGGCGGGGGAATGTGCATTAATACTTCTTCATTCTTCATGTTATGTGGTTTAGTTTGATAGGTGAAATGTCTTTCCCGCGTCACAGCGCGACATCCGACGGGTTTTCCCAAATCGCATCACATGTCTAGTCAGTCAAATGACAACGACACGCAGATCGCTTCGCGAGCATATCACGCTGAAGGGAAACGGGGGTTTACAAATTGCACTCATTGTAATCTGCCAGAATGACGGGCGGCCATCAGATTTTTCCGTCACTGGTAAAAAAAATCTGTCAATGACAAAGAATTTTGGGGATTACGCGACCTCTGGTTCACACACGTAAAGGAGTATTGGTCGCACTCTAGAGCCCTGCGGGTGCATGCAATTTAGGAGACGCTTTAGTGCTGCGATTAAAGGAATAACGTCCGCAACAGATGCATCAAAGGAGCGGTATCTGTTTGTGTCATCACAACATTTCGGCCGTATTGATTCGGTGATAAAAGTCTTTCGGCCGAAAACCGAAAATGCACTTTTGGGCCATTTTCGGCCGAAAATTTTCGGTGGCCGAATATTCGGTGCATCCCTACTTAATACTGATAAGACCTGAATAATTATTAAGAAGTTACCAAGGTTTTCACTTTATAATAATGTTCCGGATCATAAGTAATTACTTAATACTGATATGGTAAGACCTGAGTAGACTAAAGACAATCCAAGCCAGTCTATGAACTATAGTGAGCAGGTGGCAAAGAGAAAGGGTGCCATGTCAAGACTCTATGATGTGACAGCAGTGAAATTAGGGGAAAAAGGGGAAGAGTTCATCCTCATTGGTTACACCGGCTTAAAGCAGTAACCTCCTGACCACCAGAGAGACATTCAAAGGCACACAACTGTACAAATTGAGGAAATACGCTTCACACATAGCCTAAACAAGACCATTCAACACAGGGCATAACTACCAGTCAAACTAACAATTGAGAAGCTAGCAATCTCAGATATTCTTTCAGTTTGCATATATTGATTAACTTGATTGAAGGCAGCAAAAGAGATGTAAAGAAAGTCCTTGCAGGGGGCTTCATTGTTTTCGATTACAGAATGTCGGCCGTCTTTAACACTGCTAACAATGTACAGCAGTGGCCTAATGTTTGCTCATGCATGTCGTCCTGTGAAATCCTAAACAATGGCACAGCTCTTACCAGATGTGGACCACAAGAATGGGGTGAGGAACCACCTCTCATTGCTTACTTAAGCAAGCATGAGGAATTAACATGCATTTTAAATACATTTAATATGGCAGAGGCGATTTCTAAATTTGTAGTAATTTAAAAGTAATTTAGCCTAATTTAAAAGGAGAATAAAATAAAGACTGACCTTACTGCATATGCAGTTTGGGAGGAGAGTATTTAAATTAATCACACAATGCAATTTACTAAGGTTTGTGCCTGCATTGTTATCTGCGGATTTATTTAACGCCCAAAAAAAGCTTAATCCTGCGCTAATTACAATACTTTTAGTAGATTGTGTTGGTCATTAAGGGAATGGAATATTGCGCCTGGGTTTTTCAATGTTAGTAAATCACCAACAGAAATTTCCACACCCATCTGCATTTTTTTTTATTTGCGCTCTCATGGTATTTTGCCCTGTTTAGTAAATCTGGCCCTTTGTTTTCTTCCAGCTGTGCACAAGAATTAATAGATAAGACCACTACAGATGCCTGTACAGATGGACGCTTTCAACAGAGGGAACAAAGAAACCGGGACCAAAACTGAAATTTGAAGCTGAAATTCAAAGCAGTTCGACTCGACGCCGGTGATCCTGGCGATTTACTCTGAAATGTTGCGTGAAATTGAGTTTCCTGATATTTATTTTGTACCTGATTTGAATGGTGGGGGAAACACACAAAGTATAAACATTATACTGCAAATTATAAGCAAAACACCTGTAGTGGGTTAACAAACAGAATTTGACTAAGATTTACAAATTTTTACGGTGTTGTTGACAATACGTTAACTTTAAATTTGTATGAAATACATCTGCTTAGAATGTTAAAAGAAATAAAACGGTGGGGAAACGTTACATTTAAGCAACATATACAGGTGTAAAAAAGTAGGTAGAAAAGGCTATATGGTATGGTTAAAAATTGCAGCCACACATTGGCTTTTTTCTGTTTTCAGCAGACTTTAAAAATAAATCTCAGATCACACAACAACTTAATCCCGTTCGAAATAGAGTACAGATAACTGTAAACACAGCTGCATTCAGTCTTTCTGCCATTCAGTGGGCGTGACTCGCTAGACTTTTGTGTGCAGTGACGTCTAATGCATACCATCAATATAACAATGATGTCATTACTGACATTCACTGTAGCTTTTGCATAAAAGCATTCAAATAATTTAAGTCAAACATTTATATTACATTTTTATTTTAAACAAGAAAGGGAATGTGTGAATAATATTGATACATTATTTTAGTCTACAAAGATTTAGTCTATAATGTCATTAATGTTAGAAAAGAAAGATATGAAATAAGAATAGCACATTATTGTAAATTAATCTTTGAAGCACCTAGACACAGGCACATTATCATACTGAACAATACTGATATACTTTTCAAAATTACTACAATTATTTAAATTACACACTTGACATTTTTAAGTTAAAATTAAAACTAATTTAGAAAAAAAATACTCACCGTTAATAATGGCATCTCCCTTTAGACTTTTAATACCCCCAGGCATTGGGATCCCATCCAGATAAAACTCAATAATTCCATCCTCTACAGCCACGATGACATGAAACCATGAATTATCCTCTACAAATTTAGAAGCAGTAGCTCGTGCCACCTGTGTACTATTAGATCCAGTGGTTGTGTAATGAAGCAAAGCAGTAACATGGGACTCATTGGTTTGAACCTGAAGTCCATAATACATAGTTCCATTCCCACTACCTTTAGAAGCAATAAACCCATCCCTATTGGGCCTGGGCATCAGCCAAACTGAAAAAGTGAAGTTAGCCAAGGTCTGAGGAATCTGCAAATGGGTATCTGGACTAATGGACCCGTAAGCTCCAGGAACTCCAGAGAAGAAGAGTGCATCAGTGCCTGCATGGTGCCTCCTGGCGTGTGGTCTTAGCTCTACGGCCTGAGGAAACAAGGCCATCAATATCAGGTCTTCCATGGGTGGTAGACCATCTGGGTAAGCTCCTGACAGAATTTCCCAGGCCACACGCACATCTCCGAAGGTGCCTTGTTGGCGAAGTATGGTAAAGGAGGTGACATCTGTCATGTCATCGACCGATAAGACGTCTTCTGCCACTTCCCGTTCCAGACTATTAGGGTCAATAGAAAAAACTCCAAATGGATCATCATTGAAGGGAATGAGAACAGATGCATTCAAATCTTTCAACGCCAGTTTTCCACCTTCACCAGGATATCCACCTGCAAAAGACATATTCTTACATGAAGAAAAATAACAAAAAGACATGCAACAAACAAATCATAAAATTTAGGAATAACAATAGGAATGTCATTGTCTTAACCTGAGATGTTCATGAGTCTGAGCTCATAGAACTCATTGAATTCTGGAAGCTTGTCAGAGATGGCTTCAAGAACAATAGGTTTTGACTTCTCTCCGGTGCAAAATACTATGGAGCCAAATGTGTTCAGAAATTCTTGGTGAGGTTCAAGGTGGGTGTCATTGGCAAACAGCTGCCAGTATATTGTAACATTACCAAAGTGTCCCCTTTCTCTAAGAACACTGGTGGTAAAACAAAAGAAAACATTGTTCATTACAACACACAGATTATGAATATTTATATACTGTTTTGTCTAAACCAAGTAACCAATAACATCCATGTCTTGTTCAAGTATTCCATTAGAGGTTATGGATAATTTGGGACTCACTAGAAGTTATTAGTTCTTCCCTCTTCCACTGACTTCTGTGTAGAATCCAAAGAGAATATTCCATTGGAATCATCACTGGCCTCAATAACCACTGTAGCAGTGTCTTGACCATACACTACCGCATCACCTGTCATAGTGCAAACACCCACATAAACACTGAATACAGTAATAGTATCACTTGTAGAGTTGCTACTGTATGTTGTTAGATTAATGACACTTCAGTTTGACAGATTAACGATGAACAAAACAACAAGACTTTACGCAGTCTTCATTACATCTATCAATAGTAAAGGAGTGTTTTAAATTTTGAAAACACGTAACATTTGTTTAACATTCAAACATTTTAGCTGTGATGCTAGACGTCATTCAAAATTATGAGTTACAAGCTAACCACAGCAATCAGTTTGTGCTTGCAAAAGCATACAGTATCATTATATAAATACAGTGATACAATCCCTCGCTGTAAAACCACCAAAGGAAATGATCTTGGGTGGGTTTGCTTTCTGAGGTACAGGACAGTTCTGTAATTAACGTTCTACAGTGATCCAGCCCTTTTCACAAATGTGTGTGTGTTCCACAATAGAGGGATTAGAGAGGGCTATTGAGACATGGCCTCTGTGGGAATCAAAACAAATGTTTAAGGGGTGGGTTTATTGGCTCTACAGAACACAGTTGAAGAGCAGTATTTGACGTGCGTGAAATCCGTCGACGCATCGTATTATTTACGTTTTCTGCTGTAATGGCAGTTTCTTTTCTCGGGCGTGTGTAAATTAATCAGCAGAACAAGAGAAAGTATAATACACCCGACAAACAGCGATCACAAGCCTCGGACGCAGTAAGTTTGTGAATGGACAGAGGATCATCACAGTATGGACACGCAATCACAAACGGACGGAGAGGGGCACGTAGATGTAGACTTTCATAATGAATGATTTTATTTTAACACTACGTTTTACATTAACGCTATTGTGCTAGTGTAAGTTAGTGTATGTGAACCTTGCTGTGACCCTGCCTAATAGGACGAACTATCATGAAACCACCGTAAAAGCACCTTTTAAATCATTCGATAGCTTTATGCGTGGAATAAACCAATATAGCATAATTAAGAAACTCTGACCTCCGCTGGTGCTGTCATTTGTTTTAATCTACAGTCAGCATGCGTGTGTACGGTGAAGGTCAGGACGTTAACGTCACTCTTTCTAAGATGTTCCAATGTTTTCATTATTCTTCATAATCACAAGATGATAATCTTGGATTTATTTAAAATGTATTTTGCTAGAGACGGTGAATTACTCGCTGAGTGTAGCTTAATTTATTAGAAGCACCGGAAGCGGTCTGTTGTGCGTCTTCGCTTTAAAACTTTTTTAAACCTCTGATTTAACTGTAAACTGTTGGATATGGATGCAATGCAAGTGTTAAACATGTTACATAGCATCTCTTTTTGTTGTGTTCTAACCGTTATTTAGTTTGGGGAGCAAAAGGATCCCCGCGACTTCAGAAGGACAAGGTGCTTTAGGCGTATCATTGTGCGTCCGGGATGCGCATAACTGTAAATAACGAAGCGAAGGCATTAAACGCATCATTCTGAGTTCTGGATGCGCATGCGCGCTTTTATGCCACTCTGCATTGGAGTCTTTTATGTGGTGATCGTTTTGTGCAATAAACAGAGATCGATAGTATTATTCTTACTTTTACTCAATTGCATTATGAGACTGAAAACAGAGTCAGATATTACATGGAGGAAAAAAAATTACATAGCATATCTCATGCTCTAGTATTTCATAAACACATTTTTAAATGTTTTGCCTTTAAAACAGTACTTAAGTACATAAATAATCTGTCCTTTTTATTTTTAAAATTAAAACTACTTATTTAAGAGAAGATGGTGATTTTAATGTAACCAAGGATTATAATGTTAAAACAATAACATTTATTTATGAAATGTATTGGAGTAAAAAGTATGATATGCTTTATAATGTAAGAAAATACTAGAACTTATTATTTATTACAAAATTGCCAAAGGATTAATAAGTAACCAAAAAAATCTTTATTAGATTAATCTAGAAATGAATCGTTAGATTAGTCGACTAATCAAAAAAATAATCGTTAGATTAGTCGATAATTAAAATAAT
The DNA here is from genome assembly GCA_006030095.1 of Triplophysa siluroides. Lineage (NCBI taxonomy): Eukaryota > Metazoa > Chordata > Actinopteri > Cypriniformes > Nemacheilidae > Triplophysa > Triplophysa siluroides. The sequence goes on along the minus strand of VCII01000198.1, from coordinate 498,182 downwards.
CGTTAGTGGCAGCCCTAATTTAGACATCTCAAACGATGGCCAATGCAGTTAAAAAATGCATTGCAAAGTCAATGCAGGTTTCCGACATAAAAGGCCTTGAAAATCGACATCCAAGCAGACTGCAAAGAACGTGACAAACCTGTGGCATTGAAAATAACTATGTAGAATGGTTCATCTGTCTCTGGTATGTCATCTTCTGTCACAGAAACGGAAATGTTCTTCACCCACTCTCCAAAATCAAAGACCAAGGTAGAGTCATTACTCGGTGGAATGAAGTCTCCGGGTGACGTGTCACCATACTCAAAACGATAGTTCACTGTGGTGATAAAATTAGCCAGTCCAGCCCGCAGGATTGTGAAATTGGCCACGCCCCCTTCACGTACTCTTTGAACCACAGGCTCTAGAGGGTGCATAACAAGTGTAAATAACATGCTATTTTCTATACTGAGATGCAGGCACAATGTTACATGCTAACATCATTACATGCCAATGATTTAGACTGGCATGTAACTGTTTGACCATTTGGAATGGCAACATTAAAATAATTCCCCAAACATACCAGCAAAGTATACTGGATCATCATTCCCTTGAATCTTTAGGCTTGCACTTATAAAGTTTCCTAGTCTTGCTCCACCCGTCGTATTCAGAAGGGTGATGGTGAAATTTTCAGCCTTTTCTGGGATCTGCATCAAACAAAGAATCAACTTTTTGTATACAAATTATAATTCTTCATAATAAACAGTAGTCTCTACTCAAGAAACTTCTTTTTACCTCATCTGGCACAGAAAATATGGTCAAGTTCTTAAGGTTCTCCCCTTCAGCAAAGAAGATCTCACCCTGCACTGGGCTGACATCTCTTGAATGAATGGGCTTGAGGACCCAAAACACTGATATATTTCCAAATGTACCGCTACTCCTTCCAATGGGGTACGATGCTATTAAAGATAGTTTTGGGAGGTTCTTTTAGACTGACCATCAACAAAATCCAACAGATGACAAAAAAGCAACTCAAAGCTGTAGCCTACAAGACTACTTTACCTGAATGAGGCTCCATGGCTTTACTTTCATTGATGGAGAAGTCTAGGTCATCCTGAATGAATTCAATAACCCCAAATGGGTCATCACTCTTACGCACAGTAATGTTTACCTGTCTTCGGTTGCCAAGGCGACTTGCTGGTGTGCTGTGGCTACTAAGAACCACTGAAAATGTCTCATCTAGCTAAAAACAAAACATCAGACTGTTTTTGGATGCAATTTTTAAATGTTAATTATGTGTCAAGTGATTAAATAATTTAAACTTTATTATAAAAAATTTTAAGGGAACCGCAGAGTACATCAGATTATGATTTACTAAATACAGGGTTTTGGTATACAAACTGCAGTACAAAAAGGGTTCTTACCTCTGGAATCCCATCAGGTTTCGCTACTAGGGCCACCATCACTTCCCTCTCTCCTGGCTGGAACTCTAGGACTCCTGTAGCCCCATAAAATTGCGTATTTCCAGAGGGGATCACAGTGTATCTTACTAGCTGGTTCAGAAGCTTGCCCTGCTCTCTGATCACCTTCAATTCAACGGTCTCCCCTTCCTGCACAGTCAACACATCGTCTGAACATATAACAATTGTATGTGTGCAGATTCAATGTAATCACAATGGATATGTTTACATGCGCACCGATAATGTGATTATTTCCAATAATCAGAGTATATGGACTTAATCGCAGTAACATGTTTACATGACATGTGAACACATCTTTTCTCTCATTTACATGAATGTTTTTTAGTCTGATTAATTCCTTTAATACACAGCACAAACGATGATCTCAGATACAGTAGGTGTGTGTTACTGGCTATCGTTTTAATATATTTGCATCAAATAACGTCGCCGTGAAGAATATAGACGTATGATGGAAAATGCCTCTGCAACGTTGGTGTATGCTGTCATTGCATTCGCACTGTTACTGTATGAAGGTAAGGAGCAGAGACTGCTGACACCGAGCTGTGTTGATGGTAAAACTTCAGACTGTCATGATTATGATGAATTTGCGCTTAAGGTGCGTGACAAAAGCACATGCATACCTTGGTCAGAACAGCATAAATGTGATTAAGGTGTTTACATGCCTTAATATTGTGATTCAAGAAACATATGTTACTTCGATTAAGCTTACTGTGATTATGAGCTTAATCGCATTATTTAAATCGAATGATTGCATTTACATGAGGTAAAGTGTAATCGCAATATTGCCAAAATCCTATTATACTCACATTAAGAGGGTGCATGTAAACATAGTCAATGTTGAAAAAGGCAAATGAATAGTGAGGATAAAAATTATAGTTGAATCTAGTTAGCAGGAATGAACATAAAATTATTGAATAACGGATACAATAAACATAATTAACCTAAAAATACGTTTTTGGAATGGAAGAACAACATCAAAAGGCATGTGCTTTCCAAACAGTGTACATTACTACATACAAAAGTAGACAATCTTTTTTTTGGATCCTTGATACATCAACTACCCACATATTGAATATATAAATCCTGTTTTTTACTCATTGGATATTTGTCTTACATTGATAAACCAGGGTCCATTAGTGACTGGGGAAAACTCGAAGACTCCTCCAGGATCGTCATTTTCCTGAATGACAATTTCTCGGCTGGTGAAACCAGGCTTCAGGACTTGGTTGTCCACATTTATCCTGTATGGTGATATCAGTGAAAATGTTCTCATGAATAGAGAATTCATTAAAATCCCTATTCTTTTTATTCTATGAAAAAGAGGGTTTTTAATGCTTTTGTCCGTACAGAAAGGAAAAATAAATGATGAACAAATCTATTGTCTTTTGTGTTGCAAAAATTTTTTTGGGACAGTTGATTACATCATATCAAATATTTATATCCCTTAAACCTGAAATAAATAAATATGTGTATAATCTACAATAAAGTAATAAAATAATACGGCACATAAAATGCATACTAAAAAAACACAATGATTTTCAGACTGGCAGATTTAAATTTGGAATGTGAATGACTGTGGTTACATTGGAATTTGAGAACGTCTTATATAAGCTTGGCCTTAAGGCCTCTTGGTTACGCAGATTTGACAAATCATGCCTCGGAACAACCCACTATCCTCCCTTCTCAGCAGGGGTTCCTGTGTGTTAACCAATCTTGGCTTGGCCTGGCCTAGCACTGAAAGCTCCATATAATTAGTAAAATGTCTGACAAAGACCCAGGCAAAAGTGTTCCAAACAAACGCATTCACAAGATGTGCTGCATGCATACAAACACTGAAGTTTTTACAGGAAAGTATAAAGGAACTCTGTAAATGAGGTGCTAAATGAGTACAAGCGTTGTACAAGTACGTTTGCCTGCTTCCAAGTGCAGTAACCCTCAACATATACAAACACACCCTTGCTATTCATTTCACAAACCAAGATAAAGACATCCCCCATCGAAAACATTAAGACAAAGTCTTGAAAGTTCAGAGTGGATGCTTTTTTACATAAAGAGGTGAGTCACAGCACACAATAAGGAGTCTATCTAGTATAAACTTACCCAAAGTATACTACAAAGCGAGCAGTCTCAACCCTGCAAAGGGGGGAGGGAGTACGTTCCAAAACATTTATTCTCAGATCAATAATGAATTCTCAGATGAAAAAGCAATACTCTTGTTTTCATTATTCGGCAAAACTTCAGAGAAACACCAATTCATTTGGGAAGAGGGAAAACAATAATTCATTTTGTTTCATTAGATAACACATCATTAACCCAAGTGTGTGTCATTGAAAAGAAGTGTGTTATGCTATGTTTGTGCTATACTTTAAAATAAACATGCAACTTGATTTTATTTTTTGGTATTAATACATGAATTAAACAATATTAGTTATAAGTTTATTATAAGTTTACTGTAAGTAAACCGTACCTGTCTAAAGTAAGAATGACTGTCTCATTAATCTCTGGGACGTCATCGGCCTTCACAGTGAGGTTGATCAATGCTTCACTTTGTCCTGAGAGGAACTTCACTGATCCAGTAAAAGGAGAAATGTCGTCCTCAGTGACATCTTCTCTGTTCTCACCAGTGGGCCGCAGACTCCAGAAGACCAATGCCTGACCATCAGTCCCATCTCTTCTCAGGTAAAGAGTAATCTAGAAACAAGATATCATCACTCATTTTTACTATAAATCCATTTCATTTTCAACTTAATTACTCTATTAACCAATTGAACTTAATATAGTCCGTGAATGCATTACATACCAAACTGGAGTTTGAATCTTCTGTTTCAAGTGCCACAACTGTCTGATTACTGGTAAAACCAATCTCTCCGTTAGCAATATCAGGAGTGATGATAAGGGGGATGCTCAATGCTCCTCCAAAGCGAGGACTTACAGATGGGATTGCTGGGGTGATGTTTACCAACTGCACACTGTCCAACTGAAGAGAGAATGGATTACTGATTTCAGTCTAAAGAAAATACTGATCTACATAAACAGGTGCTGATGTGATTAAAACCCACAAAATCAGTGGCATGGTTTGTGGAAGTAAGCAGAATAGATTAAATCACTTACAACCCATTTTAGAATATATAAAATAACATATCCTATACCCACACAATGTCTGCACAGACAAAACTCAACAGACAACTCAGATTTCAGTAAACATGAATGTCCAGGGCTGTACAGTGGCGTACATATGTTGCACATGCTAAGAAAAAATCGGTATGTGCTAAAAATAAATGTAATAGTGTAGCACGCATGTGATACAGTTAGACAGGTGCATTAGACAGAGCCACTTGTTTGTGTGAAGAGCATTTGTCAGCGTTCTTGTTCGTGTGTGAGGTTAACTAATGGCGCATCACAATTTATTTTCGTTTTTTAATTTATTTTTGCAATTAAAACGTGATTTTCGGCTGCATCCAGTCCATTGATCTAGGAAAACATGGAAGGAATCACGAAAATGGAATTCTATAATGTGTCCTCTGCTTGTTCTGCGTGTTTATGAGTGAATGAGTAGCACGTTTTAACATGTTACAAGCGTGACACTCGTGGATTTGTCTGTATCTTACTTTACGAGGACATGAACACATGAACTTAATCCACAGAGTTGTTCAAAGTTTATTTTACGAGCATTTCACTCTTTAGGGAAGCTATACTTTAATATTTACTATAGTACGTTTCAAATATAGTACACAATTTTACTGCAAAACTAATAACACCCTGTAATCTGGATGCTACAAATCATTTTGAGAGGGTCAGTTCAATATTACACAAAAATGAATTATAAATATGTCTTTAAATAACATATATGACATTATATTTACAAATGATTGAACCAATTTGCCTGTTCCTGACGTTTGAACGTCGTTTCTTACTTTAAAACCGAAACTAAACGGCTCTACCTCGCGGAAGGTCTGCATTCGGTAAAAATTTGGCTAATAAAATATTTCAAATAGAGATTTTATGTCTAAATTATGTCTATTTTTTTCTCATGTGGCAAGTAGTCGTGTAATAAGCGGGATAATGTACAAGCAGCTGACTGTTATCGCGAAATAAGCTCCTTCAGTGTGATACAAGACCCCCCGCTTCGCATTTCGCAACCGGCTGCCTGTACATTATCCCTTACATGACGTGTCCACAAGTTTCCGGAGGGTGCTACTGTAAAAACGAAGCGGCGGAAGTAGTATTGCACATGAATAACTTATTCTGATGACAGAAAACGAGACTGTGATTCATATTTTGAATTGTAATACTGTTGGTTAAATGTGATAATCTATTAAAAAATAATTTAAAAATTTATGAGTAACACCTGCTGTTCGTGGCTGCACTTAAAACCAGGCGAAGCTTTCGTGTTATAAACAAGAGCGCTTCACACACAGATCTAAAGTTTAGACGGATTGCTCCTGAAGGACTGTGTACATTTTTTGAAAGACGAACTTCAAAATGTGGACTGCTTATCTCATGCAAATAGATAACGAAAAACGATCGCAATTTCAGGTTCACGGGGACTTGCTGTTGTAGTTTATAAGCGCGAAGTGTGTAATTTCACATTCTGCTATAAACGAATGACTTGAAATATAGGGGAAATGCGTTTGTTTACACTGAACCGGAAGTTTCTTCCATCTTTCGAGCAACGCATCATGGGCTGTAGTAAACTTGTTACAAAACTTTAAGCATCTGTAGCACTGGTGCTATATGCAATAAACGTTAACGTACAGCCCTGACCCATCCTTTAAAATCTTGAACCTTGCTTACTGTAAACAGTAATTTGATTATGGTTTCAGCTACTAATAGGAATTGAATAGTATCAGCTCCATTTAAAGGGATACTCCACTCAAAAATTTTAATTCTGTCATGAATTACTGATTTACTCACCACCAAGTTGTTCCAAACCTGTATAAATGTTTTTGTTGTTACGGTAAGTGTAAAGAACCCAGATGCAAGGCAGTAACGGTGAGTTACAAATATTTATTTTGGGTGGACTATCACTTTAAAGAAGAAGTATCAGCAGAGAAAATGGAAAAAGGTCTACAGATTCCACCTGGACCTGTAAATAAAAATAAAACATAGTAGGAATAAAATTCAACATGAGCCAATAAAATGACAATTGCCGCTTGCCAATTGCACTGCTTAGCCATGCTTATGATGCTATGGAAGAAAACACTTGATAAAACAATGAAATAAGCTGCTAGTTAAACAAGCACTTCACATTGTTGGCCATCCCCCATGAGCGATGCTATGAGACCATGTTTGCTTCCCTTTGAGAGCACTTCAGAATTAGACTTCTTTTGGAGTTCTAACATTTTGTGTACTATTTGTTAGCATCACTTGATCAACAACATGATTCAAGTCCGGTGGCAGACAGCCAGATACCTTATGTCTGTACAACTCAAGATCCATTAACCTGCAACAAACTGCTGAAGAAATAAATGAAAAAAATAGAACTAAAAGCTAAAGAAATATGGAAAAATCATTGCAATTAATAAAAAAACATTTGTAATCATAGGTGGTCCATCTGAGGGTTGTACCCCCTAAAAATATCCTGAAAGACGGCATGAAATCAAAATTGAAAAATAATATTTGTATTATCTGTGCACTTCATTATTCAATATCTTCATTTGAAAAACATCCCCCACCTCAAAACCACTTCTCATCACTTCCTGTCATGAGGAATGGTGTGAGGGCGGAGCTTTCTTCTGGGTCAGGTGTAATATAATGATACATACTTAAATTATTTGTGTAAGCAGTAAAACAATATAACAACCCACCCCCCCATTATTTCACAGTGCTTTTGTCCATTGGCAGCTTTCCCGTGCTTAAAATATGTCCTGCACCTATGCCAGTAAGTAGACTGTCAAGCAGTCGCGATTTCTTTAAGACTGCAAGGGAAGCTCAGCTTCCCCTATAATTGTCAAAAAATGAATGGTCAAATATATGTACTATAATGTTAACATTTTATTGACTAAAAATGCGTTAAACACGTTCATCTCGAACGAAAACAATTTCGTTCAGAATCAGCTACTTAGGTCGGCTGACTCGATTTCCTTCTCATTCATTCCCGTAGCGTACAGTGCATTACTCTGTTGAAGCCCAGCGTCCATTGACTTCAATGGGGCTGCTTTAAACAATTTTTTTCAGTGCTTAGAAACAAGACGGTCATTGGATAATGCTGCGATTGTCTAATAATTGTCATTATATTATTATTGTCTGGATAATGACGCTCAGCGTCTCTGGGATGAATGGAGGAGTGGGCTGGCCCGGACTCCGAGCGTCTGCGTGATGATTGGAGGGTCTGTCATCTCTTTTTAATCCACTTTTATGTCCTAAAATGCTCGTTTTTTGGGGTCGACAGCTTATAAAAACGTATTTCTTGTTTTTTTTAGCTTGTTTGCTATACACATTGTCACATATCAGCTTTTAGACATTTTTTTTTTTTTTTTTTATAAATCATAAATGACAAGGAGGCGGCAGCTTCTCGCAATGCAAAGAGACGGTTGGTGTGGGCGTGGTCTTCAGATTATGACGCGTATCACTCTGTGTCTCCATTTCCAACTCAGTCCCATCGCGGATTTTGCATGTGTAGTCGAAAGACAAACTGCTGCAACCTTCATCGTATATTTCACACAATTTCACACCACATTCATTGTTTCAGTTTAACATAATTCCCACATTTCCTCCCGTTGAGTTAAATATATATATATATATATTAGATTGTTTGTTCATTAATTCATATAGTCTGAACTAGCCAGCTAGCAAACTGCACACGATGGCAGACAGTGCTAATATTGTCGACCTGATTTTGGCAAAGCCATTAGAAAGTCTTCCTTAAGAGGAGAAACTTAGAATTAAACAGCAGGGCAGATCAACACCAAAGTGTCCTGAAAAGTTATGGCCATCACTTTGATTCAGGGAGACTGAGGTCTGAACTTCAAGTCCTGTATTCAGATCAGGACTTGCAGAGTAACAGGGGAAAGCTGTGTGATTACTTGGTGTTCCTTAAAGACATGGAGTTGGACAGTGCAATGCCTCAGCTTTACAAACTGTTCTCATTAGTGGCAACAATTGGAGCTACATCTGCAGGTGTAGAAAGGAGCTTCTCCTGTTTAAAGCGGCTCAAGTCCTACACCCGTAACACAATGGGCCAAGGCCGTTTAAGCAGCCTAGCTCTGCTGGCCATTGAGAGGACACTGGTCAAGTCACTGGAAAAGACGCCTAGTTGGTACGACAGGGTTACAGAGCATTTTCTTGAAAAGGAACGTAGGGCAGAATTTACATATAAATAAATGGAAAATTTTTATGATTTAGGCCGAAAATGAGCTTCCCCTCTTTAAAAGATCAGCAGCCGCCACTGCTGTCAAGGTTACTTTTATTCACTTTAAAAATCAGATTAAGTTTTTATTTTCTCTTTAATATAAAAAACGGCATTAATAAATTAATATTAATGACAAAAATTGATAATAACATATCCTTACAGGTACAATTTTGCCTGTATTTATTTTCCCCTTTTTTATGTTTTTTGCCATCCAACTGTTAGGCCCTGTTTATACTTGGTATTAAGATTTAGAACATAATTCTTAAACATTATGGGAAGTGTGCAAGCCAGACAGGATTTTAACTTTGCTGACTGAAGACATGAAAGTACCAAGAACAGTGTTCTCTCGCCATCATCCTTAAGACTTTAATGTCAGCGCCAATGCCATGCTGTACCAATTGACCCACATGAACATGTTAGTCTATAAATGCTCTCTTATTTGTAAGTTGCTTTGGATGAAAGCTTCTGCTAAAGAAATAAATGTAAAATCTAGTCTTAATGAGAATCCAAATAACATCGTTGTCAAAAGGCCTTTCAACAAAATATCCTACCTGTATGAGGAAACGAGCCCCGTTCTGAAGGAAGGCATCATTACGGATAGGCAAGGTGAGTTGAGCCCTTGACTGGCCCGAACTGAACAGCAGACTGTTGATACTGGTACCATTTAGCACCCCTTCTCTTGCTTGTGAGGATTCCAGTTGTCCGGCAGGTATGTAGAGGGCTGTTAGGGTAAGTCGTACCTCACCAAGGGTCCCTCCTTCCCTCAGAAAGCTAAGCGACAGGAATCTGCCCTCAGGTTGACTATTAATACTTTGGTTCTCTTTCGGATGAAAGCTAAATTGACCGTAGACATCATCACTGTCCAGAATGAAGAACACCATCTGTGAACAAGGAGAATTTTCTTCACATTATAAAAAATGAATGGTTATATAATTACTTTTTATCATCCGTCCAAGTTTTTAAAAAATTAAATAAGTCACTATACAAAATGTTGTTTCTTTTTCAATATCATTGAATTGGTCTGATAAAATCACTTGACCATGCCTTTTCTCAAATTTTAACTCTTGTTACAATCATGAAAAGACAATAAACTCTCATAACTTTTGCATAATATATGCAATACTACCAGAAAAGTGACTGCTAGAAGGAGTATTTTGATAACTCAACTGGACACTTTGTATTAGCAGAATCAATATACTGAAGGTGTATTAAGCTAAAAAAACCACAGACTGAACATTTTTGCTTTCAAAGCTTCCAAAATAATTTGCCAAAATCACATGCACAACAGGGCTACCACTGAGATCAGTGCAAGCAAGCAGCCACATTCATGCCCACACTTAGGAGTAAATGATGGTTTAAACATAAACAACAGTCCACTGTTTTTACAAACAAGGCAGAAAAGACAGACCAACAGGCGCTTGTGCTTTATTTTGTGTTGGGACCGCATGGAGGAACACCCAAGTGACACACAGTATGTGATGTGCCAGGGAGACACATGTGTCTGAGTATAGGCCACATCTGCTTAAACTGAATAAACGCTGCCCAGATGGCAACTACAATAAGAACCAGCTCTGATCTCTGAACTTCCTCCTTGAAAAGATGTCTGAGCCAGAGCAAAATTAAGAAGAATTGCTCTGTAAGAGAACCTCCCAGGATGCTTGACCACAAACCTCCCACTGAGGTCCAAGATGGAGCTGCTACCATGGCTATTTGACAGCAGCGTGAAACGAAGCATAAAGGTCTAGAATATCCTCAAAGCTGGATATAGTTCAACATGTTAGAAAAACAGTGCCGGGGCACATAATGAATAATAACTTTTTCCTTCCAAAAATTAAAGGGGAGCTCTAGAGCCTTTTATGTTGTCATCAACATCAAATCACATGGTCCTTTATTTGATCCACCACCAATCTATGATCTGCTTTCCATACAGAAATGTATTACAGAAATCTCTAAACAGGCTGGCAAAAACAAAGCCAGAAAACACTAACATCAAATCAAAAGATTAATTTTAACCACTTACCTCCATAGGCTCACCAACTTCAGCTCCTCCTTGTACAGAGCTTGGGATCAGTCTGAGGAGAAAAGCCTCAGCCTTTTCAGGAAGGCTGTCCTGAGTGATGTTGAAAGGCAGTACAGCACTCATCTGACCCTCAGCAAACCTCATTGTACCTGAGGTGGGGTTAAGGTCTGCAGACACAAGAGTCTCGTCCGTGGAGTTTCTTGTAATATTCCATCTAACTGAAACAGCTCCATGAGTTCCTCCATTCCTCACAATGATAATGCCTTCATATCTGAGACAGAAAAAAACTTTGTTATCTTGATATGATCAGTCTAACTATAAAAAATCGTTTCAATCTCATTCATAATGGCGACCATCCATTAGAGATTATTACTCAACCTGTGTCGAAATGAGACTGGGATATATAGAGCTTGTTAATTGAAGTCACGCTGCGAGGATGGCTGCTAGTGCGTTCAATGCAATGTTTTGTTTTTCTTGTTTGATTAGGAAATATAACTATGTTAGCTCGGTCTTGCCATGATAAAAACTGCATTAGTATTACGCATTAGGAGTCGTCCAGGAAAAGCCAATGGTTATTTTACTTTCGATTTCTCCATCAAACAAAACAAGTAACGGTACATATCAAAACAATAATAGCAGTTTAGTATTATCCTCCCAAAATGGCAGCGCCACTGCAACATGCAACATAGGGCTTCACATTCTCTATATAAGAAAATACCAACATGTAACACAACTGTTTCCTGACAATGAAATCAGAACATATTTGATGTTTAAAACATCTGGCACTACAAACTTGTTGTTACAAGTTGTTAAAGGTAATAATGATTATTATTATGTATATTACTATTATGTTGTTTGGGTAGTAATAATAATAATAATAAGTGTTTGTTTTTTAAACAGAGAAAGTTAGAAACAGCTTTAACGATTTGTAGCTAATGAAACACTGCAATGTGAATGTACTAGCTTAAAGGTTTATTCACACCGATCCAACAAGCTCCAACAAACAAACCTGCATTGGCATTTGGTGGATCAATGTCAATGATAATTTAGAATCTTGGTGTTGGAGTTTGACTTGTGTCACGATATGGTTCTAATAAAAGCCAAACTACACCCAGTGAATCAAACATTACCTAGAGATCATGGACATATAGTAAAGCTCATGCACATATAATGGCTAGGACCTTATCCCAGTAAAATAATCCCTACTCACATCTGGGTCAGGTCTTCATTGATGATAAGCGGTTGTGTGGGATAAGGACTGATTGACAACACTCCATAAGGTTTATCGTTGGGCTCAATGGTAACATGATGCATACTTGGAATCATCAGCACTGCATCACCCAACAGTGTCTCCTCTAAAAGAACCACTTGGAAAGACTCTGCAATTTCTGGAATGTTGTCATCTCTGATGTTGAAGTGGAGCTCTGTTTTCATGGACACCTGGAGGAAAAACAACCATCCTCTCTGCCTGCAGATCCACAAAGTCTGCCATTGCCGTAGCACTGCCAGCCCCACTGCCCGTGATGACCACATAGGCCACAGACACAGTTCTGTCGTCGGAACCAATCAGAAGATCATCCTCAGTTCTTCCACGTGTAACAGTAAGAGAAATAACACCAATGTTCTCAGGCACAACCACAAAGGGCTTGGCGAAGCGGACAGGAGCATCATTACGGGAAATCTTGATTTGCAAACGACTTCTGTTAGGATTGAGTAAAGCTCCACCAGCTGCTTCTGTCAACTGAACTGTGAAGATCTCATCATCTTCAGGAAGCTAGTGGTGATATGGAGTCAGAAACAGTCATATAGGAACACAAATTATGACTCAAGCAAAGGACCCCACAGCTGATTTCATTGTTTGATGTTGTCATTTTGCATGTACATATTTTGTCTGTGCATGGTGCTTATTACCTTGTCATCTTGTATCATGATGCTAATCACTACAACGGCACGACCAGGAGGAATTGTGATATTGCCCATGTCTGGACTGAGATCTTCAATTGAAGGGTTTGGACCTCCAAAAATCTGTCAATCAGAAAATATAAAAATATGTTTCTACAAGAAAAATCTGCAGGTTATTGCTTACAACATAGTCTTTAATGTTTTGACAGAGTTTATTCCGGTTGTGTTCTTTACCTCAAAGTTTACAGTCACAGTTCCATAGGTCCCTTTTTCTCTGATAAGGGTTAGAGGTACATACTGGCCTCTACCTCTTGGCTCCTCCACAGTAATAATGGAGGTCTAAACATAAACAAACATTGTTCACTGTAATTAAATCAGTTATTACAACAATCCCTTACATGTGAAGTGTCAATAATGGAGGTGCCCATTCACTTTTATTGCACAGATACAAACCCAAAGCAAGTAAATGGGTACCCGCATTGTTCGGTTACTAACATCAGAATCAGAAGAGCTTTATTGCAAGTGTGGAATTTTCTTTGGTGTTGAAAGCTTCTAGTACAGACATTCAACACAATGACAATGCAAATATAATAAGATTTACACTCTAAAAGATTCTAAAATATGCATATATAAAATAAAAGACTATTGTACAGCAAATGGGGGATAATAACATATAAGAGACATTGTACAGGGTAGTATATAGTAGAATATACATATTAACCAATTGTATGTACACTTGTGCAAATGGATAATGTTGTAGGTAGAGGTAGTGTTATGTACACGTAGAAATAAAATGTACATATAATAAGGCACTATAGTGCACACTATAAGAGTAGTGAAAGTGAAAAAAAAGTATTCTTTTGTGTTCTGCAGAAGAACCTAAGTCAACATTATTAACAAATTATTCTAGTTAATCCATTCATCCAGTCTTTTTCTTTGTTTTTAGCAACTCAGCAGTTTTCCTGGACTCCCATCTAAGCGATTCCTGCACTCAAGCATCTGCACCTACCCCCCAAATTACCCACCCCACAAAACAAGTGAAAGTACCTTCTAGAGACCCTTGTGACCTCCCAGTGTGTTATAAAAAATTTCTCCCAAGTGATCATTCAGGAAATTATGTAGAAAGTCTTACTGAGTTGAAGGAAATTATTCCAAAGGCGTTGTCATTGGACAGGATGGTGATGGTGGCAGTATTTGGAGTTCCCACTGTCACACCGTTTGAAGAACTCTGAAAAGTAAAGCATATACAGAATGTGCATCTGAAAATTTTTATGAAACAATGCAACTTTGCTGTGTTTTCACAAAGCAAAGTTTGCACCAGTGGGTGTATTCTAAAGAGAACAAATAGAGACAGGGTTTAAAGATAAACTAGCAAGACCGTGTACTCCTTCTTTTTACAGGCCTCTGTTCAAATTCGAATTTCCCTGATGTATCAGCTTTCTTTCAAGAGCAGAGCTTTTGTTGCAGTAGCAATGCAGACATGAAATACACACGCTCAGACAAATCCTGTGCTGTCTGTGACTGAGGCCTTGTTCAGTACCACAGCAGTACCCACACTTCCTCCATCTCCCACTGTAGTTTCCAACCACAGCAGAGGGTTGTTTGCCTCAGTAAAAGGCATTTATTAGGGACACTAATATTTTTTTCTCCCATGATGTCATGTAAATTATTCTTAAGGACTGTCTAGCCTTCTTTTAACCTCCTTTAGCTCGAATTTCATTTAGCCAAAGGCCCTCTGTCACCCTTAAGTTGCTCTATTGTGCCAGCATGAGGTTTATTTGTTACAGTGGACAAGCAGACAGTGGAGCCTTGACCTGCTGTCATTAATCACTCACTGTCAACAGTCTGGGACACAACAGTAAACAGGGGCCCTTAACTGACTCTCGTGAAGACGTTTTTATACTACTGCAAGCATGTGCTAATGTGGGTCGTTGTCAAGGAGAAGACAGCCAGGAATGTTGTCCTGGGCCCTAGCACTGAAAGGGAAGGCCCAATAATCATCTTTGCAGTGCCTGGTATATGGTGGCTGGGGCCCAAACACATTTTATCTCCATGAATTCTAGCAGTGGTGTTTTTTTATATTTTCTCACAAAAGACAGTTCATTTGATTTAAAGGTATACTGCACACACCTAAAACAACTAAAAAGGGGCATTTAGAATATATTTTGAAATAATGAACTTATACATCATAAAAATATTCTTGGGACACTTGACACATGTCAATAGGGCATAATAAGTCCCATGGTAACAGTTCATACAACAGCATTGATGGCATTTAAATATAAGCTCTACCTGTAGGCGGAGGTTGAACACAAAAGTCTCATCAGCCTCGGGTAAATCATCATCCTTCACAGCAATGAAGATGGTTTTGCTACTTTCAGAGGACAGTAGAAAAGCAGCAGCAGTTGTGGCCTCGAAGTCACCAGTGTCTTCTCCCTGCAACTGACAGGAAAACATCTTCATGAGTGATGTGTGCTTTTAATAAATTTCTAATAAATTCAGGTATGGTTGCATAAACTGCTTAGACAAATCTTAGAAGTTAGTTGTCTATCATTTTTCTTCAAGACTGGTCATAACATCTTTAAATCAGGCACATAACAAGGTAGATTGGGCTAATTGAAATATGAAAAGTAAGACTGATTAGTCCTAACTAATTGCTAGTCAGTGAGACTCGTTGTTAAGTTTATGCAACTGGGCCTAAGTTTGAAAATCTGAAAACTTGACATTAAATTGGCCTGATCCATTAAATACTAGCACAGATTTCTGTGTAAAGTTTACAATACATCATGCTCACACACACTGTTGCATTTTTAATTAATTTTTAAATTGCACATTAGACATACGAATGGATTTTGTAATGACACAAATCTGTACTGTTTGTGCTTGGCCCAATGCTTTTCCAAAACATAAAATATAAGCCTTACATTTTTGAGCAAATGGTTCCCTTTTGAATATAGAAAAGCAGCAGAAGAAGCAAATGAGAATTTTTTCAAATGAGACCTTTCCTGAACCCATCTAGACACCACCTGGTTGATAACTGGCGCATCTACCACATGCTTTGTTGCCACCCACTGCAAGCCACTACAAAACAGGCTCTTAGATCCTTACTTCTGTGAATTCATTGAACCAAAGAACTAGCAACACTTGCACACTTACCCTGTGTGCTAAAAGGCAGTTTGACACTGTTTTAACAGTATTTTTTGTGTTTCTGTGCTAATTATGCCCATATGTGATGTGCTATGATTTGACAATGAGGTGTGTGTGGATGTGGAGACCTAACCAGCTGTTAGGACATTAACATATCAGACAACACAGAAACATTGTTGGTTTAGCTAGTGGGGGCCTAAATGTAAATGTACAGTACATCACTTTGCTTCTGACAAATTTCAGAAGAAGGGAAAGTCAAGTGGGCTGGTCAGAAACTTTTTATGTGTCCATATTACCTACAAAAAATTATAAATACAGTGTGTAGTGATGTAATCACATCTATTTGATATATATTAAAACCTGTGAAAAGCAGTTTATATTTAATTAAACAAGAAGTTTCTAAATAATTTTTAAAATGTCTGTTTATCATCTAAAGATTAGTCAATGTGTATGTACATACTAATTACCATTTCCTTTAAGGGATACTCCACCTGAAAATGAAAATTCTGTCATGAATTACTCCCCCTAAGTTGTTCCAAACCTGTATTTCTTTGTTCTGTTGAACAGAGAGAAAGGTATTTGGAAAAATATTAGCAACTGACATTATTGACAACCATATTAGGAAAAATTAAATGCTAGTCAAAAGTGCCCTAGAACTGTTTGCTTTCCTAAATTCCTCACAATAAATCATTTTGTGTTCAACAGAACAAAAAGAAAGATACAATATGTTTTCCTACTATGGTGACTAATGATGTCCCAGAAATGTCAGTTGCAAACATTTTTCCAAATATCTTTCTTTGTGTTCATCTAAAAACAAAGAAATGTATACAGGTTTAGAACAACTTGAGGGTAAGTAGATGATGACAGCATTTTCTTTTTTTGGTGGAGTATCCCTTTAACTGACTGAGATCAAATACAATAAATATATACATACATACATGCAGTACATACATACATACATGGTATGTATTCCCATTGTCATAATCAAATAAAGCTAAAAACACTACTACAAACTACAAAGCTACAAACATTGTTAAAAATTGTAAAAATAAATAAAAATCATGCATAAACCTTTAAGTTTAGTGTGAGTGTCTTTATGCAGAAGTTTTCCAATTTGAATGACCTAGTTCTGCTAAAACCAGGTTTGTCAACTATACTAGGCTCCAAATAACTGGAAGATGCATGTGCTTATTACACCTACCAGAACCAGAGCAGTTACATTAACTGGATCTCCAACTCGTTCCACAACAAGACGCACTATAGCCCTGCTGCTCTCGTTTACAACAAACTGAGTCTGGCCCTGGAACCTCAGCTGGGCTGACTCGGGCCTGACGCTTGTGGTGAGCAGCATCAGAACCAAGCCAGTCAGAACAAGAACAGCTGGCATTCCTGAAAAAGAGAAATAACAGTTCAGTGATCTCACAGCTGGACAAAGAATATTCCAGTTAGCATAAATCTGATTAAACCAATACATTGCGTTTGTGGTCTGAAGTCTTTGTGTACTTTATATGAAAGTGGAAAATTATGTGTTTACATGTTCACTGAACCTGCATAATATATAAATTATTTTACATGTTAAAGGCAATATGGTCAGTTTCATATTATATGTTGAGGTTTTATGCTTTAAAGTAAAAAATCTCATCTCATAAAAACTGTGTGCAGGTTTGGAATGACACAATAGTGTAACAGGTAATGCTACACAGACTTAAACAAGGAAGTAATCAACAGAAATATACTTAATAAAACGGCAAACACAGAGAACCAGAAGAACACAATTATGACATTCATATTACAATTACATTTGAGACGAGACAAGGAATACAAGAACACAGTGAGTATATATACGAAGTCCGGGTGATCTTTCAATAGCTGCAGGTGTGGTGATTACAGACAAGAGACCGTTGAGGGAGCGTAGAGGAAGATGGGAAACGGCAATGAAGGACACGAGAGGCAGGCAGGGGCAGCCGGAACCATGACAAACATTTACATTTAGTCATTTAGCAGACGCTTTTATCCAAAGCGACTTACAAAGAGTTTAGGGAGCAATAAGCGATATGTCATATTGGAGCCATAATACAGTAGGAGCCAATACAAAGTTACTGGTTTCAACAAAAGCTAGACCACTACCTGTTGAGAGAAAATGTTAGTGTGGTTTTTTTTTTGTCTATCAAGTATTCACAGAAGAGATGGGTTTAAATAGTTTTTTGAATTGTTGTGAGAGATGAGGTTGACCGGACCGAGTTCCACCAGGAAGGAGTTGTGAATGAGAATGAGCGGGAAAGCGATTTACTGCCCTTATGGGAAGGCAATACAAGACGCCGCTGGTTTGCTGAATGCAGGGATCTTGATGGGGTGTAGGAGTGCAAGAGGGTGTGAAAGTAAGCCGGTGCAGATTCAGTGATAGTCCTGTAGGCAAGCATTAGTGACTTGAATCTGATACGGGCTTCAACCGGTAGCCAGTGTAGAGAGATGAGAAGGGGTTTCACATGAGCCCTTTTGGGCTGTTGGAAGACGAGGCGTGCTGCTGCGTTCTGAACCAGCTGGAACGGTTTGATAGCTTTTGCAGGAAGACCAGCAAGGAAAGCATTGCAGTAGTCCAACCTTGAGATTACCAGGGCCTGGACAAGGAGTTGAGCCGCATGCTCAGTGAGATAGGGTCTAACCTTTCTAATGTTGAATAAGGCGTATCGGCATGACCTTGTTGTCTTTGCAATGTGAACATTGAAGGACAGCTTGTGGTTTACTCACAAACAGTGAGTAAATAAAATATTTTTTGTGTATACATGACATTTTTTCTTGAAAGTTCTGACCTTGAAGGTTAGATGCCAGTTCTTGTCACATTGGAAACAATTAAAACATTTATTGTGGTCATGTCTTTTGAAGAGATAATTTACGGCAGGCCTTGGACAACGACTGTCTCTTTTTTAAGACAGTTGTCATGGCTAACAAAACAGAAAACACATAACTTAAATGAGGTCA
Organism: Triplophysa siluroides; assembly: GCA_006030095.1. NCBI lineage: Eukaryota > Metazoa > Chordata > Actinopteri > Cypriniformes > Nemacheilidae > Triplophysa > Triplophysa siluroides. The sequence goes on along the minus strand of VCII01000198.1, from coordinate 479,326 downwards.
AGACAATGTCTGGCCATCTATTTAGTCGTCTGCTCCTTTGAAGTGCAGGCTTTTTTTCATATTTGTGCTAAATTATATGGTAAATACACAAGCCCTGAATAAAGTCATCTTGTTATTCCCTTTTTTAGAAGGGGTGATTGCCTAGGAAAGTTGGACATTGGATAAATTAAATTGTTCATATGTTCCATTTCTACATCATATGGTTATTTTTAAACCACAAAGGTCCTGGGAGAGAACTTCCATCAATCAAGGTGCCACTTCAGATTACCGATGACTTCTTCCTTTCAAGTGAGTTACAGAGAAGTTAGCATAAAGTTTGAAAGAGCTTTAAAAGTAGCAGAAATGCAACCACAAGCATTTTATACAATTCTGTTCCATGGATATGTGTATGTGCATCCAACTAAGCAAGTGAATGTCTGTGTTGAGTCTTGATGACAAGAGGCAGGCAGGACAGCTTGGGGGGGGGGCTGTGAATGCTATCAAAACTGGATTAGCAGCTGCCGGTGGGCTAAGGCCTGGGGTGAGGGTACAAAGCCAGGACAGCAGAGGGGAAAGCCTGGTATTCAGCCTTGCTTCTCCCCTAGAGCTGGGAACTTTCTGACTTTGACTGACTAAAAGAGAAACAGAATTGCAAACGCACCAGCGCCTTTCTTTAGTTTTTTTTTAGTTTACATTATTGATGGTAACATGATTGTTATTAACTCATATATACCAGTCAAGTTTAAACTGACATTTACATTCTGTTATTAACCTTTTTTTGTAAACCAAAAGAACACATAAAACTATTTCTGGCCTTTAGTTTTTTTCTTAGCTGAATGTTCAAGTTGTTCTTGTCCATGCAACTTGTTCCCTACACAAGGAATTTAGGGACATATTAATGGCATCAGTCATTCTCTTTGGCTGTATCTCTAGACACTGATAAACACAGTCACCATGATGCTACACACCCTTTTCCAGATCACCACAGGACATGCTGGTCTGATACACATCAAACCATTTACCAATGACCAGGACGCCGCCAAGACACTGGTGGTTTTTTCTTCGGCTGACCCCAGGACAGTCTATTGTAAAGATGTCTCATTTTCTAAGATGAAATAGCCTGAGATGGTTTTCGCTGTGAAATATGTCAAGATATTTCCCTCAGGCGCAGAGGAACTGAACACTGGAAGCCATTTGCTATTCAGTGAACTGTACATTCAACTCCAAGACGGTCCAAAGAAATATCAAACGATGGAAGAGGGCATGAAGTTTGAGTAAATATCCAGGACAGAACAGCTTTCAGTGGGAGATGCAAACGCCTCTCCAAACTCTTGAAGTGTGCTGTTAAATCAATATAATGCCTCAGGTGGTCTCTCTCTCATTCGCCGTGGTTATCTCTGTTCAGTCAACCGAATCTCTCTTTGCATACTTTACATCTTTCACTTTCTCAAAACGAAATGCTTGAGGTCGTTTATATATTCCCACTTGTTTTCCCCAATGCATTCTGACATTACTTATTACATTAAACATGCATGCAAGCCCATGCCAGAAAACCTTAAAAACAGACTCTGTGATTCATTGTCCATGCTGAGTGAGCTACTTAATTCAGACAGATAAACAGATTGCTTGTGACATATTTACGTATTCTGTGTTGCTAGAAGATGAGAAATGAAGCCCAAGAAGAGTTTGACCCCATCACATAATGCACTGGGTTCACATGGCAGCCATGTCTCTTAGCGTAACTGAGACTTCAGCAATTACACTGGATCGCCTATCTAAGGATGTGATAACGTGTACAGTTACGGGTCTATGCTGCTGGCCCAGCAGCTGCCTCTAGGGTTACCCTTTCCCGGGAGAAGGATCTGTAATCTTAACATCAATTATTCAATCCGCAAGACTTCACAGCCTGTACTAAGCAAGAGGGAGAGTGCAGTGTGTGTCTGTATATATGGTTTACAAGGACATACATGTGTGTAATGGCATGTGTAAAACAACGTAAACATAGTTTACGAGACACTTCCTGAGCCCTTGAAACCAATTCGCTTAAAAAACAACATTATCATTACATCTATAGAGAGCCCTCATATATGTGCGTCTGCATGTGTGTATGTGTGTGTGCTTTCCAATACAGTGAACTCAGCCTTCACTGAGGTCACACACCTTTTGACTTCATGTCCTACATGCAATGTTTTCAAACTTTCTCGTAACATTCCTAATTACTATTTTCAAGAAGAAACACCATAACATTTCCTATACTTTAGCCATTTTTGCCTGGAGCCCAAAATAATTACAGCATCCACTGAATTTAAATTGCAGGCTTGACTTAATCTAATGGCCTGTCTACTTCTGTAAAAACCTGTCTGATGAAACTGTGGTCAGCTTTGGTAGCATGCAGTCGCAAATATAACAGCATATGAAATGGTAGTAGAGGTAAAGCCATTATGCTTCATCTTTGCCAAAAGCAGTTGAAGTTGTGATAAATGCATCAATAGTCTTAACCCATGCAGCTCATCTAAAGGCTTTCATTGAGTGTAGTATAAGAGGCCATCCACACAGAGACGCGTTTAGCTGCATACATAAAGATTTTGTATCGTATCTGCGTTTCGTTCACACGGATCCGGCATTTTGGGAGCCTGAAACCACAATTTTTTAAACTGGGTCCCAGAGTGGATAAATCTGAAAACGCCAGCCTTGCGTTTTCGTGTGTACATCCGATCCGTATACTATTTCTAAAACGATGATGTCATAACCCCAGCGTGCACAGTGTATGCGCATGCTCCGTGTCTTCTCCGTTGTAAGTGTATCTATGTGGCAGAATAACGGCGCCACATACTGATTTGGCGTGTATACCAGAGGTTGCGCTAGACACAAGCTGTGTCCTATCTCCTATATAGTGCACTATATTGACTATTCACTGTTTTTACCCACAATGCATTCTGATTTTGAGTGTACATTCGAAGTACACTCGCTCATGATACTATCATGATACTATCATGATAATTGTTTTAAAATATTTTAAGTAATTCTTTTAACGTATTAAAGGTAAATAAACGTGGCAAACATTAACAATTAACAATAAAAGTGATAAATAATGTGAAAATAAACTTTTACCATTTTACAAAACAATCCATAAAGCCACACATGTGTAATATAAGCTTAAGGACGAATGTCCGCGACAGTACTGTCAGACGCAGGAGATATTACGTCAGTGTCCGAAATTGTTCAATCACTTTCATTCACTTCTTCCCCATATAGTGGACTATTTAGCATTCGCCATATAGGGAATAGTGAATGAGTGAACTAGCGAGCGAATTCAGACGCAGCTACAGGCTCGTAAACAAATCCGTCATAATGGTCACTATGGTGCAAGGTGGTGTTACCTGTGTCAATTAACATGTTCGTTATGTCATCATGCTGAACTTTCGTTTACTCTCTGAACTTACTATATTTTAATACAACTGAATTCCCAATAAAGCTGTTGTTGTTCATTTTAAACTGACTGGACATATGAACATAACATATTTATTATTTTATGTCTGACAACAGAATCATTAAATGTTCATATGTCCAGTCAGTAACAATGACAGGTGCATGTAAAAGGTGTTTTGTACTCACTCACTTACAAGCTGTGGTTTGGTCATGAATGTGCTGCTTCTTCCACTCACAGAACAGAGAAGATGCGGGGAGAGACATTTTAACACTAACTGAAAGTAAATGTTTATCCAAAAAGATGCTAGTGGCTTTTCTGAGGTAAAAAACTCTTCCGCACCACAGCGCACCTGTGTGTGTGTATGCGTGCTCGCAGATGCGGGGGCGCAGATGGGATGTTTTAACTGGGGGGTACCAAGCTCTCAGCAACTTATTTCATCTCAGTTAGTTAGTTTTCATCAACAGAACAGCGTGAAGTAGAGATGCGCGGATGAGCTAAAATGTCACCCGCATCCGTGTTTCAAATAAATTATCCACCCGCCCTCACGTATAATTTTCTCTGATATAGATATCCGCACCCAACCCTCACCCGATCGTCACTTTAATTACTCTAATTCTATGTTTTAAGCATGATGTTATCGGATTCAGTGACACTAGAACTAATCTGCCAATGTCTGATGTTAAAATAATACGCTGATCGTGAGGCCACGTTTACACGATGAAAAACGGAAAAGTTTTTCCTTTGTGTTTGTGAAAAGTTTCACGTACACATGACAGCGTTATCAAAACTGTCTGCATTTACACGGATCCAGGATAACGGATAAAAACGATGTAGTATGCACGCCAGGCCAGTGGATGGGGATGTTGTTGTGTAAAGAAACAGGACGTGCCTTGACACATACACAGTGACAGTTATAAGGCAAAACGTGCTTTTTAATACCGTTGGTCAACGTATATATGTGTTTAAAGACTGGCGAATGTAAATAGTGTGTCTCCGCTGGTCTTATTGGTGCAGCTAATCCACATTTTGCTGGGGAAATGTTAATACATAGTCTAGCATCGAGAGCTCACAGTACAGAAAGCAGCCATATTGTTTTGGCTATACTCGCACGACCGAGCGCGTAATAGGCATGCACGTGACGTCATCAGAAAATCTGGTCTTGCCGTTTACATGGATACGAAAAAGGCGGCGTTTTCAAAAAGTTGCACTTTGCGTTTTCAGTACCCCAAAACGCCGTTTTCGTCTAAACGAACGGCAAAGACGCATTTTTTTTTTGCTTTTTCAGTTCAAAACGATCTCGTGTAAACGGCCCCTAAGATGCTTTTAAATGAACATTTATTTATAAAACAAAAGTTTGTCTTTGGCCAGATAAAACTACATTTTCTTAATAAATTAAAACACAGGCTTAACTCCCTTCAAACTTTGAATATCGCCGTTTCTGTCACTGCAAAACGCAACACACAAACACACACGAATGACTGGATAACGGTTAATGTTCTAGCCCTCACTGTCGTTGCATATTACAAACCCAGCACTTGATTCATCCTCGTTAACCACTTCGCTAAAACGTTCCCACACAGCACTTTCTTTCTTTCTTTCTTTCTTTCCTTCCTTTTCTTTTGTTTTTAATTCTACCTTTTTAATTTTGTCTCGGATCTGTTTCACCCCCATTTCTGCTTTAAGAAATGGACACCCCTCTACAGCCGACACGTGCGTATTTCTTTTAAATTAGTGTAAATTAGCGTCTGCCTGATGAAAAATGCATTTAAAACACATCCTTATTTTAGATAAATGTAGTTGATATTTGTATCATTAATGACTGATCTCATCCACCCGCGACCCTACGACGGCGTTTTAGTGCCACGTTAAAAATAAAAAAATTCAAGATTTTGAGAATAAAGTCGAAATGTTTTGAGAATAAAGTCGAAATGTTTTGAGAATAAAGTCGAAATCTTTCGAGAATAAAGTCGAAATGTTTCGAGAATAAAGTCGAAATGTTTCGAGAATAAAGTCGAAATGTTTCGAGAATAAAGTCGAAATGTTTCGAGAATAAAGTCGAAATGTTTCGAGAATAAACTCGTCGCAATACGTATTTTGTTTACGTGAATGTTGTAGTTTAAGAGTTTAAGTTATGTTAAAGCATTATGTTTAAGATGGTGATCACCATCCTCATAGTCTCTTGAGAAACAACATATCCTCTTCGAATAGCACGCAGATGTAACCACCTGTATACTTGGAGTCGACACACCTGTATACTTGGAGTCGACACAAAAGAGACTATTTCAGTCTGCACAAAAGAGTGAATAAATTCAGTTTCCTACATAACGCTGCAGTGTCCTTTTACTAATTATAACTCCGTGATGATGCGCCAAAAGACAAAGAATTTCCTTATTGCTAAATCCTAATCTAAAGTAGGATTTAACCAAATCCTCCACATCCTTTGTTTCCAGCAATTCTGTGATTTTTCTCAAAATATTACGAGTTTAATCTCGTATTACTACGAGTTTATTCTCGTCGACTTTATTCTCGTAAACTTATTCTTTCGACTTTATTCTCGTAACATTTCGACTTTATTCTCGTAACATTTCGACTTTATTCTCGTAACATTTCGACTTTATTCTCGTAACATTTCGACTTTATTCTCGTTATTCTCGACATTTCGACTTTATTCTCGTAACATTTCGACTTTATTCTCGTAACATTTCGACATTATTCTCGAAATCTTGGATTTTTTTTTATTTTTAACGTGGCACTAAAACGCTGTCGTACGACCCACCCGCAATCAATCAGAATGTTTTTTTCTGACCGCCATCCGCGCATCACTAGCGTGTAGTGAGAACGGGGGTACAGAGTAATGGTGACCGGTAGATTATTATTGTGCATTAGCCCCAACCTGATTCTGAAGCAGTGATGGCAAAATAATTAAGGAGCGTAGGGCCTGTCTGCCACTACTTAGGCTAATGTACATAGAGGAAAGCCGGATTAATCCTCAGATTTACCGATGTTTGTCGCCTTTTCATAGGGGGGCGGATCGGAATCTGAGGGGGTAATGTCCCACCCGTCCACAGTGCCATCTGCGTTTCAGTCTCAGCTGACCGTGCGCACGTTTTTCAAAACCGACCAGGAACTTGTAAGTAAGCTAATGAATGGGAAACACACGTCCCTTTGCGATCGCGTTCAGGGCAGGGGATGTCAAGATGGCAGTCATGTCAGTCCATTCACGATCACCTTAGTATGGAAGGAAATTATAGAACGGGGTATTACAAATTGCCCTTATTGTAATGACAGTTATTGGCCTTTAGATTTTTCCGTCCCTGGTAAAAAAAATCTGTCAATGACGAAGAATGTTCGGTTAACGCGACCTCTGATGTCTACTACATCGTTTTGAGTCGGTTTAGCGGTTTCGTGTTTACACAGATATTTCTTGAGACGACGCCATGAAAAGGGAAAAAAAGATTGGATTAGGGGATTGTGGATGTGGCCTAAATTAGGAGCATGAAAACACATAAACACAAAGCTTTTGAATGCACTAAAACTTCAGAAATGTTTTATCATTTCCAAAAGCTTTCGGAAGTATTTATGGGTAGTTTAACATATCACGCATTTTACAACAAAAAAAAAAGTTAAAAAAAAAAATCTTGACACAAAGGTTGCTCCAATGTATAACCTTAATCCAGTTTACAGTATTGCATTATATAGCAACATCATAATAAAAGTTGAATCATTCAATTGTGAGCTGAGTCTACCATGTGCTTCAAATGAAGAGTACTTTGTGTAGGTTACACATTTTGAATGTTTGAGTCAGTCACTTGACATGTGACTTTCTATGACACTAAGAAGAAATTAGACAGCAAAGCAACTGTATCTTTTTTGTATTCGTGTCATTGGAATAAAAGGTGTCAGTATACTAAGTATGCTATAGGTCTAAGACCCATCATAAGCCTGGTTGCAGGTCATTATTCTGGTGAAAGCTGACAACTTATGACTCAGCAACCTGGCTGACAGACCTTCTTGTAGCAGTAACACTGACAGTTTGGCCAATGCTTCATTATACTTTAAAACCTGATGAAGTATACATAGCCTCAGCTCACTGAGAACTGCTAGTGGTTATATCTGCCACTGACAAAACGAATTTAAGCAATTTATAGAGGTTAAATAACAAACAAAATCGTTGTACTCCCATTGCAGTACATGGGACCATATGTGAATAATAAACTGAACCATACCACATGTGTAGTATGTGAAACTTATCTGTGATAAAAGCACAACATACACACAAAGGATCAGAAATGAGTCTCCACAACATGGTCTGTTACCTCAGAAGAACCCAGTCTCATTCAGAAAGTTCTGGGAACTTTCAAAGCTCCCATATATGGAGAGCTCAAAAGCTCAAAAGCCCAAAATTGCCACTTGTGTTGTAGCCCCTCAAGTATTTTTAGACAGGCTGATATCCTGAACATCTCAAGGTTGGGAAACTTAAAACATTTAATAACTGACTCTGCTTAAAACATACATCATGACATCTGAAGAGAATATCTTATGACCACAACTTCTCATTGGCTAGACGCTAATTTGGTTAACGTTGCCCAAAATGTTTCTGTTTATTTTAAAAGATACAAGGAACCTGGAATTAGTGCATGAATGCAGAGAAAGCGTGCATGTACGTTAGTGGGTGCTGAGTGGTTTGAATATGACCAGATGTCGTTCCTTGAAAGAAGAGAAAATGTCCCCCAAAATAACACATATGCCCAAAAGCTCAGTTTCTCTGTTGTCATATGTTACTTTTCAACCCTAATGTTTTTCGACTAAATGCCAATCAAGTCCATGCTGGCTAGAGAACCAAAAATAAAAAAATTCTCTGAGGTATTGTCCTCAAGCTGACCCTTTCAATTTGAGCCAACTGCATCCAGTGTCCTTATTCTAAAAAACACAATGACTTTTCCCCCCTCTCGATATATGGATAGAGGACCTGAGAAAAGGTCTCATTGAATTTCACATGGTGAATGTTCCTCAGGCAGCAGAACTCCATGACCGACGGGCTGCTGCAGCAAACAATAGATAAGAGTTAGGAGAATGCACTTTCAAGGGATTAAACAAGGAAAAGCCTCTCAATGGCAGCAAAGAATGAAAAGCAAATTATAAAGCTTATTGCTTCATCGCATGTAGCTAGTCGGACCTTGCCTGAAATGCTAATTGCCTTTCTTTTCAGCCTCGCACACTGAATTGTGTGCGCTTGATAGAGGCAGGGCACTCGCGATTCACGGGCTGACACACACAAACACACTGCAGATTTTAGGAGGTTCAATGTTGTACTCTTGTTGTGTTTTCTCTCGTTTTTTCCCACTCTTCCTAAACGCGGGTACTTCAGCCTTCCAGTAGAGCGAATCAAGCCCCATTCAGACAAATAAAACTCTTTCTCTCTCAGTTTATCCTCCCATACCTCATTTAACGAGTGAGAGATGTGGGAAATTTCTGTCCAGACCTCTTCAATCTACTGAGTTTGGCAGCCACAGGACAGATGGCTGGATTGAGGACAGAGCAAATCCCTGATCAACTGAAGCATACTTACTGACTCCGAATCAGTGGCTGTTGACTTACAACAACAAAAAATTGTTGCCAATAAAGTTTGCATCCCCACAACATTGTGTGAGCTTCCTGTCAAAGTTTACACCTGCTCTTGTGCATGTCATTTTTCCAAATAAATATATATATTTTTGTTTTATCTTATTTTAAAATGCAGAGGTAAGCTATTTGTAAGTCAATTCTGCCATCTCCCCAATACATAAATAAACTGTAATTGTTATGAGGTGCTTTCAAAACATTCTCTGTTTGTGTGATTCAATTCAGAGTCACTCACTTAACCAATGATGTGAGATTTAACCAATTAAACATTTTTACATTCTGACATTCCTGTCAGTCAGATATTTCTCTATTTTACCTATTTATTCTGAAAGAGATAATTGTTCAAAACGTTAATGTACAGACTGCAGACACCGTTTAGATCCTGATCAACAGGTGGGAGGTGGAAAACAGACATGATCCCAGTTTGTTCACTTCCTCCACTTCAGAAATTCCTTCACCATGACGAATAACAATGGGGTAAATACTTGCAAGCAAAAGCAAAGAGAAAGAAGGCGAGACTCTGAAGCAAGCGGATTGAAAGGGGTCATAAGGGTAGACACAGACGGGAGGGTGTGAGGGCCAGTGGGACACCTCGCCTCAGGGCCTTCTAAAGTTAACAGAGGTCCAGCTCACAAAGCCCTATAATTCTTTTGAAACAACAAATGGCTTTATGTACAAATACTTTACATTCGTGTATGATGGGTTCGGATAACAGGGATAAAGATGGATGAGAAAGTTCAAACTTTCTCATTATTACTCCTTAGAAGCATGCATTATGTTAGGGCAAACTCATTCAGGAGATAGCGGAGGGAAGACACACATTTTGTGTCCTGGGTATTAGGACACAACTAAGGGGATAAACAGACAGGAAGAGATTGCTAAGGTACCAACAGGTATGAATTTTGAGTTATTTGGAAACTATAGGGAGGGACTGATTCCAGAATCAAGCAGTAATTTTCTTCTAATCTAGGACTCTCCAAGATTTTCCAAATTAAAGTTCTTGGTAGTCTAAATATATTCTATGTGGTTTAATATATCTTAAAAGAGAAAAGGTGGATCTTGCGCTGAATTCCAACCACATTTAACACGATTTCAAGATGTTAAATCAATTATATCGAAGAGCAAGATTCTCACTTCTTGAAACTCATTTGCTATGTCTCCAAAAAAGGATTACAGGTCGAGATATTAGCAATCTTCTTTATTCACAAGTAGCAAAATAAATATTATTTTTGCTCAAAAGCACTTTATTTGTTAAGGCGCTGAGCACTTTATTTTGCAATTTGTGAATAAAGAAGAATATATCTCGGCCTGTAATCCTTTTTTGGAGACGTAGCAAACGAATTTCAAGAAGTGAACTTCTTGTTCTTGAATAGAATTTTATGTATCTTGACATCTTATTTTTATGTAAAGAGATACACAAATTTAGTTTGACAATGGGGAACTTTTTAGGCTCAACCGTGATTAATCACGCCATTTGATTTGTTATGAAAAAGTCTCAATGTTCTGAAGGGTCTCAGATGACCACCAAAAAATCAATCAACATTAAACTTGTGTAAGCTTATTTCTTTTTATTTTAGCCATTTGTGTAACTATATCTGCTATGTTGACAATTGCAATACAAACATCTAGACATCATTCTTCCAGGAATCTTGGAAAAGGTCCAAATAATAGTCTGTGGTATTTATCAATGCCCCATGTATCCGTTTTGAATAAATCACATTTGAAAAGAAGCAAGTGCTCAAGCCCTGTGGGGGAACAGAGTGTTCATGCGTTAGAGGGCACAGCTTGACTCCGTGTTATGAAACAGCTTCAAGGGATGACAATGAAGGTCATCTTTAAAGTTCAATACTCAATACTAATAAAGAAAGACAATTAAGGATGCTGTTGAGTGTATTGAACTTGTATTGCCAACACATGAAAATTGTTAGAGAATAAACTGCATTCCAGAAAGTTTTGTTCCAGAAAGGTCAGAGAGACATAAATGCTATGTTGACCAAGCAAAACCCCTTGAGCGAACTCCTTGGTACAATTGTGGCAGACCATGATAAATATAAAGACCTCAGAATTGCTGCTGGAATAGACCAATGCTTTAGAATATCCTACCATACGTCCATTTTCAGCTTCAGTACAAACATCACCTAAAATATTGTGTGTTATGTCAGTGTAGGGCCGAAAACACATACAAACCAACTATCTTTCACAATGTCTGCCTTTTAAATTGCAGAACAAATCATGTCATTATGGAGTTGAAAGTAGATATTTATTATTTTGTAGAGATGTATAGATATAAATTAAAGTAGATATTTATAAATGTTATGACAAAGGTTCATGACTACAAAACGACATAACACATGCTATCAAATGCTTTTCATTTTACAAAACCGTGCTTCTACAACAATAATCAGCAATCATTACAAAACAAGAGTAATATTACAACTGGTCACCCTTTACTTCTATGTGTTTGCAAATATGTAAACCCAATGAAAAGTATTTAAAAAAAGCTCAGAACCTTGTCATAACTCCATCCCACCTCTGAAGTGTTGTTCACATTTTTAACAGTCTCTGCTTGGTTGCAATGCCAGGGTAAACATAATGAATTATCTCTCTGGCCATTTATGAAGACAAAATATAAATATAACCGTGTTTTTTTCTATTTCCTGAAAAGTAGTTTGTAGATACAGGCGGTTTCCACCTATGACACCTAGGCGTGAAGTATACAAATATGTGTTTATGCAAAACTGCTTGGTTTCAACCAGCTCCAACCAAAAATATCAAAGAAATAAATTTGAGAAGATTAGTTGAGACAGAGTGCTACACATGATTCTTTATATTACAACTTTTACAGGAATGACAATGATGGATTGTTATGGAATTGTATGGAAGTCAGCAAGTCCAAATTTATGAAATTTGAATTTGAATTTAGTCTTTTCTACATGTGAAGTACAGATGCACTCATTACAAACCAGTGACATATTCCCATTTTGTTCTTTACTGCTTTGGGTCTGGGGTCTTTGTGTGCCATTTAAAGAAGTTAATTCAGCTCTTCACCATGCTTGGTGACATGTCTGGGCAATTTGTTTTAACAGAGGCCAAAGGCTGGTAGGATCCCTGCTAAATCTGCAAGATCTAAAAGGTGTAAAATTGCAAAACAGACTAAAATTTATGTATATTTGCTACTAAAATGCCACTCTTTAACCCAAAGATTATTTCTGCATAGATTTTTATACTGGCGCAAAAAAGGTTTTAATAGAAATCAAAAAGACCCAATTATGATAGCACTTAGATTTAACCCAATAAGTGTAGATTTAAAAGAGGTGTCTTCACATACTTAATAGCCTTTTATAGTCTTTAAGCTCATTAGATCCTTTCGGCATGGACAAGTGTATCTCAATGTGAAAATACTTTTTTACATTTTTATAGTTAAAAATGTATTTTGATAATTACAGCGCTTCAAGTTTTTTTCCAAAGACGTTCACTTTTTTAAAATATGTATTTAATTAATACTTTATCAGTTGTATGACATATAATGTGCTGTATTTTTTTTGTATTTAAAAAAGTACTAGAAAATGTATGATATGGTTGAAAATATGTTTAAGTTTATTTTGTATAAATATAAAGGTCTGAGATTGAACAACAATTAATTACATGATTTGTTTTTCAGCAACATGATACAGCAACATAATATACAAATAAAACTAAGCAATTCACAGAGCATTGGCAATAGGGACAGCTTTGGAGCAACCTGAGGTTAAATGCCTTCCATTAAGAGTGGTAATAAGGGATTCCACTTATTCTACACGATATGAATCATCCCAAATGTTTTGCACTGGCAGCAGATTACTGGCACAGATCCCTGCCTTATTCTTTCATTCCATACTACTACTGCCACATTGCATAACTGTTCTGTATGTTCAATGTTATGTCATTTATAAACAATCTAGATAGAAAAAAGTTATTCCGTTTTTTGGTAACAAGTATTCCATCTGACATAATGAGGAATGAAAAGAGCAGGGTGTGTATTACAGAAACATTCTAACTCAGACTCTTATCCGTTTATTGTGATTTCAAATTGGAACCCATTTGAAACAGATCTTAATTTAGGACCATAGAGCTGTTTTGTCATGATTTTTTAATTACCTTTTATTTTACTTTTTACATATCGAGGAAACATACTGTACATTTGAGCCTTACAGTCCTTCTAAATGTATCTAAAAAGGTTTTCAAACAAATACAATCTGAGCCATATTCTACCAAGAAACTCTCTTGATTTTTTCATTCTCTGATTATTATTGTTTAAAAATAATCCACTGTATAAAATTAAATATACTAAACATTTCTATAGAATTAACCACATTTAAATTATTTTTGGGTCATAGCATTGTTTGTATGTAACTGAAAAATACTGTAGTCATATGACTTCAGTATTGTGATGTTTAAAAGTCAATATAGAATCGTGTAAGTAAAATACCTAAATTCTCTAATGGACAATTTGATTTACAATAAGGACCCAATATAAACACATTTTTAGACTATTTACAATGTTATGTATGACACACAGAACACACATTAAATACATGTCATGTCAACCCATATACAGTCGAACAGGGTCTGTCTATTTCTCAACAAAACCTGCATCACACAATTCTGCTTCAGACATATGGATGAGGCGGCTACTGTTGGCACTGGTCAAATTCTGTTGTTGAAATATATAAGGGAGAGAGCTGTTGTCAAGTGACAAAAAAGGGGAACAGTTTGATGAAAACTAAACTAAATGGTTTCTGTGAAGAGGGAAACTCTTACACTTCTCAGAACATATAGCTACTTTTTATTTTGTGCTGTGTTTAGCCCTAAACCTGTTAATGATTTACTGCTCTGAGGTCTTTTGTCTTAGGTCCACCTGCCCTCGCTTGATCGCACCTAAACCTGTGTGGTCTATTTATCCTTGTGATATCAATCACAGAGTGTACCATCTGTGAGCAAGGCCTTCGTACATCTCAATGGATTTAGTGTTTATGTTACATCCTCTCTGTTTTCTCAACATGTTGCACACTATTTAAGGGGACGTACAAAAAGAGGGGCGACCGCTGCAAATGTTACACCCAGTCGTGAATCACATGCACTGAATGATGCTGAATTAAAGCCTAATGGGGGGGGGGGGGGGGGGGGGGTGCAAGAAGATCATTCAATCCATTGAGTCAATAGTCTTTCTATTCAGCAAATAAAGGGAGCCCCTGATGAATGAAACCAGAAGCAGTATAAAACAGACTACCAAATACGTCAGCCTGTGTATAAAAAAGAACCAGTCAAGATGATGTTGAATGTGTCTATGCCAAAGTATAATGTTCTATGACTGGCATCATGATTAAGCCCCCATGTAGGGCGTTATGTACATGCAAAATGCAGGGGCTCTTACGTGAGAAATGACACTCGCATCCAGCTATTCATCTGACATTACCTGAATTTGCCACAAGTTTGTATGCGTAAAGGCAAGAAAAAGCACTGTTTGAGTTTGGGGCAGGGGGCTTTGCCCATCTCAAAGCCACTGTTTGAGGAGGAGCCCCGCCGACTGTTGTTTTATCTCAATGGAAGCAGGAGGAGAGACACAAAGCACACTGTCCTCAGTAACCATGGAAGCGCCAGGGAATGGCCTCTCATCCACAGCCAATATTAATTGATTGAATGTTTACATATTTATAAAAAAAATTACATCACGTCCACTTTTGTGTTTGTTATTGTGAGAGTGGGAAAACAAATAAACAAACAAATCTGTAATAGGCCCACAGCAAGACGTTTTAATTGTGGATGCACGTAATGTCATATTACGCGATATTTTGAAGAGAAGCCTGAAATGAAGTGAAAAATAAAGCTATACCACAGCTGTGACATAGAAAAACGAAAATTCTAAGTGCCAGAACACGTGTTATTCTGTGATTCTATAATTGCGAAAGGGCTCAGTTGCTTCTTAGACGCCCATCAGCTAAGAAACTGTAGTACACTTGTGGAGCCAAAAGAAAACACCTAATAAAATCTAACTAACATTAAGCGTTCCATTTTGAAGCGTATCGTCCTATTTCCGAAAACGGATTACAACTTGTGATAGACCTAAGTATGATACATAAATGACTTACCTAACACTTTGTTATAACACTCCAAGCAAATGACAAAAGGTCGGGGGTAAATCCAGCCGGTCAGCGTTGCTTTCAATGTCAGTCAGAAGGATGATAAATGCATCCTGCAGGAACAACGGAGGTACCCAAAATAAGTTGCACTAAATACAAATACGCGTTATGATAACAGTTTGTTTCCTTATCTGACGCTGCCTAACATTAAATTATCCAGTCCATGCAAGAGCAGAGAAGTGTAGATGCGCTCGAAGCTCGGCATGCGTTGCCATTCAGTTCGTCAAGCGCTGTCCCGTCTGAACTAACGGACACGGGAGAGCCTTGTCTTGTCTGTCTGAGCAAGGATGTGCTAATCTCATTAACCTCCAGGCTTCATAGGTTGAGGGAACAGCTCCACCCAGCGATCTGCCTGGAAATGTTCCCGCGGTGATTGTTCCGCTAAACGGCCCTAAACCAATTCCCATCATTTCTAAAGGTTGTGCTGAAACACCACGGATGCGAAATACTTTGGGCCACTGACGGTTTTGTGGCGCACTTCACTGTTCAACACCACTGTAGTCAAACATTGTCGCATTAACTTTTCTGTGTACATGCCCCAAAGAAAACGAACAATAACAATTAAAGTCACCATGAAATCAAACAAGAAAATTATAAATGTTTTACACAGTGTTGCAGTGATAAGTATAAATAATGTATCCGTGCACAACGTTATTAAAAAAAAAATTTGCACTTCTAATCTTTAATCAAAAACGTAAAGCTTCTCTTCCCCTCTCAACAACAACTATTCACCACATGTCGTAAGCAACAAAAAAAGAGTTAGGACTACACTGACTATCCAGTGGTCAGGCATTTTTAGCCCTCCCCAAAGCCATTGAGAAAGAGAGTTGCGTCAACTCCGTTGACTCAATGGATCCGTTTTTTTCAAAGCAATGGCGGTTCATGGAAGCCCTCAATAGTTCTTGAATCACGTCACACCAGTAGCGAACCCTCAGGGCCCTCTAGGCCCTCTGTGATTACCTAAACTATCGTAAAAAAATAATATTTGTAAAGTCGTACGATTTTCCCTATTAGATATGTATATTTTACTTCCTGGATCGATGCGGACACTCTACCCACGTGAGATTTCCAAGTCTCACGAGAGTAATTCAAGATCACGGAGATGTCGCAGTTCTGCGATGTCATATGCTGTCTGCGCAGCCTGCGCATACTGAAAGAAGTCGAACGTGTGCTTACGTCATGCGCCTTTAATTAGCATACGGCTAGCTGACACTACAGTAAATCAATGGGAGAGATTAATTTTGAGTGACAGTAAAACTGACCAATCATATCATCTTTCTAATCGTGCGTGATTTGTGTTTTGATAACTTTCCGCCATCTGGGGGGTTATTCACCAGTTATCTCGTACAGTGGAAGAAGCACCCGAAGCAGGTTCGCCAACCGCCAAACTTAAAAAAGAAGAAATGCGGAAAACCTCATTCAAAATGGATGAAATTTGTTATCAAGTCTCGGAAAAGCTGCTAAACATTGTTCAAGACAACAGGAGGAAGACTTTGTTAAGTAATTTTGATCATCAAATTGTAAATGATTTATGATTTATTAGGCTTCTGTGCTCAATTCATCCGAAAATGTTGAACTTCCATTGGCGCAACTCTCTCTTTCAATGGCTCTGGCCCTCCCCTCCAGGCCCAACTTGCAACAAACCAGTCAAAAAGGGTATGGCAAAATAAAGCCCACCCAACATTTCTTTCTAATTTCAGAAGCCGTTTCACTCGGATATATGTCACGACACGGAAAAGAAGTCAATCGCAACTTCCGCTTCATGGTGACTTTAAAATTCACTTGGAAAAGGAGCAATAAAACAACGTTATTTTCTCTTTATTTGGAGCGACGCTTTACATTTACATTTAGTCATTTAGCTGACGCTTTTATCCAAAGCGACTTTACAAAGAGTTAAGGGAGCAATAAGCAATATGTCATACAGGAGCCATAATACAGTAGGTGCCAATACAAAGTTACTGGTTTCAACAAAAGCTAGTCCACTACCTGTTGAGAGTCTTTCAAGTATTCACAGAAGAGATGGGTTTTAAGTAGTTTTTTGAATGTTGTGAGAGATGTGGTTGACCGGACCGAGTTAGGAAGAATGTTCCACCAGGAAGGAGTTGTGAAGCAGAATGAGCGGGAAAGCAATTTACGCCCTTATGAGAAGGCAATACAAGACGCCGCTGGTTTGCTGAATGCAGGGCTCTTGATGGGGTGTAGGAGTGCAGGAGGGTGTGAAAGTAAGCCGGTGCAGATCCAGTCCTGTAGGCAAGCATTAGTGACTTGAATCTGATACGGGCTTCAACCGGTAGCCAGTGGAGAGAGATGAAAAGGGGTGTCACGTGAGCCCTTTTGGGCTGTTGGAAGACGAGGCGTGCTGCTGCGTTCTGAACCAGCTGGAGCGGTTTGATCGCCTTTGCAGGAAGACCAGCAAGGAGAGCATTGCAGTAGTCCAACCTTGAGATTACCAGGGCCTGGAAAAGGAGTTGTGCCGCATGCTCAGTGAGATAGGGTCTATCCTTTCTAATGTTGAATAAGGCATATCGGCATGACCGTGTTGTCTTTGCAATGTGATCATTAAAGGACAGCTGTCCATCAAATATGACTCCGAGGTTCCTGGCTGTTTTGGAAGGAGTGATTGTGGTATTGCCAAGATGGATGGTGAGATCGTGTTGCACCATGGGGTGTGCCGGAAACACGAGTAGTTCTGTCTTGGCAGGATTCAGCTGGAGGTGATGCCCTTTCATCCAAGCTGAGATGTCCTCGAGGCAGGCTGTAATGTGAGCTGCTACAGTGCAGCACCGTTTTTCTTTGTAAATTCAAATTTATAGTGATATTCAAAGTTAAGAAATTTCAGTGTTGTACAACACAGGAATTTTAAACATCAGGGCGTGGTTTCACAGATGTCTTAGCTTAAGCCAGGACTATGTTTTAGTACAATTAGGATATTTAAGTCCCTTTAAAATAGCTTAGAAAAAACATTAATTGTTAGTCTTGAGACACAACAATGGCACTGATATGTGAGGACAAGACATTTTCAGTTAAGCCTTGTTAAACCGGGCACAGATATTTAAGATTGTAAAGTGAAAGTGACCTATCTGTCAGATATGGTGACCCACACCCGAAATGTGACCTCTGCATTTAACCCATCCAGTGAGTAGTAAACACACGCACACCCGGAGCAGTGGGCAGCTATCACCGCAGCGCCCAGGAGCGAGTGGGAGTTGTTCCCGCCTGCACTGAGAATCGGACCGGCGACCTCCTGGTCACAAGTCCAACTCTCTAACCATTAGGCATAAGGCTTACGAATATTTTAATTAAATCAGCCATCAAGTATAGGCCAATTACACTTAAACACAATGACTGACATCAGCAGACATGTACACAATAACTGTGATCAGACTGTGATCAGGTAGGAATATTTTTTTATCAAGCTATTTTACTACATACGTTTTTCTCTTTTTTTATCATTTAACATCCTGTTAATTTTAAACTTGTTTAAACTATAGTTCACAGGGTAATGTTGCTTTAGTTGTGCTTGTACTGCATGACTAATACACTGGAGAAAAGTTAATATCATCTGGGTAAAAAACACAATGTAAAAAATAATCGTCTAAATGGTTAACATGTAACTGCAATTTTAGATCACTCTTTTACATCGCAATTATCCTAATTAATGTCAAAGAGATATTAGAGATGTTAATGATGTCAGTGCGTCCTTACGCTAGCTCTGTGTTGACGTGGCTTTTCTCTCAGGAATCCATCCAGCTTGAGCTTGTGAGAGAGCTAATGGGACACAGGGGAAAGTAGAGAATGGCCTAATCAATAAAGTTAAGCGAAACATCCTACTTTCTTTTCCAGGTAAGGCGCACTATTTGATAAGAATGTTGATGAGTTCTCTTGTTTTCATACATTAAAATCAACGTTACCCGTGTTTGTTGATATAAAGTTTAGTTAGCATCAGTATCGCCACGGACCTGGGGATAGTGTTTATATAACATATAAACATGAAGTACGCTCTAATGAATTATTTAGAGACATACGTTGAAAGGAATTGCTGTATTATTGTTTATGTCAAATTTATTTTTTCCATAGTGTCGCTATCGTGTTGTATAACGCCGGTTAGCTTACATGCTAACCGGGCTAATTAGCTTCCACATATTATGTACCTTAACAATAGTAAGCATTACACCATAACCACTTCGGTTCGGCGTTTATAATGTGTCATGAAATATATGGTGAGATGTCAGTGTGTATATGTTGTCTCTTTGTGTATTATTGTCTCTGTGTGTACAACTGTCTGGTAAAGGTAATGTTTATACGCTAATGAACTTGTAGCTGCTAGTCAGCTCTAAGTTACATGCTCGTTTTAGCCACGTAAGAAATACAATTTAAAGCAGACTGAATTTATACGTCCCGTAATATTAAGTTATTAAGAATAAGTAGACTAAAATAGCTTTTGTCAACATCATCGATAGGCGAAAGTTCCCTCGTATTATAAGAATTAAGTTTTATATAGCAGATAAGCTTTCCTGTTGCTTTTATCCGAGTACATTCGAGCTAAACATTTATGAGTAAGTGCATTTCTAGAAATCGAACCAATTACTGTGTTTAGCTTAAGCAATTACTTAAGTAGTTACAGGAAAGCTATGCTTGCAGTAAGAGTAATCTAAAGGCACCAAAGCATTTAAACTAACAATACGTTTTGTGAACCAGTACCAAACAAATGACTCATGTGTAGTATTTTGTTTTGTGAAGTGAAAAATGACTGAAAGGAACCAGCACAACAGTTTCCAATTTACAACCACAGTGCAGCCACCCACAGGTGGTTGCATTTACACTTTTTCCACCAACTCGGAGACTGAACATTCTGAGGAAGATGGCGAAACCTTTGAACTGCGTTCCAGAGGAAAGGACAGGCATCACAGGAGCACGTCTACAGATCGAAAAGACAATATTGTTTACTTGATTAGGGACGTAAAAGAGGGAGATACTCTGATCAGTATTTCACTGCAATATTTTTGCACTGTAAGTCCAATTCAGCTTTTCTTGTGGTCGTATTATTATACTGTCCCGTTACCATTCAAGTTGAAAATAACTATATTTTAGAAGACTTTTTAAAAGTAAATGTGATCCATAGTAAGTGAATAGGACACATTACATTTTCACATCTGTATGAAAAAAGTAACAAAAGACCAAAAACAATAAAGCCAATCTAAATTTTTTATCAATCTTGCACTAAAATGTGATTGGATGAGCCACATGTGACGGCATAATTATCAGCTATCCATATTACGATGCCGAATGTACATTTTTTGAGTACTTAAGTGATTTTACAGATATTTTCATGTATTGCACAACAGGTTGCAGACATAAAGCGGGCCAACAATCTTCTAACTGAGCAGGACTTCTTTGCATTGCGGGCCATAAGGATCCCTGTAAGGAAGTTTAGCTCTTTAACAGAAACCCACACCACCACTTCCCTCAAATCCAGTTCGCCTGGTGGGACTCGCAGAATCACAGAGATCCCAATATCTGGAGCTTCCTTGGACTCTTCATCATCGTCCTCATCAGTTGATAGTGTGGAGTGCTTCCTGCAGGAGAAGGATAAGGACATTGAACTTCTCGTCAAGTCCTCTGCCCCTTCCAGGAGCAGCCTGAGTGAGGTTGTGTCCTTGCTGGAGCAGCCACTTTTAGGTGACTCAGATCGCAGGCCAGTCCAGAAGAAAGACCCATACTATGGGGCTGATTGGGGAATGAGATGGTGGACTGCAGTGGCTATCATGTTGGTCGTTGGGATTGTTACACCTGTTTTTTATCTGTTGTATTATGAGGTTCTAATGAAAGCTGATGTTAGCCACCACACTACAATGGACTATATTAGGCCTGGACCTACACAACCAGCTGTCCCTGAGCCACTTGTTTTACCACAGGCTAATACTGCCTCTTACAAGGACTCTCGCCAACGGCCTGTTAACGAACAGCAACCTCTTATGAACCACGATGACGAAACATAGACGGGCACTTACATTAAGCTGATAAGCACCAGGGAATCATGTATGGATGTTAAAAGGAACACTTTATTTTACAGGTATAGTTGAACTTCAATATCTGAGGATTGATAAATCAAAAATAATTCTAAACTGGTCTGAATTTTTTGTTGATGCATTTTGCACAGTTGGCTGCTGGTTTTGTTGTATGCATTATATAGCCCTGTACCTCTATTAAGCTCATAGTTTTACTCGAGGGCAGACATTTGATATATATTTTTAAAGACATTGCTGCCACTGTCTTGTTGTCAGGGAAATAAACACTAATTTATTTAAAAAAAAAATGTAGAATCCAAAATCAGTATTGCTAATGGTAACAAAGTTGTTGGTTTTCGTTTTTAAGCTTTGCTTGTATAAAACATAACCATAAATGAATCCTGGTTTTGTCTAGCAAGAGCACAGCGATGATTTGTAAAATGGTCTCAGACATGTGCTGACAAGTCAAAGCATAGATGTAAACATTTCAATGGAGTACAGCGATTATTTTGAACAGTACGTGCCTTCATCCTATATAATGTAAGGGTGAAAATAAAGGAAATATATTTTAGTATCTAAATCTCCAAGGTATTTTTTATTATCTTTAACATTTGTGTAAAATAAATCTGATTGCTGTGCTTCTTCAATAATTCATTAATGTATTCAAACCCATTCATATGATTTTATGAGAAGAAACATTTTCAGTTGCTAGTAAGTGGCCTCATCCATGTTGTCATCACTTCCAGCTCCAAAATCATCACCGTCTTCAAAGTAATTTGCTATGTAATCATTATCCTGACAGAAAAGGGAGGTTATGAAATGGAAAAACATGCAATATCAAAATATTCTGCACTAAAATGCCATATGTTTAAAAAATAGTTGCCTTTAATTTAATTTGCTCAATGATAATATGCAATCAGATAGTGTGTACCTAATGTTTTCGGTTGTAGATGTAAGACATACCTATTTCATATCCTCCTTACAAATCCTTAACCCTAAACTTTTTCAAAACTGACTGAAAAGCTTTAACACGGTTTACAATTTATATTAAGAAAAAAAAATCATCCTCTTTTAAGTTGTCTTCTCCCTCCAACAGTCTTCCTACCTATAAATATTTAGGGTTGTACAACGATTAATTGCACCCAGAATAAAAGTTTGTATTTACATAATAAATGTCTGTTCACTGCGCATAATAATTTTATAAACGCATGTAATCAAAAAAGATTATATATATAGGAAATATTTACATATATATATATATATATATATATATATATATATACACACACACATTTATTGGTTTTTATATTTTTCTAAAAGAAATACATGTACACATGTCTTTAAGAAAAACAACATTAATTTGCACAGTAGACAGACATATATTATGTAAACAAACTTTTATTATGAATGCGATTAATCATTGCACAAACTATTGTGTACAATGCTTAGGCTATTGTTGGCTCTTTGGACAAAATGGTGAATGGTCCCTTATTTGTTTGTTGATTTGGATAAAAGTGTCTGCTAAATGAATGAATGTAAATGTAGGTGTAAAGTGTTAACTTAAGCTTTATCAGTAGCATCTGTTGCATACCACAGAAATAATGTCAAATCTTCTGTCATTGTGTAATTCAACATGTGAATTACTCAGGAAAAATATTCCTGGAATATTCCTTTAAACCATTAGCATTTACCTCTTCAAGCTCTTCTTCTTCAAAGTCCCCTTCAATTTCTTCTTCCTCACCATCTCCTTTCTTCTCCACCTTTGCCTCATCTTCTTCATCTGATTTGCCATCTCCCCTTTTCTCAAGTTCCTGATGAACAAACTCAAGTGAGACAACAGCTTGATCCAAATTCATCTGTTTGCAGTGAAACAATAGGATGCTTTATTTATGTAATGCAAATGGTTTCATGAAACTTACATCTAGTTTAGACAGCATATCCTCCTTGTCTTTTTTTGACATCTCTTTGATTTTTTTTAAATCTGTAAGTATTACAGTTGTTTAGAGGTTATTCAGAGAGGCAGTTTATTTAAAAAAAAGTAATTATTTTGCTTTGTTATTTTACCGGTTTTCTTTTTAAGTATCTTCTTCTGTGGTTTCAGCTCCTTTGGAAGACGGTTCCAATCTACAAGGCATCTCCATAAATTATATGCAATCAATGGGCCTCATTCATGAAACATTCGTAAATATAAGTGTAAATTCCGAGTAATTTGCGCGTAAAACAGACCTTACCGAAAACTCTCCTCCGGATTCACAAATACTTCGTAAACGTCATATTTGATAGTAAAATGTTTGTGTGTTAATGAATTCCAATCCCTCGTTAACAGGGCGCGCATGCACGCGCATTCAAAATTAGCATAATCCCCGCCTATGAATTACACCTACGCAAATTACTTATCTAGGAATGCTGGAATCCTCCGGACTTCATTCTCTGGTCTGGCTACATTATATTACATAAGAGACTAATAGGCTATATGCTTACTAATAAATGCATCAATTAAACTGTGTCCAACAAAGCGTTTTTAGAAAGCTAAAATAATAATACCCGGTGCTCTTCTGAAAACGACCAGCTGCCTGAGAACGTTTGGAGGCACTGCGCGTTATTCCGGAGATGCGTTGGTTGCTGTGATTTAAAACATCCGCAACAGTTAGCCTAATGTTTACTAGTATCTTATATTATTTAATATGAAAAATTCAGTTACCATTAATATTAACTTCCAGCTCTTCTCCACTGTGATTGGACGGCTGGATGAAAAAGGACAGTGACGCGTTTTACAGAAAGTAAAAAATGATAAAAGACAGGGCAAAATAACTCATGAAATATCATTATGATACATAGTGTCATTGGTTTGTCTAAAAGAATACAGAACGTTACGTGCGGTTTTACGCACTATTTACACGTGGCATCGAGCATGCGTACATTTCTTTCGTACCAACTAACATTTTGAAAATACGAACATTTTCATGAATCCAAAAATGTACGTCAAAACTACTTTACGTTCTGCTCGGGTTTCATGAATGAGGCACAATAAGTGTACAAGTAGGACTATCTGTAATGTACCTGGTGTCCAATCGCCTTCCTCGATTTTTTTAGTTTCCCTTGTATATTTATCCTTGTACCGCTCTACATCTGTGGAGAGCATACTTTGAAACATTAAAAGTGAAATAGTTACAGCAACAGTGTATTCTCAAGACACATTTAAAAAAAAGTAAAAGGTAGAATTTTTGGAGTTAGAAGAGTGATATTTCACAAGAAAATAAGGGGAATCACCCATTAACCACATCAGTGATACCATTTCACTTAAACATAAGGGCAAACAGATAAGTGTCTTATGGGAAGTGTAAATACAATTTTGCCACAGTGCTCTTACTCTTCTTCATCTACATTAATAATGTAATTACTTCAGTAACAGTAATCCTAACCCTCCAGAAGGACACAGTAATGTTTTACAGGTTACTGAAATTAAATAACATCCACTCACCACTCTTTCCTGAGTGGGGTTTTATGTTGAAAGGGAGATCTTTCATTCGTCCCCTCATCTCTTGTTTCAAAGCTCTCATATAGTCTTCATCTTCTCCAGCTTTCAGAGGCCCTGGTTTATATTCAATTTGCTGTATGTAGTAAACAATAATTTTGTGCATTATGTAACTCATGTCCCTTAAGTTAAACGACAACAAGTCAAGTAAAATGTATGAACCAGACAATAGCTTTCTATCCCTGGTTTTACATGCGAAGAAAAAAAAACTAAGAGGAAATGCCCAAGTATGACTTACTGGGAAGAGTGGAGTTGGTCCTCTCTGGGCTTCAGGCATAGACCCTCTGGTGATGCCCAGGGCCTCTATGTTGAAGGTGAAAGCTGCTATACCTCTGCCTTTTCCTGCCATTTTGGTCAATCAAATAATCCTAGAATTGAGGAGGATCTGTTAAATCTGCATTGCTGATGCTAGCTATATTGCTGTAGGAAGTATATGTCTAACACTTAAAATAATTACCTTGTTTTTTATGTCGTTTCAGACTCAAATAATATAAACTAGCACCTGTAAACAATTCGAATTAGCTAAATATTAATTTACACAAATTGGGAGGTGCCATTACCATGTTGGCCAATAGTATCCCGAATCTCCTAGAACGTCATACCGTTACGTAAGGCTACGTGCCGCGCTTGCGGAACAGGGTGTCAACGTCCTTTCTCTGCGGCTTAGTGCAGCAAGATTGAAGCCAAACATTTTAGGTTAACAACCATAAAAAATATTAAATTATCTTTGTTCGTTATAACAGGCACTTGAATGTATTGGGATGTCTGCGACCGACTGGTACGCGCACAAGTCGCTGGAAAATGGGGTATTTTGGATCCAAGAACGGTTTTATGAATCGGGGAACAGGGCGAATATCTGGCTCATACGGGGCTCTCATCAGGACGTCGTCATAGATACCGGGCTGGGTTTGCGAAGTCTGCCTGAATACATCAATGCTAAAGGGCTGTTAGGGGACGATGCGAAGCGAAAGAACCCACTGTTAGCAATAGCAACGCATGTGCATTTCGACCATTCGGGTGGGCTGCATCAGTTTCAACAGGTGGGCGTGCACAAGGCGGAGGTGGATGCTCTGGCTAACGGAGATAACTTCGAGACCGTGACTTGGCTATCTGACCGCGAGATCGTGGCGGACCCAGCACCTGGATGGAGGGCAAGACAGTACCGAGTGAAGGCGGTGACGCCAACACATATATTACAAGAAGGTAGGCTAAGTACTTACTGCTCGTCCGAATCTTATATCGTAATGCAATAGGATGCATTGTACGCGCGGGGTTGTGAATGATGGTGCATTGTTATTATTCTGTGCTTCAGCAGTTTTGCTGCATCAGGCGAAGTCTACCTCAAAAGAGATGCAGTATCGTGCAACGAACTGCATGACTTCATCCTGAGCAGTCTGACGTAATATCTGTATAGATGGATCGAAACAAATCAAATCTGAATGAGCAGAAGCATGACAGTGGTTTGTGAAAACCAAGCCCACTGTCTAATATGGCTCTATAATCTCCCTGATGGTGTAGAGACACAATTACAGGGCACGTTTGGCAGTAACCCAGCAAAAATCTCTAAGTAAACCACACATTTATATATGGCTTCCTCTCCACAAACCTCAATGAATGGACTACTCCACACATATTGAAAATATATATTTGTAAACATTGATCGCAATGTTTCAGTCTAGTTCTCCCATGGTGAATTGATTGATGTATTAAAACATATTTTATGTGTTCAAATGTCACGGAAAATTAATCAATGTTATTTATTTTTGAATGAATTTTGAATGATAATATTGTTTAAAAATTTTTTGCTGACTAAATTATTAACAACCACACTGAGTCTGTGATAAATTTAACATGTTTGTCTTTAACATAATTTTCATCATGGTAAGAATTAGACATCAGCCTTTATGGCTTACAGGAGGATTTCATTTTCAACAGTTGCAGCGACAATATTACGCTCTGCAATTCCTTTTACTCCTTCTTGTGTACCCAGGTGATGTCATCAATCTTGGGGACCGGCAACTGACTGTCCTCCATATGCCGGGTCATTCCAGAGGCAGCATCTGTCTCCATGACAAGGAGAGCAAGATGCTGTTCAGTGGTGATGTAGTCTACGACGGTTCCATGATTGATTGGCTGCCCTACAGTAGGATCGGCGACTACGTGCGTAGCTGCGAGAGGCTGGTGGAGATGGTCAAGAAAGAAGAGATTGACCAGGTCATGCCGGGCCACTATAACACTTTTGGCAGCAAGCGGTTACATCGGTTAGCATCTAACTACATCGCTGGTGCGGGTATCTGCCACAGAGCCTCTTCCTGTGTGGTGAAGTCCATTGCTGGCCTGGCACTTCGAGCATCCAATTCACGAAGTGCCTGTTAGTAGATGTGATGAAGACTACTATGCAAACACATTTGCATGAGTGTGCGCTGCAAGCGAGTACAGTATAACGTCTGACATGACAGAATAGTTTTTTTAGGCGAGATACTTTTTTATTTCGCACTAAATTACGAAAATTACGATAGAATAATGACACTATAAACCTTACAGCATCTCACCTCAGATACCGAATGATTCGGGACATCGCATTTTTCTCGGGCACATTTCACTTAAACTGCATCCTTCAACAGCTTTCATGCATGTCTTCCAAAATAACATCAGAAAAGCATCAGAAAAACATTTAGAAATACGTTTTTTTTTGTTGTTGTTTCTTTGACTGCTCCGCGACCCACCAGTTGAGAAACTGCTTCAAGACATCAAATAATAGACATTGCCATAATTACAAGGTGCTGTGTGTCATTTTTAACTTTGAAAATAGTATGTCCTTTCCCAGCTTAATGTACTGAGGCAACAATAAGGAAGCCCTCTGCACCTTTTAATCAATAATTTCACAAGATATAAAAACCATTAAATTTAAGCACCATTTGATAATTATTTGAAGTATATTTAAGGTTTACAAAATGCAAACAGCATATTTGTATGTCTACTAATGCCAAAATGACATATTGTAGCTGTGTGTTGATATAAATGGGAGACAAGGTAAATTAGTAGCATACGTTTGACTTTTGCACTCTCTGCATGAGATATAGCACAGCATGAAATCAGCAGCATTCTGTTATTCTATACCCTCAGAATGTATTGTATTGTGTATGTGCAATGCTTTACACACAAGAATAATAATCCATTTTCAAAGGCAGTCATGTTTATTTAGAATTATACTGGAAGTTGCCTTGACTGAAAGGATTTTGTTTGGTTTTGTTCCATCATACTCCCTCCATACTAGAAGAACTGTTTACTGCTGCTGTGTGCTCAAACCGCACATTGAGTTTTCTTATTTGTTAATGTGATTTAACTTTTCAAGTACAGATGTGAGTGTATCTGGAGGGACAGTATTTTCTTGTTTGTGGAAGGCCATGTTGTTTCCCTTCATTACGTTATTGCCTTGGTTTACTTTAAACACACTTTAGTGTTTAAACACTAGTGTTTAGTGGGTGGTTTAGTACTATGTGGGTGTATCAAATGAGATGTATGAAATCTAATGTTTAAGGAGTTACATGAGAACGGCTGAGATGAAGTTCCTCCATTATGTTGCCAAACTAGGAATATGCTGCTTTATTTTTTATGTAATTTTAATGATGTCATTCTTTATTGATTGCGTAGTATTATAAACAGAAAAGCAGAAAGAGTTTGTGTGAACATGATGCACAGCAATTATATTGTATGTATTTTACTGGTGTTTGGTATGAATGTTGAGATTAGTTTTCATATGTGCACTATGTGTCTGCTCAGGAACTCTTTCTCAATAACAGGCAAAAAGAGCAGATCTATACTTGCAACACTATTTAGTGCCTCTTGCAGAGTAAACAAACCAATACCTCGCAATGCCATGACAACAGCTGATGTAATATCAAGGCACCTGTTTAACAATATACTCATTTTCAATTCTGTATAGTTGGTTTTCCTGGTCTTTTCTGTCTGTTTGTGTAGCAGGTATGAGTAAGGTGTCCCATGTTGTGCCTGAAAGGCAGATCAGTCTAATGCACTCAATAAAGTAGGATTCAGGGTTGCGTTTTCTTCTCATTAACCTGCAAGGCACAAATCGGAGCATGTTACTTTGCATTTTTTCGTTTATGCCTAATCATAAGCTACTTTTACAATGTGCAATATTAAAGAGAATATTTTGCCCTGTTGAGTGAAACTACGATATGTCCACAAGATGGAGACATTGCCCCTTATATGACTGCATGCTTCTAGTCACATTTATGGTGGCGCACCGAAGAAGATGAACATTAGTCAAAAGTCTGTGTTTGGCAGCAACCCTCCAGTTTTAAATCCCACACATTTATAAGTTGGCATTTCTTTTCTTTTTTTCAACTTGACATTTTCTCACATATCACTAACCGCAAGCACAATCCCCTTAGGCTAATAATGATGGATTGGATGTGACAGTAATTTCCTTTCAAATCTCTTTAAATATTTTTCGGGCCAAGTTATGTTCTGGAAGTGTGTCTTTGAAACACATACCCTGTATGTTTGGCAATGACGATTCTGTTTAAAATTCCAAAAGTACTGTTTGACACGGCTTTCAATCAGGATAAATTGATGGTTGTTGACAGATTGCTAATTATATCCAGGGGACTGTTAGTCTAACTTGCTCTACAATAACTTGTTACTGTTATTTTAAAGGTGTTTAGTCTCAAATTAAATGATGACAACATTTCTAGGAGAAAAAGGGAACAGGATCTAAGAGGTATATGAAAATAGGATATTAGAAACATATATGGATAATATAACTCATATTGTTTTTTTGCCATATTACTGTTGTTATTAATTTAGAAGTGAAGCCGTGTTCTTGCAGGGTTAGTATATTATATGTAGTTTCTTAGGCTTAGACAAAATATTGATCAAAATGGTAACAGATGAAAAAAAAAATTCCAAAGTGAAAAAAGACCCTGGACATTCCTTTGTAGACCTACAATTGAACTATAACGTCTTTGTGCATTAGTGATATTGATAGAAAGGCTGTAACTAAGGTGCCAGATTTCGTCAACTTTTCTCCCCTCCCGCTGGCTGTTTTTCCTTCTAACCCCACTTCAGTAACAAGACATTGTATCCCGCAGGCAGCCAGACGGACATTTGATGCGTAGTCGCCGCTAGGGAAGCGTTGTTTGACATTCAGCTGCTCCCTACATTATCTGCTAATTGACAGGGCCTATCTGCCCTCTGGCGAGCCGGGATGACACGTGTGGGAAGGGCTGAGGTGAGGGGAGAATTGGGAACTGCCAATCACATGCAGATTATCAGAGCGAAATAGTGTTACAGAGCCTTAATCTGACCCGGCTGCTACAGGTTTTGTGGATTAATGGTGTTTTTACTCCAACATTTTACCTGGATTATTTTCATTTTTTATAGCAACTGAAACGCTTGGTTGTTTATTTAGCTAAAACAACTTTTGGCCCTGTGGACGTTTATACTTAAACATAAATTTAAACATTAAGGCATACTTTTTACACTAAATCGATTCATGTGTAGTCTAAAATATCCAACCGTGGATACATGCTTCAGAGGACTACTTTTTTCCTCCATGAAAGCAGTATGTTGTGGATATTTTTTACATTTACAGTTTTTTTCTCCAAATTATAATTTGATCAGGAAATATATTTTCTGTTCAGCGTTATTCTGTAAATATTTTTTTTTTCTGTTTTCCTATCACATCACAGATCTCATATTACACAATACCGTTGTCTCCTTGGCAACCAGGTCCTTCTGATGAAAAATGTTGATGTACTTTACCAACACCTGTGGTTTATGTAAATTCTGATCAAAAATTTTCTAGTTTTTAATTTTTTTTATATTTTTGTACTGGGTTTTAATATTTTAAGTATGAACATCTGCTTCTGGTGACAAAAGATTATAAGAAACCAAAAATATGATTGAGGCATGGTGACCTTCATATAACAAAATGTAAAATAAAAAGAGAAAATCTGTTTTAATACAAATCCATAGGACAAACTGAATTTGAGGAAACACCTAGTTATGTCAAAACTGCCTGCTAAGATGTCTGGATGACTTCACTGAGAAAAACAAACCATTTAAAGCCACTTCTTCCAAAAACTGGAATCTGTTAAACCATTTACTCGGAATAAGACACAGTCAGGCAGGCGTTGCAGACAAGATTTGAAATGTTGGTTTGAGTTCATACACTACCGTTCAAAAGTTTTTGGACACTTGAATGAAATGTTCCTTATTGTTTTAAAAAGGTTTTCATTTGAAGGTGTATGCTTAAATGTTTGAAATAAATTTTATGGACAAAAATATGATTGTGCAAATGCAAACTATATTTAAACTATATATACTTTTTATCATTATAAAAATATTTTTTTATTTAATAAAAAATGACTTTGATTGATTTGACTAGAAATAGTCGGGATCACCTCTACGCACAGCTTGGGCTCTGGAACCACTCTCCTCGAGGGAGGATGGACTCTTCACCACTCTGGAGTTGCCCATGGTGAGAGGCGGCGGGCTGGTGTGGGTTTGCTTATAGCCCCCCCAGCTCAGCCGCCATGTGTTGGAGTTTACCCCGGTGAACGAGAGGGTCGCTTCCCTGCGCCTTCGGGTCGGGGATAGGTCTATCACTGTCGTTTGCGCCTATGGGCCAAATGGCAGTGTTAGAGTACCCGGCCTTCTTGGAGACTCTTGGAGGGGTGCTGGAAAGCGCCCCGACTGGGGACTCCGTCGTTCTGCTGGGGGACTTCAACGCCCACGTGGGCAACGACAGTGACACCTGGAGGGGCGTGATTGGGAGAAACGGCCCCCCTGATCTGAACCCGAGTGGTGTTCTGTTATTGGACTTCTGTGCTAGTTACAGTTTGGCCATAACGAACACCATGTTCAAGCATAAGGGTGTCCATCAGTGCACATGGCACCAGGACACCCTTGGCCGGAGGTTGATGATCGACTTTGTAGTTGTTTCATCTGACCTACGGCCGTATGTCTTGGACACTCGGGTGAAGAGAGGGGCGGAGCTGTCAACTGATCACCACCTGGTGGTGAGTTGGATCCGATGGCGGGGGAGGAAGCTGGACAGACTCGGCAGACCCAAACGTACTGTGAGGGTCTGTTGGGAACGTTTGGCCGAATCGCCTGTCAGAGAGATCTTTCAACTTCCACCTCCGGCAGAGCTTCGACCAGATCCCGAGGGAGTCTGGAGATATTGAGTCGAGTGGACCATGTTCTCCACCTCCATTGTCAACGCGGCCACTCGGAGCTGTGGCCGTAAGGTCTCCGGTGCCTGTCGAGGCGGCAATCCCCGAACCCGGTGGTGGACACCGGAAGTAAGGGATGCCGTCAAGCTGAAGAAGGAGTCCTATCGGGCCTGGCTGGCTTGTGGGACTCCCGAGGCAGCTGACGGGTACCGACAGGCCAAGCGGACTGCAGCCCGGGTGGTTGGGGAGGCAAAAACTCGGGCCTGGGAGGAGTTCGGGGAGGCCATGGAGAAGGACTATCGGTCGGCCTCGAAGAGATTCTGGCAAACCGTCCGGCGCCTCAGGAGGGGAAGCAGTGCCCTACCAACGCTGTTTACAGTGGAGGGGGGCGGCTGTTGACCTCGACCGGGGATATCATCGGCGGTGGTGGAAGGAATACTTCGAGGATCTCCTCAATCCCGCCGTCACGTCTTCCATTGAGGAAGCAGAGGCCGAGGGCTCGGAGGCGGACTCGCCCATCACCCGGGCTGAAGTCACCGAGGTAGTCAAGAAACTCCTCGGTGGCAGGGCACCGGGGGTGGTCGAGATCCGCCCTGAGTACCTCAAGTCTCTGGATGTTGTGGGGCTGTCTTGGCTGACACGCCTCTGCAGCATCGCGTGGCGGTCGGGGACAGTGCCCTTGGACTGGCAGACCGGGGTGGTGGTCCCTCTTTTTAAGAAGGGGGACCGGAGGGTGTGCTCCAACTATCGGGGATCACACTTCTCAGCCTCCCCGGGAAAGTCTATGCCAGGGTACTGGGAGAGAGAATCCGGCCGATGGTAGAACCTCGGATTCAGGAGGAACAGTGTGGTTTCCGTCCCGGTGGAACACTGGACCAGCTCTATACCCTCTCCAGGGTGCTGGAGGGTTCATGGGAGTTTGCCCAACCAATCCACATGTGTTTGTGGATTTGGAGAAGGCATTCGACTGTGTCCCTCGCGGCATCTTGTGGAGGGTGCTCCGGGAGTATGGGATTCGGGACCCTTTGCTAAGGGCTATCCGGTCCCTGTACGACCGGAGCAGGAGCTTGGTTCGCATTGCCGGCAGTAAGTCAGACTTGTTTCCGGTGCATGTTGGACTCCGGCAGGGCTGCCCTTTGTCGCCGGTTCTGTTCATAATTTTTATGGACAGAATTTCTAGGCGCAGCCAGGGGCCGGAGGGCGTCGGGTTTGGGGACCACACGATATCATCTCTGCTCTTTGCGGATGATGTCGTCGTGCTGGCCCCATCAGACCAGGACCTTCAGCATGCACTGGGACGGTTTGCAGCCGAGTGTGAAGCGGCTGGGATGAGAATCAGCACCTCCAAATCTGAGGCCATGGTTCTCAGTCGGAAAAGGGTGGCTTGCTCACTTCAGGTAGGTGGAGAGTTCCTTCCTCAAGTGGAGGAGTTCAAGTATCTTGGGGTCTTGTTCACGAGTGAGGGAAGGATGGAACGTGAGATTGACAGACGGATCGGTGCAGCTTCTGCAGTAATGCGGTCGCTGTACCGGTCTGTCGTGGTGAAGAAGGAGCTGAGCCGCAAGGCGAAGCTCTCGATTTACCGGTCAATCTACGTTCCTACTTTCACCTATGGTCATGAGCTGTGGGTCATGACCGAAAGGACAAGATCCCGGATACAGGCGGCCGAAATGAGCTTTCTCCGCAGGGTGGCTGGGCGATCCCTTAGAGAGGGTGAGAAGCTCGGTCACTCGGGAGGAGCTCAGAGTAGATCCGCTGCTCCTCCACATCGAGAGGGGCCAGCTGAGGTGGCTCGGGCATCTTTTCCGGATGCCCCCTGGACGCCTTCCTGGGAAGGTGTTCCGGGCATGTCCCTCCGGGAGGAGACCCCGGTTCCCCCGGACACCTAGACCTAGGACACGCTGGAGGGACTATGTCTCCCGGCTGGCCTGGGAACGCCTCGGTGTCCCCCCGGAAGAGCTGGAGGAAGTGTCTAGGGAGAGGGAAGTCTGGGCGTCCCTGCTTAGACTGCTGCCCCCGCGACCCGGCCCCGGATAAGCGGAAGAAGATGGATGGATGGACGGATGGACTTTGATTAAATAATTAAAAAAAATCAGTCAGTAAAAGCACAGAATAGATGGGAATTCCTTTAATAATGTTTAAAAAGCATTTTGTGGTGAAACCCCAAGAAGCTGCTTGAGAAAAGTATTTTTTTTGTTTTGTTTTAATGGAAACATAATCCTCATAGTTCCTATTGTGTTATTCTACAGTTTTTAAGAGCTTACTATTTTTCTAAAATGTAAAAAAAATACGTAATGTAATCCAAAAACGTTTGACTGGTAGTTTATATTGGGAAACATTTACCAATGCACACAAAACACTGTGCAGGCATCGAGAGTCCAATTTGGTTCGGTAGAAAATAGTAAAATAGCCTGGTTTAAATAGTTTTTAGTAGCCAACCTAGACTTATGGCAACATACGTTAAGAACATGCAGCAATGTATGTTAAATATAAAAATAAATTGCAATAAAACTTAATGAAAACAGGGCAATATAATTGTGGAAACACACCAATTCTGTAACTCCAACAGTCTGACTATCCAGGTGTAAAACCAGGACCCTTCCCCTAAAAAGATCATTATGCAAAAATGTTGGTGTGGTTTAAAGAGTCTGGGATTCATGCAGCAGGTTTAATTATATATAACTGGAAGGATTTAGTGAAAATTCTGTTCAGATCATTTCTGTCAGGCAGAGTTGAGTAGTTTGACAGCCTGTACTAAGAAACTTCCTTAGTCAGGTTGTTTTGGCCTACATGCTCCTTAGACTTTCTCCAGATGGTAGGAGTGTGAAGATACCATGCATGCGTGTGACAATCCATTCCTGGTGCTCCTGGCCTTCCCATTATGCCTCTCAGTGTAGCTCATAGCACAGCAGGGCAATGTTGGCTTGCTCACCGGGAGACTGCATTTATTCATTTATTTAAATATTTATTAGATATTATTTATTACAATGATCTTGCTTGGTCTATAAACAACATGCACTGTGCTGTGTTTTACCTTTCTGTGTTATTCTGTTTTTCTGCTTTGGAACAATGCACATTGTTAAGGCAGTCGTGGCCTAATGGTCAGAGAGTCGGACTCGTGACCAGGTTGCTGGTTCGATTCTCTGGCGGGTAACGACTGAGGTGCCCTTGAGGTTAACACCTCACCCCCTACTTGTTCCCTGGGCACTGTAGTGATAGCTGTCAACTGCTCCGGGTGTACGTGTGTTCACGACTTGCTGTGCGTGTGTTCACTACTCTCTGAATGGGTTAAATGCGGAGGTCACATTTCGGGTATGGGTCACCATATCTGACAAATAGGTCACTTTCACGTTGTGAAAAGCGCTATATAAACTGAATTGAATAGCACAGGGTTTTCTATGATGAACTGGGCTTTTTTGACTATTAGTGTGGTTTCTGACTGCTTGATGTTCTGTATGTGTACGGGATACATATAGGGAGGAGAATATAGTGATTATGAATCGTTTCATTTCTTTTATATTGCCAATTTTGTCATTGTTTGCGAATAAGCCCCTGGCAGAAATAACAGGACCTAGGCTGACATTGCATTCAGCTCAGAAACTATTGAACGAACGGCAATTCTGGACTGATTTGTTCTTGATTACTTTGTATGTTTTTGTTATTTTTTTATTGTCTACACCAGTGATCTAATGTTAGACAAAACTATTTTTGAAGAAAAAAAAAAGAAAAAGGACACTAATGTCTACTAATAACTACCTGGGACCTTTTTAAAACCTATTTATCAGTGTTGTATTATATTTACTGTTTATGGTTGTGTATGATTTCCACTGTATGGTTTAATATAAGTATTCATTGATGGAGAGTTCTACATTGTAAGTGAAAGATGTATAACAAAAGAGACTAATTATGAACATAAAATTCAGAGGCAATAAGTTCTGAAACCTTTTCTGGAAAATCACAGTCTCGGTACCATCAGAATGAAAAAGTAATTTCCCTCAACCACCCAGGCGCAGCTGAACAATGAGACCAGGGGATTAAACAGTCATTGTCTCTTGGAGTAAAGAACAAAGGGGGGAAAGGAAATATGGTTTGTTTAAACTTGCCACAATTTCATTTTGTGGATTTTTCCGACATGATTTCCATAAGGAGGGATTTTTCTTTTAAGATACAATTTCTGCTGTCGCCATCAGACATCACGTCATCTTGTTTCTGGAGCACAGAATCGTGTTTTCTTTTTATGTCTGATTAAATCTTTATTGTGGATAGATCTTCGAATTTGGAAACCACAGGGGAATGTTAGAAGTTGCTAATTTAAGTGTGTATGTGTTGCCTTTTCGAGTTCTTTAAAGTAAGAAGAAAGCAGAGAAAAGTATATTTTCTTTGGTTCTAGTCTGTCAGGAAGGCAGAATTTTATCCACGAATGAGGAAACATGTGTCCCTCTGATGTCCCTCTGGAATGTTACAATTAAGAAAAAATGCCTTTGGGCAGTCTAAATAACAGTTTAGCTTTTTTCTATTTGGAATGAATGTCTTGAGTTTTAGGGCACAGTGTAGGGGAACCTGAGGCACACCTGAAATTAACTATATTATTGTTTTAATACTTTTTTAATAAAACCTTTTTGTGATGGTTTTACTAAACAAATGTAATGTTCAGGTTTTTTTTATCAAGAAATTAACTCTAAAAATGAGTTAAATGTAAATGCATTGAAATTTGAAAATGTAGATGTTTGAATAAACCACACATACACAAAATAACTGTGGCATGATGTGAGAAATTAAAAGTATACTGGATGTGTACATAACATGGCCAAGATGCAAATGTTCTTGGGCATAATCACCTCAGAAGGGTTCTAGCTTTACAGACACATTTCACAAGTAGAAATAATAAGTAACTCTGACAACCAGGGGTGGAAGAGGCCAAAAAAGAGAAGACCTGTCCACATATGTCCCATGACAAAACCCTGCAGAGAAGCCAAGCATGATATGATGAGTTCTTCAAAGATTTGCCTACAAACTTCTTCCATTGTTCCTTTTTTTCTCCCTTTCTGCTCATTATTACTGAAGAAAGTAAAAACATGTGAAATTCATGTGAATGTGAAATTCAAGGGGAAACACATAGGAAGTAAGGAGAGGTAGTCTATCGACATTTCAGATTTTGAAAACTTCCCTAAAAATATTATCTTAATGGATAGACTAGCCTCATTTGAACCGTGTCATACGCTATGCTTAACAGTGCTTCAGCTACATAACACAGACCATGTCTTTGCAGTAATTCAACGTGTCATCTAGTCCTGTGCAGCCGGCTGATAGGGGGCAAAGAGCTAATGATTAATACCACGATATAATGGGCAGAAAAAAGATGGCAAGTTCACTATGGAGGCGTCTTCTGTACCTGACCGATAGCAGCAGGGCGCAGACAGATAAACAAGAAACCATCCCCCTCAAATCCACTTTCGGTAAGATGCGTGGAACAGGAGAGTTCATGCCAATAAATAACGATGCTTTATTGCTTTGCTCTGATTGGCTACGGTAAATATAACGGCATATCTCCAGCTAACAGCACGACCACAGGTATTTTCGGAAATATTTGACAGGTCTAAAGACGAGACCCATTGGATTACAGGTTGTATAATGTCATTACATCATCACACCTTAAGTTGGTGAAACTTTGTTTGAATAAAGTATAATAAATAGGACAAAGCTGAGGAGTGAAAGAGACGATTTGCCTTTTTGCTTGGTTTAACCGCTGTGTCCTTTTATGTATTAATGCAAAACTTTTAGTTATAGTATGTTAGTTACAGTGACATGTAACAGTGAGTACTCGATGAGCTTGTGTAGCTACTTTAAAAATAAATTGTTATTTTTGCTTTGTGAGAGCACACCAACGTACATTTTTAATAGTAGATGTTTTTGTTCCTATGGGTGAGTTGAACAAGTCCTATACTGTCATGGTTCCACTATCATGTCATGTTTTGTTCTTGGTTTTCTGTGGAGCCATGGCATAGCCTTTGGTTATGTGGTGGGAGAGAGACTATTTTGGCCTCTATTAGGCCATACTCTCTCTCTCTCTCCGGTCTGCGTCATTGTTCCCGCCATCTCGTTCCTCGTCAGCCTCTCCTTAGTGCTTAATCCCCAGCACCTGTTCCTCGTTATGATCCTGTGTTTGTCACCCCTTAAAACATCCTCGTGTTCATTGTCCTGTGCTCGTTCATTGTATGAAAGTCCTTGTAACTGTCGTCGTGCTTGTAACTGTCGTCGTGCTTGTAACTGTCGTCGTGCTTGTAACTGTCGTCGTGCTTGTAACTGTCGTCGTGCTTGTAACTGTCGTCGTGCTTGTAACTGTCGTCGTGCTTGTAACTGTCGTCGTGCTTGTAGCTGTTGTGCTTTATCCTGTCTTTGAGTCTCCCCTTGTCAAAGTAAGTGTAGTGTAGTGTAGCGTTGTTTAACTGTTTGTTTTCTTAGTTTTAGTTAGTCAGTGTCCTTGTAAGTATTATTGTTTATCCTGTCTTGTTTTCCCCCTCGTGGGTTTTTGTTTTTGTTTTGCCTTTTTCTCTTGTTTTGTATTTAATAAATACCCCTGTTAACCCCTTCACCTCCTGTCTTGTGCCTTGCAATTGGGTTCTCCTGCCTTGTCTCATCCCCAGTTCATGACATATACATTACTTATGTAAATAAATACCCGTAGGCACAAGCAGAAAATAAACCACCTCTGTGTCATGTTGAATTGTCTGAAAGCGTATGCTAAATGACTAAATGTAAAAAAATGACTAAATGAATCAATCATTCATGTGAATACTTTTGAAGATATTTAATATTTTCTCTATTGCATCACCAAAACGCTATGTTTTTAAAAAATAAAAGGACAGCTGCTATGCTTATTTGAATTTACAGGGATAGTGGAATATAAGTGATAAGTATTAGCAGCTTGCCAACTACAACGTACATAAGAACAATACTTTTGAATGTACACCTGCTATTTGTTATGTCTAAAAATTTGAGAAGCACATAAAGAAACAAGCGCAAGTTCTCCAAAGCTTCATGCGGACATAATACACTCTGCTGTGTGCAAGCAATCATAATAATAGTCTACGTTTATGCAATAACAGAACAAGCACAGTGGGATTGTGAACATAAAACCATCAGGACGACCCTCATTAGCGCTGCCGTTTTTCTTTTCAATTGCCTCTGTGCATGAGGTCTGTGATCGCTTTCATATGGCTTTGGTCATCCCTAATAAATAGCATTGCATTTCTCCATCTTGGAGCAATCCAAATTTAAAAGAAACCTCAAGAACTCATCTAATATGCTAGACATGTCCAGGATTTCCTCCCATTTATCGAAGGCTTGCAGTCTGGAGTGTTTTCACTGCTGCTCTCATATGTATTTGGAAGGACCTGATGGTAGTTATTGTAGGTCAGAGGTAGTTATTGTAGATCCTCTGTCAGTGGGCTGCAGTTTCCATTACTCCAGTGGAAGAAGCAGTAAAGAGAGCTGACTGATGAAAGGGGTGCTAATACAACTGAGCACTTTGATTTTGCTGTATGGAAACATAACGGATAACATCAGAGACGTTTACATATAGCTTGCAGAATCTGGAAAATCTTTAGAATAAAAATGAACATGCATTTTTGTTTACTAGTCTGAATACATTTACATTTACATCTAGTCATTTAACAGATGCTTTTATCCAAAGCGACTTACAAAGAGTTTAGGGAGCAATGAGTGATATGTCATGCAGAAGTCATAATACAGTAGGTGCCAATACAAAGTTACTGGTTTCAACAAAAGCTAGACCACTACTTGTTGAGAGAGAGGGTTATTGTTTTTTTTTTTCATTTGTCTGTCAAGTATTCACAGAAGAGATGGGTTTTAAGTAGTTTTTTGAACGTTGTGAGAGATGTGGTTGACCGGACCGAGTTAGGAAGAATGTCCCGCCAGGAAGGAGTTGTGAATGAGAATGAGCGGGAAAGCGATTTACTGCCCTTATGGGAAGGCAATACAAGACGCCGCTGGTTTGCTGAACGCAGGGATCTTGATGGGGTGTAGGAGTGCAGGAGGGTGTGAAAGTCAGCCGGTGCAGATCCAGTGATAGTCCTGTAGGCAAGCATTAGTGACTTGAATCTGATACGGGCTTCAACTGGTAGCCAGTGGAGAGAGATGAAAAGGGGGGTCACATGAGCCCTTTTGGGCTGTTGGAAGACGAGGCGTGCTGCTGCGTTCTGAACCAGCTGGAGCTGTTTGATAGCCTTTGCAGGAAGACCAGAAAGGAGAGCATTGCAGTAGTCCAACCTTGAGATTACCAGGGCCTGGAAAAGGAGTTGTGCCGCATGCTCAGTGAGATAGGGTCTGTCCTATAATAAGCAATGTAAAATAAGTAATATTTTATTTATGAATGCTTTTTAAAAAAGAGAATTAGACAGAAGAAGAGCCCAACATATATGGCGACTTTTTCATTTTTATTCAATATATTTTAAAAAGTGGTACCTCAAAAAGCTGGTAAATAAATACATTTCTGCAAATTACTTTAAGTCCCTACTTTAAAGATACTAAAATATTTAAAAAACATGGTTTTGATTTATTTATAAAGAATTTATATTTATGTACAATATATGTATCTCTGAGACCTAAAAATGTTTTAGTTCCTTTCTGGTTTTTATAAAAAAAATTATTGAAATATTTTATTATCAACCCAGCAATTAAAAATACAGTTGAAAAAAATGATAAATTCTTTCCAAAAGCGGGTATCCCCTCTTTTGCTTTAACAAAAGCATGCACCCTGCATCGACTTTACAAGTTGGATGATAAAGATTCTACTCCATGTTATTCTTCATTATGTAGAAAGTTTCAAAGAGCAGCTTGTATGCTTTAAAGGGGAACTCCACCAAAACATTTAAATTCTGCCATGAATTACCCTCAAGTCGTTCGGCAACCCTAGGACGTCAGTTTTTCTGAAAGTGAGTTACGTGCTGTCTATGCGCGGGAGACAGAAATCTCCCCAACCTTATCAAAACTATAATTTGCGATGCGAAGATGCACGGATGTCCTAGGCTTGAGGAACATCTTGAGGGTAAATAATTCATGGCAGAGTTCCCCTTTAATAGAAGGAAATCTGATCATGAGAAGGTCTAATGGTCCAAATTTGCTTACATTTGTTTACACTCTCAAAAAATGCTAGGTTATTTTATTTTTTTCCTTGGTCAAAAAAACCCAAACCCAAACAATGTTTATATTTTGAAACAACCCAGCATTGGTTAACAGTTGGATTCATCTCGAACCAACTGAGTTGAAAACAACCCAGCATTTTTTAGTAATGATCTTGAAATAATTCACACATTTCCTTTTTTTACATTGTACCTTATTATTGGTTGACATTTTACAGAATAATTTGTTTATTTGCAGATTTCAATTAAAGAAATATTTAAAATAAATTAATAAAAAGATTACTGTGCTCTCTGTATATTGACAAAAATACGTACAGTAACTACAATAGATTTATTTCCCAGGGCCAAAAAAGCAAAAGCTAGTCTAAAAAACTTTTTTATTCTGTTGCATGGAACTCTGGCAGACATTACAGTAGTACTGGTGCATTGTTTCAGATATTTGCCAAATAGAAGCATGACACTCTACATTCTGTCAAAATGCCTCATGTCTCTGGCTTACAAACCCTGCAAGGCTCAGGCAGATGTCTGTCAAAGTGACAGGGCCTGGCGCTTACAGCAACAGGATCATGGGTGAGGCGGGTAAAAGCGGGCAACGGATGAGGCTTTACCCAGAGCCACAGCAACACCATGTCCAAGCGTTAACAGATGATGCACATTTCAGACACGCTAATTCAAGCAGTCAGTTCGGCCATGAAACCATTTCTTCCTGCTCTCTTTCGCTGCCCTGCCAATTAGACTGCCAAGGGCTTATCTTCAACATGAAGGATAGGGAAACAATACACAAAAACACCACAATAGAGGTCACAAGGGCTTGGGCTGAGAAGATACAGTACATGGGGTTACTGATTTGAGGGAGGAGAGTTTTGAAAGTGTGTTTAGTGTAAATTTACCCCAAAAAATTTGAAAGAAAAAAATATGTATGTAAGTACGTACGTATGTATACATTTCTTTTGAATACATATATATATATATATGTATTCTTTAAAAAAATATATTGGAAAGGGAGAATTGGACAGAATATAATGTCTAAAGATCTGTTTTTCTCCACAGACATTAAACAGCCAACTTCGGTCTTGGCCTCTTTTCTTTTCCAGGATATACTTCGTCCGCCCAATACATGCTTCCCAATTGCATAGCTAACATGCAACATCCTCCATCATTGAAATTAATGGCATGATTTTTATGAAACTGAAACAATTTACAAAGCTAAGAATGTATTGAGTTTCTCAGGTCACTTTCAGTTTGGTTGCATGTTGGTCCAATGTTCTCCAAACATTCCCTTAGAGCTTAACAACGAAACATTATACATCATACAACAATTCTTTGTCCATGCTGCCTGAGCACATGATCACTATGGAAGCACACATATAGAATGTCTGTTAGACCATGGAATATTACAAAAAAAAGGCTTGACATAAAATAATTTGACTCTATAACTGTTAAATACATTGTATAACATATGCTACAGATGTGGAAACTGTGATGGCTTCATAATAAAATAAAATAGTTTAGGACCATAATAGTTGTGGTACCATTTCAAAGATTGCTTCAGAACTTTAAAGACATTTATGGCATGGGCTTTTAAGTTTGCTTAGCTGTCCACCACAGTGGTCCTTCCTTACTCAGGACAATATATTTAGCAGGTGCCGTCTGGGAATATTAGTAAGTCACCCGAGCGTCCAGATTTTCATCCAGTCTTCTTGTTATAAATACATACGAAACATTGTAGTATTTATTACTGTATAATTATATGAGGTAAACCTAATGGCATGGTATGTAATTTTTGTCAGAATGACTTTTAAGCATTGAATGCACTTGGGAATTTTATGAGAATAAGTAGTGCACCTGGTTTAGTTTCTCTTTTTTTCCTGTACTCGCTTTCTTTCTCTGTGTGTACACACATAAAGAGAGCGAGTACAAGCTAATCACTGTCAGCTCGTGAACACCTGGATTTGATCTGATCCAGCTTGCTGTCAGGTAAGCTCATTATGAACACTAAAACAAAGGAGATGAAAGCAAACATTTGTACATATAAATCTGACTATTTATCATGCAGGAAATGTTCCTATAAAAATGTAAATGCTTATAGTCAGTACATTTTGTTACTTATTCTTGTTTGTATATGTTAACATCATCATGTTATTAACATGTTTAAATACTTCATCTACTAAGTTGGCCTTTGGGCTAATTAGAAATGTCTACGTTATGTATACTAACAGTTTCAATTCAAACATTGTACCTTATTATTTAACCCATTAGTGATATTGAGTGCATTATTAACTTAAAACAATGAATTATATTTTTTATACCATTTATTATTCTATCAC
This sequence comes from Triplophysa siluroides, assembly GCA_006030095.1. NCBI lineage: Eukaryota > Metazoa > Chordata > Actinopteri > Cypriniformes > Nemacheilidae > Triplophysa > Triplophysa siluroides. The sequence goes on along the minus strand of VCII01000198.1, from coordinate 435,883 downwards.
GAATCCCAGCACATTATTTGATGTCACACACTTGACATTCATTAATGTATGATGTCTGATCACAATATCATTCTGGTTAGTTCTCCATCTATAAAATACCATAATGCACAAATGTTTGTGTCGTATATGTACTCAGCATGGCAAACACAAGGGGGTGCCCTTATCCTTTCTTTGTGAGTCCAGCGGGGATCACGCGTGTTGAAGATTAACACACAAAGACAGACGAAGCAAGACGGCGATGCTTCTGTGCAGCTGTCATGAGCAGTCTGAGCACTGTTCAGTCAACACACAACATTGATCAGCTATATGACAGCACACACCAGACACAATGTACACAACAATAGACATGTCAGCTCTCGTGGTTCCATTTTGGATATATTCTGTATAGACTTCTTCCTTTCTCTCTGTTTTGTTCTTGAAAATCCACACTGAAAAGTATTATGGAAAAAATATGAAACAAAAAAAGAGAAAGCAAAGTCTTGCTCTAGTGCTTTAACACTTGTTCAGTCCTCTGGCAGTACAGGATTTGATGTCTAATGCCAGTGATTTCCCCCCTTTGCGAATTAATTAGTCTCTGCCAGCACTGGCCACATTTGTCATTTGAATTTATGCTAATGGGGGATGAGGGGTCCGGGTGAAGCTGATAGGCCAGAGAAGCCGCCTCAGTCTTAGAGGCTTTACAAGGCATCCCCAGATGCACAGACTCCCTGACCTGTCACTCCAGAGGGGGGCTTCTGGTGTCCTATGCTGATAAGGTAGCTAATTATCTCTGTGTCTGAAAGTGGATTTAGAGGCCACACACTCTTTTTCTCTGTGTTCGGGTGCCAATATTGAAAGCAGAGCCCGGATATGCCCTCACAAGGACCTTGCACTTAACAAAAGGAAATAACACTGGTGATTCCTAACTGGCATAAAAGCTAAATTGACCATCGGTCATTATTAATGTCATATTCATTATTAATGTGCAGCATGAATGTGACAACAGTTTTATGCTTGGTAGTTGAAAGTTAATGTACGTTTGAGAAGGGTTTTATAAAAAAAAACATGAATACAATTGCATTGCTTATTCAATTGTTGTTTTATTCATGTTAGTTTGTAGTGCATTAACTAACATTTAATTTAATTACCGTAAAAATGTTTTAGAATAGGTTAAAATGAACGTTTACTTAGATGAAGAAATACTGTTGGAATAATGTTTATTGTTAGGTCATGGTAACAAAAGGCTATATTTAACATAATAATAGAGCCTCCTTTTAAGTGCTATACCAATATTATTATACAATAGTTCTGGTACTCTAATGTAACACAATAGTATTCACTTTGAAATGTCTAATATTGCTGACATTGGTAATAAGTTTGGAAAATGAAAAGCGGCCATGTCCCAACCTTTCTCATGGTAGATAATGGCTATTTATAGTTGTTTATGTTGGAACAAACAAAATGTTCCATCATACCTACGTATCTATATGTAATTCACAGTATGGTTAATCATTTAGTCAACTTGGAGGAAACAATGTTTTAATAAGCTTGGCTCGTGATGATATGTTTAAGCTAATACATATTGAAATGTCTCAGTGAGAGATTTACAGATCTTCTGTAACTGTACAATGATTTAACCAGCACCTATCATACCAAGTGAGTGACTGCCATAATTTTATTTTATGTGGGCCACTGCCTTCCTTAAATGGTAATGCTGACTTTTGAAACGGTAGATTGGATAACAATGGACAGAATGACGTAAATTTTCTTGAAGTCATTTTTTAACTTTTTTTACCGAATTGGATCCAGCATGTTACAGACGAAGGTTTATAAATAGAGATGAGAGTGTACGAAGATGAAGTTGCTACAGCCCCACACATTTTCTTTGACTCTCTCACTTTCTCTCTGTGGTGCAAAAGTAAAAAGACTCACTAAAAGTCTGGGGTACATCTTGGCAACGATTTTTGCGCAGCTGAGCAATACACTTTCAGTCCTTCCATTTAGAGGGCCAGACATAAGCACTTTGTTGCTACTCTGTCTCTGTAATTTCCAGACTCATTGCTGGGGAGAGGCTATCTATCCCACGTAATGCTTTGCGTGTTGCTTATTTTGACATGAACTTTGCTTCAAGTGGGAGTCAGATGGCTTAGACAGAGTATTTTTAGACAGTCCAGTTGGCAACAACAGCTTTACACTGTACTTTCCCTTTTTGCAGTGAGTATCTTCTCTGAAACGAACACAATTTCCAAGGTTTGAGAAAAAATATTGTGTGTATATCATACAACACTAGAACAGATGTTGAGTTATTTTTTACATTTTCTAAATTAGCATGGCATGGCAGTTAGCCATCATCTGAATACCAATATAATATTTCTCTATTTACGGATATTCAAGTGTTTTTAACTTAAACTATTTTTTGAGAAACATTTGTATAATAAATATTACATTATGTTGTGTATGTTTAACCACATTTCCTGATATATTTGGAAGGCTCTAAAAGGAGTTACTTTCTTTTTGTGTCACAGCTCAGGATATCCACTAGTTGTCACGACCCAGGTCGGGACATCTCCTGCACGTAGGTGTGTTGTTTTTGTCGAGCACGAGGCTGGTTACTCGCTGACCACGTGCTCCGTGTCTGCGTCACTCTCCCCGCCCCCGTGTTTCCTTAGGATTCCCCAACACGGGTGATTTTCCACTCACGCTCACACACCTGTTTACAATCTCTCATCTAGCTTGTTACCTCTTCCGCACCTGTTAGCCATCTACTCTTGTTAAGCTTCCTATATTATCCCTCTGTGTCTCTTGTCCGTTGTCTGACCGTTGCACCTCGCCAGTTCAGACTGCCCTAGATGTAGCTGCGGCTCGTCTAATGAAGTCTTGTTAGCATTTCCTGTCTAGTCTGTCTTGATAAGTATCTACCACAGTTTCTATAGCTATTCACCCCTTCCACATCTCGTCCTGTGAGAACGGCTACTCGGCGGCATCTGTTTCCACGTCTAACCTTTTGGGATTATTCCTACAGCTCGAACTGACGCCCCAGGACTACTCTTCCGTATCTCACTTATTCTCGCACGGGATTGAGTTGATCCTCCACTACAGGACTGCCGGTATCCGGGATCCTATCTCTCCCCACCGTGGACTAAAGCCCCAGCCTTTTGGACTTTTTATTGTGCTGTTGACTTTGTTCGCCAAATAAAGAACATTTCTCACCCCGCATTTGGGTCTCATCTGTGTTCGACCATGACAGAACGGTCAGACCAAACTCATGACCCAGCGGGACAAGATCCACTGCGAGCAGCGTTAGTTCAACAGGGTATTCTGTTGGGACAGCAAGCATCTCGTCTTGCCACAGCCGCTCAGGAGATGGACGCACTGCAAGGACAGATGGCAGCGCTAAAACACCAGGTCGCAGATCTCCTACAAGGTACCATACACCCGGGTGGAGCCCATAACTCATCGACACGCGGAATCCCGCTTTTTCCTGAGCCACATGCCAACAGCCCTCCACTGTACGACGGAGATCCCAGCTCGTGCCGAGCATTCCTCTCCCAGTGCGCCCTGGTCTTTGCTCTCCAGCCCCCGCCGGTACGACTCGGAGGAGGTTCGAATTGCCTACGTTCTCACCTTGCTCACCGGGAAAGCCCGCCAGTGGGGAGTTGCGATCTGGGAGTCCCAGGATCCCTGCTGTCGCTCATTCCAGGAGTTTCGTGAGGAGATGACCAGGCTGTTCGACAAATCGGTTCGCGGTGATGAGGCGGCGGCACAACTCTCTCGCACCTCACAGGGTAAATCATCCATCACCGATTATGCCATTCAATTCAAGACCCTAGCGGCAGCATGTGAGTGGAACAGTGGAGCCCTACGAGCACGTTTTTTGGACGGTCTCAACCACTCCATTGCTGACGAGATCGCCGCACTGGATCCACCCCGAGACCTGGAGGACCTTATCAGCCTGTGTCTGAGAATCGAGGGTCGAATCAACGCACGTCGTCGAAGACGTCCTTCTCCGTCTTCCTGGCGTCGTCGAGACAATCACCAGCAGGCCGATGGAGAGTCCGGACGGGACCCCGTCCGGGAGACCAGTGTGATACATCGTTCGCCGACGGATGCAGAACCCATGCAGATCGGTCGTTCCCGTCTTACGCCCGCCCAGAAACATCAGCGTTTAGTGGATGGTCTCTGCTTCTACTGCGGCAAGGCGGATCACATCGTCACAAACTGCCCGGTAAAAGCCAACGCCCATCCGTAGAAAGGAGAGTCCGGGTGGGCGTCATCGAAAAAACCTCTTTATCTCTTCGCACCATGCTACCGTATCGTCTTACCTTCGGTCAATCTACCCACATTGGGAAGGCTCTGATTGACTCTGGGGCTGAGGGGAATTTCCTGGATGCTGCCACGGCTCGTAAGTGGGGTATTCCCACCGTTCCTCTTCATCCGCCCATCTCAGCCGTAACCCTGACGGGCATGCCACTCTTCACAGTCACCCACACCACTCCTCACGTAAGTCTCTTTCTGTCGGGAAATCATTGTGAGAAGATTAGGCTGTTCATCCTCGATTCCCCCACAACACCACTGGTGTTGGGGCATCCGTGGTTGACACAGCATAATCCTCACATTGATTGGGTAAACACTTCTGTCTTAGCGTGGAGCCCTGCTTGTCATGTGTCTTGTCTTGGTCCTGCTCCCTCGCCTGTTTCTGTGTTCCCTGTGTCGCAGGTTGATGTTGCCGATCTTACCGGGGTCCCGGAGGAGTATCATGATCTCCGTACCGTGTTCTGCAAGTCCCGTGCCATGTCTCTCCCTCCTCATCGACCCTACGACTGTGCCATCGATCTTCTCCCAGGCACTTCTCCGCCCAGGGGTCGATTATTTTCCCTATCTGCTCCTGAAAGAGAGGCCATGGAGAAGTATATACGTACATCACTCAATGCCGGGCTCATTCGCCCTTCCTCCTCGCCAGCCGGTGCGGGTTTCTTCTTCGTACAGAAGAAGGACGGCTCCCTGTGCCCTTGTATTGACTATCGAGGTTTGAACGAGATTACGGTAAAGAACAAATTCCCCTTACCTTTAATGTCGTCTGCCTTCGAACTGTTACAGGGAGCTCGGGTCTTTACCAAGCTAGACCTCCGCAACGCATACCATCTGGTTCGCATCCGCGAGGGGGATGAGTGGAAGACGGCGTTTAATACGCCATCGGGACACTACGAGTACTTGGTTCTTCCATTTGGTCTAACCAATGCTCCGGCCGTCTTCCAGGGTCTCATTAATGACGTGCTGGGTGATATGATTAATCGGTTCGTCTTCGTATACCTGGATGACATTTTGATTTGTTCCCCTTCTCTCCAGGAGCACACTCAGCACGTTCGAGAGGTCCTCCGGCGTCTTCTTGAGAACCAATTATTTGTCAAGGCGGAGAAGTGCGAGTTCCACTCCGATACGGTTTCGTTCCTCGGCCATGTGATCTCTCCTCGGGGCATTGGACCGGACGACTCCAAGGTCAAGGCTGTCGCCACATGGCCAGTTCCCGACTCTCGTAAGGCGTTGCAGAGGTTCCTGGGGTTCGCCAACTTCTATAGGCGTTTCATCCGGGGCTTCGGTCAAGTGGCCGCACCGCTCACTGCATTAACCTCCTCTAAGATCCCGTTCGGTTGGAACTCTCTTGCTCAGGTAGCCTTTGATAAACTTAAGTCCCGTTTTGTCTCTGCACCTGTGCTCTGTTTTCCAGACCCGGATCGCCAGTTTATTGTCGAGGTCGATGCATCCGATGTCGGGGTAGGCGCAGTTTTGTCCCAACGTGCCGGCCATGATGAGAAGGTGCACCCCTGTGCCTTTTTCTCCCATCGCCTCAGCCCTGCCGAACGGAACTATGATATCGGCAACAGAGAGCTGCTGGTGGTTCGGTTAGCATTGGGGGAGTGGCGCCACTGGCTGGAAGGAGCAACGCAACCTTTTTTGGTCTGGACGGACCATAAGAATTTGGAATACGTCCGTTCAGCCAAAAGGTTGAATTCACGCCAGGCTCGCTGGGCACTGTTTTTTGGCAGATTCCACTTCACTCTCTAAACATCAAGCCGGACGCCCTCTCTCGCCTGTTCGAGGAACCAGAGAGAGAGAATCCCGCCAATCCCATCCTTCCTAGGGAGATGGTCATCGGAGCTCTTGCCTGGGACATCGAACAGCAGGTAGAGGAAGCCGGCCGTGGGGTGCAAGTGCCAGATGGCTGCCCGGCGGGTCGGTTGTTCGTGCCCGCTCCATTACGTTCTGCAGTCCTCCAGTGGTGTCACTCCTCAAGGCTGGTCGGCCATCCAGGAATCAAGGGGACCCTGGCGTCCGTACACCAGAAGTTTTGGTGGCCTTCTACCACCAACGATGTCAGACAGTTCGTGTTGGCTTGCCCGGTCTGTGCTCAAAGTAAGACCACCCGTCGTCCACCCACAGGTCTGCTCCGTCCCCTCCCTATTCCCTCCCGGCCATGGTCTCACATAGCCCTGGATTTTGTCACTGGCCTTCCCCTGTCTAGAGGGTGCACTGTGATTCTCACGGTGGTGGACCGTTTCTCCAAAGCGGCTCATTTTGTCCCCCTCCCCAAACTTCCTTCGGCCCGAGAGATGGCTCAACTGATGGTGGATCACGTCTTCCTACTACACGGTCTTCCGGTTGATGTCGTTTCCGATAGGGGTCCTCAGTTTACCTCTCGGTTTTGGAAGGAGTTCTGTCGACAGATCGGGGCCTCAGCGAGTCTGTCTTCAGGTTTCCACCCTCAGACCAATGGACAATGTGAGCGAGCCAACCAGGATCTCGGACGGAGACTCCGCTGTCTGTCATCTAACAACCCTTATTCCTGGAGCCAACAGCTCTCGTGGGTGGAATACGCTCACAACTCCCTCCCCACCTCTGCCACAGGTATGTCCCCTTTTGAATGTGCGCTTGGTTATCAACCACCTCTGTTTCCCTCCCAGGAACTCGATGCTGCGGTTCCCTCAGCTCTGGCGTTCGTCCGGCGGTGCCACTGGACCTGGACGAGGGCCAGAGAGGTTTTGGCCCAAACCAATCTGAGAACCAAGTCAGCGGCCGATCGCCACCGGATTCCTCCTCCTGCCTATGTGTGTGGTCAACGGGTATGGCTCTCCACCAAGGACCTGCCTCTCCGGACGCCTTCTCGTAAGCTGGCGCCCAGGTTCATAGGGCCGTTCCGGATCACCAAGGTGGTTAACCCGGTAGCCTTACGGCTCAAGCTTCCTCCGACTCTTGGTCGAGTTCACCCTGTATTCCACGTATCCAGGGTCAAGCCTTTTGTCACCTCTCACCTTAATCCGGCTAGCTCCCAACCCACCCCCCCCCCCCGCCTCGACTGGTGGACGGCGTTCCCGTTTACACCGTCAAGAAGTTACTTGATGTCCGGCGTCGGGGTAGGGGCTTCCAATACCTAGTGGACAGGGAGGGTTATGGCGCAGAAGAAAGGTCGTGGGTTCCCTCGCGAGATGTGTTGGACCGGTCGTTGATCATGGATTTCCACCGGAGATGAGGTAAGCCCCCTCCCCGAATCGCCTAGTGGCGCTGGTGGGGAGGGGGGTACTGTCACGACCCAGGTCGGGTCGGGACATCTTCTGCACGTAGGTGTGTTGTTTTTGTCGAGCACGAGGCTGGTTACTCGCTGACCACGTGCTCCGTGTCTGCGTCACTCTCCCCGCCCCCGTGTTTCCTTAGGATTCCCCAACACGGGTGATTTTCCACTCACGCTCACACACCTGTTTACAATCTCTCATCTAGCTTGTTACCTCTTCGGCACCTGTTAGCCATCTACTCTTGTTAAGCTTCCTATATTATCCCTCTGTGTCTCTTGTCCGTTGTCTGACCGTTGCACCTCGCCAGTTCAGACTGCCCTAGATGTAGCTGCGGCTCGTCTAATGAAGTCTTGTTAGCATTTCCTGTCTAGTCTGTCTTGATAAGTATCTACCACAGTTTCTATAGCTATTCACCCCTTCCACATCTCGTCCTGTGAGAACGGCTACTCGGCGGCATCTGTTTCCACGTCTAACCTTTTGGGATTATTCCTACAGCTCGAACTGACGCCCCAGGACTACTCTTCCGTATCTCACTTATTCTCGCACGGGATTGAGTTGATCCTCCACTACAGGACTGCCGGTATCCGGGATCCTATCTCTCCCCACCGTGGACTAAAGCCCCAGCCTTTTGGACTTTTTATTGTGCTGTTGACTTTGTTCGCCAAATAAAGAACATTTCTCACCCCGCATTTGGGTCTCATCTGTGTTCGACCATGACACTAGTAAAGGGCTTGGTACTCAGTGTTTTGTGGTACCATCACCAGTCACAATAGTCATGACATACATGATTTATTAGTCACATAACATTTATGTCTAAAGTAATTGTCTAAAAAAAATCTAGGGGGTCCTGCATCAACTGCAATTGAAATAAATGAGAATTTTAATTGCACAGAACTCGAGGGTCTTCGGATATGCTTTTGATAACAGAAATTGCTGTTACAAATTACTTTAAACAAAAGCGTGCAATGCTTGCCCCGCCTTCAGGATCTTCTGACTGGTCCACTGCTGTGGAACTGACATTGATGAGCTGCGCTGCGTGTAAAAGTTCAAATTCTTGCTACTCACACTTTGTCCTAAAAATTGTGGTGCTCATGCGTGAGATGCTGCAAAAGATACCAGGCGCAGGCATAATGGTCAAACAAAAAATGTGTTCTGTGTGAAGCACCCTTGAATTGACCAGTCAATGGAGTCTTAAAAAAATACACTACAATATATTTTGCAGGCTAGAGATAAAAAATAAAAATGCTATGAAAAAACATTGCATGAGTGCACAGCCCCCCAAAATAAATCGAAAAGGTCTGTTTCATGTAGTATTTGTAATGTATTGTTACAGAGCAGGCCTACTGAGAGGACAGTCAGATCTCGTTAACACTCCCAAACTGCCACTGTTGGCAGCTGAGACTCTATATCCAACTCTGCACATACGCGTGCCACGGCACTAAACACACCTCCCACTGTGCCCCATGGTTAGCTCCTCATTCTGCTTCATGTAGCATTTTAATTGTTGGAAAAAAGGGGATAGAAATGAATAATTGTGCTTCCTCATATTGTTCTTCAGCTTCTGAAATCAGTTGTGTTCTTAATCCTTTTGGTAAAGAATAGAACATTGAAATAAGGAACATGACTGAGATAACACAGAATTATCTGAGCCATGCTATAAATTTAGTACAGTATCATAGGTGTGTTATTTTGCTTTCTCATCAACATGTAAAATAAACTTTGATTCAAAGTTTAAGTGGACACAACTGAGAACCTTGTTACATCTCATGTATAAAGTCAGAATTATAACATTTATATTTAGATCTGTTGGCAAGGGCTCATATTAATATACAGTTACCCTGTTTTTTTATCCGAAATGTTGAAATTTACTGACCCTACAGTCAAACCTCCCTCCCTAAAAAAATAATTCAGGTGTAATCATATCTTTATTTGATGTAGAATGATATTTAATTTACATACAGAATGCTGTTTCTTCATAAATGTGTTACCGTACTGTCTTCAGCTTTTTGGCTCAAATTCATGCCACCTACTCAAAGAGATAAAGGCTGTTGCTAATGTAATTTTGAAAGGATTATCGCAATTTTTGGTGTCTGCGAGGGGTGGGTACATTGTCAACGAGCAAAAAACAACGGAAAAGCATCTTAACTTAAAGAAGTTCTTCCTTCCTGCTTAGTTGTCACAAGAGCGAGTCGTACACACATTATGTGCTTGTCAAGATAGATAGCTGCCGTCAGCCAAACATGGAGTTAAACAAACACTCGTGTAATCGTATCTGTTAAAGACAGCATTAAAGAGAACGTAAACCTTAGCTGGAGAACTGCCTAGCATCAACTAATTCCTCGTCGCTTTGTTTGCGTTCATTCAACTTGAGGACCATCTAAAACTCAAATCCTGATGGGCATGTAACATTCTGAGAGATGACTTAAACTATTTCAAAACACTGACACACTTTCTGCTGACAGCTAGAAAAATAACTGTCAACTTAAGACTCATAATTAGCAAAGCTGCTATGATGCATTAAATGTTGTGGGCCACCTGTTTAATCAGGCATTTGCTTAAGCGTTTTTCATTCACAGTTAGCTGTGTTGCATTTTCCCGTTTCATTTTTGACAAGGTTTTACCGATGGTCAGTAGCATAGAACTTCACAATGCCAGGCTAGATATTGGTGACCATTACTTTTCTATTTTATTCCGCACTCTGTTCAAGACTTTTTGTTTGATTGAAGTTGTCTATGGCGAAATTATTTTCATCTGTTAGGAATTAACTTTTATGTAGAGTAAATCATGTCACAACTTGCCACAGACGAACCCTATAAGCCATATTGAAACAGCACAGACTTAGAATTTGTCTTTACCAGCCTAAAACAGACAAAATTAAAATTAAAATCTGTGGATGTGGTTTCGCTCCCATTTGGTAACGAAAAACCTGAAGGCATGTCGGTGGATAAATCCCAAAGACTAACCATGAGCTTGTTAAAAGAGAGGACAGAAGTCAAAGCAGTTTCCCTGTACACACAAAACTTGAATGTGGATGGAGGCGTGTGGCCATGACCTCTTGCCTTAGAGAGCTCCATTACCAACTTGTGATGTGATCTTTACACATTGATGACTCACAGAGCCCTTCCAAAAATAACCAGGAGTAATAAATGTAGAAATACGTGGTCAGTATGGTGATATATGTGTGTTAATACTGTATTATGTCTGTTCTTTCAGTAAAAGGAAAATTAAAGAGAGACTAGGATGCTCGAAAAGCATATATTAAAATATTAACATTTCAGCTCAATTCTTATTAAAATAATATAATAAAGCAGTAAGCTATTAGTTTGTTACAGTGCCAATAATAAACTTATAAGTAAAGGTTCTGCACAATGCACTATTTTTGTCTGTATGGTTCCAAAAAGAACACCCAAAGAAGGTGAAGGGAAAAAAGGTATTTATAAAAAGGTAGGAAAGAACCTTTGATGGTTACTTGACGAACAACCATTATTCTTCTATGGCATTGCTGTAAAGAACCTTTTGTAGCACCCTTATTTCCAATAGTGTAGTTAACAAGGAGTGTATAGTGTAGTTAGTCTAAGTTCAACAAGGAGCTAATTTATGAATGCTTACTAAAAATAAACGTCCGCACAGTACATGTTCATTACCCAAATTATGGGCTGTTTGCTGTTGCCATACAGTTAAACAACATAGCATTATAGTTCATAATATAGAATGTGTGGTCACAGGTGTGTGTTTAACCACAATATGGAATATTTGGAACGCTAGATGGTGCACTTTCGAAGCTAAATGAATTATGGGACATGTCGTTTTCACCACCCAGAGACATATGGAGATTGCCCATCATGTTCACGGACGAGTTAATGAATTAATTATATTTTATGTCATCGTAATGAATTAGCATGCAAGAAACGTGGAATGTAATGCTGCGTTAGCCCGTGACTGATATCGGACATTGTCAATTGATTTGGTAGTGCAATGCTACAAAGTTTTACATGTTTAAACAACTAACATTACTGGCTACATATTTTTGTGCGACATATACTGTATGTCATAGGGTAACTGCACTCATAACTATTCAAATAATCTGTTCATGAGTATTTCGTGTACATTAAAAAAACAATTGCTTGCATGTTTAGTAAAGCATGCGAGAACGGAGTCTCTGTCGAGTCCAAGTTGGTCGCGAAGCTCTCTCCATTTAGAAAACGTCACGCCGACGCCGATATTAATCCTAGTTTTATTTCTTTGTTTGTCCATAAGCCTGCTTGCCTCATTTGGCCTACGTTTGCACTTTTTTCGGGTTTCCATTACTCGCCAAAGATCGTGATCCATATTAACAGAACAACAGATGCTGCGTCCCAGATGCATAACCACTTCTGCATTTGCGTGTTGCCATAGTTTCTCCACCTGAAACGTCTTGGTTACGTATGTAACCTCAGTTCCCTGATGGAGGGAACGAGACGTTGTGTCGAGAACGACAGATGGGGTTCGCCCTTGAGAACCAATCAACTCTGACTATTATAGAAAAGGCCAATGAAATTTGGCGAATGAAATTTGCATGCCGGTCTCCGCCCCCGGATGTCCGGTATAAAAGGAAGCCGGCGTGCGGGTTTACACCGGGTGAGCGCAACTCTTAACCAGAGAAGCGCTGCAGAGGCCACCTCCTACCCGTGGGGAGGAAATGGTGGATATAGGTATGGTCTCGTCCTTGGAGGAGAACGCATGGAACGTGCGGACTGGGTAGTTAACCGCGAGGTGGAGGTCCACCTGGGGAAGCTCATGGGTTACCATGTGTGGGAACCGTTGCCATGAGGGTATATGAGACGGAACAGCCCACGGGGGGGGTGTTACTGCGTCCGATAGCACTAGGTCCGGTTAGAGCTATCTGTGATAGATCATATGGTGTCCCGGCCTAAGGGGGAAGGCTGCTCTGCCCAGTCAACCCCCAGGGGGTGCTTGCTTAGTGATGGATGGAATGCCTGTTCTTAACCAGTGTCTGGGTAAGAAGGAAGGTTGGTGAGGTACCAGTTCCTTAGCTATGTGTTTGGGTAAGAAGAAAGGTAGATAGCACACTGACCCAACCTCTTGGAGGGTGGGAAGGTGCTTTCGCAGGCATATGCCCCCCCCGGTTGCCAGTCCTACATGTCGCCACGCAGGACGTGGGCTGATACCGGGTTTACGCGAAGGTTGTAAAACCTTGCGAAGGTGGTGGGCATAGCCCAACCCGCAGCTCTACAAATGTCTGCTAGAGACGCGCCTCTGGCCAGTGCCCATGAGGTGGTTATACCCCATGTGGAGTGAGCCGTGACCGCCAATGGACATGGGACATTCTGTGACCGGTATGCCGTCGTAACGGCATCCACGATCCAGTGCGCTAATCTCTGCTTGGAGACAGCCTTCCCCTTCTGCTGTCTCCAAAACAGACAAAGAGCTGATCAGAGCTACGGAAGCTCTGTGTGCGGTCTAAGTAGAGGCGCAGTGCACGTACTGGACACAACACAGACCGGGTTGGGTCTTCCTCCCCGATGGGGAGCGCCTGCAAGTTCACCACTTGGTCCCGAAAAGGAGTAGTGGGAACTTTGGGCACATATCCGGGCCTGGGTCTCAGGATAACGTGAGAGTTACCAGGGCCGAATTTAAGGCAATCCGGGGACACAGAGAATACTTGGAGGTCCCCTACCCTCTTGAAGGAAGCGAGCGCCACCAGAAGAGCCGTCTTACTCGTTAGGTGAGGAAGATTGGAAGCTTCGAGGGGCTCGAAGGGGGGCCCGGATAGGCCCCTTAGGACCACGTTAAGGTCCCAAGAGGGTACGGAGCGGAGACGAGGCGGGTTCCGCCTTCTCGCGTCCCTTAGGATCCTGGTGACCAGGTCGTGCTGCCCTAGAGACTTTCCATCCACTGAGTCGTGATGAGAGGCAATTGCGGCTACATACACTTTCAGTGTGGACGGAGAGATGTTAGTCTCCAGTCTCTCTTGTAGGAAGAACAACACGATCCCGACCGATCATCTCCAGGGGTCTTCTCTTTGAGAGAGACACCAGGACGAGAAGAGGCGCCATTTGTAGGCGTATAACCGCCTAGTGGATGGGGCCCTGGCCTGTGCAATGGTTTCAGCCACAGAGGGGTGTAACCTGCTCAGGATCTCCTCGTCCCGTCCAGAGACCAGACATGGAGGTTCCAGAGGTCTGGGCTGGGATGCCAGAACGTGCCCATCCCCTGAGAGAGCAGGTCCTCTGTCAGGGGAATGGGCCAGGGGGGAGTTGTTGTCAAGAGCATCAGCTCCGAGAACCACGTGCGGTTGGGCCAGTATGGTGCAACCAGTAACACTTGTTGCTCCTCTTCCCTGACCTTGCACAGTGTCTGTGCAAGGAGGCTCACTGGGGGGAAGGCGTACTTCCATTTGTGGTATCACCCCCGCGGTATGACCCCCGCGGTATCACCCCCGCGGAAGACGCCATGTGTCCCAGGAGCCTCTAAAATTGTTTCAGGGGGACCGCCGACTGCCTGAAGTGTTCCAGGCAGTTCAACACTGACTGAGCGCGTGCTGCGGACAGCTGCGCCGTCATGGTGACAGAGTTGAGTTCCATACCGAGAAAGAGGATGCTCTGCACTGGGGAGAGTTTGCTCTTTTCTCGGTTGACCTGAAATCCCAATCGGTCTAGATGCCGGAGCACCAGGTCCCTCTGTGTACACAACAGATCTCGCGAGTGTGCCAAGATAAGCCAGTCGTCGAGATAGTTGAGTACCCGCACACCTTTCTCCCGGAGAGGAGAAAGGGCAGCTTCCACGACCTTCGTAAAGACTTGTGGAGACAGGGACAGACCGAAAGGGAGGACTCTGTACTGATATGCCCGCCCCTCGAAAGCGAACCGTAGGAACGGCCGGTGTCGAGGGAGGATCGAGACATGAAAGTAAGCGTCCTTCAGGTCGATTGCCATGAACCAATCCTGACACCTGATAGATGTCAGGATGCGCTTCTGAGTGAGCATCCTGAACGGCAGCTTGTGAAGGTGCCTGTTCAGGGTATGCAGATCCAGAATGGGGCGCAACCCTCCGTCTTTTTTGGGAACGATGAAGTACGGGCTGTAAAACCCGCTGTACATCTTGGCTTGAGGGACGGACTCGATTGCCTGTTTCACCAGGAGGGTGGAGACCTCTGCCCGAAGCACGGAGGCGTCCCTGCCTCTGAGAGAGGGAGAGATGATGCCCCGAAACTTGGGAGGGTTCCTGGCGAACTGGATCGAGTAGCCAAGACGGACCGTCCGCATCAGCCACCGAGACAGTGTGGGCAACTTTTGGCAAGCTCCCAGGGACTGTGACAGGGGGACCAAGGGGACGGCCTGCTTCACCATTCCCACGGAGGGTGGTTCGTTGGCCGGCAGAGCCAACCGTGTGTCGCGGGGGTTTCCCCCGGAGGGATGGTTGGCTCCGCCTTTTTGCCTGCCTGGCGAGACAACGGCACGCACTGTCGGTTTGAGAGTGGTGACAGCTGTCGCATGTGTACGACCTCACGCCTCGACAGGGTGTGAGGTCGGTTCGCCGAGCACAGTCCGGTGGAGTGTGCGATCGGCTGAAATGAACGCCCGGAGGAAATAGAAACTCTCTTTGTGAGGAAGTGGGCGCCAGGCCCTGAAAAGGGCCCGGCTTTGGAGACGAGGCAGGAATCGTCCCATACCGACCGGTCAGAGGTGATGCTGTGAGGGTCGGGCCCGATGTGGTTTCCCCCGGGGTCTTCCCGTCAGGGCCGCTTCTTCCTAGAAGGTTGCCGACGGGGTGGGGGTTTCCCTTCGAACTCTTCTTCCGGGTTGCAGCCTGGGGGTGCACGTGAGCCGGTGCAGAGGTCGAAGGGGCCCTGGGCTGCTGGGGAGCAGACGTTGCGCGGGAACTCGGAGGCCTGGGGGCGGCCGAGTCGCGGCGCGGTAGGATGTGGCTTATAGCCTCCGTCTGCTCTTTCACCGCCGAGAACTGCTGTGCGAAGCTCTCGACGGTGTCACCAAACAGCCCACCCTGCGAGACGGGTGCGTCGAGAAAGCAAACTTTCTCGGCGTCACTCATCCTCGCAAGGTTGAGCCAGAGGTGTCTCTCCTGGACCACTAGTGTGGACATCGTCCGACCCAGGGCCCGTGCCGTCACCTTAGTCGCCCGTAGAGCGAAGTCAGTGGCGGCACGGAGTTCCTGCATAACCCCCGGGTCGGCCTTGCCCTCGTGGATCTCTCTCAACGCCTTAGCCTGATGGACCTGCAGGATGGCCATGGCGTGGAGAGAGGATGCAGCCTGGCCCGCAGCACTGTAAGCCTTCGCCACCAGGGATGCCGTAGTCTTACAGGCTTTGGACGGAAGGCGGGGTCGACTCCTCCAAGTGGCAGCCGTCTGCGGGCACAGGTGCACCGCAACCGCACGCTCCACCTGGGGGATCTCGACATAACCTTTGGCTGCCCCACCATCGAGGGAAGTGAGGGAGGCGGAGCTGGTCTGACTGGAGCGAGCCGTGAGTGGGGCGCTCCAAGTCCGACACAACTCCTCATGCACCTCCGGGAAAAATGGAACCGGGGGTGGGCGCGGCTTTGCACCGCGTTCCGACCCCAGGAACCACGTGTCCAACCGCGAGCGTTGGGGGAGAGGCAGTGGCGTACAATGCAGCCCAATGCTCGCGGCAGCCCGGGTTAGCATGGCCGACATCTCAACCTCCACTTCCTCCAGAGCTCAGCCCCCCGGGGGGGGAAGCTCGGATTCATCAGGGTCGGATGCCAGCAAATCTCCCTCCAATGCTGCGATAGACATCTCATCATCACCACGCACCGTTTCCGAGTGCGCGGATGAGGATCCGGACGGTGTGCCACCGCCGGTTGGGGAACGGTCAGAAGAGCGTACTGGGGTACGAGCGGCCCGTGAGCTCGTAGAAGCCCCCATATCACTAACGCCGCTAACGTGGGTGGTCATCGGGGCCGTAGCCACAGATGTCACAGCCCGGGTAGCAGACGAAATGTTGGCTGGTTCCCGTAGGAAGACAGCCAACCGTGACCGCAACTTCTGTAAGATAATCTGCCTGCAGTGCGGGCAAGATGTGTCAACGAACGCTGCTTCGGCGTGCTGGACGCCCAGACACCTAACACAGCAATCGTGTCCATCCCCCTCCTCGATGAGGGTACCGCACCCAAGAGAACAGCGGGACATGCCGCGCTGTAGAGTGTTTAGCCCTGAAAAGGACTGTTTAGAAATAGCTCTGACACCACTGGAACCGCCGAGACGCCCAGGGGAAGGTCGCTGCAGGTAGGGACGATCCGCTGCAACACGTCGTAGATCCGGCAGTGTAGTTGTAGCAGAATTCTTTGAATTCGGAGTTGTTCTCATGAGCGATGGATCTGATGAACAAAAGGTAAATGAATGCTGCACGCCGGCTTCCTTTTATATCGGACATCCGGGGGCGGAGACCGGCATGCAAATTTAATTCGCCAAATTTCATTGGCCTTTTCTATAGTAGTCAGAGTTGATTGGTTCTCAAGGGCGAACCCCATCTGTCGTTCTCGACACAACGTCGAGAGACCGACAGAAAGGGAACTGAGGGTAGTGTGGAGCAGCGGATATTAAGTCACTGATATGCGACAAATAAAAGGGAGTCAAGGGACAGGCCATTATTTTAAATAGGAATTTCTCTGGATTTGCACATTCTTGGGAACATTTGGGATAATGTAAGTACACATCTGCATGAAATATATCATACTGTGCAAGTAATTTTTGGATATTTACATTATTTCATAACTAAATTATTCCATATTGTGGCTTTAAAGTCATTTTACAACAGATTCAAAGGAAGTTCAAACAACACATATTTAGAGGCAGAACTATCTGTTTTATAAGGAGATAAATCCTCCGCAAAATTAAGCCTTTGGTGAAGAGAATATTTTTCGATTGTGCTGATTGAGATGCTCAAACAAAAGGAGACATTTTTAAAAGCACCAAAGGACCAGTGATTTCACTTCGGAAATCACTCTAAAATTACTTAATGGTTACTGATAATTGGCAAATTATTTGAGCATAAAATGTTTTTCAATTAAATATTTGAATAAAATGTAACTTTTTTAATAAAACCCACAAAACTTCCTAACCATTGCAACCTTTGTGACAGTATGTTTTGCATTATATGAATTACATGTCCTTGACTGTTGAAATAGGATGTTCTACAATATATAGTATGCATGGGCACTCTGAAAGCAGTTGTGTTAAAACAACATCATTTATTTTTGGTTAAGGACAATACAGACAATATCTGTGTTATTTCTGGGACAACACATTTTGTTTTATTTTTTAACTCAACTTGTGGTGTCCCTTTAATTATTTCAATAACACAAAACATGTTACAATTACACATAATGTGTTAAAAAAACATAACACATATTTCATTTTATTTGTTCAGTGAAATATGATGTCATTGAAATGAGCCCGGCTAACAGTTTTACAATATTGTTCTATTTTTAACTTTTTTCATTTTGGTGGCAACTCGTGGGACAGAATAATGTCCATCCGATGGATACTTAATAGCGGTAGAACATATAAGTGTTTTGGGTCTTTTGAATTCTAAGAATTCAGACACTCTAAAATGGTGTTAAAACAACACATTTTGTTTTCAGTTAAAAAATCTCTGTTTTATTTAGGGGACAACACATTTAATGTTACGTTTCATATATTTCACACAAAATCAACACAAGCAATGTGTTTACTTATCACATTCTTTTCAAGAGTGGACATAATACTCGTTTCATATACTATGTAGTAGGGAAGAATGGGATTTTGTACACAGGGTACAGTAAGTGATTTTTTCAGGGTTTGAGTGGCCCATGTTTCCACTGGCAGACACTATCCGAGCCTCCTGCAGACAGATGGTGGATAAACAGAGGAGAGTTGCCCCCTCCCTGTCTTTCAGTCTTGAGGGCAGCTGCTCTGTGCATGGCATGGAGAGAAGCCTGGCATTGAGACGGCGGTGGGGCTTGTAGACTTCGGCCTACGTTTGAGGTCCTCCTGGCAGGGCTTCCGTCAATGCTTCCAACCCGTAATGCTGGAACTCATCAGCGGCTGTTGGAAAGAATTGATTGATGTTGAAAGAGATGTGAAGAGAGTGGCAAGGAAAAGCTGACCTACATTACCGTAAAATTTAGTAACATGGACTTGTCAGTCTCATTGATGATTAAAGGGTCTTTGATAAAATATAATGTTTGCTTAACCTTTGTTTTATTTGAGTATATTTGTGGAAACGTATATGGATTCCATGTAGTTACCTTTTGATGAAACTCTCGCTGTGTTGCCATAGCAATGCATTGGGGAACACCACTGCGTGACCGCATCTGAAGCACATGTCTCAAATAACTCATAATGAGGTAATGAGTGGGATGCCGGGCGGACCAAAGAGTACAAAAGGGCATCCCAAATAAGCACACTCAGTGATGCCTTCCTTGCCTACCTTTCTGAGCTCAACGACGAGCTGTCTAGGTCGAGGCACCCCCACTCAGCCCGTACATTCTCTCCCCACTCCAACATTTACTCTAACATTTCAGAAGCGAGGGTTATTGGCTATGGGACAATGCCAGAGGTGGAGCGGATGCTTGCGAACATCATTCTCAGCTCTCTGCCTCGTCTCTGAAGTCACCCACTCTGCCTACCAAGCCGTGTTGTGTCACCTCCGGCTTGGTCGGCAAGGCGTATATGTCGGCGAGTCAGGCGGGGGCATGTCTGCATACGAAAGGCTTGTTGCAGGCGTCCCAGGCTGACTCACTGAAGCAGCTTGTCGAGGGGGACGGGGTTGATGCAGACACAGTGTGTTCGCTGCGTCTGGCCACGGATGTTTTCCTGCGTGCCACTCGCGAGGTGGCCAAGTCTTTTGGCCATGCTATGGCTTTGCGGTGGCGGTGGAAAGGTAATAGTGGCTGAGCCTATCAGACATTAAATCTGTTGATAAGGTTTTTCTTTTGGATGCCCCACTTGTTACCTCCGGTCTTTTTTCGTTAATACGGTCGTCGATAGATTTCAGGAGACACGCAGGCAGGTGGTGGCATTCAGAAGATACCTCCCCCATCAGGACCATGCTTCTGGGGCTACTGAGCAGGAGTGATCTCTTACAGAGATCAGCAGAAACAGAGCGTGGTGGCTCAAGCTCCCGCTCAGAAGGCATTGGAGACCGGGCGCCATTCTCAGCCGAAGATTTCTAAGCTGAAGACGGATCTGAGGACCGCTATTCAGGCAAAGAAAGCTTCGGCAAAAATCAGTCCTAGCCCCCGGGCTGGGTATGCTGGGGTCTGCCCCTGCTGAGGTGAAACGAAGCGCACCTGGGCCAGTCACGCATTGTAAAGCAGTCTCAGAAACTGCTGGGTCTTATGGCAACTGCTTCCATTGTGATTCCTACTGGTCTGCTGCATATGAGACCTTTACAGTGGTGGCTCAAAACCAAGTGGTTTTCCCCGAGGGGCAACCCATTTTGCATGATCATAGTCATGCATGAGTGTCTGTGTGCTTTGACGATGTGTAAGAAGCCTTGGTTTCTGTCTCAAGGTCCTGTGTTGGGTGCGCACTGTTGGCGTGTAACGCTGACGACGGATGCATCGCTCACGGGTTGGGGTGTGATTATAGAAGGCTAACATGGCCCAAATCGCTGGGAAGCCCATATTCGGATATGGCACATAAATTGCATGGAGATGATGGCAGTATGGTTTGGACTGAGGCTTTTCCTTCCAGACCTTGTCCGGACAGACAACACATCGGTGGTTTCTTACATAAATCACCAAGGAAATCTGCGATCGCGAAAGCTTTGCAAACTGGGCTTGTTGAAGGCAGTTTATATCCCAGGCCACCTGAACGAGGGAGCAGATGCCCTGTTGAGGCAATGGCCGTTGCTGGGGGAATGGAGATCACATCTGGTGGACCACACCTGGAGGAAATGTGGACATCTGTTTGCGTCTCAGGACACCACACACTGCCCATTGTGGTTTCCTCTGATGCACCCAGCTCCTGGGTACATACTCCTGGTACAGACGTGGCCGAGGCTGCGGCTGTACGTACACGTTTCCCCCGATCACTCTGCTCCTAGGAGTTCTGGAGAGAGTTCACCGGGACAGGGTTTGACTTCTGTTGGTAGTATGATCCAGTATGATTCTTGGACCGGCATGTCTATTCTGGAGATTCAAATCTGGAGAGACTTTCTGTCTCAGGAAGGGGGTGCAGTTCTTCACCCCCACCCAGAACTATGGAAGCTGTGGGTCTGGCCTCTGAGGGGGCCAGGCTCGTAGACTCAGGTCTCCCAACTGAGGTTTTGGAGACCATACTTATCTCCAGAGCTCCCTCCACGCGGAAGCTTTATGCCCTTAAGTGGAGAATCTTCACCTCTTGGTGTGCAGCTCATCTGAGAGACCCAGTTAACTTCCCCTTTGATGTGGTGCTGAGGTTTCTGCAGGAGCGATTCTCTGCTGGCTAACTCCTTCCACCCTGAAGGTTTATGTGGGCAGTCGTGGTCTAATGGTTAGAGAGTCGTACTCGTGACCAGAAGGTTGCTGGTTCGATTCTCATGTCCGGCAGGTGATGGCTGAGGTGCCCTTGAGCAAGGCACCTTACCCCCACTTGCTCCATGGGCGCTGCAGCGATAGCTTCCTACTGCTCCGGGTGTGCGTGTGTTCACTACTCACTGGATGGATTAAATGCAGAGGTCACGGTTTCTGGTATGGGTCACCATATCTGACAAATAGGTCACTTTCACTTCACTTTATGTGACAGCTGTTTCTGCTCCTTTGAAAGGTTCATCAGTGGATAGATACCCGATGGTGATTTGCTTTCTTCGTGGAACTCGCAGGTTTAAACATGTGAGCCATACTAGGGTGCAGACATGGGACCTGGCGTTCATATTAGAAGGACTTTCCGGGGCTCCATTCAAGCCACTCAACACCGCGCCAGACATGTTTCTGTCTTTTATGATAGTGTTCCTTCTGGCCATTACCTCCCTAAAGTGAGTGGGAGATCTTCAGGCCCTGTCAGTGTCTTCAACGTGCCTTGAGTTTGCTTCGGGATTGGTGAAGGCTTTTCTGTACCCGAGGCCGGGTTATGTGCATAAGGTTTGAGCACACTTTGAGCAGATGGATATTGGAATACTATCTTGCTTGCTTATCAACTAAGTGGCATACCTTAACATGTTGCCGTGAGGGCCCACTCTACTCGGGGTATAGCTGCCTCTAAGGCCTTAGTGTCAGTTAGTTCACTGGTTTCTTAACTGGTACGTCATATATATATATGATATAAAGCAGGTAACTGTACATATTCAAGACCATATGTCTTTTGTGACTTTTTCCATTTTCCTTATGCCCAGGCAAAATGTGGGGGGACGAACTCATAACAAATCAGTTATAGAAGTTTTATACCCTGTTTACAACCAGCAACCAATCTAGTTGATTCCATAAAGAGAACAAATATTGACTACCATGGCCTATCAGTATTCACATTGTTAAGCACAACCCCATCCAGACAATACAACCTTTGCCTCAGGATGTTGATAAATAGCATGTGAATTACCTCGTATCACATACCGTAAGCTGCTTAGAGTGCACGTTCACACTCTAAAAATACTCTAAATATACTTAAATAGAAAAAGGACACCACTCAGGAGACTTTGGCACACACAGGTAGGCTACTGTAGGAATGTATTATCTAACAGAGGTTTATTTTATCTACATTGATTTCATGTTTCTTGTGTCTTCAGTTGCACTGGGCTGTGTGTCTCCCAAGGCAGAGCTTTGGAAGGTTCATTGTCATTAGTTGCCCTCAGAGGATCTTCATGCTTTGAAGACATATGCTTAGGAATACATTGTTAGGATGCTCTCTGAAAAACGAAGAAGTTGACACCTGTCACCTCATCACATGGAGAATTCATTTGTGAAACTTCTTCCCTGTATTTTTCCTTTTTCTGAAGGACAACTAACAGATTTGTTCCTAGGTTGTTCATTCATAGTTTAAAATTAACAACACATTAGGAGTGCATACAACAATTTTGTAAAAAAAAAGTGTATAAAGATTGTAACGATGTACAATTCAAATAAGACAACTGTTCTCTGTTGCATAATTTTGCATAACTTTATTGCTATGCATATTGTTATTAACTCTTATCAGCATTCCTAAACATCGGGTTTAAAGTGAACGTGAAAACAGTCCATGTGTTTTGGTTCAATTTGATCTAAAGTTTCAAACTCAAAGAGACTATAAGCCCTTTTCACAATGACATCAGTTAACTTCTGCCTTCTCGCAAAGCAGTGTATCATGACATCCGTCTTGCAACAAACAAGAAGAAGTACTGTTTTGCCGTCGCGCTGGAACTTAACAACAGTGATAGAACACTTATTCAAGTACTTATCCTAGCACCTTCGCTAACACAAAAAGAAAACAAAAAACTTCCACATAATCAAACAGTTACTGTTCAACAAAGTATTTGTATCCTTTATCTAGCTTTGATCTTGACATAAGCGAAAATTTGTCTGCAAGACAATGTGTTGTACATCATCTAGCCGTATTTGTGGCTGCTGTGCAAGGGACTTGGTAAACTCCATTCTGAGGCGCTAGCGGAAGTAACGATACACTGCTTTGCGGCAGAACGGAAGATGCGTGACGTCATGTGAAAAGGGCCTATGGGTATGTCTATTTGATTGTTATATTCAGGGTGCAATTAGAACGTTAGCAGTCTTTGGTTTTGAGTGTTTGATTGTATTGCCCATAAATTCTAATTTGGCAATTTGTCATACATTGTGAAGAATTCCACTCGTATGTAAAAGGTGAGCCGAAGTTGCACCCCATTTATGTTTGTTTTTCTACATTAACTCGGACCGGCATCCCCTACGTTACATGCCCTACGAGTAAGAAGGTCACATTTTGACTGTTTCTACCAAGACTCTTTAGCAAGACCAAAATACTGTACAAACTGTAGAAACCCAACCCAAGACTTTGCTGTGGACTCTGTAAACTAATTTTTTCATAATCTGTGTTATATCTTTTGAGGGCAGTTTTAAATGTAAACATAGGGTTACAGAAAGAGACTTATGTGTGAAGAGGAGTGGAAAAGATGAAAGCCCATTTTGGCACTTATCTTATGAATAAGTAACAGCCCTGGACATGTAGCAGTTAGTAGAGGTAGAAGCACATCAACCCCACCTCTGTTTGCATTGTACATATTTCATAAATATAGAAGGGGGCAGTGGAATAAAAGTGACTATACAAGGGCTGGGTCTGTTCACTGTCATGGCAACGCTACTAATAATAATATCACCCCAAGTGTCCTCACCACTGACAAGGGCCCCTGTTGTTGTTTTTTCTGCTGGCTTCCTGAGGATGACAACAAAATTGGGCCCCTGTTGAAGCCATTACAGTCTAGCCTGCGAGGACACTAAACAGGTCGAAGAGCGTTTGCCTTGGAAATTATCCACATTGTTTCCTTTACAGTGAACAGGTTACCACAGCCTTCAATGGCGTGACTGTGTTTTGAAGGCCCACTGATGGTCCTCTATTGTCACATTCAATAAGTGACAACTTTAGTTGATACCTGTTTTGAATGTATAAATAAATTCAAAGTGATGGAGGACAAACTAATTCTGCATGGTCGAAAGCAAGGGGTTAGCGGAAAATGTTTTCATCTTTCAGGCATCAGAAAACAGGTGATAAAGTCCATGTCTGCTGCAAGAAAGCAAAAATCGTATAACCTCTAGAAAGGTATGGTCCTCTCTCTGTCACTTTTCTCTCTACACATGCTCATCTTCTTGTCTAGTTCTAGTTTATTTCCTGTTGCACTTTGACTATGTAAATATTTTCTTTAGTAAATGCATCATTATTATTGAGTGCCCATATGCATGGTCTTTCTTTATGTCATGGCCTTCCAGTCAACTGTGAAAATTATTTTATAATTTTATTGCATCCTGAACCCCTATGCTTTTAAGACTTTCGTTTTAAAGTTCATTTAAAATCATTCATCATAACAACGTATTCTGTGTGAATTTGAGCAGAGGCCAATTTTTTTGTAGCATTGTGAAGTAAAAAGCAAACGTTTAAGTACAAAAATACTCAGATAATCTCAGATATTTAAAACTGTTTTATGTCATTTCATACATTGACATAATTTATGTACAAATAAATAGCCTACAATCTGACGGCTTTTATACACTGCCTCTGAAATTTTTGTCCGTCATAAAAAAATCTGACCAGGTTTCAGTTTTGTGCATCAGTAGCAAGCATTTTCAGAAGTGTTTTGACAATCTAGTGTCATGGTTCCACTACCATGTCATGTTTTATTCCTGTCTCTAGTGGAGCCATGGCATTGCCTGATGGTTTTGTGTGGGAAAGACTGATTCTTTCTCGTGTCTCGTCATTGTTCCCTACATCTCGTTCCTCGTCAGCCTCTCCTTAGTGCTAATCCCCAGCACCTGTTGCTCGTTATGATCCTGTGTTTGTTCCCTATAAAGAGTCCTCATGTTTCATTGTCCTGTGCTCGTGCATTGTACTTGTATCTGTATGCTGTATGCTGTTCACTGTTCACGGCTGCTTCATGCCCTCATCTTGCTTTGTTCCTGTCTCCCTTGTCTAAGTAAGTGTTAGTTTAGTGTTTGTACCAAGTGTTTTGTTTTATAGTTTAGTAAGTCAGTGTTTATTGTTAAACTTTATATATTCCTGTCCTGTTTTCCCCCTCGTGGGTTTTTGTTTTGCCTGTTGTTTAGTCCTGTTATTTTTATAATAAATATCTTTGTTACCACCTTACCGTCTGTGTCTGCCTGCAATTGGGTTCCCATGCCATGTCTTCCTGTGAGTTTCATGACAGAATGCACGAGCCAAAGACGAACCCAGTAGGCAGCATGGACGGTACGACGTCGTCCTTGCGGTCTCGCCAAGCCCGCTTGCTGCTTGGATTCCGCCAGGGGAATTACGGCGACCAGGAGTTCGCCAGGGCATTCTCGGCGGTGGCGGAGGTGACCGATTTTGGTGAGGAGGAGTTGAAAACGATTTTCAACTGCTGCCTCACCCGGCGCCTCACACCGTCAGAGAAGAGGCTGCTGGCTCCCCTAGGGTTTGCGGACATGGTCAGGTACGTGACCAACCGGAGCGATCCCGGGGGTGAGGTTCCACATGGGACTTTCACCCCACGGTCGAGCGCTGAGGGTCTCGTCCTGGCCGCCGCTGCCCTGGGGGACTCAGTACCCTCTGGCTCGAGCCCCATGGCCGCCGGTTCTTCTGGTGGAGTCCGAGATGAGTGGGTGGCTAGAGACTCGGGGGCGACATCGCGGGAAACCTCCTTCCCGGTACTCCCTCGGTCCCCCACGGGCCTGGCTGAATCAGCCGTGGTCTCGACCGACCTGAGAGGGAGGAAGAAGCCACGTGGAGGACGTCCCAAGCCGAAGTTGCTGTCCTGCAGGTCAGTGCAGCAACCGGCAACAGTTCCGAGTTCCCGAGTCCTGTGGTCCCGACCGAGTCCTGTGGTGAGAGGTGGTCCCGAGTCCGTCCCCTGTGGTCCCGAGTCCTGTGGTCCCGAGTCCTGTGGTCCCGAGTCCTGTGGTCCCGAGTCCTGTGGTCCCGATTCCGGTGGTGTCAAACCCTAGATATTTTTTGGGGGGTGCTGTGGGGAGGTGACGGTCCGAGCGTCCAGCCCGGCCGCAGATTCTCTCCAAGCCCGGTCCAAATCGGTCCAGCAACCGGCACCAAGCCCGGTCCAGCAACCGGCACCAAGCCCGGTCCAGCAACCGGCACCAAGCCCGGTCCAGCAACCGGCACCAAGCCCGGTCCAGCAACCGGCACCAAGCCCGGTCCAGCAACCGGCACCAAGCCCGTCAGAGAGCGCTGCCCAGCCGCCGTCAGAGAGCGCTGCCCAGCCGCCGTCAGCCGCCGTCAGAGAGCGCTGCCGTCAGAGCGCTGCCCAGCCGCCGTCAGAGAGCGCTGCCCAGCCGCCGTCGCGCGTCAAAGAGCGCTGCCCAGCCGCCGTCAAGGCTGCCGCCGTCAAGTCCGGCTGCCCAGCCGTCAAGCGCCGTCAAGTCCGGCTGCCCAATGCCCAGCCGCCGAGTCCGCTGCCCCAGCCGCCGTCAAGCCGCCGTCAAGTCCGGCTGCCCAGCCGCCGTCAAGTCCGGCCTTCCAGCCGCCGTCAAGTCCGGCCTTCCAGCCGCCGTCAAAGCGCCGTCAAGTCCGGCCGCCGTCCAGCCGCCGTCAAGCCGGTGTTCCGGCTTCCAGCCGTCCCGTCCGGCCTTCCCAAGCCGTCCGGCCGGTGTCCCGTCCGGCCTTCCAGCCGGTGTCCCGTCCGGCCTTCCAGCCGGTGTCCCGTCCGGCATTCCAGCCGGAGTCCAGCCCAACAATCCTGCAGGGGACTAGGACAGTTCCCCCAAGGGCTGGAACTTCCCCACCCAGCCCTACCCCTTCTGGACTGCCCCCTATGTACTCTTGTTTGCCCCCACCCCCCCTCCCTTGTTTATTATTTTTATTGTCCCACCCTAACCCAGTAATTATCATGTCTTGTATGCCCCTTGTCATGTTTGCCTTGTCTGTCTGGTTTTTGTCTGTTTCCCAGTCGGTCTTGTCTTGTTAGTTACCCCTTGATGAACACCTGGAGGTGTTCATTTAAGGGGGGGCTTATGTCATGGTTCCACTACCATGTCATGTTTTATTCCTGTCTCTAGTGGAGCCATGGCATTGCCTGATGGTTTTGTGTGGGAAAGACTGATTCTTTCTCGTGTCTCGTCATTGTTCCCTACATCTCGTTCCTCGTCAGCCTCTCCTTAGTGCTAATCCCCAGCACCTGTTGCTCGTTATGATCCTGTGTTTGTTCCCTATAAAGAGTCCTCATGTTTCATTGTCCTGTGCTCGTGCATTGTACTTGTATCTGTATGCTGTATGCTGTTCACTGTTCACGGCTGCTTCATGCCCTCATCTTGCTTTGTTCCTGTCTCCCTTGTCTAAGTAAGTGTTAGTTTAGTGTTTGTACCAAGTGTTTTGTTTTATAGTTTAGTAAGTCAGTGTTTATTGTTAAACTTTATATATTCCTGTCCTGTTTTCCCCCTCGTGGGTTTTTGTTTTGCCTGTTGTTTAGTCCTGTTATTTTTATAATAAATATCTTTGTTACCACCTTACCGTCTGTGTCTGCCTGCAATTGGGTTCCCATGCCATGTCTTCCTGTGAGTTTCATGACATCTAGAGCCACTGTACAAATGAACGGCAAAATACAGGATGTGTTGAGTTGAACCATTTAATATTGCAGCACAAAGCACTGCACTGCAAACAATGACATTCTTACTAAGCAGTTTTGTTTAGTTTTATAGTACAAATATCTTAACATTCTTAAATCAAGATATATTTTCTTGACCAGAAAAGTCACGTAAGATAGTTGTTTTATGAAATAAAACATAAGAATTAGATATGTTTTTGTTTAAAAACTGCAGTGCGACAAGTCTTTCTTAATGATCGCAGCTGTGCGACTGACAAACTGATCAATATATCATTTTTGCGTTTTATAAATTCAATAAGCAGGAATGTTATATTGCGCAAGCGGCACATTCAGTCACTCATGTTCTTAAACTACACCCAGTCATCATCTATCAGTGCCCCCGCCCCCAGCCTAATGATCGTGTATATAGTCGCATTTATGAAGCGGAAGGACCAACTGAGTAAACGAGTGGAGCGCTTAATCTCCCGACTGAAGTAAATGTTTTGCCGCCTGCAGAACACAAGAATGTCCCCGGCTAAGGTACAAAACAGCAAATATAATGAAATGTGTTGCGTGTATTGTATATGCATGTGAAGCTAATGCTGGAAACGTGTTTAACCTTTAAGCACTATAGTACAGTTTAAAGTGACTATACTATTGTATTGGTTGATTTAAATGTTGTCCCAGGGTCAACATGATGTTGTCCTAAGGATATCAACCACTTGGCAAAAACAGGAGAGCCTGTATAAAGCTCTCTAAAAATAATTCAAAATGTTAATGTTATACATCGCGTTAAATCCTATTTATTGGTGAGTCGCTACTGATAAAAGCCTAACTTATATCAATTCAGCTTTCATGAAGAATAATCACTAAAAGCCTTTAGGTCTCGTGGGTTGTTTGAGATATGCCCAGGGAGTCAGAGCACAAAATTCTAAACTGGTTCTCTTTCACGCCTTCTCACTCTGAAACGGACATATAAACACAAAATTACATCAAAATTCGAATATTAACAAGAATCCTTGTAAAGGAAGCCCGTTTCGTGAACGAACAGTTGGGAAACAAAACGCATGTGTGTTACAAATGGTGCGCTAGCTCTTAAAGGGGCAGCAGCACTAAAACGATTTCTGTTCATAATGTTCATCACATAACAAAGGACGGGCCCCAAAACACCCACCGATTTTTGTGCATGTAAATGTGTTCTCTTTTATGAGTTGTTCACAACAAATAAAGGAAGAAAGTAGCTTTAAGAAAGATGTGCTTTAAATATTGTAAAGTGTTGAAAGAGAGTTTACATTTACAATACAAATTATTAAATCATAAACAATGATTTGTATTCATTTCTAATTTATTTATTAATGTTTTAAACACGTTTTAATTCAGTTTTAGTGGTTATATTTCTTACCTCACCCCATGACTTAGGTTCTACCAAATTAAAGGCTGGTGCCACAAACTGTATAACTTTGTAGCACCAGTGCCACCTCTCTCAAATGTTAGTCTAGAGCACTGAAAACAGATCAGATTTTCTCCATGTAGAAGACCTTCTTATACATTCCTCCAATTCCCTGACGGGACAAACGTAAAATAAAAAATAAATGTAATCTCTTGGTGATGATGAAAAGTCTGAAGAACTAAGGTCCTGGCATTGGCTTCAAATGTACAGGGTGTAGAATAGGCTTAATTATGCGTCGGGGAGAAGGATAAGGTGGGGACGTACCCTACTCAGACAATAGCTAATGGCTAAGAAGAAAGACAACCTGAGGGACAGATGTTTATCTGAAATAGACTCAATGGGCTCAAAAGGAACCAGGGAAATCCCTTCTAAAACTAAAGCTAGATCCTATGCCAGATCTCTAACCTGAGATCATCAAGGTGCTATGCAGGCAATGAAGTTAAATTGGGCCGGGGCACATAGGCTGAAGGTCCCGCTCTGCTCACTGCCAGTGTGCGGCTCTTCTGGTGTTATGGAGTGGCACTGAGTCGTACCCCAGTATAAATATGCTGTGCCCAAGTATTAATCTAAAAAAAAAAAAAAAAAAAAGTTTATAAGTAATGATATTTACCTTATTTTCAGTTTATATACTTGCATTGATAATCGTGGAAAAACGGATCTATATGCAACGTAGTAACCCAAATATCAGTCACACATTAATCGTGTGTGCGCAGAAATCCGTGTCTGTGTGCGCTTGTGTTTCCTCTCTGCTGCGCCCAGTCGCACATTGCCTATTCGCGAGGTGTAGATATAATGCGTGACGCTGCTTCTCATCCGTTGCACACTGTTGTTTTAATGTTTCAAGTCATAATGAACTGTATGTAAAGAAAGGCTTGTCTTCCAAATTATGTCAATGAATCTAATTCAAGCATTAAAAGTGGTTTTGTTCATGTTCATGATGTGTGCGGCATCAACGATGCACAAATTAATGGATCATCTCAATCATTGTGAATGTTGTATGAAGTTTTGACAGAAATGGACTGAAAATACAGAGGTCCACAATTCTGTGGACATTAATAAGTGATAATAAATTGGGCACAGGCCTACACAGAAAGATTTTATTCTCCTCACATGTATCTTTTATACACTGCTGGCATCTAGAATGATTTTGATTAGAATTGTATTGTTCATAGCAGAGGGCTCAACTTATATTTTACAATTTGTCAATTAATAAGAGTATAAGCTTTGTATACTCACCCCTCAAAATCCAACACAGAGCCCCGCCACATAACAATTCCCAATTTAACCCCTGCGAACAATCAAGGGATTTCTTCCTTTAGACCCCTCACGGAGAGGGGTGTGAAACGCAGAGATAGCCGCTTCAAATATTTTGATGGTAGTTGGTGAAAGACCTGTAGAAAAATGATAATATGATCTATATATTATATAATGGGTGATATATTGTGCCCTCTGCTTGAGTTTGAAGGTCCCTCCTAACGGGAAATCTCTCATGGCTTACCAGGAGAGCTAGAAGATCTGAAAACTATACTTGGGGTGGCCCAAACGGGGCTACTAGTAAGACACTGATAATTTCTTATTGAACTCTCTCTAGAACTCACAGAAGCATAGCGATTGGGGGAAAAGCATACAGACACTGCCTCGGCCACCTCTGTACCATGGCATCCAGTCCTAACAGGGCTAAATGAGTCAGTGAAAACCACAGAGGGCAACGAGATGTCTCTCAAGATGCAAAGAGATCAATGTCTGCTCAACCAAACCTTTCCCAAATCTGCTTCACCACCTCAGGGTGGAGTCTCCATTCCCCAGCCCTTGCCTTGAGGGAATGTCTGCTCCCAGATTCTGGACTACTGTTGCCAGCCTGCCGTCGTCACTATCTTCCTGAGACATTACGGCCCCAATTTCAGACCTTGATTCAGAAACCAAGGTTTCTTCCATATAATTAGGGAATGAAGGCATTTGCGTGTAACCTTGATCATACAAAACAGGTTGCCTTTCATGGAAAACCATTTGTCACCACTGTAAAGGTCTAAAATGCAGGAGAAAACTTAGTTCTATCCTGGGAGGGTCAAATTGCTCTTTTTGGCCTTGAGCCGAGGATGATATCTCAATGCCGAACCGACATCTTGTGAGAAATTTGTGAGAAACAAATTTTTGTACAGAACCGGTGGGGTTATAGGGGGTTGGTGCGAGTGGCTACACTTTGCTGCTGACTGTATGAGGAGCATGTGTATTTTGGGGGCTGCCCTTTGGACTGCAGACTCCAGAGAGTAAGGTATATATTTTTTTAAAGCTGCTGCTTGATGATTGGCCTCTTGGAAACAGTCAACAACACTACTCACAGCATCTCCGAAGAGATCTGCTGAAGAAAGAGGGACATCAAGGAGCACAGCCTTAGCTTCTCCTTAATGCCAGAAAGATTCATCCAAAACTGGATCTCCGTAACTACCAGCGCTAACATAGGACGGCCAATGGCTTGGACTGTCTCTTTGGAAGCCTGAAGAGAAATATCTGCTGCTGTTTTTAACTCAATCAGCTGATTGGGATCTACTAACTCCCCCTCTTTAATCTTCCCCAGCTGGTCACCCTGGTATTCCTAAAGGATACCCATTATATGCAGACAAGCACTGGCACAACATGCAGCCATGTGCTTTGCTCACCAAATTGGAAGTAACGCAACATTGTTTGGAAGGCATTGACAAGGTTTTATGGATGATGCCACTTCTGGTGACAGGGGTGGCTAGGGTATCTTCAACACTGGGCATCATGCCATAGACTCTCTCTAGAACCTATCACAGTAGAAAAACTAGAAGATTTATTAGAGATCCTCAAAGACTGGCTTTTCCACAATTTTGATATTTCGATTTAGATTTTCAGCATGCTATTCTGAGAAGAATGGCAACCCCCGACGTTGAGGTTCTACCCGTTTCTTCAAAAACCTCTAAAAATCGATCTTGTTTTTCTACCAGCCAGTCAGTGTCAAAAGCTACTGCCCAGGTAACAACATCTAAGAGCTCCCCATATCCCAGGGAAAGAGGAGTTTTATGTAACTCCTCTAATTCCCTCACTTGAAAGCTAGCACCGTCTAACTCCTCAGAACTAGAGCAGTGCATAGGGCTCCAGGTTAGGGCATGATAGGCCGCAATTCAGGCTATGGCCGCAGCCGACACAGGCCCAAACCGCCAGGCATGCGAACATTGCCTGACTCATCAAACAATGCAAGGTGGGAGCGAAGCATTCTAAGTGGCAGCCTCTCACAATGATTACAGGCAGCCCCCTCCGGAGCATGCTCCGCTCCCAAACACACAGCTCGTGTGAATGCCTACCCGTAATGTAACGAGGGCAGGAAGTAACAAACGGCTTAAACCCTTTCTGCTTGCTAGACATGCTTTATGTTTTACTAATTAAATGACAAATTTGAAGGTCTTAGTATTAAATAGGGTTTGCAGCTATTAACTGCTCTCACAAAAACAAAACAGGTAAGAGATAAAGTACTTTCAGCCGCAAGAGGTTTATTTTGCTATGATGACTGGCTTGTTAATATTAAATGGCTAATTTTATTTAACTGGACACAAACTACTGATTTGAGGTGAATAATGTATTAGTTATTCTTTTCACAAGAAACATTGAAGCGATTTTCTTGTGTTCTGTGGAATATTAGTGTCCTGAATGATACCAACAAAAAAGTATTTAAATGCATTTCAATGCAAGTTATTATAAAATTAGTATACTCTAAGCATCTAAAAATATTTTAGCCAATCAATTGCATATTTTGGTCTACCAAAAGACTTGTCATTTTCACCCATCAACATATTCAAAAAGAGTATACACGAGTACGGAACAGTACTAAAATACAAATTAAACAAAACAATAACCACTGGATTCTGGTTAAATTATGAGAAATGTAATAATATAAAACAAAATTATACTAACCATTGGCTTCGGATTAAAAAATCTCTGCTAAATGCCAAATAACCACTTTGACATATTCACATTCATTATCGTCACGGTAAGTTATCCTGAATAATCATGCCTAGCCATAAGAGTCTCCAGTGATCCTCACCATGCAATAACAACACCCTATAATGAAATAAAACGGATACATTTACACTGAATGGGGGGATTGTATGTGGAGGACTTTAACCTGACACTCTCTTTCGAAATAAAAATATTTATATAGCCCCATTTTTATTTCTGTATGAAGGGCCAGGGACTGCAGCCCACCATGGTGATTCTGTTGAAATGTTGAACAGTAACTCATTGTTTAAGAAAAAAATAATATGATGAAATAAAAAACAATCGTAATCATGTAGTATGAGTAGTCATAATTGTTCAGTAAGTAGAGGCTTGGTGTCTCCATGCTATTCGGTGACAATAAAGATGTAGGTTGTATTGAGTCAGACAACCAATTTAGTGGCCACCCATGGTTAGTCATTGTGGTTTAAGAAAGAGCCTCATTTTCAATGGGTTAGCTTATAATGTTTCAGTAAACGTAATGTCTCTTGGTAACCATTTTTGCTTGCATTACCCAGCCGTTATCCTCATCTTTAAAATAGTCCTCAACTACAGCTTTAATGCAAACAAATTGTACATTATGCAGACAAATGTGGGAATTTTAGTGTACATAAGGGCAGCAAGATTTCTCGGCTGTATGTTTTGATATTGTCACGTTAATAGAATATACTGTGTCCTGTTGTTAAAACTCATATGAGTCATCCATTTAGTCACGCCATTTATATATGTGTATTCAGCTCCAATAACAATGCAATCCTAAACAGTTGCCACCCTGATGGCTCTGGGCCTTAATCCCAACCTAAATCCTTTATAAAGCATTGCCTTGATGCAAATACTATTCAGTGGATTAATGTACATTTACCAGGCCACATTAAACTAAAGCAAAGCCTTTCTAACCCACATAAAGACTAAACCCAACCAATGGCGTTGTGCGTTATTACTCCAAAATGGTTGTGTATTGTGTAATAGACATGCAAACAACTGATCAATTTCACTTTGTAGCGGATGGAGTCTTTATACTGTCTAATGTTCAGTGTTGCTCTCCCAAGACCATAGTATGAAAACAGAGAGATGGCTACATCTGAAGGGGACATCAGTTTCTT
Source organism: Triplophysa siluroides (assembly GCA_006030095.1). Taxonomy (NCBI): domain Eukaryota; kingdom Metazoa; phylum Chordata; class Actinopteri; order Cypriniformes; family Nemacheilidae; genus Triplophysa; species Triplophysa siluroides. Next base: position 401,590 of record VCII01000198.1, on the reverse strand, counting down.
TTAGCTTCAGAATGGAGCACAATTAAGGACAATTACAGAAATCCCTGAATTCCAGGGGATAATCTCTTGGATGGCAGGGCAAAGAGAAATGGAGAAAAAACAACCATGGCATGGGAAGGAGCAGCAGTCCCCTCAGAACAAAGTACAGGGAAAACTTCTAATGTATGAAACACATGGATTAGCGGTTAGCAAGGGAGCAGCAGGGAGATGTGGTTTTGTGTTTTCTTAGAGCTGACTTGGCGCAAAAATGAATAGAGTCTTGTGAGAGGCCAAAACTTCATTTCTGCATGTGTAAATTGACAGCTGAAACAAAATAGGTAAATATATAGTAACCTTGTCAAGAGAATTTGTTTAGATTAAGTAGACAGGTGCTGGGAGTACTCTTCCACATTCTTGAAGGTAGAAGCCTAGTATTAGGAAAGCAAACATGCGATTTGACCTCAACAAATTTTACATCTTAGAGTTAAATTTACCCATTTTTTTGATAAATATGACTAATGTGAACCCCAGCCACTAGTCTTAGCCCTATAATAAAAATTGTGCTTGCCAATTCCTTAAAGGAACAGTTTACCCAAAAATGAATATTCTCATGTTGCTCCAAACTAAACAAGGACATGTTTATGTACTGGCAATTTATATTTATTGCACATTATAACGTAGCTCCACAATGACGGAACAGATAAAGACAAAAATCATGCATTTAATAAAAAAAGGCAAAATTTCATATGCAGTAATAGCATTCTGTACATGTTGGTATAGAAATAGTGATGCCAGGGTGAATTTGGAACAACTTAGTGTGACTGTGACAGTTTGTGCCCTGGCCCTTATTTTTACATGCTGCATCGCAATCAGTTAGTCATGTATTACCCCGGGAATAGTTCACTTACTGTGGATGTGACGCAATCAGATTAGTATGTGTGCTGTAAAAGCGCTGCTGGAATTTGTAAACACGTACATTGAACGCGCAGGTCGCACATGCACAATTCATTTATTTGCAGTAATTAGTTTATCCCAAAGGAGGCGTCGCCCTGGAGGCGTCAATTCACAAGGTGGTAAAACAAAAGCTATGTAAACCAAGACCAGTCTGGAGCATGTGCAAACTACATCGACAATAGGTCCAAATAAAGTTTGCAATCATTTCTTCTTCCAGTACCAACAAGCAAAGCAACATCTTCTCCTCTGTTGTTGTAGTTGGTCTTCTTCTGTCATCACGTTGACCTGCTTAACTGCTCCTTAGGGTCCCCTGCAGGCCAGATGCAATTTGTCACAATGTGCATGTGTTGAACGCCAGGGGACACGTATGAGTCAAATTAAATGTGCGTTGCAAGCCTATGCATTTAACTGTTCGAATATGTGAGGAAAAAACAAAGCATACCATTAGCTTTAGACAGGCCACACATTTGAAGCTTTTAAATTCCCTGTGAACCGGAAGTTTTTACCTCCGTATTTTGAGGCATTTCCGAGTGAAATGGAATTTCTAATGAGAAAAAGTAGTGGGCGTGGCTGATGTATAAAAAAAGTTGTTACATTTTGAAATGGGACTGGCAGCAGTTAAAAGGTAGTAGTTAACGGATGCTCCGCCCAAGTCGTCTAACATACTGTATGTAGGAAGATTTTAGATTTTTAAATTTTAACTAAGATTATGAGGGCACAAGAATTTAAAAAAGAAAATGACCCACATTCATAAACTATTTACAATAAACGCTGCAGTATTTCATGAAAAAAATAGCCATTGTCATTTCACTGGGACTTTTAGGGAATGTGGCCTGATTCAAGGCTTGTCGTAACTGACATGTTGTCCAATATATCCTAAATTGTGTCATTATGATTATTTTCCAGCTTACAATCGAGTCAAAGCCTCTCAAATCATAAATATCAAACATGCAAACAGTTGTCCGATGACAAACTGTCTTGTGTGCATTGGCATTAGCCTGATGTATTGCAGGATGGAGCATTGTCGAGCACTATTGCATGGTTTTGTAAGACGTGGAATACAATACAAGACATATGGACTGCTCCAAAGATACTTTTTTTCATGTTTTTGTTTTTGTCATATTGTACATGTCAGCCAAGATGCCAACTCACTCCGTGCAATGGGCGCTTTGCTCAACATTAGGGTCAGTAAAAACAGTTAATCAACCTTAAAAAAAATGCCTCAGTTGGTAACATCTAAAAAATTGCTAACATAAGTGAAGTGCTCCTTTAGCTAATACATTTTTGCTCTAGCAGATCTTTATATCTTTTAGAGAGCTGGACAGAACTCTGTAGAAATACTGTACTGTTTCTTGTCATACATAATCCTTCTGTCTTGCCAATTGCTCAACTCTAATGTTACAAAAGACTGCAATATTTTCATACAGTGGAAAGATAATCTTACACTTGACTCCAAATATCGAGTCCTTATAACAGGCACATTTAGACCATGAATAATGCATGAGTATTCAAGCTCCTCTCTGGCCCTGAAAGGAAGTGCTTACACCCTGCCTCAGTCACAGGATATCAGCAGCTAATTCATAATTTAGCAGGCTAGTGCTCCTGCCACTGGCCGGCGGGCCTCTTTTGATTTCCTTCCCACACTTTTCAACCTCAGCTGCCTTACGAGCCTTGTTCAGTTCACACGTTTGGTGGGTCACAGATTGTGTTGTTAGCCCCAGTGAAGTCTGAATGTCTTTGTTTCTGAAGCAACCTTAGTGCACTTTTATCAGATCTCAGCAATTGACTCTGGTGGAAATTTTGGCCTAGTTCATTTTACATAATTACAGGAAGTTTATTCTGTCAAACTCTTGAAGGTTCGTTAAAGTATCTTAAAAGTAGTCTACTCAACTTGTGAATTATTGTATTGTATTGCTTTTATAAATATTGTCCTTTTTGAGCATGACAGATCACAGTCAATGTGAGGGTGGATAAATAAAGACAAATTTTTATTTGCAGGTGAACTATTCCTTTATATTGTTCATTCTTACAATAGTCAAAACCTCTTTGTTCTTCTCTGATAAATGTTTTTATAAACTTCACATTTATCTGGGTCAACCTACTTCTATGTGCTGTGTAATTGTGCAGAATTAAGTCATTCAGCTCCACCTACCTCTGAATGCGAGCCTCCATGACTGGGACACCGGTCCTCTGGGATGTAAGCAGATTCTGACACTGGCATTTGTCAAAAGCCTCTTCCTGTTGTATTAGTTGCAAAGCAATGGATCTGCCTTGGCTTTCTTCCAAAGATATGAGTCACTGTATTTTTGAGCAAGAAGATTCAGCACTAGTGATGTTATGGAGATGTGTGGTGTAATCCTGATAATGAACTGGATGTAAAATTGTAATCAAACTTTATTTAAAATTAGTAGGGCTGGAATTTATTCTGTATAATAGATTATAGGCCTATGCAAGGACAATTCCAAATGTGAGAAGTGAGATATTAGTGTAGTCTTTGATGCATCATATTCACTGTCTTTGAGGGGCAATAGGCAGCAAACAAAGGAGAAATCCAGTGAAAGTACTTACAGGGCCGCAATCCCAGGGGTTTTCTGCAATGTAAAAATAGTCCGTGGTATCCCCAGAATGTGTCTTTCAAGTTTTAGCTCAAAATACACCACATATATTTCATTACAAGATGTTGAACATGACCATTTGTGGCTGCAATGGAAAACGCGCCGTTTTTGTATGTGTCTCTTTAAATGCAAATGAGCTTCTGCTCCCCTCCCCATATGCAAAATAGGAGGTAGAGCGCTTACCGGGTGCTTTGGATGACATCAAGACAAGCAATTGTCACGTGTAGCGGGCAGAAGAGATGTCCAAACTAAGGGTAATCCAAATCATAAACTTTAATATATAATAACAGGCAAACAGGAAAAAAGACACACGGTAGAACCTCACGCAGCATAAACAATACTAGACAAAGAACTAAGGAAAACACAGGGCTTAAATACAAAAGGAAGACACTCAGGGAAAACAGAAACAGGTGTGGGACTAATTAACAATGATTAAACATAAGTGAAAACTAATTAACTAATAATGAAACAAACCAGGGGAGGAAAAAACCTAACAAAACATACAACAAACGTGACATTACCCCCCCCCTCCACAAGGCGCGTCCTCGCGCCAAAACAGTACCAAGGGGGGAAGGGGGGGTGGGCGTCCTGGAGGCCGGTGCTGGGAATACCGGACATGGTGGGATGGGAGGCCTGGAGGGCGCCGGCTGCTCGGGAGGCCTGGAGGGCGCCGGCCATTCTGGGAGGCTGACGACCTCCCATATGGCTCCCCCCCAAAAAATATTTGGGCTTAGTCCGGGAGCTTATATGGGGGTTGGCCTGGACCGGCTGGGCAGCGGGCTCTGGCGGCTGGGCAGCGGGCTCTGGAAGGCCGTACGGGAACGGCTGGAGAGGCCGTACGGGAACGGCTGGAGAGGCTCGGGAAGGCCAGACGGGACTGGCTCTGAAAGGGGTTCTGGAAGGCCGTACGGGAACGGCTGGAGAGGCACGGGAAGACCGGACGGGACCGGCTGAAGAGGCACGGGAAGGCCGGACGGGACCGGCTGGAGAGGCACGGGAAGGCCGGACGGGACCGGCTGGAGAGGCACGGGAAGGCCGACGGGGCTGGAGACGGGAAGGCCCGGGACCGGCTGGCCCCGGACCTGGAGAGGCACGGAAGGCCGGACGGGACCGGCTGGAGGGGGGCAGGATTACCTGAGGCTCTGTCTCCGGTGGAGGACTCCGGAGTGGTGAGTTGGGCTGCTCAACGCGTGCTTGGATGGGCTTGGATGTTCAACCTCATCCAGGATGGTCCCGTCCACACTGGGGCGAGATTCCATCATCCACTGGATGAGGCTGATAAACTCCCAAACGGGTCTATCCCTAAATTCGGGAGCAAGACACCGATGGGAGTCATCATCCAACCCCATCACAAAGCACGCGTTCAGTGAGCAATCGTCCCAACTCACCTGCTGGCTGAGCTCCAGGAAGTCCTCCACGTATCTCTCCACGTTGAGCCTCAAGTAATCCATGCCTTTTGTTGGGTCTAGTATTCTGTCACGTGTAGCGGGCAGAAGAGACGTCCAAACTAAGGGTAATCCAAATCATAAACTTTAATATATGAAACCAGGAAACCAGGAGCAAAGACACACGGTAGAACCTCACGCAGCATAAACAATACTAGACAAAGAACTAAGGAAAACACAGGGCTTAAATACAAAAGGTAGACACTCAGGGAAAACAGAAACAGGTGTGGGACTAATTAACAATGATTAAACATAAGTGAAAACTAATTAACTAATAATGAAACAAACCAGGGGAGGAAAAAACCTAACAAAACATACAACAAACGTGACAGCAATATAGCGGAAAGCACAATTATGTCTGTAATGCCCTTTCCAACCAAAACCATACACTAACTGCAATAAAAATCACCTTAATGCCTTCATAAATACGAATTAAATAGAAAAGACAAAAACATAGATAGAACAACATGCTGACCATTTGCTGTATGAAATGTTGGCCATTGATGATTAATCATGTGCATGCATATTAGATATTACTAACAGACATAAACACGGAGATACTGTTGGCAAAAACCATGCATTCAGAATACTTGTATATGACAGACAGGTATGTGAAGATCAGCAACCAGGTGTTATTACGTTGTGAGTAGCAATTTCCACGTAACCCCATTGTCTTACAAATGCGCACTCTGTTTCTATCCTCTCTAAGTATTGTCGCACTTAGGACGTACGAGAAAACACTGAACTCACCAAGAAAGACACTGCTATAACTTCCTTTCGTTATAATGAATAAGCTTTACAGAAATTATGTCGGTCACAAGTCTTCTGAACCGATGGGCGCGATGCGAAGTCTCAGGATTAGCCGCGAACATGTAAACAACAGCTGCTAACATGCTCAACACACTATTTAAGAAAGGCGATTTAAAAACAATGTGTAATACTTACTTCTTCCGGAGATGAAGCTTGATCGCGAACAGCTGGTACTGATCCACTCTTGAGAATATTTTTTTGCGAAACCCATGCTATGGGAGCCGGAGATACATTCGGCGGAAGGCGACTGGCCGGAGCCTGCTCTTCCGGGCACTGGGCGACCCGTTCCCGGAGCTTCGATTTTTCAACCTTCTCGGCTACCGGGAGCTCTAGCTCCCGACCTAGGGATTGCATCAATTCACGGTCAGCGTCTTTCGTCTTTGCTGAAGGTGGGAACAACGCGTTCATAAGGCGGAGTCTGTGAGCGGTCATGGGCAGGCGTAAACAACGTGAGCTCAGATTGCTAGGGTTTCCCCAACAGCCTGTTTTGTGTCACTGATGTGGTTTAAAGGAGATTACAAAAAGAAGAACAGATGGATTTGTATAATTACAGGGTGTTTCTGCACACAAGCTGGTGACTCAATTTCTGGTAGATAAACATTTAAAAGTGCATTTTCTGGGATAGCTGCCCTTTAAGCTGTGCTGAAGGCAGGGAGTGGAGCATGATGAGTTACCAATGTTACCAGGAACAGAGTGGACCTAGCTGGCTGAGAGATGACACACCCACATCCTCCCACCTACCCACTGCCTCCCATGTTCATTCATGGCTCATTTACAACACCTTCTAAAGTGGACATCTGCCACCAGTGTATCTCACAACACAACATAAAAAAATTCTGTGCTAACAGTCATATGTAGTAATAACGACGGTTTTCCATTGCATTTTAGAAAAGGTTAACTTACACATGGCAGCATTGTCTAAATTATCTGGCTTTTCACGGATTGGCAAAAAAAACACTGTAAAAAACCCTGTATTATGCATGCCGGGCCAGTAGTCGGCAATGTTATTTACTTCAGCTCCTACGCATATTCAGGTTTAACCCCAAAGTACTTTTTAATACCCTTTGTTGATGTATATGTGGGCTTCAATTCTGGCAAATTTAAATAACGTGTCTCACTTGATTGTAGTGGTGCAGTATTCTTCTTGCGAAAGTTTGTGTTTTCATTTCCCAAAAATGTAATTTGAGCGTAAGCATACAAAACTTATTTAAAAAAATTGTTGAAAACTTACGATGGCGCTATTAGGTTAGGTGAAAATGTAATATTTACATTTATTTTTATATTTTATCACAATACTGTTTGATATGCTGACGCCAAGGCTTAATACTTTTTCTTATATTTTTCCTAAAAGTTTTTTTATGATTGAAGGCTAATGAAGAGAACAAAGTCAGTACACAGTCGTAATATATCAAAATTGTAAACAACCATATGATAATTAACCATATGTAGTAAAATATTTACATTATTTTGTCAAACCTAGGAAGAGATTGAGTTGTGTTTCCTAAATATGTATTTGTATTTTTCTTGAGTGCTGTCATAAAACTGTCTATTGAAATGTGACCTTAGGGAAAGTTAATTAGAATCATCACAGGTTCCTGACTTACACTGTCTGTTACTTTTTTGCTTTTGCTTTGCCATTTGACAAGAAAAGGATTTGCTGAGGAATGTTACAAGAAAGACGCAAACGAGAAATGCTTTTTTTTTTTTTTTTTACTGTACTTGACACCGTGTGTTCAATGTTTTTTTTGGTATCTTGTGGTTGGCATTTACAGTAAACATTTTTTGGTTCTTAGTTAATCAAATTCAAACGGTAACACTTTATTTTACGGTGCCCTTGTTACAAGTTACAGGTATTTACTATAGTATTTACTATAAATAATGCATAATTACATATAACTAACCCTATAGTAAGTACATGTAGTTCATTTTTATTACTCAGTACTTAAATGTATAAGTACACTGTAACACAGGCACTGTAAAATAATGTGAAACCATTCAAACTATTATATTATATCAAACTATTGCTATTTTTTCTAATTGTGTTTTTCTGATTGTTTTGTAATGATGATTTTCCTATTGATTCAGAGTGTATGAAACTCTTTAAAAGCTTGACATAAAACTATAAGGTTCAGAACATTTTTAATTTTTGTCAACAACATAATGTTAGATGGGTTCGGGCATTTTAACTGATGTGTTCTGGCTTCAGGTATAAACAATTATGCGTGATTGCACTTTTGGCCTCAGTGGGGAGATGAGTTACTGTGCCATTCATTCATATGATCATCAAGTGCAGGCTTTTCAACATTACTAAAGTCTTATTCACCACAGGGTGAAGGACTAGAGAGAAAAAGATAGGTCACTTGTCTGAATGGTCAGACATTTAGATTTATATATGCATGAACATGCATATGTCATCACTGAGAATATAATATACAATACAAAAAGTAGAAAGTGTAGTTGACAGCCTACTTAAATATTTTTATTTAAGTTGCCCCTTAAAGTCTGCTAGCAACCCTGTCATCTCTAGGAATCTCTGGCTCTCCTCTCCGCTGGTTCAAATTCTACCTCTCCGACAGATCCTTCAGGGTGTCATGGAGGGGCTCGCTGTCCACTGCTCACCACATGATCATGGGGTCCCTCAGGAATCGGTGCTAGGACCGCTGCTTTTTTTCCATCTACACGATATCCTTGGGAACCTTCATACGGGCACTGTTCACTGCATCACTGTTATGCTGACGACACGCAGATCTACATCTCGTTTCACCCACACGATACCACTGTATTACAGCCTGCCTAGAAGACATCTCAGCTTGGATGAAAGAGCATCACCTCCAGCTGTATCCTGCCAAGACAGAAACTCACGTTTCCGGCACAGCCCACGGTGCAACTTGATCTCACCATCCAACTTCGAAATCATATTGACAAAGAGTCATATTTGATGAACAGCTGTCCTTCAATGATCACATTACAAAGACAAACGCGGTCATGCCGATATGCCTTATTCAACATTAGAAAGGTTAGACCCTATCTCACTGAGCATGCGGCACAACTCCTTGTCCAGGCCCTAGTAATCTCAAGGTTGGACTACTGCAATGCTCTCCTTGCTGGTCTTCCTGCAAAGGCTATCAAACCACTCCAGCTGGTTCAGAACGCAGCAGCACGCCTCGTCTTCCAACAGCCCAAAAGTGCTCATCTGACACCCCTTTTCATCTCTCTCCACTGGCTTCCGGTTGAAGCCTGTATCATTTACACACATTTACATTTACACATTTGGCAGACGCTGTTATCCAAAGCGACTTACATTGCATTTTCCTATACATAGGTATTTGCAGTCCCTAGGATCGAACCCATTGTTAACGCAATGCTCTTACCACTGAGCTACAGGAAAGTATCAGATTCAAGTCACCAATGCTCGCTTACAGGACTATCACTGGATCTGCACCGGCATACTTTCACACCCTCCTACACTCTATCAAGAACCCTGTGTTCAGCAAACAAATGGTGTCTTGTATTGCCTTCTCATAAGGGCAGAAAATCGCTTTCCCGCTCATTCTCCTTCACAACTCCATCCTGGTGGAACATTCTTCCTAACTCTGTCCGGTCAACCACATCTCTCACAACATTAAAAAAATGACTTAAAGCTTGACAACGACTAGGAATTCAAGAACCAGGTAAATACAAGAACTAAGCAAACAAGCACAATAGCAAAACGAAACCGCACAGGACAGCAAACACAAGGGCGTTAAATAGGGGAACTAACAAAGGGTAAATATCAAGGGGCAGGTGTGGGGAATCAAACACTGATGGCAAGCTAAACGAGGGGGCGGGGTCAAGAGACGAGACTGGAGAGAGCGCATGGCATGCCAAAACAAACAACCTCATGTCTCTCTCCACACTAAAGACGTGGCATGACAAAGCTGTAAATCAAAAGAAGCTCATAAGGCTGATTTTTGGTATAGTTCCAATGTAAGCCACTGGAAGAAATTTGGAAAGCAGGGATCGATTTAAGAAACACAACATTTTGTCAGCTGTTGCAGATTTTTTATAATATCAGTGTTCTGCTATGGTTCCAGACCTGATCGAAGAATATGTGTTCTTGAAGGAGAAAAGAAACAATCCGCCAACCTACAGATTTTTTTTTTTATTTAAAGACAGAAATCATAAGTAGTTAAATAACATGTTTAGTTACTCATAAATCTTTCAGCTACCTTAAGCTCTTTTAAATGGGTAAACTGTTCCTTTGTTGGCAGATGGCCACTGTTGTTTTCTACTTGTAATATCCCACCCATTAATTTCTCAAGAGGATCAAATCAGCTCTGTAAAGGAGGAGAAAGAAATGTTTATGTTGTTGATTTAATTGTCATGCTAAATTGGGTGATTGGAGTGATTAAACATTTGCAATGAGGCTTTGAAAAGAAGCATGCCGTTACCAAGGAGACCCTCACATTCAAACACTGTCTTGTCAGTCATAATAAAACTCTCATCTCCAACCCAAAGAGAAAGGTCTTTATTCTCTCGTAGCCTACAAGGATTTATCAACTACTTACGAGTAGGTGGATGTGCCTGGTGTATTCGCATTTTATGGAGATGAACAATTCTACATGCTTTGAGGACTGTGTAGTGCAGCAAAAATGTATTTATTGTTTGCCTCTGGGGTAAAGCTTTTCGAACACAAACGGCTGAAATATTGATAGACAGATTAAAATAAAGCTGCTGCAGAATGCATGCTCACATGTGGCATACATGTGAGAAATGGACTTCTGGTCTAGAAACCTTTTGGATACAATTTTACCATTTGGTAAAATTGGTTAGATATCGAAAACAAATAATATTTTTAATTTAATGGCTAACATTCACTTATAATGACATTTTATTATAATGGAGATTAACCAAAATAGGGATGGGCGGACTGATCTTAAAGTACTGAAGCTTGTTGTACTGACACTGAACGATCCACAAATGTAAATGAACATAAAAAATATACTTAATAAACATATAATAAATGTGTGTCATGAACTTTGAAGTGAAAAAATTAACTGTGATAAAAAAGCTTTGTATGACACATGCGAATGAAGTCAACTAACACAAGTGGAAATACTGCAAAAATACCAAGAGTTACAGGCACTCATCTCATTTATAGCACACACATCAATTGGTACTTGACAAAAGTAACTGGTTTGTGTAACTGATTATGTCCTTGTTATTGTTGTTATTATGCCATTGTCATTGTTTACTTTGAAATATATTGTTATGACTATCCTTCAGAATCTAGTACTGAGGAAATAGGGTGACTGTTGACTTACAATTGAGTTCAAGTTAGGTTCACGACATAGTTACCTAGTTTTTGTACTTTGTATTGACTATATAGAACAGGACTGTGAAATGAAGTGCAACCATTTAAAGTGCAACTAGTTTTTTAGTTAATAAATTAAATTATCTAGTGAGAGAGGTATATTTTCTTTTCTAAAAGTCCAAAAGGCCAAATGTGCCCTAGTAGGAAGCAAACTTGGAAGACTAGCCTTTTGCACCCAAGCTTTATCTATTAACCGTGTTGGTGATTCAAGAAGGCCATCCAAGGTTTCATCCTCTTGTGTAAGATAATTGCAACTTAATTGTAATGTGTTTGTCATGATAGACGGGGGTGTGAAAGAGGATCCAAGAGCAGGACTGGAGCCTGACTGAAAGACAGGAAACCCTGGGGTGGGTGTAATGGTCTGCTCTTATTTGTGTCTCTGTCAGCAATGACATGCGTCACCCTGACCGTTGACCTACAAACATGTGTTGTTGTTGTCATCTGTACAAAGAATTTTGTAGAACTAAGGCTCGGTTTGCAGAGAGAAATAAAGAGGGCACCGCTATACAATCTGTAAGAAGAGGATGTTTGCTCGATGAGGTTAGCCATCTAAATCCAGAATATGACTGTAGTGGAGTAGGCGGGGCAAGACCGTGGTAATTGTTAAAGAGCGCCAGCTGTGCGCACAACCGGTCTCGAATCACGTAGGAGATCGGGAGCACATAAGAGAACGAGCGACCGGACCGTCACGGAGAGAGGACCGGGCCCGATCATGTTTGTATTTATATTTATGTTTGTGTTGCCGGCAGTCGTCCGTGAGGGGCTGCCGGCTGTTTATTTACGTTGTTTATTTTGTAATTAAATGTTTAAACTTTTGCCGGTTCCCGCCTCCTTCCTTCCTTTTAATGAACCTTATTACAATGACGAATTAAACAGAATGAATTAACCACTCATTGCTCAAAAATTACAGACCTCTTACAGACCTCTAGATATCTCATCTAGTTTTGAGAATGGCTGCACAGGAGGTTATGTTTAAAGCCCATAAGGTCCCTTCAGCCCTTGAAACAGTGTTGGGCTGAGAAGGGTTGAAAACATTCTACTAAGAATCCCGAATGCATCCTTGACATCAATCAAATAAACTGTAGTCAACATATTGTGTTAGGGGTGTTTATGTTGCATCTAAAAATGTCTTCTGCTTTCTCCTTTTCAATGAACTGGGGAGCTTTCGTCTGCGGTGTGCTTGTAGCATTCTGAAGTTTGTCGCGCTCTGCAACGGCATTGCTGTCTCTTTTTAGTGTGTTTGGCACGTGTCTGGATTTTAAATAACGAACTTGAGCATGCAAGAAAGGTGACGTGAATGGCTTTTTTGCATTGATGTGATAACAGTCACCATAACACTATATTTATGTAGTTCGGCACAGTTACTATTCATGTTTTGCCATAAACATTTGCGTTTTACACTAAGGATAATAGGATCATTTTGAAAAATAAAAAGAGTGACAAAGAGTTGCATTTACGTTGGTGTATATGCAAATATTATGAACACCAACCCCAAACAATGTAAAAATTATCTTCTAAAACAATAATTAAGAAAAATAGAGATGTTATAACTTATAAGCTCTAGCCCCACCACGTTACCCATTTAATTAACAGCAGCGACATGTCTTGTAAAGTTCTAATTTAATCTAAATTTCTTTGCCGGCCTAATGTGAAAAAAAATCATCATACTGGTAGAAAAAATCCTTCACTTTTTAAGAACGCTATTGTTCAATTTCATTTGTTTTGGGATCTGGTGTGAAAGCTCCAAATTACATGGAGATAGTTTGGACCTGTATTAAGCCAGTTACTTACAGTTACTCTCCTTCATTTAAATTACAGGCTTAATTATAATTATATTTATTATTATGAACATTAGAATGATGGTAAATACAAATTTATGTGCAGAAACACATGTCATGAGTCCGGTATATAACCTCTTCTTTGCACATAACAAAAAAATGTCTATGCAATTATTACTAAATGAGACCCAACATTCTTGGCATGTATGTTATTTTCCTTTAACTAATGGGGTCTTGTTGACAGTTAACTATTAAAAACTAACTAAAGCATACTGCATCATTCCCTTGAGAGCTGAGACAAATGTATGACCCCATGAATCACAAGGTGCAGTCGTTGTCATCTCTTGCAAACATACAAAAACAGTGTCTTGACTTGTTCCTTACCAAAAGAAAGAGGCCTTCAGGATCTGCCAGATTTTCAGCGAATATTACTCTTGTTCTGTCAGCCACATGGAAATAGCGAGAGACAGGGTCCTTAAAAACATCTTTCTCTCTTATGGACACGCCGTGCAATTATCTCTGCGTCTGCTTCAGCCAAGATCTACCAGTCATATTGAGTGGGAGTGTCAGGCTGTGGGTGGTGTGCCACCGGAAGGTCAGAGAGCCCATCTTGAAGCCAGATATCTCTATAGCTGTTGCGTGTGCTTTTCAGCACGGCTAGAACAAGAGATTCTTGACCATCTGCCTTAGCGAGAGATACATTGGTTTCCTGCTAAGGTGCCAAAATCTGTCATTCCGACAAAGACTTGCAGCAGCTGCTGCAGGAACTTGGCATTTATCATCTTATAGAACAGACCTAATATATTCTGAGATAAAGTAAAGGAATATATGTATTTTTTTCTATTCACTGGGACGTCTAATTGAACAATTCCCATACATTTTGTAGATATTTTAAGGTAAAGATGTAAGAACACCATTCTGCCATTATCAGATGAACGTCATGGACATACTTTCATGATGCAAATGCGCTTAGGACTAATTAGTCTTTCTTTTCATATTCCAGTTAGCCCAATCTACATGTTTGTGTAACCGATTTAAAGAAGTTATGACCAGTCTTGAAGAAAAAAAACATAGGTGACTAAGACTAATCTAAACAGTTTATGCAACCGGCCCATTCATGTTTTCCTTTTTTGTATCTTCTTTTTGTATCTATAGACAAAAGGAAACTCATAGATTTGAAAATAGCAGTCATCGTTGGAATGCACTCCTACGTGAGTTGCTTTGGATAAAAGCGTCTGCTAAATTACTAAATGTAAATGTAAATATACATATTTCTGTCATGACAACTCTCGGAGTGTTTTGCATGGTAGTGTGCATGACATATAATGTATTTGGTCTTGGCGGAATAGATCTGCTACGCTGCTGCTGCGGCAGAGCAAGTAAGGAGACTTGCTACTGCTAATATATCCACAACATGGTGCTGTGTGCATATAAGGAATGCTGCTGCTGCACATATAACATATGAATAAACCACAGCTTACGTGGTCCTTGTTGCAGATCTATACAGGTGGAGCTGGGGAAGGAGGAGGGTTCTGAAAAGCGTTGCAACTGCTGCAACAATCACTAGCCGAGATTTAAACGAAGAGCAGCAAGCTCATTGGCTGCTGATACTGAGGGAACCAATCACTTCACCGTATAGTAGTTATTATGTCAGATATGTTTAGACTTTAAGACTGCGCCATCTATAGTTTCATGGCAAAACTATTCATTTATTTGTTTTGTGTACTCTCAAAATGATCATTACTACCCCTAAAACTATCTCTGCTTATATACTCCATATGAAATAAATGTTGAACCAGAACAAAAATAAACATAAACAATTCAAATTAACAATCAGGACTCATAATTACTATACGGTGTCACAGCTAACAATTATTTTATATATCAAGCCATATAAACATGTTTTACTGCTGTATAAATTTTGATGATTTAATTTGTTTTATTAGGTTTAACTGTAGTAGGTCTCTAGTCGGTCTCTTTGATCTACTCTAGGTGTCTTAAGTAACAGTCATTGCAGTAGTTTACTTTAAGAAGACCTACAGTATCTAGCTGGTTACCGCAAAAAGCCTGGTAAGGTCTAAAAGTGAAGACTTTCTATCTGTGGTAACAATTCAATATGCTAACAATCAATTTAAATTCTTTAATTTAAATAAAGTCCTAGATTTTTTAAATCTGTAATACATAGTTAACATGACATGCATCAGGTTTTAAAGGTTTGTAAAAAGTGCATTATGTCAAAATGTACATGTTGAAGGTATGAGTATTTGAGTATGATTGTTCATTCAGGTGCTGAACAATCTGTGACATACATTATTTCAGAAGCTCATTACATACTTCCTGAGATCTGAAAGATGATTCATCATTAATTGGGGACACTAAACCAACAATTACAGCGAAAGCTAACAGTCTCTTGGGATTTTTAAACTCTTTGCATAAGCTTCCTGTGAACCAGGTCCATCTGTTGTGTAGCATCCCCATGGAATTGACATTGGTTAGTGCTTCTGTTAAAATGGATGGTAAAATTGTACCTGTGTAGATCCATAGTCTGATGCATAATACATACAGTCAATATGGTAATCATTCAGTACCATGGTGTACAGTATATCAAAGCTCCACAACAAACATGTACGGAATAGTAATTAAAAATCACGTACTTTTCTGTTCAGAATGACACTGCAACTCCACTGTAGCTAGCATGAAAAGCTGATTACACATTCTCAAGACAACAATGATGATGATTACTGTACAAGTGCTCCTTAGGAGACCAGTCCCACAGACTCCTGTTTCCTAGAAGCTCTTTCCCGGAGGGGATTTGACAGAACCCCTGATTCTGTGGCTGGGGCGTATACTGAGATGACTCGGCTGACTCTTCCTCTCCCTGTTCCCTGCAGGACTGGGACAGGCACTTCATTGTGTGCCTTGTGGGATTTGACAAACACCTCTTTGAGACCCCTGGTCCCCCAGAGACAGCAGCACAGCAGATAATACGTACATCTCAATTTGTTCTCTGCTAATAACATAGGGGTCCTTTTAACTCCTGAGAGATGTGTTGATAACCGTCAGGGTTCAACCAAGTGCGGCCAGGCAGGGAGCAGTTAAGAGCAGGGTAGAGATACAGATGGGCTGAACTTGTTCATAGAGCTTTGATCTCTAAGAAAGAGTCAATATCAGGTCATTTCATTTTCTTAACAGCCAGCTGTTAGAGGTTGTCACTAAAACAGCTCATCTAGGTTATACTGCACTTCAAATAGCAAAACTCAAATCAAATATCTAATCAAATCATGTTTTTTCTCCTATGTCTGCTTACATTGTTAATCGGTGGCCGAAAACACTAGTTAAGTGACCATTGCATGACCATTTACCACACTTTCTCTCTTCTGAAGAAACATATCAAGCAGCGAGTTTGGTATCATGTCTAATATAGCCTGTGCTTTCCCATTCTGTGTTTTGCATGACGCACAGGATAAAAACTTGACTGAAGAAAGAATCAGAGAACCTGTTCAGCCACTTGATGGTATGTTATGCAGAGCCATGTGTGCTACAATCTAAAACAACACATGTGGCACAGCCATGTCTGTATGTTAGATCAGGCCATAATCCATAAATGTTTTTCTTTTCTTTTTTATAAAGATGTTGAGTAAGTATGAGGTAACACATTCATTGGTACTCCGAAGATATTTTCCCATGCAAATTTCTCAAAGTTGAAAAAGGTCAGTAGTGCCTTCATGACATAGACAAAACAGTGCATCCACAGTAAACCTTGGATACAAGGATGATTGCCTAAATATACACCTGTAATTTTTATATAAAAACAAGGACTCTGAAAGGAGCTAACTTATGTTTATGTTGTCCTTCACTACATGTTAATGTATGGCCTCCTATGAAGACCCAGTCTAGATTATAATGATTCTCATAAGCCACACAATAAAGTGACTCTTGACAGTCAATACAAACTAATGTCACAAACTAATGGGTAACTGATACGGCTGGAAACAGTGAACACAGCCTTTGTGTCCACTCTGCAGTAGCAGATCTAGTGCTTGTTAAGAATAATTATATTCACATCATAACAATTAACTTGCTTATTGAGAGAGTTGAACTGAAATACATTGGTATAGATGGAATGTTATCAATATCTAATGTGACATTTTCACAGCAGCTAAGAGAACATTAAAAGTAAATACAACACCATTTTTAACACTGTGATTCCACAATCCAGTACTTAGTTGTGTTATTGCTGAAAATGTGTATTACACAAGGCACATTTCTGTGCATTCTTATTTTTAAAGCAGGCCACCTGTAATTTTTTTTTAAGGTACACCCAATCGTGGCCAACAACGTTTCTACCAATATGCTATTTAAATGCAAGGTCCACTAAGTAACTGAGTGTGTGTAAGTATTTTTTTGTTGTGAGTGTCTTTTATTAAGGACTTGTGAATTTGTCTAGCGTAAGTAATGAGATATTTATTCATCTCGTCAAGGCAGGTGTTTTTAACCTCTTAATACACCACCGTGATGATCCAAACACATCAAGTGGATTTTACAAACAAATCAACATTTTTTTGTAAACAGGGCTTCTTTGAATTTCATACCTTTCCTGCCCCCTCATCTGCAGTAATTTGTGCTGTTCCGAAGCAGCTAATAGCTTTAATTTGCGAAAACCTGTTACAAAAATGTCAATGGAAAGAGCTGAGATGTTTTGAGCAGCTTACGCGGCTTATATTCTCATAGGAATGTTTTCAGAGATGACAGTCTATTCATCCACCCACGTCCCCGATCTCATACCACCCACCTCAGAATCTGAGTCACATAGCCGTACACAGTCTCCCTTTGACATGCCACAGCTCTGCAGCATGAGAGATACAAGTTTTAATGTGTGTGTCTATGTGAAGAAGAACTCTTAAAGGTTTTCTCACTTGGTGAAGCCAAAGACTACATGTTGAAATGGGCAATCGTCATTTATTTATGGAGGTAAAATTTTCTTTTTCATCTTTTGCTTTCAGTAATGTTAGCTCTTGTTCCAGCCTTTAATGAGCTAAATGCCATTAGTGAACTAAAATAAGTGAAGTAGATAAGATGAGATATCATTTTACCTGGTAGGGCACATAGAACATCTTTAGAAAGATATCCACTTCTTATCGCTCAGTTGGTAAAGCATTGGGTTAGCTGCGTTTCCATTAAGCGCAAATTGAAAATACGCCCAATGGAAACACGTCAATTTAGCAAATACTCCCATGTATCGCAAAAAATGTTTCACGCTCGCTTGAGGTGGTTTTTCAGGCAATACGATAAAATTATATTTAGCAAAACTGCAATGGAAACACTTTTTACCGTATTTACTTCAAGTGGTGTACGAAAATGTCACATGACCAGTCGTGGTATGTTTGGGGAGAACATAATATGGAAAGATAAGATGTCAGGAATTCACATTATGTAATATCTTATATGATGGCCCAAATACAGGAAAACGAGTGTGAGTGCATTATGGAGATTTATTAGGAACAGTGAGGTAACATTAAAATAAATAGGGAAAATCTAGACATTTCTCTTCACTCTTTCATCACAGTAGGTGGCAATACGCACCTATAACGTTTGTTTGCAACCTGCCATAACACCTAAAAAGAAGAATTATGGCCAGAATGACTTATTGCGAGTAGAAAAAGTACACTTCAGTTGCATAACATCGTTCAATGGAAACGCCATCATTCCGCAATATTTTTTAATCGACATTTAGAAAATATTGCTTAAGTTTTCCGCAGATCTGTAATGGAAACCTGGCTAGTGCCTAGATTATTTGTTCGATTCCCATCGAAATTACATACTGATAAAAATGTATACTGTGTACTTTTAAGGCATGGGTTGCTTTAGATAAATGGGAATCCACATATTTCCTTTTTTATTATAGACATTTATCTGTGTCAAAAATATTATTATTCTTAAATTAGTTGCCTTCACAGGACTGTTTGTTTAACATTTAGTTCATTTGCATAACAGATATACATTTTTAAATCATGTTTTTAATTGTGTATTTCAAGTAATATCAATCAAACTGCAGTTGGATTGTTTTAAATAAGCAATAATAACCAATAACTAATTATAACATAAATAAGTAAACAAATAAATAACAAAATACAGCGAACTATCAATAAAACATAATGAAAACATGATTTTTGAATTTTGAAAGTAATCTAATTTTGCAAATAAACTTTTCATTTATTTCCAAAATGTGATTGCGTATATGGCTATAAATATATATCCGAATGGGTTTCTTGATAACATTTAAGATCATATTAAGTTAGGTCATGGTACACATACTTCTCATTATAGGAGGATCATTACAGTACACAGGTGCAGTCGATGCAAATTACCAAAACCTTTCATTTGTCTTCCCAACTCAAATGCAAAATTATGGCAGTATACTTTGTAAGCCTAATAAAAAATTCATCAATGCATTAATATTTTTGCTTCATTTCTATTATGACAAACCCTAAAATTATTCATATAGATCTATTGTATTTACATTGATTAAGTACTATTATGGGTTCAGTGCTATATGTGTTGTATTTAGTGCTTCAGGAGTCTCATCCTGAGTATTATCACCTTTCCTACAAATAAAAAACTGTTTTAATCACCCACTTGTTGTTTGCGCCAACATTTTGAAATAACAAATGCACACTTTTAAATCTCTGCGAAGTAGACATGTATTGCAAAGTGTTACAAACGGCGTTCAGAACACACATGCTCACTTTGTCCTCCTAGTCATCATACACTGTCAGATAATGAGCTCCCACAGTAGCTCGGAATGCCCTTCGTCATATGACTACACCACAAAATGACTTCCTGCAAGCACTTGATCTTTACCACCCAGGGTTCAGCACCTTGGAGTCGCTCTCAGTATCTGTGAAACTCCTTTAATTGCCTTTCTCTGACTCTCGTTCTCAATGCTGTTCCCCTGTCTCTCCACCCCTCATTACCAATACCTTGCTCACAGTAAGGGGTTCTCTTCACCTCTCCCAGGCGTGACTAACTCACAGCGGGTAGCATAAGGGCAGCTATGTACCCTGGCAATCTTAAGCAGCAGTTCTTGAGCGAGATCAGTGTTGCTTCATGTTCTTTGGTCAGTTGGGTCATGTGCAGAAACCACGGTTCTAAATTACCTGGGCACACTCTATGGCCTGATGCAGATTTATTTTGTATGGGTGTAAGGAAAGCAATTATGCATTTAGTTCAGGCACCATCTGTGATTAAAGACCATCTGAACTATTTCAAGGCCTCATCTGTTGGTTAGTTGACCTGTTTTAAAGGAACAGCTCACCTAAAAAGAAAATGTCGCTGTCATTGTCACACAAAAGATTTGGTATGGCTTCAGGATACTTGGAATACAACCCACAAATCATAAAGATTGCTTTTAAAGAGATGTCATGATGCTTTTTGGTTGAGCTTCAGAGTGGGAAACCCATTCAATTTTGTAAATTGGAAAATATCTGCAAATACAGTATGTACTTGTGAAATGTCTTTATTTAATGTTCATCTTGCACTGAGTGAATAATCAAAGAATTGTATTTAATGAGTGAACTATTATATAATTTATATGGCAAGTTCCAAAAGTTTGCATGCCTAACACAATCTCATGGCAATTCCTAACTATTTTACAAAGAATTCATACAATTTAATTAATTCATTTTGGTACGATTTGCTTTTGCGTAAGTGAAGGTTAGGAGTGGTGGTTTGTTACTGCTTTTTCAAATAATTTACATTGTTCGAATTCATGAAAAAAAGCCACCTTGTAAAACAGTTGAGAATTCCCGTAAAATCAGACTGGCTGGTCTTTGAAAAAAGGTTTTTCCTAGATCACTATTTTGCATATCAGGGACACTTGAGTTTATACATGTATGTGTCTAGTGTTAAGAGAATATACAGTCCGCAGAGGAAAAGCGATGACTTTGCTTAAATGAATGAGATTAATGTTCCAGCAACTACTTCTATACACTTTTGGCCTTAGATCTGCTCCTTTGAGGCGTCTGAGCTCATACAACACTCAGCCCTTCTACTTAAACCCAAAGGTTTTGCAAGTCCATCGCTGTTTGTTTTATCAGTGTTACTGCAGTGGCAGTAAAACTGAATGACAGCCGGTGGCCACAACGTTTTCTTCTAAGGACCTGGGTGATGAATGTTCTGAGCCAATCTAGGACACTGCAGCGCAAGTGCCATAAATTCTCCCCTGCCATCAGAAATCGAATGGGAAGACTGTGTGTTTGTGTGTGTATGTATGTTTGTGAATTCACTGTGCACTGTCGTGTATGCATTTAAATATGCATTTTTTTCCTGAAATTTAACTAAGAAATAAGAAACATTGAAGTTGTTTCTTCATAGCTCATGAGACACAATCGAGCTCTGAGTTAAGTTTCATTATGTGTCTTTATTAATTACCCTAAATGTTTATAAGATAAATGTTAAAACAGGAACAAATATATGAAACATAGTACATCATTTTTGAAGTAAAAGCACATAGTTTTGCAGTTAATGTGGATTAAATAGTTAAGATAAATTCACCCTAAAAATATATGGAATGTTGGAATTTATATTAATGTCTTTGGTTGTGTTATGGCAAATCTGAGCACAGTTTGAGAAATGATTCAGATGTCTACTAATGCTCTAGAGAAGACACTGAGAAGAAGATAATTAAATGTTTACAATTTATACTCACTGCATTTAGGAAGAGACTTTTACTTAAATTTCTATTTTTGTCATTTTATCATTTAGCAAATAATTGATCAAATACTGTCTGATCCCAGTCTCCAAAAGTGTATGTGTCTGTGTGTGTGTATATGTGTGCTGTACATACACCCAGTCTAGGGAAGGGTTACAGAATTACTGCTGTCCTTTGCCTGTGGGAAGTGCTGTTGCTTTCCTTCCCATTTGTTTTTCCCACGGACCTGAGATTTTGTAGAGTGGCATTCTGGGAGGCCACACCAGGGACTTTCTGTAGATCAGTGCTGTGGCAGATTGTGACAAATTGCCAGCCATACATCAACAGGTTGCACAGGATTTGAGAGATGCCAGGAGCGCAGAGCATGGAGGCTAATTGGCAACGAAAATGCTTGTTTTAAAATTCAGCCAAGACTTGACGTTCTGGGCTGGTCAAAGAGACTACTTCACAGTAATCTCTGCTTTATCAGAGTCTTGTAAGAAAACTGCAGCAGTAATCATGTCAGACATGCTTAATTATTTGCCCTTAACCTACTTCCAAATTAGTTTTTAACATGAGTACATAATAATCTGTAAATGACCTTCACAGTTCATAGCAGATAGCAGGCTGCATTTCCATATAGACTACAAATGTAGTAACATATTTAGATTTATTGTAAACATTCATATATGCGAATACAATTTTTCCTTTTAAGAAAGTATGGAGGAAGCAATTAGAAATTGTCCTCTATGGCTATTAACGGAAATTTTTTGTCTTTTTCCTTATTCAATATGTATTCTAATGTTTTTGTTGATTTTCTGAAAAATAATAGCATGCATGATTAATGTTCTAGACGGTATTGTTCATATATTTATTTAAAGTATAAAGGAAGAAAAAACACGAAAGACTAAACAATTTAAAAAAGGCACAATGATTTACATTTATAATAGATGTATCTAAGTGTGTGGGTGTTCAGAAAAGCTTTGTGGAACCCATAATAACAAATTGTTAGGTGTCCCAGCTGTTTGATAAACAGAAATTGTCATCTATTTATCAATCTTTTGGATACAGTTTTCCTGAATGTCCATTATCTGGAGAGGCTGGCCAAACACTGGAAATCCCCTGAAAAAAAAACACTCAATGGCTATTTATATAAAGCCAATAATATAGTCTGAAGCCATTCCCCTGAGATCTCCAACCTGACATAAAACAGTTACATTCTCATTGGGAAGGATTGATCTGTTTACAATAACAACAACAATAAAAGAAAAAAATATATTAATTGATAACACATTAATTTTAGATTTTACAGTAAATTGAATTGGTTCAATACAACATGTAAGCTGTCACCAAAGCATGAGAAATATATATATTTTTTTTAAACTTTAAAAGTCAAAATTAAGCAGCTCACCTCGTGTTCTTTGTCCTGTCTGGTTCATTGTACGTTCTACCTCGTGTTGTAGCTGTGCCTGTGAAAGTCTACTGTTTCAAGTTCCTTGTCTCCCGAGTTCCTGTTTCCCTTGTCATAGTAAGTGTTAGTTTAGTGTTTGTTTCCAGTGTTTGTTTTCTTAGTCTAGTGAGTCAGTGTCCTTGTTTTAGTTTTAGTTTCCAGTCTTGTTTTCCCCCTTGTGGGTTTTGTTTTGCCTGTTTTGTATAGTCTTGTCCTGTTTAATAAATACCCCTGTTAACCCCTTCACCTCCTGTGTCTGCCTGCAATTGGGTTCTACCATAGAGATCCGTGACAGAATGAACCAGCAAAACCGAACCCAGCAGGCAGTAGCCAACGACACGAACCGTTGGTCATGCACCTCCAACCCAGTGTGGTGGGAGGCGATTGCCTCCCAGTCACACGCTGGAGGCGGTCCGTTCCCGGCCCAGTGCCATAGGCCTCTGCAGGACTATGCTCGGGAGGTCGAGGCCAGGAGGGCGTCTGTACCCGAGGTGCTGGTGAGGGCCTACCTAATGGCCGGGATGGACAACCCACCATCTTTTCCTGAACGGGAGGAGTTGGTTTATCAGCCGTTCCCACAGTTAGTGGAACGGCTGCAGCTTCGAGAGGAGTGTTACCAAGACTCCTCTCCCAGCTGTTGTCCAATCTCCTCCCGTCCGGGGTTGGGGTCCATTCCGGAGGACCGTGTGGTGGGTACTCTCACCTTGGGGAATTCCACACAGTCTTCCTCCTCACCTCCTGTAGCCCCTCCGCCGCCGACGGACCTCGGTGGCAAACGGGGGAGACGGGAATCCTGGGGGTCCTCGTCGGAAGCCTCCAATCCCGAGCCACCCCATTCACCTCGTTTCTTCAGCCGACCACCAGGCGGTGGCTCGGCTGAGAGAGGAAGAGGCAACGGAGGGCAGCTCGGAACCAGGGGTCCCGGTGGTCCCCGAGTCCGGGGAGTCCGAGTCCGGAGGTCCCAAGCCCCAAATATTTTTTGGGGGGGCGCCGTGGGGATGTGACGGTCCGTGCGGCCAGCCCGGCCGCAGACTCGGTCCAGCAACCGGCACCAAGCCCGGTCCAGCAACCGGCACCAAGCCCGTCAGAGAGCGCTGCCCAGCCGCCGTCAGAGAGAGCTGCCCAGCCGCCGTCAGAGAGCGCTGCCCAGCCGCCGTCAGAGAGCGCTGCCCAGCCGCCGTCAGAGAGCGCTGCCCAGCCGCCGTCAGAGAGCGCTGCCCAGCCGTCAGAGAGCGCTGCCCAGCCGCCCGTCAGAGAGCGCTGCCCAGCCGCCGTCAGAGAGCGCTCCAGCCGTCGTCAGGCAGCCGGTGCGTCCGGCCTTCCAGCCGGTGTTCCGTCCGGCCTTCCAGCCGGTGTTCCGTCCGGCCTTCCAGCCGGTGTTCCGTCCGGCCTTCCAGCCGGTGTTCCGTCCGGCCTTCCAGCCGGTGTTCCGTCCGGCATTCCAGCCGGAGTCCTGCCCGGCTTTCCAGCCGGCCGTCCAGCCCTTGTCCTGCCCGGCATTCCAGCCGGCCGTCCAGCCCTTGTCCTGCCCGGCATTCCAGCCGGGGTCCAGCCCAGCAGTCCTGCCGGGGACAAGAACAGTTTTCCCCAGGACTTCCCCTGTCAAGCCTCCTGGGGCTCCGCGCCCTGGCGCGCCCCCAAGGGCTGGAACTTCCCCACCCAGCCCTACCCCTTCTGGACTTCCAATGTACTCTTGTTTGCCCCCCCCCCCCCCCTTGTTTATTATTTTTATTGTCCCACCCTAACCCGTTGATTTTTCTTGCCTGTCTGCCCCTTGTCATGTTTGCCATGTCTTGTTTGGTCTTGTCAGTGTCCCAGTCTGTCTTGTCTTGTTTTGTGCCTTTGAGGAGCATCAGGATGCTGCTCCTTAAGGCGGGGGTTCTGTCATGGTTCCACCTCTCCTTGTCAGGTATTTCTTGGTCTAGAGGTGGAATCATACAGGATCCTTTGTTTCTCTAGTCTGCGTCATCGTTCCTACCCTCCTGTTTCCTAGTTTGTGTTAATTAGTTTATCCCTTGCACCTGTTCCCTCTTGATTTGCTCCCCTTTAAGACATCCTCGTGTTCTTTGTCCTGTCTGGTTCATTGTACGTTCTACCTCGTGTTGTAGCTGTGCCTGTGAAAGTCTACTGTTTCAAGTTCCTTGTCTCCCGAGTTCCTGTTTCCCTTGTCATAGTAAGTGTTAGTTTAATGTTTGTTTCCAGTGTTTGTTTTCTTAGTCTAGTGAGTCAGTGTCCTTGTTTTAGTTTTAGTTTCCAGTCTTGTTTTCCCCCTTGTGGGTTTTGTTTTGCCTGTTTTGTATAGTCTTGTCCTGTTTAATAAATACCCCTGTTAACCCCTTCACCTCCTGTGTCTGCCTGCAATTGGGTTCTACCATAGAGATCCGTGACACATTCAGAACCAAATTTCAAAATGTCACAAACTAATAGCCTCCGTTTAGTTTGCACAGCTTGAAAATAAATACTGAAATGGCATCAAAGCAAGTTCACTCTGAGATGTCAGGACATTTTTGTGGATGTATGTACACACATACATTTTATGAGAATTATAGGACATAGAAATATTGTTGTAGACCTTTTAATCTTTTACTGAAATTAATTATTGCTTGATGTGTTTCAAGATGAAGCCTGGGTCCTTTGAAGACAGCAGTGTGGAAACTTGCCCAGGTATATTGGCTGCCACACTGAGAAGTTAAAATAGATGTCCATTCACACAGAGTGAAACCTCAGGACAGCTTTTCGGGTCCCTGCCAATTCTGCCAGCTTGCCAACAGGGTGGCGTGACTGAGGGGGAAATGAATTGTGGGTACAGAGGGTTTTTCTTGACGCTCGAGACAACACCACTGTTAAAGAAGGTAACTGGTCTCTGGGCATACGTCTTAACCAGACAAACATAAGCTATGGGACTGTAAATGACCATTCTGTGGGGGTTCTCTTTGAGTCTGTACTCAGGGTTCTTTGATTTATGATCAGCTGTTAAAATTTAGACTGTTGGATAGCTTCACAGCAACTGTGAAAAAAAAAACCCTGATGCAATCTATTCTGACAAGAACAACATTTATAGAATTTTATACACCCTATAAAGTAAATATAAAAATATATATACTTATATTAATATATATATATGGCCACGATTAAGCGTTACATAGAAATATCCAATAGGGATATTACAATAACAGAGAAAAAGCAGCATGTTGCTACATTAGGCATTTTGGAAAAAACTAAGATCTGTTTCATTCCATCAGCAAGGATTTTTCAGTAGTGTCTGAGAACTGAGGACAGATTTAATGCCACAAAAGAGCTTTTTCTCCTGTCCCATTTCAAAACAGGGCGTGAGCCAAAGTAATGAACCAAAGCTTTTTGCGTGTCCTTCAATTTAGTTCATGCTTTCAAACAGTGACCAGATTTGCCACCCTGAAAACAGAACATTATTGTGATAATGCTTTACCTCATTTTATTCCCCTTGTTTTTCAAGTACTGCAAGGTCTGCCCCTCCGTGTCCATCTCATTCGCTTCTGTTCTAGAAAAGACATCAAACTCTTGACCAAATAGCATATGACCACCTACATTTTATATATTACTAAAAGCGGGATCAGGGGCGGAGTAGGACTAAAAAGTGCCCCTGGACTTCTTCACCAGGAGCAGCCTTTGTAAATGACACTTTACTGAACGTAACATGTAACAGTCAAAGATTCAAGTTTTACAATGTTTTTAGTCTGAGGGTGATGACTTATGAATTATGTCCTAGACAATATATTCAATTGCTGCCAAAAAAGGTGTGACTCGACTTTGCCAAAAACTATTGTTTTACATCAGATATTAAGTCCAAAATCAACATACAAGTCTAAACAAAAGTGAGCATTTAGGATTATAAAGAGAAGAGAGGAGAGAAAACATTCACTCTTTGGGCTTAATAACTTAGTAGCTTCGATTATTTTTTATAAAACCATACATTCAATAAAGAATTGACCAAAAATAGTAATTCTATTCGTTCTGCAATCTATTGAATTCTTAAATGTTAATTAAATCCACCATATACTCAGAGTCTTATCTTATGCCTTGATTGCTAACGTTATCGTCAGGACAAACCATGAGTTTTTCATTTAAAACAGCAGAATTCACAAAAGTTTTGTAGTTTGCATCTCTGAAATCTTACCTTTTATAATTTTTATTGTTAAACAGTTGGCTTTGTTATGTTTGCCTTTCCACATATCACTGCTACACAGTCATCATTAAAATTATTTGCGCTTGGTTTCTGTCAGCGCCTGCCTGCCGAAGTTCTGTCTTCTTCAATTTAAATGACTGTAACGTGGTCTTCTTCAGTTTGAATGGCTTAAGTTCTGCTTGGCCTCTGTTATTTGATGGCCAGGATTCTGTTAACTCTGTTTGATTGGTCAACCTTTTGACATTGACGAGCGCTTTCACTGCTGCCAGGCTAGGGCACAGAAATCACAGCTATAACAAGTGGGCAAAAGAAAATAATATTGTTATTTCCTTATATCTTAACAGTGGGCTGGCCCACATTGAGCAGTGCCCACCTGAAAAAACTCCCGGTTCCCCAGATGAGCAGTCCGCCACTGAGCGGGATGTTTAAAGACGGCATGAATTTAGTTAATTGTAGGAATTCTTTTGTGAGAAATAATGAGTAGCTATTCACACAATTTTCACAATTTGGATTATTGGATGTAGTTTTGTGGAGAATGTAGAGAGTACTTATGTCTTGAACACATTATTAGCAAGTTTTAGAATCTCAGTTGACTCAGTAAAATATATGAATTTGTATAAATAAAAAATAATTGTATTCTACATTTAAGTTGTGACATGTTTTAGTGTGTTTAGTTCCTTGCCTCACATACAAGGCTCACCAGAGGCGTCCTTACACATTCATTATCAGGTTAGACACCTCTCAAAGCATGTTCCACATTTAAATATAATAATACCTGACATCTGGTCTTTATGATTACCATGCTTTCACCCACACAGGCCTTAAGCCTGTGCAGATAAGGCTTGGGAAGGTGACATTTTCTCACTTTACTGATTGCATCTCACCAATATGATGTCTCTGATAATGACAACTTATAATAATGATAAAGGCTTCAATGAGATTGTTTTTAATGAAATCATTTTATGAGTGTATTTGTACGATTTTTTATTAAAAATTGTTCAACTCTTTAAATGGTCCAACAGTGACCAGTCCAAATATCCTACGAAGTCTGTTTCTAGGGCATGAAACAACATTATGAATATAAAATAATGAATTCAAGTAGTTTAAAACAGAGTAAGCATGGCACACCACAAGACATTTAATTTAGCTGAAAGCATTTGATATTAATTACCCTCAAGAATTGCAGTTATATTCAAATTGATGTATACATTTATTTCATAAAGTATTTAGACAGGCATTCTGTCCATTTACGTTTTACATGCCATGTCATCATGTGTGAGGTATAAACATCTCAAAGTTTTGAAACTGACGGGGGAAGAGCCAACCAAGGGAAAAAACACCATTTTATTGTGTCATTAATTAGCTGTACTCATTAAAGCTTAAAATTCCTCACTTCCAAATAGCAGTCCCTGGAAAAGTACTGATGGCATTAAAAAATGAAAAGAGCTGAGTTTGTTAACTAATGAACAAAAGTTAAGTTTGGTAGCAGCTT
Organism: Triplophysa siluroides; assembly: GCA_006030095.1. Classification (NCBI taxonomy): domain Eukaryota; kingdom Metazoa; phylum Chordata; class Actinopteri; order Cypriniformes; family Nemacheilidae; genus Triplophysa; species Triplophysa siluroides. The sequence continues at coordinate 372,863 of VCII01000198.1, read as the reverse complement.
GAAGTTCCACTCTGAAATCCACACCCAAGATGCGGAGTGTAAATGAACAGTGTGCCTCTGGGATAGAAATCCTACCTTCTGATCAGCAGTGTGTCACCGTTGGGGCTATGTCAAGATGTCGCAGCTCTCAGAGAATTCAACCTTTGCTTAGTGTAAATGGCATTTACTCCCTATGCTAACTATAAGCGAGCATGTGCATGCGCCTGTGCCCTCTGGTGCTTTGACACCATTACCACATATCAATTAAATGTGTTAGTCGTGAATTCAAGGTGCAGATAGATCAGAGCCTGATGCGTTTTCTTTTTTTTTGTAAAGATCTTTTGAAAGAAGCTTGGAAAGTTTTCCTATAACTGGGCAAGATTATTCCCAAATGAACAGAAAACTTAATATATTTTTTATAGAAATCAATTCTGAAATATGCAAGGACCATTGAGGCTTGTTTGTGCTGACTGAGAACTATATAAAAAAACAGTTAATTTTGTAACTTGAACAAATACTCAAAACAAATGAAGGTGAATTTTGTTCCTGGCAAATTGACCAGGGCTGGGTTTCCCAAAAGCATCATAAGCCTAAATTGATCGTAAAAACGATCGTACAAGTGATCTTAATATTACGGTCTGTTTCCCAAAAGCATTGTTACTTAAGTAGCACTTGAAAATCATCGTAGAACTACGAGTGCTCTGGAGTAATCGTAAAGCCCTAAATGCCTCGTAAGAAGACAGATTTATAAGGTCATCTGCAGGACAACCGGAGAATTGCGTTTAAACTTAAATACGCCTATATGTGACTTATGTTTTTATTAATGTCAAAATGATCAGATGAAAAATCAGATTTTATCAGTACTTAAGTATCGAACCACACTTAATGGGGTCCTGTCTCTTTGGCCTCGGCCTTATGTTCGTTTTTCTCTTAATTAGTCTGTCTATAAAACCCCAGTGATAAACAATAGGATTTCTTCTATTTTTTCACGACTATCCAAAGCAACTTATTAAAACTCCACATTAGCCATCATTTCCATCACTATGTAACAAATACATCATTTTAAAGGGGTCCTATGGCGCAATTACGTGTTTTTCTGTGTCTTTAGTGTGTTATAAGTTGCCTATGCATGTATTAGACACGTAAAATTGCAAAAATTAAAGTGTCGGAACAAAAGATGCATTCCATCTAAAAGCGAATGCTCACATGGACCTGCTTGAAACGCCTCGTGTAACCACACCCCCACAAATCTACGTCAGTACATGGAACTGCCACCTCCACACCACACGAAAGTGTAATAAAATGTGGTTCAACAAACATTTACAGCATTTTTATACTATTGATTTAAACTTTTTTATTTTCCCTAGAACATGCAAAATACATTGCACAAGTAAAGTAGATAAGTCCAATCTACACAAAGAAAAAGTATTACACGTCGCCCAAAAAATATGTTAAACAACTTTAAACAATATTCACCCACCACATGCACATCGGGTTAAACACACCTTTCCAAATAGCAGTAAAATAATGTAGTGATATGGTTCCCCTCTCTCATAGGTTTTAACAGATGCATTGGATGATGAAGCGGACTTGGAGATAGAATACGCAGGAGCTGGATTCAGGGATACACGGCAGTAAGTATTCACAGGTAAATATCACATATGGCGTTGTGGCAGTCCTAGTTGTAGACCAAACAAAGTATGTGTGTGTGATGCTGACTTTGTCATGGTTCCACTACCATGTCATGTTTTATTCCTGTCTCTAGTGGAGCCATGGCATTGCCTGATGGTTTTGTGTGGGAAAGAATGATTCTTTCTCGTGTCTCGTCATTGTTCCCTACATCTCGTTCCTCGTCAGCCTCTCCTCAGTGCTAATCCCCAGCACCTGTTCCTCGTTATGATCCTGTGTTTGTTCCCTTTAAAACACCCTCGTGTTCTTTGTCTTGTGCTCGTGCATTGTACTTACCTGTTCATCATAGCTCGTTGTCAGGATTTCATGCCGTCGTCTTACCCTGTTCCTGTTCCTGTTCCTGTTCCTGTTCCTGTTCCTGTTCCTGGTCCCTGTGTCTAGTAAGTGTTAGTTTAGTGTTTGTTTCCAGTGTTTGTTTTATAGTCTAGTTAGTCAGCGTTCTTGTTCTTGTTAAAGTTTATATTTTTATCCTGTCCTGTTTTCCCCCTCGTGGGTTTTTGTTTTGCCTGTTTGTTTAGTCTTGTTATTTGTATAATAAATACCTTTGTTACCACTACCGTCTGTGTCTGCCTGCAATTGGGTTCCCATGCCATGTCTCCACCCGAGTTTCATGACAAAATGCACGAGCCAGAGACGAACCCAGTAGGCAGCATGGACGGTACGACGTCGTCCTTGCGGTCTCGCCAGGCCCACTTGCTGCTTGGATTCCGCCAGGGGAATTACGGTGACCAGGAGTTCGCCAGGGCATTCTCGGCGGTGGCGGAGGTGACCGAGTTTGGTGAGGCGGAGTTGAAGACGATCTTCAACTGCTGCCTCACTCGGCGCCTCACACCGTCGGAGAAGAGGCTGCTGGCTCCCCTAGGGTTTGCGGACATGGTCAGGTACGTGATCAACCGGAGCGATCCTGGGGGTGAGGTTCCACATGGGACTTTCACCCCACGGTCGAGCGCTGCGGAGGATCTCGTCCTGGCCGCCGCTACCCGGGGGGGCTCAGTACCCTCTGGCTCGAGCTCCACGGCTGCCGGTCCTTCTGGTGGAGTCCGAGATAAGTGGGTGGCTAGAGACTCGGGGGCGACGTCGCTGGAAACCTCCTACCCAGTACTCCCTCGGTCCCCTACTGGCCCGGCTGAATCTGAATCGGCGATCAGAATTTTGGAAACGGTCGGTCTATAATAAATACACAATATATTAAATATATCGCACTCTGAAGTGCACAAACAATCATAGACTTTTTAATGAAGGGCCGTTGCAAACTGAAGAGCTCATAACTGGCCACTTCAAACAGCCCTTTGGAATGAAGGATTTCGTATCTAATGTAGAAAAGGGGTCATATGGCGCGAATACGTGTTTTTTCTGTGTCTTTGGTGTGTTATAAGTTGCCCATGCATGTATTAGACACGTGAAATTGCAAAAATTAAAGTGTCGGAACAAAAGATGCATTCTATTTAAAAGCGAATGCTCACACTGACCTGCCTGAAATGCCTCGTGTAACCACACCCCCACAAATCTTCGTCAGTTCATGGAATGATTTGACTAAGACCGCCCAAATTTATATAAGTAAGGTGGGCGTACTTGTCAGTATTTGAGGAGGGGCAAAGAGGAGATACAAAGAGAAGATACAAAGAAGCACGGTATATGGAAAATACAGCGTTTTTTAACCTTAAATCGTGTATACTCCTCATTACTTCTAAAACAAGCGATAAAATGCGCTTTAAGGCGTGTCACATGACCCCTTTAAAACAACTGTTGAATGAAAATGCTATGTAACATATGACACAATTTAAAACTGTATTTTTAAGTCACCATGAAATGTGCCCTTGTAGTCTTTAATCTAAATGTAGAAACTTCCCCTCCTTCTTCAAACAATCTCTGCATGACGTATGTCTTGACCCGAGGGCCGGACTATGATGACCGTCCAGGTGAAGAATTACAAGATATTTAGCCTTGTTTTATAAAAGAAAATATAAGAATTAGGGAAATTTGTGTTTAAAACAATTAAGCAAAAAACTTTGCCAATGGGGTGAGAAAAATAAACTTGAATTTAGTTTTACTTTTTCTCAAGTACCTAATTTAAGTTTATTTTCCTCACCCCATTGGCACCGTTTTTTGCTTATTATAAACAAATATTTCCCCAAATTCTTATATTTTATTTCATAAAACAAGACAGAATATCTTACTTCACTTTTCTGGTCAAGAAAATGTCTCTTGATTTTAGAATGTTAACATGCTTGTACTATGTTTGTGTATTTATAATGTCCCTTTTTGCAGTTAACTTTTTTTTGCCATTTTCATTGACATTAGTGCAAAAAAATGCGTTGTAATACTGATGTCTTGCTTTTCTGTCAACACACACAGCTGGCTGCAAATACATTTTATTTCTCTTCCCCCTTCCGACACACCTGAAATAGAAGCTTTTGAGAAAGCATGATGCAAGAGACTTGTTGTCCATCACGAAGCAGGAATGCTTTTCTCTCTTTATGAGCTGAGTCAGAGCTAAAGCTTTTGCCTGGATGAGCACTGCTGAGTGTAGGGAGAGATTCAGAGCTAAGAGAGTGTTCCTTGATTCACTCCTATTCCACTTCAATGCCTGCAAACTCAAGATAAAGCCCTAATGGTGCACATGACCATCCTTGCATCTTCTGTGGGTGCTTCTCTCACACCCTCGTCATCTACACTTTACCCATCCACTTCCCTGAGTGAATTTGCTGGGTTTCTCTGTCTTTTTGCTACTTTTTCAACTAACAATTTGTGTTCATAAATGCGGCATGAGGAGTCATATGTTTTATTTAAACAGCAAAAGTATGGAGAATAGGGAATATCTTTCCAAAGCCAGTTTAAAGAAAAACTGAAAATTCATGTGAAGCTCAGTTCTTGGTGTTTCCTTTTATAGTGCATCCCGAAAGGTGAACAGGTTATTACATTGACATACTATTTGTGATGCAAACTGAAAGATCTCAGAGAAAAAAATATGTTTGCACCCATTCAGAGAGACTTCAGCCCAAGTCTTTGCCTCACACAGAACCTTGACCCAATAAACCACATCCAGAACGCTCCCAGTGGCCCGGGTAAAGACTACACAGGCAAAGTCATTGTTATGGTTGCTGCTAATGGCATTAACATTGTGTGGGCAATAAATAATGAGAACGAATAGGCACATAAAGAGAATTAATGAAATGTGCATAGATGTGGAGCAGAGAGATGCATGGTTACACAGTGCAGCGACAAATTACTGAGGGTGTGCGGGGTAAAGGAACAGTCATCATTTCATACAGCGAGGAGCTCAGCCTAACACCTGTGTTTCTCTCCTAACAACTCACCCTAATTAGCCCAGTTGAGCCCCAGGGATTCCTGCAATGTGCCTAGAATGGGTGGGTGAGGGTAGGGTGCAAGAGGCAATCTCCTTCTCCTCCGTTCTTTCCTGGTGGGTGGAGAGAGGTGTGGATACATTCATCACTGATCAGCATGCAGGTTAGGCCATTGGTTCCTTAGGGCAATTTAGTAATTTATAATGGGAATTCAATTGACTGGATATTTAATCTGAGATCAAGGTGTCAGTAGAAAATAATCTATTGAGGTTAGAACATTCACCTGGTAATTGATGTTTATAAGAAAAACACCATACACTTATAAAGGTGCTGTGTGTTATTTTTTTGGAGCATCTATTGACAGAAATGCAAATATAATATACATAACTATGTCTCTTCAGAGGTGTATAAAGACCTTACATAATGAAGTGTTATGTTTTTATTACCTTAGAATGAGCAATTTCTATCTATATACAGCTCGGGTCCCCTTCCATGGAATTTGCCATGTTGTTTCTAGTAGTCCTAAAAATACAAACTGCTCTACAGAGCACGTTTCATAAACGCGTTATCTCCCTCAGCAAAGACACGAAAACATTACAACATCTTATCCTACTAACACTCTCACTATTAAGTTAAATCTGTCCCTAAAGTCAGCTGACGTCAAGGTAACATGACAGAGCTCTTACGTGAAGTGGTTGATATCCTTAGGAAAACATCATGTTGACCCTGGGACAACATTTAAATCAACCAATCATATTTCAGAAATACGTTTACAGTTTATTTTAGGTTGAATCTTCCAACCAGGATTAGGTGCTTCTAGACCATTGTTTTTCACTTATCATTTCCCTCTGATTTTAGGGGTAAGTTATGGGTAGGGTTGGGGTTTGGTGTGGGTTTAGGTTTTATTTATAAAAATGTTGTCCTTAGGTCAATAAAATATGTTGTCCTGAGGACATCAACCACTTGGCAAAATCAGGTCGAGCGGCGCCAAACCCTAATTTTATATGATACTACATCAGTGTATTATGGTGTGTTTGCCGCACTGCGAATATCTATTGGCATATGACATCAAAGCACCGCAATCATTTTTCAAAAGCTTATGGAGCAGTTTGATCTTCAATCTCAAGATGTCAAAAGCACATTCCCTTTCTGTCAGTCTCTCGACGTTGTGTCGAACCGACAGATGGGGTTCATCCTTGAGAACCTATCAACTTCTGACTACTTCGAAACTTCGAAACTTTAAACTCTACGCCGAATTACTGCTGGAATCTTACGACGTGGTGCAGCGGACTGTCCCTTCCTGCGGTGACGTCCCCTGGGCATCTCGGCAGTTCCAGAACTGTTCAAGTTTTTTCTCTAAAAGAGCAAATTTCTCCAGCGTGGCATGTCCCGCTCTTCTCATGGGTGCAAGACCCTCATCGAGGATGAACACAATGGCTGCCTCAAGTGTTGGGTTTCCAGCACGCTGGGGCAGCCATTGTGGATACGTTCTGCCCGCACTGCGGGCGGTTCACGATTTAGACGTTGCGTCATGGGTGACTGTGTTCCGTTCGCACCTCTCGTTCCTCTGACCGTTCCCCAAGAGACGGTCCCACCGTCTTGTTCATCGACCACGTATTCGGAAACGGTGCGTGATGATGATGAGATGTCCCTTGCAGCATTGGAGGTTGATTTACTGCCATCTGACTCTGAAGATTCCTTGCAGCTCCCTCCTCAGGGGGGTCGAGCTCAGGAAGAAGCAGATGTCGAAATGTCAGCCATGCTTTCCCGGGCCGCCGTGAGCATTGGGTTGCAGTGCACCGCATGGTCTCTCCCAGCGCTCGCGGCTGGATACATGGTGTGCCTCGGGTTTGAGCCCGTGCTCAAGCCGCGCCCGCCCCAAGTGCCTTGTTTCCCTGAAGTGCATGCTATGACCTTCCTGGTCCCTGGTCCATCAAGCAGGCGTTGAGAGAGCTCCACGAGGGTAAGACCGACCCAGCACTTAAGCAGGAACTCCGCACCTTCACCGACCTCGCTCACGGGCACCCAAGGTGACCGCGCGAGCCCTGGGTCGGACGATGTCCACACTTGTGGTTCAGGAGAGACACCTCTGGCCGAACCATGCACAGATGAGTGACGCAGAGAAGGTCCGCCTTCTCGATGCACCCATCTCGCAAGGGGGGCTGTTCGGTGCTGTTGGATCGACCAACCCCCATCCCTGCCCCCTCCCTTGCCGCGACTCCCCTGTGCTACATCATTGCCAGGCAGGTAGGTCAACAGAGCCGATCTCCTCCTCTGGGGCTTCCCCACGGCGAGGGATCCGCACTGCCAGCCATCGAGAAGCAGATTGTACCCCTAGCCCCCCTGTCTCGGTCCCTGGGAGCCTGAAAAGAGCTTCCCAAACCGCCACGGTGGCTACGGGATATGATCTGTCTCGGCTACTCGGCCAAAGTTTCGGGGAATCCTCTCAACCTCAGTCAGAGGCAAGGATGCTCACGTGCTTCGGGCCGAGGTCGCCACCCTTCTGGTGAAGGAAGTGATCGAGCTCATCCCTCTTGCCGAGATGTTCAATGGGTTTTACAGCCCGTACTTCATCATCCCCAAAAAAGAGGGTGTTGCTAGATCTGCATACCCTGAACAGGCACCTACTCAAACTGCCATTCAGGATGCTTACGCAGAAGCACATCCAGGCGTCTATCAGATGTCAAGACTGGTTCATGGCAATCGACCTGAAGGACGCTTACTTTCACGTCTCGATTCTCCCTCGTCATCGCCCGTTCCTATGGTTCACTTTCGAGGGTCGGGTATATCAGTACAGAGTCCTTCCTTTCGGTCTGTCCCCACAGGTCTTCACCAAGATCGTGGAAGCCACCCTCACTCCCCTCAGGGAGAGAGGTGTGCAGGAACGTGCTGTCCTTTCTACAAGAGAGACTTGAGACTAAACTCCCCCTTTCACACTGAAATTGTATGAAGCCTCCATTGCCGCTCATCACGACCCAGTTGCTGGAAAGTCTCTGGGACAGCACGACCTGGTCATCAGGTTTCTAAAAAATATGCCTCGTCTGCACTCCGTATCCTCATCTCATGATGAAGACCGTTCTCCTTATGGCGCTTGCCTCCATCAAGAGGGTAGGGGACCTACAAGCATTCTCCGTGTCCCCTGATTGCCTAGAATTCGGGCCCGGTGATTCTCACGTTATCCTGAGACCCCGGCCTGGCTACGTGCCTAAAGTTCCCACCACTCCCTTTCGGGACCAGGTGGTGAACTTGCAGTCACTCCCCACCGGGGAGGAAGACCCAACCCCATCCGTGTTGTGTCCAGTATGCGCACTGTGCCTTGACTTGGACCGTACGCAGAGCTTCAGGAGCTCTGATCAGCTCTTTTTTTCTGTTTTGGAGGTCAGCAGAAGGGGAGGGCTGTCTCCAAACAGAGATTGGCACACTGGATTGTGGACGCACTGGATTGTGGTACCAATCCCAAGATCGCCCGTGGCCACTAGCAGTGAGAGCTCACTCCACCTGGCGTATAGCCTCCTCGTGTGCACTGGCTCAGGGCGCCTCTCTGGCAGACATCTGCAGAGCTGCGGGTTGGGCTGCGCCCAACACCTTCGTGAGGTTCTACAACCTCCGTGTAGAACTGGTGTCAGCCCGCGTCCTGCATGGCAACATGTAGGACAGGCAGCCAGTAAGGCGTATGCCTGCAAAAGCACCTTCACCCCTTCCTATAGGTGGTTCAGCGTGCTCGAGCGGTTCCGTCTGATGTATCCTCATGATCGGTTCCCACCTTGGTAACCCATGACCTTCCCTAGGTGGACCTCCACCTTGCGGGAAAACTACTCTAGTCCGCACATTTTCCCATGAGTTCTCCACTGACGGCGAGACCATGTTGGTGTCTCCACTAAAACTCCTCCCTACAGTAGGAAGTGGTCTCTGTAGCGCGTTCCCCCTCTGATTAAATATCGCTTACTCAGTGGCCTTACGGTACCGGGTGGCTTCTCGCTGTTAGAGAAACAAGGCCTCCGCCTGTGAGGGCAGCGTGCTTCCCACCTTTCAAAAAGCTCTGGGACCCCCTACTAATCCACTGGAAGGTTACGCATTTTGCGATAGCTCTCACGTCTGACTTCGCTAGAGATTGTGACGTGGCACAGCGCCGAGGCGTTTTCCATAGGAACCCCATACGTCGGTTCGACACAAAGTCGAGAGACCGACAGAAAGGGAACGTCTTGGTTACAGATGTGTCCTTCATGCCACAATGCGTGCCGCCGTCGTGAGAGGCTCTCAGGCTCCTCAGAACTAAAGGTGAATGAATGCTGCAAATTTCATTCACCAATTTCATTGGCCTTTTCTAAGTAGTCAGAAGTTGATAGGTTCTCAAGGACGAACCCCATCTGTCGGTTCGTCTCGTTCCCTCCATCAGGGAACTGAGGTTACATCCAAGTAACCAAGACGTTTTCTGTTCACGTATGACTATGTTAGTGGTAAAGTTATATAACACATTACTTTTAAAAACTTGCTCGCATTGCTGTGGGAAAATTAAGCCCTTCAACATCCTACATGAGGTTGTCGAACTTGCCAGTTTGAGCACCCAGCAGAAACATAAATCGGCGCAATGCTTGTACAAACACATACATTACTAGTGCACATTTATGTATAGGCCTCTCTAACCTGAATGTAACCTACACAGGACGAACTGCGTTCAATAATAGAGAATGCCATTTTGTGTTCGCGCTCGCAATAATCATTGTTTGGATTTCATAACGTTTCAGAACAGCTAATAGTTGCCTTTATTCGTGTTCTACCAAAAAAGAAAGATAACCAATTTAATTTCTTCGACTCTCCATTGCCTTTTAGCTTAGTTTTAAGTGTTTTTTCACACGCGATGTGGCGAGGACTTTTACAATTTTTATTGTTACAAAGCAGCTGTACATGAGACATATTGACTATAAGCAAAACAATTAAAGTTATACCTGTAAACACAATAAAAAGGTGACAACACAGAAGACAGACATACCCACATACAAACGCTCCACACACACAAATTCACAATAAGCACACGTACTTACACACATAGACACACACACACGGACGCGCAGACACACGGATGCGCACGCACACACACATACGCACACACAGACAAGCACACACAGACACGCACACACACAGACACGCACCCACAGTGAAAGTACACATTTAAGATAAGGAGAGAGAAACACAGGTCAAATATTAAACAGACTATAAATTCATATACAATATTAATTATGTAAAACTTTCAAATTATAATTCTAAAGCAGCCCCCCCGGCCAGGCAAAAAAAAAAACTCAGGAGAACCCAGGCCCAACCAGGGGATTCCAGTTCCCCTCTGGCAAAAGCTGCTGCCGCTGCAAAAGGCTCGACAGTGCTTGCACAAGGCAAAATAAAAATAAATAAACTTACTAGTGTTTTCACGATACCAAACTTCGATACCAGTCGGTACTAAATATGACGATACTTGCATTTCCCGCTATCATTTTGAGCGCTGTTGAACAGATTATGAAAGACCTCTATCAAAGTCAAAATCAAACGCAAATCTGTGTAAGCACTCGGTAAAGAGTACGATGCAATGATAATTTTGCGCGCTTCCGGGTATGGTTGCGCAAGCGCTGGGTAAGGAGACATTCAAAGACATAGGTCCGAAATTGCATACTGCCATACTATATAGTAGGCGAAAAGCAGTAGGCGAGCGAATAGTATGTCCGAAACCTCGATCTTGATAAAACAGTAGGCGAAAATTTCCCGGCTGGTGCACTATTTCTCGCAAGATTTGGACGTGCAAATACTACTGTTGCGTCCGAATTCGCCTACTTACCTACTATATAGTATGAGAAAGAGAGTAGTAGGCTATGTCCGAATCCTCAGTATTCATAAACGAGTAGGTGAGAAATTCCCGGATGGCTTACTGGTTACGCCCACATTCTGAAGCACCCAGCGACGGATACTTGGAATATTTATCTATCCCATGAGCCCACGGGACAGGAAAAGTTCACACAGGAGCATGGCAGAGAACTGAGAGGCAGGTGTTTTTAAATGTGAGTATTAGCCAACAACGCGTTTCTTTACATTGCAGTTGCATTGGTTAAAGTGCTGTAGCGTAAAGTTAACATGTAAGATGTTACATAGTAAAGTATATTTGTAATTTTGCTGTGAAACTGCAGTGTTTTAATATGGCTAGCTTAAAAGGGCGTTCCACGCACACACGTGTCTTTGAAGTAGACTTAACATTACATACATTACTTATTTCCTGTAGCTTTCCTGAAGCTCATTGGTAAGAGCATTGCGTTGCTCCCTTAAAGGTTAAGCACTCCTCTAAAAAATCGGAGCCCTGGCTGGACGACAATATCCGTTCACTTAGACGATCCTGCAGAAGGGCAGAACGTAAGTGGCCTAAAGACAGACTCCAAGTCTCAAAGGACATGTTTAAAGAATCTCTACATGTTTTCCAAAAAGCTGTCAAAAGTGCAAAATGTAAATTTCTTGCAGAGACAATAAAAAAAAATGTGCATAACCCCAGAGGTTTGTTTTCCACCATAGACTATAACCCAACTGTTGATGTTTTTCCTCAAATTTCAGAAAAAATGAATATGAAAATGTTGCTTTCTGTTTTATTAACAAGACAGTCAAGTTAAAATCGCCGACTCCAAAGCTGTTGCATGTCTCCTTCAAGGTTACCAGCCTTTCCGCTACATGGAGTAGTTTTGATTATATTTTTCTTAATGCCTGTAAAAGTATCATTTCACATCTTCAACCATCGGGTTGTCCATTTGACTTAATTCCGTCTCGTTTTCTAAAACAAATAGTTGACATCATAGGATCGGATCTGTGTCTGTTGACAATTACTTGTCTGCAGACTGGGCCATGATGCATTGAGACATGCCGTCGTCACACAGCGGTTGAAAAAACAAAACCTTGATGTGTCGGTTTTAGAAAATTTTAGACCAATTTCCAACCACCCCTTTCTTTCTAAAATTCTTGAAAAAGCAGTACTCTGTCAGTATCAGTCTTATCTTAGTTTAAATTCTATTTTTGAAAGTTTTCAGTCGGGCTTCAGAACATTACACAGTATGGAATCGGCACTCTTGAAAGTCACAAGTGATATTTTACAGGCTAGAGACAAGGGAAATGCTGTTGCTTTGATCCTTCTTGATCTTAGCTCAGCATTTGATATGGTTGATCATAAAAATTTCATTTCTCGTTTGGAAAATCCCCCCTACCGAAGAAGGAATGTAGCTGATAAGGACAGGTATCAGTTGGTTTTACCTGAAAAGTTCCATTCGGATGTCCTTAAACATCTACACGATGACCTCGGTCATATAGGCATTGACCGATTCTATTGGCCCCAGATGGCTTCAGACATAAAGCAAAAGATCAGAACGTGTGACCAGTGCATGCAGAGAAAAGCCCTACCTGAAAAGGCTGCACCGTTGGTGAACATTTCAACCAACCTTACAACTGGTATGCATGGACTTTCTTACCCTTGAATCCGACCACAGCAACATCCAAGGATGTGTTGGTAATAACTGATCATTTTACCAAGTACGCCCTAGCTATCCCTACCTCCAATCAGAAAGCAAAGACCGTTGCGAAGTGTCTGTGTGAGCAGTCCATATGTCATTTTGACAACATTTTTATAAATAAAACCTAAAACCTAAACCCACACCAAACCCCAACCCTAACCATAACTTAACCCTAAAATCAGAGGGAAATGATGAGTGAAAAAACAATGGTCTAGAAGCACCTAATCCTGGTTGGAAGATTACATTTAAAATAAACTGTAAACTTATTTCTGAAATCTGATTTGATCTGGTTGATTTAAATGTTGTCCCAGGGTCAACATGATGCTGTCCTAAAGATATCAACCACTTGGCAAAAACAGGAGAGCCGTGCATTTATTGTACTCACTATTTGTATGTACTTTATGGCTCTTTTGTTATGTGTTGGGAATCGGTATATTTGATTCATCCCAATTAGGGGCCGGTATGTAAGAGCCATTTAGCTATTTTGTTTGTTTATGGTGTGTCCAGTAGGGGTCATTATTGCCTAATTGAAAGCACCATATAGGTATATACCCTCAGGTGATAGGTGTTGCTGTGGGGGAAGGTGCACAGAGTTTTTGACTGCTACGCTAGGCTCTCTGTACCACGCTATGCAAGTCTTTGTTAAGGTAAAAAGACTGGTGGATTTATTGTCTGTTTGTTTGGATTCTTGCTTACATGGGAATGAAGACCAGTAATTGTAAAATAAATCTACAACAATAAGCATTCTTACATCTTGTGTGGACATTCTAGTTATTAGTTAACCAAGCGTGCGTGTCCATAACAAGCACCGTCCAGCATCCCTCAGCTGCTTAAAGTAGAAGACTTGGCCGATTACATCAGTTATTGGCAATACCTCCCCATGACCATACACCCCGTGTTAAAACCACACACTAAAGATCACAGCTTTTTGCCTTTCCAAGACCCCCTCAACAGCAGTCACCATGCCGGGCCATAATGGGAGGGATTAGGACAATTCTAAGGGCGCTGGTCACACAGGGGGTTCATCAAACCCCACCCTGTTCTGTATGATTTTAGTGAAATGGCCTCTTCGCACAACAGTCTATTAAGACACTATGCCCTCATACTGTGCCAAGTGTGTGTGCGTAAATCCATTCGCATATTTACAAACACATCACTTCACAGTTCAGGGCTAGTTTTCCTGAAACCTTCATATCACTACGCTGTTCTTAAGAATATATCGCTACCACTTTTAAGGTATAACTCAAGAATGACGTAGCGTTAAGAAGTTTTCGGGAAACCCAGCCCTGTGCTGCATTTCCCAAAAGCATTAAGTTGATCTTAGAACCATTGTCACCAGATCAACGTAGGCTTACGTTGCTTTTGGAAAAATCGGGTTACCAAAATGAGAAAAGAAAAACATTTAAAACTGAAGAGCGCAAGCTGGGGAGAGAAAAGCTAGTTTAAAAAAAAAAAAGGGGATTCATGTTGCCTGTTTTGTAATATTATTATGAAGCTATAGCCAGCATGAAGCTGTTTTATTAAACCAAGAAAACAGTAAAAGAATGAATGTTTTTGCAATCAGGCGTTTGTAATGGAGCTTCAAAAAAGACCAATTAAAATTACCAGTTATGTACTATAGATATGTTCTGGCTTGTGGCTAGTAATATAACAATTTGTATTTATATTTAATTTAAATTAATATTTTATTTTATATTGATTGTATTAAATACATGTGTTGGAAAGGTCATCTAATTTCGTCGCATTTAGCTCTGCCAAAGTAAAGTAAAGCAAAGTAAAGTAAAGAGCAGCCCCTCCACGTTCTGGTTCCACCTCTGTCCATTCCCGACCGTATTCCGGTTCTTCTGGTCTGTTCACGTTCCAGAGGTGACCCACATGAGCAGCGTCTCACTGGAAAAAAATAGTAGGGCCAGTCCGCATCTGGTTCTTCTACTGGTAATTCAAATTAATACTGGCTAGACATTCTTTTAACTTGCTAGCTAAGGTAATGTACTTGTTATTTCATTTGCTTGTTATATGAAATAATCAGCAGGAACATTTTTTTGCAGAGGTCTACCTGGTCAAAAAAAATGTGCATGGGCAGTAACGTTTGTGTTTATTTCCAACGCCTTGAAACAACTTTCTGTGAATAATCTATTAAAATGTATGCTGTTATCATAAAAATCTGCTGTAACTGTATTGTGTTAGATGATGTCTGATTAGTATGTGAATTATTTGTTTGAGTCAGTTAAGTGCAGTGGATTTTCGAAATGCAGTTGATTAAACCAGTCTGAATGATTCCTTAAAGGAACACTTTGTAGTTTTTCAACCTTAAAATATTGTATCTTTAATTATTTCAGTGGTAGAACATCTTAACTGGACAAATTCTACTCCAGCTGCTACCTGAGCAGCCTCATAGCGGCTACAACCACACTCTGTAAGTTCTGTGTTTGGGTACACACAGCTCTGCCCATTCCCACCCTGGAAGAGTGCGTAATGGTTTCCAAGCGACGTTTCTGCATTCGCCTGTTTCATCACCTTAGTAAACAAATTCACATGTATTGCACTGCCCAAGGGGAAGCTTATACAGCAACATTATTAACGACACTAGTAACAGACAACTGCACTTATCAACCACATGGGGAAGCCGTCAGCAAAGTTCTATAGTGTGGCTTTAACAAATAGAACTGATTTAGTTCTCGAATTTAACTCACTGATTCAAAGATCCTGATTTTTTAACCCATTTCTATATTTATTTTACTGAAACTAATGAAACTTATTCACTCACTGAATCACCACATTTATTTGTACTTACAGTATATAGTTATTTGTATACAGTTATACATTTATAATTAATAAAATGCTAAAATTCTAAAACTATATTGTCTTTTACTGAATGTGTGATAACTGCTTATTAATAATGTGGCAAAAATGTATGAATGTGGCAAATGGATACGTTGTTTGGTGGTGGGGCCTGGAGTACAAATTACAAGCTATACAGAAGCCAGTCAGGTTGATCAGGTCACTGCTCTCCAATATCTGAATTGATCCCTTCCTCTGACCCTATAAGAAGAGTTTTTGTTCTTCTCAATGACATTGGCATGTACAGTATGAGAATATTTAGGCCAACGAGGCAAATCAGTCTTGGTGACTTTCCAAACAAATGACTAAATTATGTGGCTCATTAACCTAGGGAAAACAAACAACAGTGCGTGTGAGTCAAATAATGTATTATTTTACTGTTTTTGCTTCACCAGTCAAAAACTTGTCTAGTCCCACATCTATGTCCAACAACGCTTGGTATATCCAGCCTACTATTGTCCTTGCCTTTTCCTCATCTTCTCCTGAGGTAAATCACCTCTGCACAGACTGAATAATATTATCCTACTTGTGTCAACACTGAGACAGAAGCGAGCAAAAATAATGCTTTTTACACACAGCAGAAGTTCTACCCCTCAAAATTCTGCAGATAAACCCAAACACATCTTCATGACAGGAGGAAGAGGAAGCAATAAAATCAATAGATATGAACCAGCATTTGTTCTCTTCAGACATTTTTCTCAGAGTCAGTATTACATTCTCAGCATTTAGAACCACAAACACTAAAGAATAATATACAATTCAAAACAGAATGTGCCTTGAGATCAAATGTTAGGAATTAGTTTAAATCCACTCTGATCACAAACCCAAAGGGGCAACCCCTAAGAACTAAATTCCTCATTGTGGTGAGTTTATTCTAGGTTTTCAAAGAAATAAAATACACTTTTAACAACACCAAATTCAGCAGTTTCCTGAAGAATTCCTCTTACATCTCAGTTACATCTCTACAATTTCTTTTTGTTTTTCCACCGTATTCTTTGTTCTCTATTCTCTTCAGTTTCCTGTTCTCGTAGCTCCCATAGCTAAATGGCCTGCATAGCAACTGTACGGGTTTGAATCTCAGGGAACACAACTGATTAAGTGTAAATGGCCTGTAATGCACAATAAGTCACTCTGGATGAAAGCGTCTGCTGTATGTAATATGATTTCTCTTTAATGGGATAGTTCACCCAAAAATGAAAATTCTGTCATCGTCAGGTTTTTCCAAACCTGTATAAATTACTTTGTTCTGCTAAACACAAAGGAAGATATTTGGAAGAATGTCGGTAACCAAACAGATCTCATCCCCATTGACTCTCAAAGTATTTATTTTCCCTACTATGGCAGTAAATGGGGGATGAGATCTGTTTGGTTACTGGCATTCTTCCAAGTATTCTTCCAATAATTTATACAGGTTGGACCAGCCTGAGGGTGAGTAAATGATGACAGAATTTTCATTTTTGGGTGAACTATATCTTTAACTGCTGTCTTTCACTATAATTTCTCTATGTCTTGTCCGTTTCCTGGTCCATTCAAAGTTGCGCTCATCCCCCTCTCATGCTTTCTAACTGTATGTGGCAGAAGACTGATCCCCTGCTCCTCCAAGGCTGACAGAAGTAGGCTGCGGTCTGTCAGAGCCCACGACCAATCAGAGCCGATATGCATAGTAATAAGAAGCAGGGGCGGGATAATGAAGTTCCCAGCTTGCAGCCTGGAAGGCTATCCTCCGGTGTGCGCAGTGATTTATTTCCCCTGTCAAGAGCCAGGACAGCCAGGACTTGTCCTTCCCCATGGTCCCCGGGAACGGTAGTTCAGCTCCAGACCAGATCTGAGAGGAGAGGTATACCAGAGCAAGGCGTTAAAATGCAGAGTGCCCTACATTTCACACTTGATTTTTGTTTGAGACATAACTGTCAGAGAATTAAATGTTAGGTTCTGCAGGACTGTGTTTAGGGAAGCAGCATTTTTGTGGTTTTGGCTTAAGTTTTCTTTTTAATTCAGCTAATCTGTTAAGTAGGTTTATTATTTTACAATTTGACAAGGCAATTAGTT
This sequence comes from Triplophysa siluroides, assembly GCA_006030095.1. NCBI lineage: Eukaryota > Metazoa > Chordata > Actinopteri > Cypriniformes > Nemacheilidae > Triplophysa > Triplophysa siluroides. The sequence goes on along the minus strand of VCII01000198.1, from coordinate 355,471 downwards.
ATTGCTTCTTTTTTCACAAGGTATGTAATATACAGCAATTACAATCTACACCACCTCCCAAAATTACACATTATGCATAAACATTTATGCAGGTGCTAGAAGACATAAATAGATGGATCATCATGGATCATTTTAGCTAACTTTTTGACCCTTTGAAAGCATTTCTTACAGAATGTCAACGCCTTTCAAAACTTTTACAATGGTAAAAAGAAAAGGATTAATTAAATGCTCATGCTAATTACATTTATTAAACCGCATAACCTACTCATACCCCCCTTTCTATCAAGCTTATCTATTCTTGCATTCTTCGGTCATTTCAGACTGGCCTTAATGTTCAGTTATGACATCGGTGGGCTACACAAACCTTACTGTCTCACTGGCTTTCTAGGGTCACATTAAATCTTTGTCAGCCGTGACCTTGGCCAAACGTGTTACATGTGTCCAATGAAGCACTTAATGAGTTCATTTAAGTAATTAAGCATTCAGGTAGAAGAAAAAACACAGAGCAAACATGCCTGAGGTTGGCTTTACATCACTTTGGCTGAATGATGAAAACGTTAATGCGTTTTAGAATGTTGTGTAGAAAGTTGGGTTACTGTTGCAAATGTAATGTTAAAAGTTCATCATCAGAGGTCAGCATCACTGGACTGTATCTTCACGCCAATTTCTAATTATCTTCTTCTTAATTATGTACCTTTTATAAATAGTTGCTCTTGCCATTTGTTAATTGTGTTGTCTTGCTTCCTCTGTTGCAATTTTTTAATAATTATCAGAATTAGTAATTCTTTGTAGCTGCCTGTTTTTACAATTTAGAACATGTCTTTTTGAGTTTGTCAGCTGTATAATTCTGGGAGTTGTTTTGGAGAAAAATCAAAACCTAAAAAAAATGTTTTATTGGATTATGAAGGCATTTGTGGTTGCTGCATTGGCACCTTTTTGTTTGTTTGTAAATCTGAGTTCTGTCAATCACAAGTATCCCTTTTTTCCATGAACAGAGGTCCTGCACAGAAGTGCAACTGGACTGGATTTGCTTTATAGTAGACTACATGTGCTGCTTCTTTGACCTCCCTATATAAAAGCAAACTTGGAAAAAATATTTAAATATAAAAACTGTACACTTTTGCCAACTGAGTTCAATTATGACTTCCTGTGCCTTTGAGGAGTAGGCCTACCTGCCAATCCCATTATAAATACCTGGTGTATTTCTTTTTTTGGAAAATTCGACTTCTCAAAAAGATACAAAGTGAAAGTAAAGATATTTATAAAGTGAGTACTTTTTTTGGTACAAATAAACATATTTCTAGCCTTGTCAAATGTCTATGTTTTGTTAGCAATCGTGCATAATGTAAACAACACAAACTTATAGAGAATCAACAGTTATGCGATGATGTATTGTGTATTGCTCGTGCTTTAGTTCCCCCCACTGCACGCCTCCATGAGCTCGACTGTTTTCAGAAAACAATCGTACAGCTGTATCTGTCTTTTATAAATACTCAAGATTAATATGAGATTGGCATAAACTGTGTGTATAACCTCCGCTTTAAGTAGTGTTTATGTTAATCTTCACCTAAACCTAGTTTCAGTCTCAGACCCAAGGACTGTTATATGAACTTCTGATGCATATGGCACTCTTAACTGCGAACACTTCATCATATTTAAAGACATACTCTGATTGGTTGAATTTTACAGAATTTCTAGGAGACGTGCGTGTAACGTTCTTAAACACTCTGCCTGGAAACAACACAAAGCTGTCTGATCAAAGAAGAAAGCTGTCATGTTTACATCAGTCACAATAAGCATTCATCAAGTTCAACTAAACGTTGGATTCTTAAAAGTATGAGGTCATGGTGTAACAGTTCACCGTCTCCACATCCTCATCACCGGTCTACACTTCCCATAATCCTCACCACCAGTCTCACCTGTTCCTCATTAATAGACATTAGTTGTGAATCCCTGTCACCTGTGTATCCCTCGTTACCTGTGTTATTTAAGTTCTCTCCTAGTTTGTTATCATTGTCCAGTATTGCATGTTATATGGTGTCGTGGGTTACCTGGCTGTTCTTTAAATTAAAGAAAACCTGTTTTGTTACTGGATCTTTTCGAGTATTTCCTGCACGAACCGTGAAAGAATACTGAACCAAGAAAAATTCTAATTCATGATGCCAAAACTGCCACCTGGACTGACAGCTTTCTTCTTTGTTGAGTTGAGCTATCGGGTGAGTTGGCGCGATCCTTTTTTGAATAATATATTTCTGACTGGTCTGGATGATGATCTGCTCGCCCTTCTTGTGATCCCCTTTGCAGAGGAGTCTTCACTGGAGGACTTTATTAATCAGGTCCTCCAAGTGGCTCTGAATTCTGCGAGAAAGAGGAATCGGCTCTGACTCGCCCCATATCCACTCCGCACTCCTCTGCAAAACCTCATCGGCGTGGAAAACGGCGAAGACGCCTTTCCAGAGAGTTTCGAACCGGTCCCATCTGGCCTGCTAGAGATCCTTGAGCCAGTCCCGCCCGGACTTCCAGAGATCCTCGAACCAGTCCCACCCAGTCTTCCAGTAATCCGCGAGCCGGTCCCATGCGGCCTGCCAGAGATCCTAGAGCCGGTTCCCCCCCAGGCTTCCAGAGATCCTTGAACCGTTCCCGTCCGGCTTGTCAGAGATCCGCGAGCCCAGCCGCCAGAGCCCGGTGCATCAACCCTAAAGATGGAGGAAACGATGGAGATCGAGGGCACGGAGGAATCCCTGACCATTACACAACCACTGAGGGGGAAAATCTACTGAACTCGTGGGTAAATTGGGAAGCGCCTTGCTTACTGCCTGTGGTTCTGAACTGCCTGTCTGCCCTGCTACTTCCACGGAGGTAGTTCCTCTACCCCTGGCGCTTCGATTCTGGAAGTTGCATTATGGTGTGTGTGGGCTGCACACATTTCCTTAGAAACCCCAAAAAGACTTGAACAGCCACCCACCCTCCCTCTCCAACCTCCTCGTCCCAAGTCAGCAGCACCACAACAGCTGCTGCATCCTGCCAGTCCCTTGTCTCACCCTCAGCCATCCCTCGATAGTGTGGGTCTGCCAGTCGGCATCAGCTTCGTGGCAGAAGGATTCTTCGTCTCCGCCCTCAGCCTCCGAATCCCTGACTCCGTCTCGGCCCATCGACCTCAGTACCTCACCTTGGCTCAAAGCTTCCTTGTGTCTACCATCGATTGGTCATCCACCACCTCCACCGGGGTCCCTCCGGCTCAGCCTTGGTTGGTCGTCGAACCGCCATCGCCTCTGGACTACACTCCTCCGGCTGCACTTCGTCGCCCCGTACTGTAACAGTAACAGTTCACCGTCTGCACATCCTCATCACCGGTCTACACTTCCCATAATCCTCAACACCCGTCTCACCTATTCCTCATCACTAAACATTAGTTGTTAATCCCTGTCACCTGTGTATCCCTCGTTACCTGTGTTATTTAAGTTCTCTCCTAATTTGTTATCATTGTCCAGTATTGGATGTTATATGGTGTCGTGTGTTACCTGTCTGTTATTTAAATTAAAGAAAACCTGTTTTGTTACTGGATCTTTTCGAGTATTTCCTGCACGAACCATGACACATGGCATATACTCATAATAGTTGTTAAACTTTTGAGACGTTCATGAATGCACACCTGTCTGTTAATGTGAGGACATTTCATCCCTCAGGAGAAAAACACAAACATGTGCTGGTCACAGATCATGTTGGTCCCAGAGCAGGTCCTTTTGAGGAGGCTATGTGACAATGTCAGCTTGACTTGGCTAATGCATCCTTCCCTTTCCTCTTTTCTTCTCATTTTCTGCTCTTCTTTCAATAGCTCCTCTGGCAGCCTCCTCTAGGCAAACACCATCATCTTCAGTGTGACCCTGTGGCCTCAAATTGTCGCCTGCAGACTCACTGTCACGATTGGCTTTGGTAGGGACAAACAGGGTGAGGAAATAGTGTCAGCTGTAAACAAAGAAGAAAAAAATACGTTAACGCAAAATAATGAGGGAGAAAAATGTGATTAAAAAGCCATTTATTCACAATGCCATGATTGCCATATTTACAGTAGCAACATCCTGTGCCTTTAAAGGTACTATTTCATTAACTTGATTTAAAAATAAAAATATTTGCAACTTATTGCTAATTTGAGTCATTTGGGTTGTGTGTGTGTGAAGGAAAAGGTATGTTTTGCGAGAATTCAGAGTAACGTTCAGTTTCTATGAGAGCACATTCAGCTACTCAAAACTGTATTTTTGTAAGCACATTATGTGTTACTCATGTCACAGACATGTTACCTAAGAGTGCTTACCAACCATCATGTTTCTAACTCATGCTTGTTTACAGATAGTGTTATCAGCACTCGGATATCAGCTACCTGCATTAGTGTGCTTTTCATGCTTCTTTCTCTCACAATAAAACACAGTTAGAGGTCAGTTATGGAATTATTGTACATATACAGATATATTACATAAAGTCAAATACATACACGCGCACATACGCACGCACGCGCACACGCACACTCTCACACACATAAACACACTCATCTTGAGGAACTCCTTAAATATTGACATCTTAGTAATAATTAATTTATAACTCTTACCTATGGGTCAGCACAGTGCAATTTTTTTGCAATAGTCAATAATGAGTTTTCCATATTCTCAACAGACTCTCCATGGCCCTAATTCTCTTCACATCCCAGTGTCCTCGGAATCCTTTGCTGCAAATGTTGGTGTTTACTGTAAGGAGCAGGTGTCAAGGTAGTGGCTCTGTCCTGGGTCTCAGCCACCAGGCTCATGGCTCACATCTGTCTGTCCCAGTCAGCCTGCGTCCTTAGCGACCGCATAACCAACAGCTGCTCAAATAGGTCACTGATGGGTTGATGCTGAAGAGATGCTCAGAGCTTGTTGAAGGGTACTGCAGACATGCATTGGCCTTAGAAATGAAACTTCGAAACCCTTTCTTGAGGCCATACAATGGAAGTACTGCAGTGTACAGTATAAAATGTGAAAAGCATAATAATCACATGCTATTCTTTACTTTAGAGGTGCACCGATTGACTGGCCAGAGACCGGAATCCCGATTCCAAGCCGATCTTCTGTTGCCCACGAGGCAGGCAATAACGCCACAGCCGTCAGTACACTCAAAGCCGCAGGTAAACGTCATGGCTTGTTTATATTCAATGTAGGTCCACCAGTCTCTGCTGACTGAAACGCATCTCTCATATCCGCTGACTGCACGCGCGTGCACAAGCATCATGTACTGTACAGTTAAAAGGTGCACTGTAGTTCTTCTCTTGTTGCACCGTCTACTTGGGGTGTGTATGCTAACAGTGATGCTAAGAAAATGACACATGCTAAACTCATGTTGAAGTTGTTCACTCGGTGTAAAACATTGAATTCCATTCAACCTGAGTGCTTGTCTTACATAAAAATTATAGTTATTTCACTTAAAATGACATTCAACACGACTACTTGTTTTTTAAATCCAAAAAAAACATGTTCTTTACTAACACAATAAATGTGATGATACATATAAATCTTTAGAGTAGAATTCATTTATACGATTTTTAACTTTTTTATTGAAGTTGCAGCTAAAATGAACCAACCCACTTCTTTTAATACTACAGACCCAATTTATTTTACAATTCAGAAAATAAAGCAATGTTAGTTTCATGAACAGGAACAGACAAGAATAAAGTTAGGCTTGTGATCTTAGACTTTTGTGTGATGAGTACCAAAGAGAAAAGGGTAAATTAAGTGACATTTGTTTAGTTATATTTATTATTTCTTCTACTTTTTCAGTCACAGAGTTCTTCAATTTCAGAGTTGTTTAGGTGAAAGAAAATCCTGTATGTAGCTTTGAGAACTGCATTTAGGGAAATCTGGTTTTATATACTGTCAATTATAGGTTGTGGATAGAAAATCGAAATCGGTTATTTACTCTATAAACCTTTTTAAAACAATGCTTTATATTCGAAAATCGGAATCGGCAGGTTTCACTTATAATAAAATCGGAAGATTTGAATTGACCAAGAAAATTGCAATCGGTGCATCTCTACTACTTTGCATTGTATTTGACTAGGGAAGACTATAATACGTGTAAAAAAGTAATGTGTTAGCAAAGGCAGTTGCTTGGCTGGTGCAGGGCGTCGAGGAAGAATAACCTAAATCTGCAATTAAGTTCTCTTTCATTTTCAGCAGTTTGATACCATGGTCACATAAAATTAGTTAAAGTCTTTGTATTATACAACAAAACATGAAAGAAAAATACAATTAAGATGTTTTTTTAGGTTTAGCATGATAAAACTCCCCAGTATATATCTTTGTAAACTTGTAAAAAAAAGCAAAAATGTTGCTGTTATTCATTAAATACAGTAACTTGTGATACTTATTTGTGGGTCTGTTCAATTTAGATTCAAACCACAGTCTTATAAAAACTTACCCAGTCAATAATTTGCTTTGGATAAAAGCGTCTGCCAAATGCATAAATGTAAACGTAAATGTAAAATAATTCCATGCAACTCTGGAGTAACAAAAACTTTAATGTAACTATAAGAGTTGCACCATTGGGGATCTGTTTGTTTTAGACTTATGAGCCTAACCAGACAGTCCCATCACACCACCAACCCTCTTCTGGAGTCCACCAGCTGTCGGGGAGGCTCTCCATGTTGTGATGGATATGGAAGGGGAATGACATGTGGTAGCACAGAAGTGACAAAGGGCAGTTGGACTGTGTTCATATGGTCACTGTAGACTAGTGGATGTTTTAATGACAGCAGAAATGTGCATGGGTGAGAACACACACATATGGTATGTAATCGCATACTCGCCTAGACACACACCAGATGCGCAAATGCCTTAGTTCTCTATTTGGCTCCTGGGTGGGGCCAGTATAGGTCATGGCCTTGCCCACCTACGGTACAGATTCTGTGGGCTGGGACTTCCTCTGATGCAGCCTGAGAGGGGAGGCATAGCAGAGTAATTACACCCTGCGTTTGAGTGAAAGGCATTCCTGAGGTCTGGAGTCAGTGCCACTATACTCCACCCCTACCAGGGCTCACCACCCGAACCCTCCCCCACCCGACCAGCTCCCCACCAACCCCCCACGCCCCATCCATGAGATGGCCACTAATTGGCACATTCTCCTGCCAGTGTGGGTGCTGGGAATGTCAGTGTGCCACATGTCCCAGTTGCAAGAAGCAGGTGAAAATGTCTGTTTTTTGTTGCTGAGAAGGGCCTGTCCACCGCAGAGATGGTTTCCTGAACACTGCATCACCCTCACACCCTAATGAAAGAAAGAGATAGTCCCTCCCTGAGAAGACGATGAAATGCTTATTCATCAAAGCCTGCTAACATTTTCAGTGGGGAAATTAATGAATTCAAATATGTATGCTATTATATGCAAATCATCTTAAAAGTCTGAATTCACTTTTATTTACATCAAAGCTCATTTGTGTACATATAATCCTGAATTTGAACTTGACCTGAATTACAGTTTTAACAGAACAGTGCATTTTGCTTACATGTCACACATGACATTGTGGAATGTTGCTTTTCAGTTCTGAACGTTCACGTCAGGTACAGGTTGCCGAGGCCAGAATAGCAGTTGAAAGGTTACTCCAAATAAGCAAATACAGTAATGCAAAATGTCTCCATCCACCAATAACTTTATATTGAGGAAGGATAAATTTAAGCCCTGTGGCTTAAATCGGACAGCCTTACGTCTGCTTGCCAGACAGATAAATAACTGCCTTGTTAAAGTTTTTTTCTGCTCTGTTTTTATGGTAGTGAGTTTTATGTTTGAAGTCATTTTATGGGCCTCTTGTCCCCGTTTTATGAACTGCTCCTGCCATCTGGAAAGTTCCAGCTGTGAGGTTCCATGTCCCATTTATGGCCTTTTGTCTGTTGATTTCAAGATCCAATGCTTGCGAGAATACTGCCCTCAACAGAGAGACTGAGTAACTATCCATATTCAGGAAGACATACAGTGTGCTAATTTGTTGACATGATTGACAAATAATAATAGAAAAACATGTAATCACAGACAATAAATAGACTATAGATTATACAGTGCCAATTTAAAACATGTACACACGTTTTCAATTGAAATGGGATAAGTAACAGTAGTGATTAAGTGATATTATTGCACATGTATATTGCACATTTACTGCAGGTAATGTTTGCTGTGCCTTTTTAATTGTTGCTGAGGTGTTTGCACACCAAGACAAATCATTGGATTAATGTACTCCCAGTAATTTGAAGGTATGGACCCTTTCCATGCATTGTACATTGATGTAGAGTGGGGCTGGTTCAGTGTGGCACCTCCTGAAGTGCAGAATCAGCTCTTTAGTTTTAGAAGTGTTCAGAGACTGGTTGTGAACAAAGCACCCCACCTCTAGTTTCTGGACTTCGTCTCTGTAGGCTTATTCATCATCTCCTGAGATGAGTCCGATCACTGTTGTATCATCAGCAAATTATATGATGGTGTTGGTAGGGTGAGTGGGAGTACAGTCATATGTGTACAAGGAGTAGAGTAGAGGGATCAGAACACAGCCTTGTGGAGAACCGGTGCTGAGCATGATGGCGAAGGAGATATGGGGATCAAACTTTACAGTTTGTGGGTGGGAAGTCCTTTATCCAGGGGCAGATGAAGGAAGAGAGACCTAGTTCAGTTAGTTTGCTGATTAGAATGTCTGGTATAATTGTATTGAACGTAGAGCTGTAATCTATGAAGAGCATTCTTAGATACAGTAGGTTCCCTGACGTTCAAGATGGTTAAGCGCAGTGTGAAGGGCTATGGCGATAGCTTCTTCATTAGACTTGTTTGCTCTGTAAGCAAACTAGTGCGGTTCAAAAGTGGAGGGAAGACTGGATTGTATGTGCTGTGCGACTCTTTCGAAGTATTTCATGATTTCTGGTGTTAGTGTGACTGGTCTGTAATCATTTAAGTTGCTGGTGGCTGCCTTTTTAGGTACAGGGATGATGGTAGTAGATTTTAAGCAGGGTGGTATGATGGCTGATGTCAGTGAGAGGTTGAAGATCTTTGTAAAGACCCCAGCAAACTGGTTTGCATAGGCTTTGATTACTTTGCCAGTTACTCCATCCGGTCCAGCAGCCTTATTTGCATTACATTTACATTTAGGCATTTGGCAGACGCTTTTATCCAAAGCGACTTACATTGCTTTATCCTATACATTTTACATAGGTATTTGCAATCCCCTGGGAATGGATCGTACCCACAACCTTGCGTTGTTAGCGCAATGCTCTTACCACTGAGCTACAGGAAAGCATTAACAGATTTGAGTACTCGTCTCACCTCATGTTCCTGTAGGGTGAGATGGCAGTTGCCACAGGATGGTGAAGGTGCTGGAGTTGTGGTGGGTTGCTTAACCTCAAAGCGAGCAAATGGCTCTTAATAGGAGGAAATTAATCTGTGCATTTGAGGAATAGTTAAAAATTCTCTCCCATAAACTGCCATGAAAATGAATAACTTTTTTCAGTGACACTTCACAAAAAAGGTTCTATTTGTTAACATTAAAATCTGTAAAGCACCAACATGAACTAAAAATGAGCAATTTAGCTTTTCAGCACGTATTTATTCTTGCAAATGTTGTTTAATATCAATATAATTATTCATATTAGTTTGTGGTGCATTAACCAATGTTAACAGTTACAACAATAAATTAAAATACTAAATGTATTAGTAAATATTGAAATTGAAATGAACTAAGATGAATATAAACATTAATATGTGTGTGACAGAAATTGTGAACTATTGCTTCAGTATTCCCAAATTATTAATCTATATTAATTCATTTAGAAGAGAATTTTATCCAAAGCAATTTTCAAATGAGAGAGCATTTCACATTTTGTTAATGAGCTAAAAATAACTACAGATAAGATTTTTAATTGATTAGATTTTGTTACCACATAAATGTTTGTCCTCTAAATGCCAGATTATTGGTGGAGATTAAATTATTAGTCAATGTATTAATATATGTATTATAATAACTTGACTGAAAGCCTGAAAGATTTATCTTTTGGCGAAATAGCACTCACTCTTCAGCATCTGCTATGGCATCTGATTCAAACACAAGCACCCACAGTACAGTATATATTCGTAGTGCCAAAGTTCATACATTTTTAAAGTAAATATCCGTGTCATTTTTTACAGTGTACCATTGTACTTTTTTCTACGATGGTAGTCAATGGGATCCAAGAACTGTTTGGTTACAAGCATTGTCTCTGTGTTCAACCAAACAAAGAAATTGACACAGCTTTGGAACAACTAGAGAGTAAGTAATTCATGACAGAAATTTAATTTTTGGCTGAACTATCCTTTTAAGTGATTATTATGTCACAGACAGAAAGCTAAGCAGAACATACAATTCAAAAACCCCAAAAAAGCACTCATAATATCATGACTCCCTCAAAATGCTAATTAAAACCTGTGCACTACAACTCCTGGAATTTGTGTAGCAGTTGGGCAGTTGGAACCATTTTCACAAGTGCTTTCCAGTTTTGTGTGCCAAATGCATCTGATGTTTAGTGAACAAACTCTGGACACCGGTAATTTTGTGGATGTGCTGAGATTTCTATCATGCAACTCCTGCTTACTATTGCCTACAGTAAATATGATGCCATTCAGCATGTGTAACTAGGTGAAGATAAAATGTTGTGGGTCACGTCATGGCTTATGTGCTGATATACCATTATCAAAATGTTTGATTGTGGAAGATTTTCCAGTCAACACATGAGTCACTCCACAGAGATGCACTCGAAATACATGGCCTTCAGACTGAAACCACACCCTCATGTGGTTTTGTGGCGGGTGACTCTGGGTTGTGCCTCACGGTTGATCATGGTGAGGCTTTCTGGGGTCTGATTGAGAGGTTGAGGTGGGTGTGTGCGGGTAGAACGGGGGCAGGCCTAAAAACAGATCTTAATATAATTTTTTTCATTGTTCATTGGTTCATTGTTTAAGCAATGGAATGCCATTTGCCCTCTGGTGGATGTAAGGTTTGGATGTATCCTCCTAGGTGCCAACCCCTCCCCAAGTGGAAATCTTACTGCAGCTTCTGGCATACAAACAAGTGTGACAGCTGTCAGTTGCTGAACTGTGAAAGAAAAAGTAAAAAGCAGTACTCGCAGGTTTTGACAGAACACCAAGAGGTTAAGGCGGTCAAAGGTCAACAAGCTGGAAAACAAGTGCTTTCTTTTCAAGTATTTTTTTATTTTTTTCAAATGTGAGGGATGCAGAGAGGCTTGGGGACAGTTGCAAGTAGGGGGGGGGAGCACTCAGCTGGATATCTTCTGTGGGGATGGCAGGGATTTTGACAAGCTTTGTTAGCTGTCAAGTGTCATCTTTATTAGTCAGCTGGGTGAGTCAGAGCTGAGATAAGGGTTAGCGGAGCCACCTGCGGGAGCTGCCGTTCATTACCGCAGGCCGCTGGGGTGTCACACTCTCCATCTATTATTTATGCTCTTTGCATTTGCACTGCCACATTTCAGTGCCTTCAGACTGAGGACATACTGCGTATATTTTGAGAAAAAAAATATATATTAGGGAATACAGTCTTGCTGGATTTACCACTGTTCTGATTTTTAAAAACATTAAATAATTAGTTTCATAAATAAAATCAATCAAAGCCATCAAACTACATGACTTCAAACATACAATTGGAGCACAGTAAACAAGTCTTAATGACTACTTCAAATACTTTATGGTGCTTTTGTGTTCTTTTTTTAAACTTCTTTGAAGCTCATTTGTTGTAATTGCATGGTAAAGAGCAAACATAACAATTCTGTTAGGAAGTTTCCTTTCGTATTCCACAGAAGAATAAAAGTTATTTAGGTTTGAAATAAGCCCTATATAAAAATGATCCTGTTATATTGATGACAGAATTTTTAGGTAAAATATTATAGTATAGTATATCATCTCTGTGTAGCAGTTTTGATTTCAGTTTGGTTAAGTAATTGTTTTAAACAACAAAAAATCAACAAATGCATCCACTTATGAGCACAAATACATGATACACAAACATTATATATTTATTTATTTCATACTTCATACATGCAAAATAATGTATAATTAATCACACTGCAATGCATTTTTTTTTGTTGTTATTGTTTTCATAGAATTTATTCCTTTATTCCGATCATTCCTTTCAGGGTAGCAAAATAAGTTTAGCCTTTTGGGAATACAGGGTTGAATGAGAAAGAAAAAACATCAAACATGGATCACACACCTCCAAACCAAACATGCAAACATTCCCAAAAAGAGATGCACACAGGTACACACATACACATGTATCCAATCATTCACATGCCTGGCTTCAGCAGCTTCTGCTTTGAGTTATAAGAACAGGAGCAATGACAACAAGAAGACCAGGGATGAGACACGACGGTGTCTTTCTGACTTGAATTACAGTGTGAAAGTTTCATCACTTGAATAAACGCAAGGCTTCCAGGTTTCAACACAAACAAGAAGACCTCTTTGCTTTTCCCCTGAGGTCTTGCCACGTCAGAAGAAAATAATTGACGAGTTCCCTGATGTGAAGGCAACCTCAGCCAGAGAGAGAAAACAGGGAGACTGACTTGGAGCTATAAGAGTGTGGTGAAAATTCTGGCTTTCATGGGGCACAATAATTTCTTTAATGAGACATCAACTTTGAAGAACATTGCTCAGTTCTGTGTTGTTTACTGTCTTGGAGATCAGTCTCTTACATATTATCTTTTCATTTATATTTTTGAGACATATTCATTCATTATACAAACGTTGTGACAAGAAACCATGGATTTTTTTAATTTCAACTGGGAGTCTGTACACACTTTTAAATTAATTATAACTTCAAAAATAAAATGAATATGTATGTCGTAAATAATATGGATATTAATATAATTTAAAACATCTTTAGAAGTCCCAGACTAACTTAAAGTGATAGTTCATCCAAAAATTCTGTCATCATTTAATCACCCTCAGGTTGTTCCAACCAAACAGATCTCATCCCCTATTGACTCCTATATTATATAAAGTATAACTTTCTTTAGCCATTGTTGACTTATATTTTAGAAACCACAGTATAGTTGAGGAAAAATATGGTCAAGAAAAAAAAGAAAATCTGTGTAAGGATCTCATATTAGTGGCTCATGCATTTTTTGCTACATTTTCTTCTAGATGGGTGTACAATATCTAAGGCTTAGATAATAGAAATAGGTGCTGTATTGATCTTTGACACTTTGTTGAACAACCATTTACATTTGATTTAAAAAACAATTAATACAGCTGGAAAAAGAATTTCAGGGCAATTCAATGCAATTAATGGTAAAAAATAAGAAAGAAGACTAGGCTTTTTGTTTGATAGGAATCGTATTTGAAAGTGAAATTGAAAGAGAAAAACATTGAGAACTAAATCCCTATCTCTGAGCAATGACTAGTGTTCCTACAATAGCAACATTCAATTAAGAGCACTGAGTTGCCTTCAAGTGCTGCCAAACACCGTCTATAAATACCAAAAATAGGCCGATCTGGTTGTCTGTGTCAACATTTGGACAAATTTTAGAGTTGTTACTCTAACTGTTAACTGCTGTGCATATAGAATGTTGCTTGTTTCACAAATGGATAGAGAATCTTCGCCATGTGAGAAAACTATTCACAACAGCCCTCCTGAGACAGAAGTATGAATATGCCATTAATCACTTTTATTACACAGCTCTGTGGAATACCTGATTCTGATCAAATGTGGTTTTCTGCAGTGAAATATTTTTCACATAATGTGGTCTTGTATGTAACCCCCCTGTGGTGTCCTTATCACCCTATTGGGATTTATGCTAAAATAACCGGCTGACTGTTAGGATTAAATTATTTTTAGCTGACAGGGAAATAAATAACACAAAAATTATTATTGGGCTGTTAGTTACTCAACTATTTTTATATGGAATAATTTTAATTAAAACTGTAAAATACACTTAATATAACATAAAATTATATTAAGTAATTTTATAAATATATTTATAATAAAACAATATGTAAAAACAAAATGTGCTCTATAATGCTCTCTTTTTGGAGCATTCCAGAGCATGTTGCGTTGCGTCCATTGCGTCTAGTTTTACACTGGGCAAAATGCATCTAATAGTTTCATCAAAAATATTGCAGATTGCAACCTGCTTTTGGTTCAAATGAAGGCCGGTGCACCTGTGGAGAGGGTAGAGTGCATGGAAAGTTACAGGTCTAATGATAGCTGGTCTTTCGCAATTAGGAGAGCAGGGGTCAGTGGGACTGCAGAGGTTTCGTAACCAAATATATTTATGACTGTGTATATATGCACACAGACACCTTCAAACACTCAAACATGTATTCACATAGTGACACACAGCATAAACACTCATCCTTATTATCTGCACCCCGCACGGAATCACCTGGCCCACGTTTTGCCCAAGACCGGCCTCTCAGGTTAGCAGTCACTCTCCTCACTGAGTGCTCCAGTGTTAGTCCGATGACCACATGGTCCAGTCAGGTCGGGGTGAATGGTCCAGTTTTCTGGTACCGGGTAGCAGCGGGGCAGAGCGAGGCGGTTTTGTGTATTTTCAGTATGTATTCATTACCAAGTCAAAGGGTTGCAGTTGGGCTACGCGATTGTGGCGCCAGCGCGCGATTGTGGCAAGACGGCCTGACCACTCTGAAATCGCTGAGCTAACAGGCACTGGGGCGGTGGCGCGGCAGACGGAGCAGACCAAGTTTACACTCGCCACTGAGCTCACACACCTTATAATGATAGATCATTGCAGGCAAAAAACCAAGCAACCCACCCACGGCAAATGTTTGCGAGGAAAGAAGTGAGAGCATGCGTCGAGCTGCCAAAAGAGTAGGCTGCTATGTTCTAGCACAAACTGACAAACTTCAAAACAAGACAAGCCACCTCGCCATCCTCAGAACAAAACTCCTACACAAATTGAGTGGGGAGATTGAGGGAGAAAGTGAGAGACACGCACACACAAATGGAAGGGAAAGATCTAGAGAAAACAGCTTTGTAAGTTTCTCAAACATGCAACAGAGTCTGTTCTTTGATGGCTGAGGGTGTTTGATACCAGATAAACTTTGCACTTCTTCCACCTTTGGCTCCATAACGCTTCTGTCATACTACAGAGTTTTTGCCGTTCCACACCAGAAAGATTGGTGCATAAGTTCATCCCCTGCCTGGAACATACTGAAAATGCCCTAAAGGGAAGGTAAACCGGCTTGTAAGGTTCAGCAGCGAACAAAAGCCTTCTCATCTTTAAGCTGCAAACAGACCGACAAAAATCAATGCAGAGATGGTTTGTCAAGTTTTGCAAGAGAAACATTCGCAAGTAATCCCTTGGTAATAGGCAGCGCTGTTGCGCTTTGGCAAAAGCCATGTAATTTTGCTCCAGCCATAAAATCTGCTCAAGGTGCAGATTCGTTTCTCTCAAAACACTATACGTATGGTTGCCTCACTGTGCCTTTGCTATAAAAGTTGCCTTGTGAAGGCCAGTTCCTTTTTTTAAGATAATCAGGCTTCTTACGAAAACTAGCCTGCAGCAGTGCTACCTCAGGGAGGGAACTTGGTCATGTCTCATTGGTTTCTTGGTACAGGGTGGGTCAGAACAGCACAGAGAGGGTGAGGGCACACAGGGAGAGGAAAGCAGGGAGGAGGGAGCCAAGGGCAATGCCCTGGATCCTCTGTAGGGGGCAGTCTTTCCTTTAATCATCTGTGCAGGATGGCCCTTAGGGTCTGTAGTGGAGCTCAACAGGCCAGTGAGACTGGAGGCAGTAAAGAGGGTAAAACAGTAGTAAATAATACATCGTTATTCAGTCCTGCCCATTTTGTTCTGTGCAAAAAACGAGCATTGCAATATTGTGTGCATGTTACTTTAGGATTATTTTTATTAGAATAATTGTATATCATACGTGTAGAGTTCGCCTTGGATTTTTAGAATTGTAATTAACTAAGTATATACAGATATTGTTTTTATAGAAACAAAAAAAAAATCTTGACCAGGTTACTCTTTTATGGTCAAATATGTTTTCATTTTGAAGTTATTTCCTTGGTTAAACTCACTCACTCACTAATCATAATATTGAGTGATTCTCTATGTGCATTTTAGATTGTTTCCTTTATTTAGAAAGCATATTACTGCCTTGCGAAGTGTTTTAAGAAATATTCTATTCACAAATTCCAAGCACATGAACGCTCAAATGTAGTCATGTTCAACTTTGGGAAACTTGTGATTATAAATGATACATGAGTTGTCGAGCTGACATTGTCGGGGCATGTCAATATTCAAAACATGAAAAGCAAACTGTTGTTAATGGTTATTTCAATAATGAATATCACTCAATATAGTGATATTTTAATCATTATATTTATGCGTAATATTTAAATCAGGTAAATATTTTTATTCAATACAGTGTAATCATGATCGGAAAAAAATACTTTCTACGAGTCTTTTGTAAAGAGATACCTGTCTGGGCACTTTGTAGTTAAAAAGCATAAATTAATTATTATTTAAATCCACAAAAAGTCGAATCAGTGTTATAATCCCATTTGAACACATTACATGTCATCACATCACATCTAAACCCAACTGGATGGCACGAGTTTCCCAGGTTCACACGAAGACTCATATGCACAAGAGCATGCACTTTGGATACGGGTACACTGCAGTCATTTATTACATAAATTAACTTTCCGTATATAAAAAAAATCTTTGACATCTCCTGTGTTTTATATCTGCCCTGTTTGGGGGAGGGAGCTGGCACACCTGGTACTGAAAAGATCCATCTCTCAAGGGGAGAATGACATTCTCTATTTGACTCAGGTTCCCGGAGCATCTTCCGCACTCTGACATGCAGTTTAAAGCACAGAAAAACCGAGTGTCTGCTAATCTAGTGTTGTTAAAAGCCTCTTTCTGGTGGATTTTTATGCTTTTGTTGCTGAAGTCACAGCTCAGAGGCTGTCATGATGTTGCTGCCAAGTTTGGTGAGGGGAATAGCATTTGCTGGCATGCAGTTTGAAAACCCTGAAACACCTGTCATTCTGCAAACCTGCAACAGAGAACATTTGGTTGGTCACATAGTTCATATGGAATGTGGACGTTTGATGCCAACACCCATGAAAAAAAAACAGGACGATAATCAAGTGAAGTGTTGAGACTGAGCAGAACATAATGAATGTTCAGGGTAAATTCTTAAGCACCACCCCCTCCAAAACAGACAATAATCTTGAATCATTAGGCTTGCTCTATATTCTACTAGCAAAACATTAGTAACCTGCTGGGTGGAACTTGGATATGTTTTACCTAATTAAGGTCATAACTTCAAAATTTGAAAATTCTTGCTCAAGGAAACAAAACAATTAAAATGGAATAAATGACAAATTAGTTTTGTAATTCAAATAAATCCACTACATATTAAAGCTTAAAAATTGTATCGGGTTGCTGACAACATATTTTAAAAAGCTGTGTATATATTTACAAAGTATGTCAACATGTTAATATAAAAAATTAATTTAAAAATGTGTTAAAAGTAACAACTTCAATCATTATGTTTCAATCATATGTAAATTCCAAATACTCCAACCCATACATCACTTTCCTGAGGTGTTTATTTAATTGCTACAGAAACGTTCATCTTAAAGGTGTGATGACATGAGGAACTGACTTGGAAGAACGTTTCCCTTTAGAACAAAACTAATAATAAAAGTCCAAACTAATGAAGCATCTCAATGGCATATTGAATTATAGTATAGGCTACCATACACACATTTAATAGCATACTGAATTACATGGTGTATGGTGTTTTGTTCATTTATATGTAGACAAATGCTGAGTTGGTCATTAATATTGATGATTACAACAACATAATTATCAAGACAATTACACAGAAGAAAATGACCAAAAACAAATTTAAATTGAAAGCTTGTTCAGCCTCAAGTGGGGTTTCACATGACGTCACGCATCTTCCGTTCTGCCGCAAAGCAGTGTATCGTTACTTCCGCTAGCGCCTCAGAATGGAGTTTACCAAGTTCCTTGCACAGCTGCCACAAATACGGCTAGATGATGTACAACATATTGCAGACAAATTTTCCCTTATGACAAGATCAAAGCTAGATAAAGGATTCAAATACTTGTTAGGATTCAAATACTAATTATGAAGGTAAGTGCTTTCTTGTAGCTCAGTGGTAAGAGCATTGCGTAGGTTGTGGGTTTGATCCCAGGGGACTGCAAATACCTATGTATAAATGTATAGGATAATGCAATGTAAGTCGCTTAGGATAAAAGCGTCTGCCAAATGCATAATTGTAAATGTTTTCTTATTGTGTTAGCGAAGGTGCTAGGATAAGTACTTGAATAAGTGTTCTGTCTGTTTTTCTGTCACTGTTTTAAATTCCAGCGCGACGGCAAAACAGAAGTTATTTTTCTTCTTCCTCTTGATTGTTGCAAGACGAATGTTATGATACACTGCGTTGCGAGACGGCGAAAGTTAAGTGACGTCATTGTGAAAAGGGCCTATTGGAGAGAACTGATGAGTGGTATAGGAATATTGTTTACAGTCAAGGTGCCATGCCACTGTAATCAAAGCAGATGTCTGTTTTCCCACCACTTAACATTTGTCTAATGGCTGGCTCCAAAATCACTGCTTAAAAAGCCCAAATACAGGGATCATTTACGAGTGTTCAGCACTGCCTGCAATTCCTTTGGTTTACCAATAAATCTGATCTATGTCTCTCTAAGAAATTTCAAACCACGTTTCCTTCATTATCCATATAGCTTATGCATGCCCTTTTTTTTGGTGAGTATTTGCTTCCTGCTATAGACTTTTCATCACACTGTTGTCACTTAACTTGTGTTAAGGGTAACTCACATCCGGGGTCAGATTGAAGTTAAAAGGCTGGATAGGTTAAACCAATCTCACGGAATTTGTAACAATTTTAGGAGGTGGCCTATTCGTATAAATTTGCACATTTTGAATCGTACAAAAACATACGATTACTGGAAAAAAGCAATACGAAAGCAAATCATACTAAAATGTATGAATAAGATCATTAAAATTCATACAAATCAGTCGTAAAAATAGTTCAGTTTTTGCCGTGAGATTGTGATGGTTAAACGATGCAGCAACTGAGGACCAATATTAAAGTTAAGATTACTCAGCCCATTCTCATGAATTGCGTATAAATAACATGCGCTGTGCAATATCTTGTAATACGTACGCTAAAGTTTGATTTTGCGTGCATACAATACGCCTATTTTTGCGTGCATATGATACGCCAATTTAGCACGTGTGCATATTAATCAGCAATTTGTCTCATTAACCTGTCCCCAACCCCTTAACCTAATGATAGCGTGCGTGCATATTATAACCTCTACCCTAAACCTAACAGTATTATTTTAATTATTTCAGTGTTTCCTCTTCATGTACGTTTCAAAATGGTTGCTCTCCCCCCAGGTGCATGCAAACATTGGCGTATCATATGCACGCAAAATCGAACTTTGGCGTACGTATTACACGATAATGCAACAGCGTGTTATTTATACGCAATTGTTGAGACCGGGTTGGATTACTATATGAAGCCAAAACTAGCCAACAACATCAGCCTTACTGTTTTTCCATGTTAGTTTGATTAATGGTAAACATCAGTTGGACATTTTACAGTATGTTTGTATGCACTTTGTGTACAGTTAAAACCACACTTTGTAGTTTTTTTACCTTAAAATAATGTCTCTAAAATGATTTCAGAGGTAGAACAACTGGACGAATTATACTCCCGCTGCTACAGCACAGATTAACAGACAATTGCGTTTATCAACCACATGGGGGAATTGTGAGCAAAAGCTCTATAGTGTTGATTTAAATGACGTCTTCATCAGGACAGAGCTCCCAAATATAATATAGCTCACAAAGTGTTCAGCAGATATTTACTAATAACGAAATTAACATGGACAATGTATTTCAATGTGCAAGTCAGATGTATCTGCATATAGCTTGTTTGGCTTCATATTATAACGTTAACCTTAATCTTACCATTAAAAAGTACACTTCAATTTGAGTAAAACAGCCTGTGGGAATCAACATCCCTTCTCAAAGTCAATCAAATTCAGCAACATTCAATTAAAATGATATAGTGCTTTTCACAACGCATTGTTAAAAAGCGTCTTTACAGAAATAAATTTAACACTTTACCATTAACATATGTAAAAACATCATAATTTAGCAATAAATGTAACTGTGGCAGAAATGAATTCCATAAGGTGCTACAAGAACTCCAATACTGCAGAAATGTAAAAAAATATTCAAAGGATAGCTTTGTTCTCGTTCTTTAAAAAAATATTTATGTCACATTGACACATTAAAAAAAAGTGTATTTATTGTACATAAATATATGCAAGATAATGAATTTTATCACCATTGTCGTTCTGTATACGCAGTGTCAAGGTAGATAATGAGTAGGTCTTGTAGATCCAAATGGCTGGGGAAAGGTTTGTGTGTGTGTGTGCTTTTTTCAACACCCATCTAGAGAAAGCCTCCCTCTTTCTTTTAGTCTCTCTAAATCTCTCCCTCACAGGTAGGGATGAAAACTGCTTCCATGTCTTCTGCTGACCTATTTAGGTAATTGCACTCTTCATTAAAAAACTCTCATCTGAAAGAGAAATTACACTTCTCCCGTTGGTATCTAGGTAACGTAATCTCCCTCCGGCGAGCTAATTGCATGGCATGATAACCTCATAGGCTGGGCCTATTTAATTTTTCATCTCTTTTCAAATAATTATGGATCAGAAGAGAGAGGTATTGATTTGATTCATTAACTTCCTCGCTCTGCGCCAAGGTTAATGATTACATGTTTCCCAATTATACAATAAAGATCCACTGGGCTATTTGCTTTGATTGGCTTCTACTTTGTTATTGGCAAAGGTTGTGTCGAAACAAAGCCAAATTTGGGTGATAAGCTGAGTGCTTAATTCCAATGTCCCTGAACCCATAATTGACAAATAAAATAAATATGTGGTGCTGAATAAGCCTTATAAAGCTGAAAGGAGAGAGTGTAAAGGGTGACTTCCTTAGCAATGTAAGCTAGAAGGAAACCTACTTTATGTCCTGTTTATGGTGACTAAGTAGCTGTTCTACGCTATTTGACTGGTGACAATGTTATGTATATTTAAAGATCACTAGAAATGGCAGCTGTTACATGTTACATGATGTCACCAAAACTCTCAGTTAAAAAATTGCATCAATGTAAAATATGTTGAATGATCTCATTACCCCAAAGCTGTTCATTTAACTGTCATAATTATGAAGTTCACTTCCGTGTGATATTGCAAATTTCAAACCTGTTCACTTGCTGATGCTTAGTAGAAGGTGAGTGGAAAGAGTGAGCTGTACTTTCCTTGAGCCAGAAACATTATTCAATGCCAAGTGAACTCCGTCTTTAGTAGCTACCTGTGCAGTCAATATGTCTCAAAGCCTCTGCTGACAAGACTAATACTCTATGACTTGTAGCAGTGAGCTGCTTAAAGAGTGATTTCAGGGAGACATAAGTACATTAAAATGACTGTAATGTCTAAATGGCTTCCTCCATTAACTTCGCTCTTCATGTCCCCCCACAATCATTTCTCTTATTTCCGCTACGATTCACAGAAAGGGAAGATACACTAGGAACACCTTATTATTACAGGTCCTGGAATGAATTACTCTCATCCCTTGTAATGCTGGGGAGGGTGAAAAACATCATTAAAGGCTAGAAAAACAGGGGCAAAGTCAATTTGCTGGTTGTTTATGTAAGTGGAGGCCCTCCTCTCTTTTACTTTTCTGGCAAAGGAGAATCTGTCATGTGAATCCAGACAGGACTTTTTAGTCCTACCCATTCTACACGGCATGGCAATATTAAATGTCTGTTTTAGTCAGTAGTTAAAGGGAACATTGGAAAGAAAACACTTTTTCAGTCTTTACTGCTAAATATATGAAATACAGAAGGATCCTCATTAAAGCTACAAAGTCACATTGATTTTGTTTGTTCTTTGATTAACATTAGTGACAGGAGTCACAGCAGCATGTTTAAAGGGGCGATATGACAGGGCTAAAACAAATATTATCGTTTGTTTTAAATGTAATGCAATGTGAATACACTATTTAAGGTTAAAAAATGCTGTATTTTCCACATACCGTGCATTTTTGTATCTCCTCTTTGCCCCGCCTCTCTGAAATGCACAGATTATTTACAAAGCTCATCGCTCTGAAAAGCGAGGTGTGCGATGATTGGCCAGTTAACCAGTGCGTAGTGATTAGTCGAATACTACAAGCATGTGACGGAAATGTAACGCCTCTTAACATATTCGGAACATCATGTTCCTAAGTACTGACAGGTGATAAATGTCATTGGTACTTTTCTTATCAATTCGAGCCCAAATCTGATCCGGAAAATAAAGATGATCAAGCAATTTACCAGCGCGACTTGAGCAGAATGTAAAGGTAAAGTTTTTAAAAATATATTATGTTAAATGGTTAAAAACTATAGCTAACTGTTTTGCTCTCTAAGCAGGTCTTGCGCTTCCTATTTTCACTACTTTACTTCAAGAATTTATTTAACTCGTTGAAGACTGTGCTTGCGAAAATACTAGACAAAATGTTCTTTCTGACATAATCTTCTTGTGTGTTTTTGTTCATTGAAGCACGAAAGAGAATTTAATACTACTGCGCTGTCTGACAGATTCTGACGCAGCCTTTAACCCGTGACTGTATACACCAGACTGGAACTCTGGCTTTGCGTTGAGCCATGTTCCACAGCCAGAAGCTGTCATTCTATACTGGACGTGTCAATACAACCATTTCAAATCGTGCCTAAATAGTTTAAAGGCCTTTATATGAATTTTAAGAGTGATTATAAAATGTAACGCTAGACAATGATGACAGAAAAATGGATGTTGAGTTAATGGCGTTCAATATATTTTTAACGCGTAAAGCTGCATTCAGATTATTAGCGACTTTGTCGCTGCAAGTCGCCAGTGGGCATCCTACTAGTGGTTGCCTGAGTGACACGACATCCACTGATCATGTTAGCTCTACCATCTTCCTATTGGCTGTCGCTTCTGAAAGTCGCTCTTCATTTGTATGAAGTTTAGCCAACGGTTGCGACTGCTCGTGTCGCCGGAAGTCGGCAGCTCTCCATTGAAATGAATGGGATCATGTCGCTTTGTCGCTTGTTATGTGAATGAAGGGCTAATCGAAAAAAAAATATTGCATGCGATAACGCGTTAACTTTGTCAGCCAAATCATAAACTTATCTAGTTCTTATAATCTCTTTCATAAAAAAAGACTGAATATCACTTTTCTTGTGATGTAAATGTATCGTAATTTAAGAAATTTAAAATATTTTTGCTAGAAAACAAGACAAAAATTCTTCAGAAGAATGTCATTTTTCGCAGTGTTGCTATGCTCATGCAAGTAATGAGACCAGCCTCTTCTTGCTCATTTTAAATCTCAAAAGTCTTAAAATCTCAAAAAAGTTTTTAATTTTTTCATCAATGTAAAGTTTAACTCAAATTGAAAACAGTACTAACAGGAAAGTAGTATGAAGTAGTAATTAAATCTACAGTAAGTGACTGGCAAAACTATGGTGTAAAACATTTTGTTCAACACTATCCAAAGACACAGAACTTCCACAGTTTTACAGGTGTAAAGGGTACAATTAGTATTGTTGATCTGTAATAACTAAGGGGAACACAACAATTAAGCTTTGTTTATCTAGCCATATGAGTGCATTGTGAAAGAAAGAAGATTGAAATTGCCTTTCTATTATATAATATAATGGCAGTGCAATCTGATCTGGGAAGTCCAGCTCTGCTCTTCGGTGTCCTGGCTCTCAACCACCACTGCCAACTGAATAACATAGAGTTATTCCATGCCTTGCTGTGGCGCCTGCAGAAGCTCACAGGCTAGGGGCATTCATTATAATCCAAATGGGCACCTCCACCGGTGGTCTTATTTTTCCTCATCTCTAAAACAATGGAAACTCTTCAGACTACACTTTCCAGAGGAGGATGGAGTCCTCAAGGGTGGCCATGGTTGTCTAAGCCCTGCTTGAGTTGCCTTTCACCATCCATCTGCGGCAAGAGAGTGCAGACAGTTTTTGCCCATTTTATTTGCCCAGCGTTTCCTTTCGAAGTGCATGTTGCTGCAAAAACTTCACAGGTAATAGGAATTGAACCGTGATCCCTGCAGTCTAGTTTGGGGCTTTGGACTCCCCCTCAGGGGCGTGGTGGGTTGCACGGTTGGATGGGTTTGTCATCCATTTCTCAATCAGGCCCTTTATGAGAGGAGTGCAAGGTGAGGGACATCTTCTATTCTGGCCGGTCCTCCCTCCATTTCTTCTCTTTCATCTCTGCAGAGTTGCAGTGCTGTAGGAACCTTCTCTGCAAGGTGATTGGAAGCTGTTGACATTACAGAAAAAGTGTAGGTTTAACAAGCGTTTAAAGAGTGTGGCCAGGGCCATGCTTGGTGACTCTGAATGTTTTGAGTGTTCATTCTTTGGATGCTGAATGGCCTGTAAAGCAGAGGCCCAGTTTGTTTTAACAGTTATGAAGGGATCTTGAGACTGCCGATCAGGATCTCACTTCAGGTTAAAAGTAAGGTTTGACAGTCCTGCTGGGCTGTACAGTATGTCTGCATCAGAAATAAAATATCTACTGGTTAAACCATAGCCTGTACTTGATATAACGTTTTAAATGGTGATTACCTAATTTGGGTATGTTGATTCCTCTAGCCTAACTGGTGCTTTTAACACATAAGCTTAGCCAAAGCCATGTGTTTGTGTGACGAGGCGCTGTTCTGGGATCAGCGTCACCTGGGACACAGCCCGGCAGCTAGCGCTGATTGAGCGCACCTGACGCCGATTAGCTGCCGGGCATATAAGCCGCCTTCTCCCAGCACTCAAGGTCCCAGTACTCACAGCACCCTATGCTGTGTCTCACCTACCCCCGAGTGAGAGCGAGGATGAGTCCAGCGAGGGGGACACGTCGGACCCGATTGCCCAAGCACGGAGCGGCGGAGAGCACCCTGGATTATACCCTTTTGTTTATGTTTATTTATGAGTTGTGCATTAAAATCCCCGTTGGGGTTGCTTACACCACCGCCATGTCTGTGTCGTGTCTCTTACCCCCGTCACAGTTTGATCATAGGAAGCCTATGAATTGATCAAACGAATATGGCTTTAAATCCCCTGTACATTTATTTGACTAAAATGCATTTTTGACTATTGTTCAATTTATTGCTTATACTGTGTTAGTTTTATGTATCTGATGTCACTCTGTGGTCCTTTCTCATACTGTATTATACAATAATTTCATGAGTGGCTTATTGTAGATTATCCTGTACAAATTTAACTTCTGACATTTATTAAGCGTTGGTCATAGAGAAAGCCATTCAAACGAGAGCTTGTAAAACCTGTGTCATCTCAACTTTTCTATTTATACTGTACATCCTTTGGGGATAACCCACACAGTTTTACTTAATTAATTATGGGCCATTATATCAGTGGTTCCAAACCTTTTCGACTTCAAGCCCCCTTATTGGTCCACAACAATATTT
The DNA here is from genome assembly GCA_006030095.1 of Triplophysa siluroides. NCBI lineage: Eukaryota > Metazoa > Chordata > Actinopteri > Cypriniformes > Nemacheilidae > Triplophysa > Triplophysa siluroides. Next base: position 329,869 of record VCII01000198.1, on the reverse strand, counting down.
GAGGTCCCCCTCCTGACAATTTCTACCCAATAAGACATCCTGGAGCTTGATACTACTAGAAATTACTGTATTTCTTTGTTGTAAAAAAAAAACTTGATTATTACTCATTTTAGCTTGTTTTGATGCTTAACTTTATTTTATTTTAAATCAATTTAAGCTTTCTTGAGGCCCCTTGAAATTATGCCACCCTGGCTGAGAAACACTGCATTATGTCCTCTTCAAAACTAATTTCCACATGACAAGGCGAAAATTTTCCGTTTTGCTTAAATTACACACTTAAATACTGCTGTGTTTTACCTTTGTGTTTTCTTATTTGCTCCTGTAAAGCTGCTTTGGAACAATGCACATTGTGAAAAGCGCTATATAAATAAATTCACTTGAAATAAATAAACTTAAACTTGAAATACTTTATTATGAGAGACCCTTCCCTAATTGCTTTGTTAAAAATATTCATTCTACGGCTAGTATAAACTGCTTGTATTTATATTACGACAAACAGAAACATAAAAAAGTGCTATGCTATCGCTTTTGGCAGTTGTGAACTATCTTCCCAATGCAAGTTAGGCAAATAAAATAAAGTAAGAACTCAACTAATACCATAAAATAGTTGCTGACGTTTGTAAAATTTTATTTTTTTAAATCCTCTGTGAAATTGTAGACGTTAGATTTTTGTCTTCTGGCGAACACAAAATAAATAAAGCTGTTTATAGCGTTGTACTTCTGCCTATTGTATTGTTGAAAAGGTGACCCTGTGGACCTTTTCAAAATGTTAATCTTCCTATTTGTCTATTATCTAATCTCAAAGGTATTTGGGAGGTTATACCATGTGGGGTTTTCTGTTTTCATAAAAAAAAACATTTACACTCAAAGGGCTCCACAGGGCTGGTAAAGAGGCCCAAACGACCCATGATTTTTGGAGAAAATTAATATATAAAATGTGTTTATGGCTTCAGAGGAACCAGACAGAAAATTAGCTCTGGAGGCAATAATTAGTCCATTGTGTTCACTTTCTCAGAAACACGATTTAGATCTAGATTGTCTCTTAAGTACAAACTGTGTTTAGTATGGTTCATGTGGTTCTGGTCAAAGTTGGAATGTTAAGCATTTTGATCCTGACTTTCAGACATAATTTGTGGTGTCACCAATTATATATAATCTTTTAATTTATGTTTTTTTTCTTATCAAAGCCAGTCTCTTAAAGTTGGATCCTTCCTTTTATACTTGCATTACCAAAACATTCCTCTTTTCCAACCTCACACCACACCATGCCAGTCATTCTGATTTATGTAATTCTGATTCATTGACGCCAATGAGTAATCAACCCCCTTCTCCAGCCACCAGTAAAGGCATCAGGTCTATTGTGTCTGACTGTACCGTCTGTGAGGTGCAGACATGTAAGTGCACATACTGTCAGGGTTCTGCCTCATCATGTCTTATATTTCTTGGTCTTGTAGCAGAACCAGGACATGATCCCTTGTTTCTTGTAGAGAGAGAGAGAGGTTTTTGGGCCTTGTTGAATGCCATACTCTTTCTCTGAGTCTCGGCTGTGTTTCCCGCCCTTTCGTCTCGTTATTGCCTGTAATTAGTTCATGCCTTACACCTGTCCCCTTTTGATTTCGGCCCCTATATATTGACCTTATGTTTCATTGTCCTGTGCTGGTTCATTGTTTGTGTCATGGTGTTGAGTCCCTGTTGATTCTAGTCTAGTCTAGTCTCTAGTCTAGTCTAGTCTAGTCTAGTCGAGTCTAGTCTAGTCTAGTCTAGTCGAGTCTAGTCGAGTCTAGTCGAGTCTAGTCGAGTCTAGTCGAGTCTAGTCGAGTCTAGTCGAGTCTAGTCGAGTTTAGTTATGTCATGTTTTACTTTAGTCCTGTTTTAGTGTATTTAGTATTAGTCCTGTCATGTTGTTATAGTCCCCTGTTTGTTATGTTACCCCCTTGTGGGTTTTTTGGTTTTGTCTTTATTATTTATTAAAATCTGTTAACCCCTTACCCGCTGTCTGAGTCTGGGTCCTCTGTCCATGTCTCACCACCCACGTTCATGACATATACAGACATGTGAGTCACAACACAGAATGCAAAATGACACATCAGATTCTGAGGAATTTAGGACTGATTCATTTGCGGTCTCTGATATGAATCAAAGGAACATAGTAAAGGAACTAATGATCATTTTTCAATCCTGTCAATGGATAATCAGTAAGGGAACAGGTTTTTATTAAAAATAGTACCTCTTTACAACTAACAGTAGCATTGTTTTTTTGTAAAAAATATATGCTTCTACACATATTTATACATATTTCTTTCAAACTTCATTGGCCTATTTACATTATATAGAGGACTTTGAAACTAAAGAAAGCTCTTGTGCAGAAGTTCCCCTTTAAACGTACGATTCTTCAGAGTGACATATACTGAAGCAGACAGAATGACATCTTTCCTGCAACTTAATTATTACATCACAGTGTCTTTGTCTGTTACTTATTTGAGCATCAGCAACTCTTAACAGTAGCCAACACATTAATGGAACACATGTGGATTTGACCCTAATGAAGAATATCTAACTTCTTTTCAAACAAAATCAGCACACATACACCTTCCTTACCAGCAAAGCAGAAAAGGCAGCATTGGCATCATGCTTCAGTATTAAGTAAACACATCCAATTAGCATGCATTTTCCAGATTTTCATTAGAATGGTATACCCTCCGGCTTGAAGGACGTAAACAAACAGGGTGCACGCCTTGAAAATCGCCCACTTTTTTGTCAGTCTACTTAACCTGTAAAGGTAGAATAACAAATAGCGAAGTGCCATTCCAGGCCTCTTCATTACCCAGCAGACGTTCTTTTCCCCAGGGGCAATTATGGAGTTAGATTTATTAGACATAATTAAAAAACTACAGTGCTCCTTTTTCCAGCCCTGATATTTAATTTGCTCACTACATCAAACAGAAAAAATAAGACCTGCACACTGTGGGTTGCAGAATGCTGCCTTGTAGGATTGCAGAGATTCCTTAGTGATATAAAGAGTTAATATTACTATATATATATTATATTATAGAGGGGGTGCTCACCCTGTGGTCTGTGTGGGTCCACTATTCTGTCAAACGAGGTCCTGACTCTCTGTCGTATTAAAAATCCCAGAATGTCCTTTGAATAGGAGTAGGGCTGTAACCCCGGCATCCTGGCCAAATTTGCCAATTCGCCTCTATACATCATGGCCTCCCAATCATTCCCATATGTTCCAATTGGCTTGGTAACTCTGTCTCCTCTCCACCAATAAGCTGGTGTGTGGTTTTGTTAATATGTTAGTATAGTATAGTATAGAGTACAGTACAGTACAGTACAGTACAGTACAGTACAGTATTGTATTGTATTGTATTGTATTGTATTATATTATATGTAATATATTTATAATTGTGGCACTTTTTTTTAAATAAACATTAAAAACTTTAGTTAAAAAGTAAGTAAAATGCTGAAAACGGTTCTTTTCAGTGTTTTAAGATTGTGTTGTTTATTAAAATACAAGGGCTAACAACGCCATTTAACCTTAAATTATTCATGAAAAACAGAGCCTATCGTACCTTATTGCTTACTCAAATTTAGGAAAGTGTGCATTTAAAAATGTACAGTAGTCTTCATAACATAATGAAATGGATATTAGATAGATAATAGATAACAATGTGTTAAAGCTGTGGTGCAATGGTGTGTCATGCATTCTGACTTGCAATGTTAAACGTGCTGTCTTCTCATGCTTAACATGGTCAACTTGTCAAAAAACAAGTTGGGCGTATTACGTAGTATTTCTGTGCTCCATACACTCCCCCAGTGATGGCACAGGAGAGAAAAATACATTCACGAAGTAAAGGGTGTTTGTTTGTTCACTGCATTTGGGTGATGAATGTTATATAAACTGTGGATATAACACTAGATTTGAAGATTGTTTGAAACTGATATATGGAGCTGTCCCAGCGCTAAAAGATGCCGGACATGAACCGCATGTGGTGAGTGAAACTGATGTCTGTGTTTTGTTGGCAATGGGTGTGCATGGGTGGGCTTTAGTTCAGCCTACCCCTCCCCCCCGCACTCGCCGTATGCTTTCGGAAATTATCATACAGCTGTATCTATCTTTTATAAATGTGACCAAACTAAATACTCTTCGAAGGTACAAAGTATGCAATACTACTCTATAGGTACTGAAGATTCATATGAGATTGGCAGAAACCAAGTGTGTTACGGCCGCTTTAAATATGACACATCTCAAGAACAGTGATATGAGGGAATAGTGATGCAGAAGTGTCTGTATGTTTTAATAAGACAATGTGTTACTAACACTTAGTAACACTACCCACTTACGCACATTCACTGTTGGCACTAAACATGAGCTACCCCATATATTTGATTCATGTACATTTAAGGGGCCATTGCTTTGCAATTGCATATACTGTATAAAAAAAACAATTTTAAATATGTTATGAACATGGTCCATGTACTGTATATGAACCATCTAATGCTGGTGTTTGGTGTTGGTACAAAAGCAGTCTTAAATACCACATAATATAAATGTCAAAAGTTCAACTTAAGTTGAATTAGTTAATCAAACCTTTTTTTGACTCAATGATTTCCGGCAGAAATTTCAGCTCTGATATTTATATTATAGTAGAGAAAAAGGAAACACATATTTGTTTGGCTCAAATCTCTGCTACTGTAGTGACAAGATGTAATATTTAAACAAAAGCTTTAGCCTCCAAGATCTTAAAATCCTACTTTTATGCTGAATGTGTAATTGTCTGATAACTTCAAAGAAAGGCTTACTTTACAACAATTGTTGGTAAATTTGTTCTTATATGGCAACAACAAAGGAAAAGTATAATTATATAATTGAGCTTGAGCAACACCTTAATTCCCCGGATGGTTGCATGCCCTCATTCTGTCAGGGAAAGTTCACACCCGTATTTTTTCTCTGAAAGAGATGCACTGCTGTTTATTTTCTGAGTAATATAATATACAGCATTAGGTCAATTTGAATTGAGAAAAAAAGACTTACAATGTAGGAGTTTGAAGAAGTTCAGGGGGAGCCTGTTCATTTGGTCCTGTTAATAATATTAGACTTATATAAGCAGGTGCCTACCTGGCTAATTCTTCTGGCCTCCCTCTATGGACGCATATCGGTAGCAATTTTCAATTTGAAATGCAATACGCAAAATGGCAATGCAGTATGTAAAATGACAATTGTATATTTAAATGTACATTTGAAATAACATATGTGCAACATTAGTTGCAAAAATAAAATAATATCAATTACATTTGTCAGTTCCTACACTAGTTTTATAATAATATTTTAATTGATATTTTAACGGTCTTTAAGATGCAAAATTAAAATGAAACTGCATTAGCCGGATGTATTATATATGTTTAAGATAGTCAAGCAAAACTTTAGCAAAATTATCATTTAAATGTTATTTTCCCTAAATGCATTAACATTAACAGGTTGAACATTTGGGATTGCATGAAAATTGCTACCAATATGGTTCCATATCCCTCCAACTGCCCATCCCATCCGCTACTCTGATTTACCTTAATTTTTCAGATTCTGTTGTCAGGATGGGGGTAGTTTAAAGCTCAAGCTGAATCTTGGATCTAAGATCCCCCTTCAAAAATAGCAAGTCAAATTGCTTTACACTAATTTCGGTCATGGGCAGGTGAGCTCATAAATGTTTATGTGTGTGTGTGTGTGGAATTGGTTTTTATATGTTATGTGTGTGTGTTGCGTGTGTAAAATAATTTCTCTAAGAATAGGCAAGAAATAATCACATTTTAGATCTTTATTCTAACATATCTAAAAATAACATCCTTCAGTAATATTTGCAGAAGTTGACATGGAAATCCCCTTGGATGAGATGCCCAACGGTTAAAACATTTTGCAATACACTTCCTTATAGTTCCTGTATCTGAATGTACATGTTTAATTGATATTAGCATATGACAACACATCGGGCTTTTTTGTTATGCTGTAGTTTTTCTCTACCCTGAAGTCATGCAGGAAAGAACGACACATCTCAGTCACTCTTTAGAACTCAGACTTCCTGTCTCACTTCCTCTAAAGAGAAATAGTCCCTAAATGACAGGGACAATGAAGTGTACTGCATGCCTATATGCAAAAACACTAAAATGTCAATGCAATAAAAATATAGATTGAAAAACAATAAATTAAACACATAGATTCTGGATACCTTTTTACTATCCGGCCTGTTTTGATTCTCAGTTGTATAACTATGAATATTGTAAAAAAAACTGTATAAAATGTACATTTTCTGGCGCCAGAAATAAACCGTGAAATAATGTAGTTTTTTTCCCTGTGAAATTACATGTTTTTCTCATTATTGTTGAAACTGTATACAATAAACCGTAACAAAAAATCCTGCACAAAAAAAATTCCGGAAGCTGGGGTGCCAGAAATAAAACGTAAAATAACAAGTTAACCCTGTAAAATGACATGCCCCCCCCAGTTTTCTTCAAATTTGCAGTCTTTTTCCCTGTATTTCAAAAAATACATAAAAAATCTGTAAAATTCATAAAATTACAGTTGTTTTACATAATATGTGGAAAAACGGTAAAAAAATAACAGACAAATTCTGTAAAATTAAGTTTTTTTACAGTGTGGTTTGTCATGCAAATAAGCGCATCACATCTTGAGACATGCATGCAAGAAAGTATCTTGAAGAGGGAAAACACTTACAGTATTAGAGTATTTTACACTACCTACCAAAAACCCCACACAAAACCAAAACATTATTAACATTATAATATATTGGTACATAAAACAATATCAATGTACTGAAAAATTATTCCAATGAAAGCTTTATATTTTCTATTTAGCCTGTGCAAATTAAAAATGTATATACTTTTCTATAGCGTGGTGTATACTTTATATTTTACATTTGTGGCATAGGCTACAGTACATTACAGTTTTTTACGATTGCTTAGGCAAATCTCAGATCTTTTGCAAAATTAAATCATTTTACAAAACCCAGATTTGGTACCGTATGGTACACACATGGTTCATACAGTTGGATTCAGTTTGAACCCCTTACAAACTGCTGTGCTTAATCTGAAACACTTGTAAAACTTCTATTGATTTAATCTTTATCATAATTGTCACAGGAAAGTACATAAATATATTGACCAAACAGTAAACACATGACCAGTATACTGCATACTGATGAAAAAAAATCTTTCTTTCCACATTTGAAAACCATTCACTTAATTTTTCACTGAAAATCAGAACACTCTAAATACAATATAGTATACAAACAAAAACATTTGTGGAGACAAAACAAAAGCATAATTACAGAAAAAAATAAAAACAGATAAGCCTCATCTCTTCACCTTGCTGGATCTGGCCATAGCACTTCATCCACATCACAGGCGATGTCCTCACTCGCAAGACAGCGAGGAAAGAATCTTCTTCAATGCCGAATCCATCCTTGCACAGATCCTGCATCAATGAGGTCACAGGCTTCTTCCATGGCTTGAATGAGAGGTATACTGACATAGGGCTGGAGATCGTTCACCTTCCACCGACATGCCGAAAAAAACGCTTCAATGGGGTTAAGGAAGGGAAAATATGGTGGGAGGTATTGGAGTGAAAACTGTGGATGATCACGAAAACAGTTTTGGACCAGAGCAGCTCGAACAATACATTGTTCCAGATGACAATTATCTCATCTGTTCTGCATCCATTTGTTCTTCTGCCGTGACAATGTTGTGTAGTCTGTAGAGAAATGTGAGAATGTGGGCCGTGTTGTAAGGATTTAACATGGCATGGCAGTGGAGGACCCCAATTCTGTGTGATCACATGGTGATGTTTTTTTGGAAAGCAGTGTCTTAAAATGGCAAAGATGTGACATCATGTTAGATTTCTGTGTCGAATGTAGAGAAGTGTGTTTAGTGTTTTGTAAAAAAATGAAGGTTGAGAATGTGCTCATAGCAGTGCAGATTTGGGCTGAAGTTTTGATCTTTGAGTGTCAGGTTTCACTAACTGTGTGTTATTTTTTATTTTAGTGTGTCAGCAATCGTAAAAACCTGTAATATGTAAACAACGTTATATAATATAATTTCTTTAATATTCCCATAATGTGTTTGTTGATCTGTGTTTAGAGTATATGTGTTTGTTTAGCCTATGTTTGTGTGTTGATCTATATACAAATTCAATTCCATGGCTCATGCCCTGCAGCTACTTGTTCACTCAGACAAGCTTCAGTCAGCCTGAGAACACTTCTCATAATTCTAATCCTCATTTGCCAGGAAACAGAATAGAGTTTTGATTAAATCTGCCAATTAATTTAAAAACATTCTTTCCTTTTTCCCTTTTTATTTTGCTTCGAACATGATCGGTTTGATTTATATCAACCTTCTTTATTTGAATTTTCTACTGAATATCTAAGTCTACTTTCTTTATAAATCCTAATGATCAAATGAGAACATCGTTTCATATGATTTTGTTTCTTATTTTCTTGATACCTGATAGGGTGAAAGTTAGAGTTTTGTTGGGGTTATGGTTAAGGTGTGTGTGTGTGTGTGTGTGTGTGTGCATGTACATTCAGAAGTGTGAAGCTTTGTGGTTCAGAACTTTGCTGAAGAAGGAGAAGAGGGGGATATACCAACACTTTCACTTCCATAATTTGACATCTGTAACTGTCCTGGCAGCTTCCATCACTGAGCTCTGCTCTTCAACCTTAATAAAGTCAGACTAAAGCATAGAGATGTTTGAGACTGAATTCAGCAGTAAGGTCAATTTGCAGTCTAGCATGGCTGGTAACCAACAGAAATTATATAATGTTATCTCCATGTGCACCATTGTTTCATGAAGCAAAACAAAAAAGCTGAAACAACTTTAATGCTTAGGAAAAAAAAAAAAAAATTCAGTGCAGGATGGGTTGGTTATCCATTTTTAACTGGTTGATCTTTAGGGTTTAAATACATTTGAACATAGATGGTCTTCACAATTACAAGTGAACTTTGTACAAACAATACAAAGAAATGTATTAGCTTCAAAAAATAAATACTATTAATAGTAAGATACTTTCAGAAGATTCAGAAAAGTGTTTTATCAATACATCCAATCCATCATTTTCCAATCCTGCTAGTCCTCTATAGGGTCAAGCAGGTTTGGAGGTCCTAAAGCCTATACCAACATATTGGGCCTTGGAAAGATGGTCACACTAAGGGCATACTCGCATTATACTTTTATTGCACCCAAGCACGCTTGTCCCAACTCCCCTGTGGAGACCTCCCCCTGCAGCTTTGAGCACGCTTACAACTTTATGATGCAACTGTTTTTTTTGTAAACAGGAAGAAAAGTGCTGGCTCAAAGAGTACATCATAATGTTATTAGGGTGTTCAAGTTTATGCGGGAACTGCACAGACCATTCTGCTTATGTTATCAAAGCTACATGTGAGAGGTTTGAGAGTAGATGGCTCCGTATGCTTTCACAGTACCATCCTTATACACAGCGCATGAAGATGAATGCACCTAATATTAGGAATCATGTGAGCCGTGGTGACACACACAGCTGCACGTAATACACTAGTACACAGTGACAGCACTGGAATGGCCAAAATGTAGAAATGCTAGTCGCGTATTAATTATTTTGTGGTTGTATATATGTATGTATATACATACGTATGGTTGTGTGTACATCTACCGGTTGCACATCTATTACTGCATTGTTGTCAGCCAATTCATATCAGTTGTCTCATCTCTCCAAGAGGGGGGGGTTTGTATGTTTTATATGGTGGCCTCTGTGGTAATGGTGTTGTGTGGGAGTGTGAAAGATCTGCTATGGTCCAGCTGCTCAGTGCTCTCCTTAAGAAGAGTCCCCACACTGCCACAGGCCTCTTGGTTGATAGCGTGACATACTGGAACAATTTTGTTTTCTCTGGTCAATGCGCTAGCTTCGTTTATTAATAAATTGTCATAACAAAATAGTTGACGTTGGCATGTATGGACGTGCATGTTAGCATTCATATAGCAGCAGCGGCAGAAAAAAACTACTTTCGTTCTGTTTCGCTGTGTTGTGAAATAGGCCTGTTTGCTGGGAAGTGCTCCATGAATCAGAGGCAACTCTGGCCACGCACCCTGTTGTTTACAGGCCATTTGTTACAATTCCTGGACTTCTATGTCCTGAGAAAAATTAACCTCTTAGGAAGCAGGCTGCGGTACTCGTTTAAAAAGCTTGACCACATTGAAAACATTGCCTTATCCACATCAGATTTTGTTTGTTACATCATATTTGCACACTTGTGGCAAACTAGTCTGTAAAAATAGACTTCCTATCATGTGTAACATTGTACATTCGAGACTCCTTGCACCGGTGCAGTTAAAACAACAGTTAAAACAACAAGCAAGTGTAAAACAAAACATTACACCTTAGAAATGAGAGAATTCAAGTGTCCATGGGACAAAGAAACCTAGAAACTACAAAGTGTGTAGTGTTTTTTCCATCAGCCCTTAGCAGCTAATTATTTCCGGAAAAATCACTGTTGCATGCCCTTGCTTTTACTGGTTCATTTCTCAAAAGAGTTTCTACATCTTCAAATCAGAAGATAAGGCCAAAAGAAGCAGAAAATAAATAAAATGAGAAAAGATTGTTCTGAATATTACTACAGCTAAGGTCATTAATGAGCATTTCTCATGCTGTCATGGCAACCATTAGCACAGTAATGTCACTAATAGCATTGGAGACAGACCATGGGAGTGATGTGAAAATTATTGTCAGATTCAATTAGGATCCTTCCTAAGTACCCAACAGGTCCTGTCTGCTGCCATCATTGGTTATACCCTTAATTAAGGGTGAAAAATGTGTGAAAGTGCTTCAAGAGTCAAAACACAGAACATGAAGTTATTCAAAATTAAATTTATCCAAGTATATTAACAATACCACAAGAATACACCAAGAAACGTTTTTTTCTTATGGAAACTTACAAATAGGAGGATTATGTATTGTAAGAATGGTAAACATGCTGTTAAATCAAGAAGTGAAAACCATCAATTGCAAAACATGTTGGTTTCTGCACAGGTGGCTGGTGTGAAAGCAAGTGAAATAAAGAATGTATTGGATTGGGTGGTGGCACTAGATTGGTGATTCATGTTAGCTTAATGTGTTTGGACACTATGGAATGTGGGTGGTTGCAGGACTACCACATAAAAGCGGACAACTGGAAACTGGCATAACTGTGGCCAGACATGCACAGTTGTGCCAGACCCTCACTCCAGCCCACCCCAATCTGTGCAGGATAGCTTTCATCAATAAACCAATTTTATACCAACATGCTTTGCACCAAGGATATTGTTGGTTACTAGGGGCAAATATTTTTATATTGTGCTTCTGGGTCTACAATTTAGATTTACTGTAAATAAAAAACGGCAATTTTGTATTGTATATTCAACACTTTGTTTTTGTAAAACAAATAAAAAAACATATTTCTTTGTAGAACTAAAGTTGCTGCATTTTTATGTTGCATGAAAGCATTCATTTATAACTACATGAAATTCACAAAGACTGTTCTTGTCGTCTAATGAGAGGTTTTTGTAAAATATTACGTTTAAAATCTTCTATAAGTCTTTCATTGTAGTTCAGAGCCTTGATCTAAACAGTAGACCTATGCATTGCATGGATTTGAAGCTATGATAAGGGTTTTGGTCCTCACCTCAGCATGGTAATTAGATGTGCCTTATTATGCTTTTTGCTTCCTGTGCAAGGGTCGTTAATTACATATTTTGTTCATTTGCAACCAATTTTCTTTTTTAGACAAATGAATCACATACTGTAGTTTGACCACCCTTGACATTTTGTTGCTTCAGTTAATGAGCCAAGACCTCAGACCTCAGAGGTTATACAAAGGCCAAACTAAAGACGACTCAATTCTGTTGATTTGACATTTCATGAACGTTAGTCCTCATGCGACCGAATGTTATGTGAAATATCTCAGCCTTATCACAATCTATCCTGTAAGATGTGATCTTAGTGTAAACGTTGATCTTTCCCTTGAGCTATCACAGTATATCTACAGACTTGACAATGACTAGTAGAACATTATTTGTCCAGTACAAACTTATGCCAAAGCACGTCCTATGTGCTCTTCTTTGTAACAGGCTATTTGCCATCATCTTAACAAATATTATGCTGAAGCCCAGAGGATTGAAGACCATGCCTGGGTGGAATGACTCTCTCCTGGGTTTTAATGGTCTGAGAACCAGAAAGTTTTCGAGGATCCTTGGGGACTTAATGGTTTATAGACTGGTTATAGTCCTGTGGTTTACATTTACATTTATACATTGGGCATTGATTTGTTTTGCTTTATCCAAAGTAAAACAAGTTTAGCAGTTGTGCATTCTCTAGGATTCAAACCCAATGACCATTGGAGCAAAAAATTTGAAAAGCTTAAAGGTTCTGTGTGTAAGTTTCAGAGGCCACTATTGGCGATGTAGGAAATTGCAACCTACAGCTCCGATACCCCCCTCTCCCTCCCATAAGAGAAGCTACGGTTGCCGTCACAGGACAAAAGGGTTCCGTAAATGATAGCGGCCATTATCGGTGGTGTTGATAATTGCAATCTACGTCTCACAGACGAACAACAGACCGAAAGTACGGACACAGGACAGGACGAAGGGTGTAATTGACATTTAGCGGCCATTTCGTGGCCGTTGCATTGTATAATACAATCTACGTTCTCCAGCAACAGTTTAAGCACTAGACCGAAACCCTTAACCACCAGAGAAAAATACAGCAAGTAAAAAGTCAAGTGTCACGAGGTTATTGGCCAAAATGGACAAATGAAAATACCTACATTAAATCCTGACTTAATTAATTTTTACTCTAATCGTTATAGTGAATATTATTGTTACTTGTTTAGTATTGTGTCAGTGATGTATTCGCTTATTTTGCATAGAATTTTTTGGCACGGTAACTTGGTTCGTAATTTACTGCCTATTGAAACCGCTTGCTAATGCTAAAGGCGTGTAATCTAACCGCGAAAGTCTTAGCAGACGTTTTTCTCATCATCACAGAGTCAATCAGAGGACTTAACACAGGTAGTAAGATGGAGAGGAAGAGGGAGAGGAAGAGGGCGGAGAGGTAGGGGTGTTGGAGATGCAGGCAGGGCGAGGAGAGGCAGAGGAGCTAACGTTACCCGGGAGGACCGCACAAGAGAGGATGAAGAAAGAGTGGAAGCCCTCCAACGAAACAGGACAGCTGTTACTGAGGTTTGCAATGGAATTATATTCAGACCGGTTTACATAAAATGGCAGCGTTATTAACATCTCATCTCTGTGCTCATATAGCAATGTCACGGTTACGTTAATCTGTAGATGTCTATATATATTTATTAGTTCATACATACATACACATATATATACAGTTCACTTATATAGCGGAAATTAGACAAATTTACTGGTCCAGCAGAAAGCTGGCAACTTCGGCGTCGCTTAGCAAACCCTTTTTTTGCTTCAGTGCCCTCCATTTGGGAAAAGCCACGCCGATGTTTATTCGGGTTTTCTGACGTTTTTTGTCTCGACTTCACCTTGCTGCATCGTATTTTCTCTTTTTTGAACGAACAGACTGACGCTCTATCGGCTCTTGTGCAGAGTATGTGTGGTCCGCCATTAGCGCAAATTTTACTTCTTACTGCAACAAAGAACCGTTTATATTTCTAATAAAAAACACGACAAGTAAATGCTGTTATTGTTCTTCCTCTTCTTCTGCTAATCATTCTATGTAGTCGCTTTGCAAGCTGCCTCAAAACACAGCCGAAGAAGAAGAACTAGTCCCGTGCATCCTTCGATTTACGAAACGCGCTTAGATTGTCCGTGTAGTGATACTATAGAAACATGGCTGTGCACATTGATAAATTACATGTAAGGGTGTATATACATAAAATGGCTCATTGTAAGGTAATATAAACATTTCGGTTCATTTTGTAAGGTATTTCTTCACCACTCACAACATAGTTTTGTATTATATATTACATTTTGGTGAATAAATCCTTCAAAATCCTACACACTGTACCTTTATCATTCGTTACTGTGAGGAAGATGTAAATGAAATATATGCACAGAACAATAAGACTAGCTTGGTTTGGAAGCATATCACAGTAGGAGGTATGGCCTGGGTTCACTTGGCACATGTCAAACAGTACAGTGCAGGGTTAGACACCCAAATGGTGCATATCAAATGGCCTCAATTTCTACAGACTGCCATCCACAGCACACAAGATGCACTTTGCACGAAAGCATCTCATTTGAAGTATACGCTTGCAAATTATTCCAGAGCCAAAACCAAAATTATATGAACTGCAACAAATACGGGTTTGTGTGCATGGTACATTCCATCCATTTTTGTGGGGACAAAAAAAAGCACTTGTGGCAGCTGAGTAGGACTGGTGCAGTGTAATTGGTTGCCTTTAAAGAGGATGAGGTGATCTTCGTCAGCTGAGGACAAGAAATGTCCTGTAGACATGTCCTGAGATGCCAGAAACATTATACGTGTTGTTAATGTTTTCATCGAAGCAAATGTTCTGTTACTACAGAACAACAAAATGTTGTCAAATAAGAAAAAAAACTGCTTTATGCCTTTTAGATGTTATGGGGTTAGTTAATTAGTTACTTAGTCAAACACAAGCAATGCTAGTTGCCAGAGACAAACCGTTGAAGGTACAGTAAAGCACATTTTGAGGTTTATAAAAACCAGAAAGTTTTAGATAAAAATATTGTTATTGTTTGCAAAGCATACAGTGTGTGAAATCATTATACCTTTTATGATTTAAGTGGTTTTAAAATTATCATTTATTTTCAATCAACCTATGTCATGGTTCCTCCATCTTGTCTTGTTTATTCTTGGTCTTGGGGCGGAGCCATGACATGGCCTTAGGTTCCTTGTGGAGAGAGGGGTTGGACCTCAGTGATCCTCTCACTCTCTCTCCGTGTCTCGTCGATGTTTCCCGCCCTTTTGTCTCGTTAGCTTTCCCATTAGTGTTTCATTACCCACACCTGTCCCTTGCCAATTATCCTGTGTTTGTTTCCCTTTAAAGCTTCCTCTTGTCGATTGTCTTGTGCTCTTGGATTGTTTGATGTTGCTGTGTCTAAAGAAATTCCTATTATACCTTGTGTCAAGTAAGTGTAGTTAGTGTTTGTTTTCCTAGTCTAGTTAGTCCGTGTTGTTGTTGTTTATAGTTATCAAGTCTTGTTTTCCCCCTCGTGGGTTTTTGTTTTGCCGTTTTCTGTTATAATAAATATCTGTTAACCCCTGTGTCTGCCTGCTATTGGGTTCCCCCCCTTGGAAATTCATGACAACCTAACTCTAGACCCAGTTAACAGATCTATGGCCAAGGGCAGCGGTACAGTTCCTCGTAATCCATTTGGAACACAGCAGACATTAATGAAATACATATGGCAGCTACTGTACCAACTGAAAGATATATTACTGCCTCTGTTGTCACTCACTTAGATGGACAGCAGGAGCTCATTAGACTTTATCCAGGCTAATATTATTATGGATAAATAAAGAGGTCAGCCTATACTTATTTTCCCATTATGCAATCTGACCCTGGCCTACAATCTTTTGGACCTCAACTGTTTGTTCTGGGGCATATTTATAACTTTACAACATTTTGACTGATAGTATGTCCTAAGCAAGTTGGTAGAAGCTGAGAGATGCCCAAGCCAAAAATGTCTGCTAGCCTCCCCTTATAAATTACTGCTATTTACAGAGGCAGTGCACTCGAGCCCTGAGCTTTGGCTGCTATATGAAAAGTGTTCCCAGAATGACTGTTGCTGCCCAGTGGAACCAGCTCAGCCCTCTATCCTTATTCCATGCCATGTCGAAATACATAACCCTATTGCCAAAGGCTTAGACCCAGATCTACATCTCCAAGGTGCGAGTCTATCGAGGCACACTGGGGGCTCTTTAAAAACAAAGTAGTGGAATTGGGGTCAGCAACATGTGGAATGCGCTGTAGCTGTATTGGACGACATTGCCATACTATGTATTCTATTGTATTTTAATGATATTACTAGAATGGATGTACATTATGTTCATTAAGTCTGTTAAAACCATTTCCTTAACATGAAGATCAAACAAGATGAACATGCAAGCTAATTTAATCATTTTAAAAAATAATCTCAAATATAAATAGGTATATTTATATCTAATTCATTTCTAGGTACATTATTTGTAAGGTCAATATGACGTGAATTCCCATATCTGTGTTACCAGTTTTAGCACCATGTAATAATATTAGTTAATGCACAAAGTAAAAAGTAAAATTAACGGCATTTATTGCCATAAAATAAATTGTTAATGTTTATTAGTTCAGAAGTAGTCATTCATTACTCATTCATGTTTGTGAATGAACAATCACTATTCACTTTTGTATTAATGCATTATTATGCAGCCTTAAAATTGTATTGCAAAAAAAAATCATTGAACACGACTACACAGACACAGAGACTTTTTCAAGAAATATATACATTCTTTTACATTTACCGCTTTATGTTTTTCCTCAATCCTAGTGTATTGTAATTAACTCTGTGCCGGAATGCAGACTGTCACTTTTGTTATAACAAAGCCACACAATGTATCCCTCAACTGCTATGCAGCTTGGATAATGAAGAAAGTGCTGGAAAAGTAGTGTCTTGCTGGCATTATTCAAGGCCTGGTAACCTTGGTTTCACATGTTAATACTCAAAAATATTGTGCTATTAGGATCACTGTGGAGGATTACAGAGTACTTGGGGTGTAATAATTTGAATGACCAAATCCTGGGATTTTCAGTCCAAATAACAAAGACACCAGGTGACCACATTTCTATGCGTTACCCACATGCTTCGATGAAAATTACTATATTGTTAGATGATTATTAGCAGACATTTAAATAGATTATAGATGTTTTCTGTACCATTTTTAGCAGTGTCAATACTAACAAATTTGTCATGATAATGTATTCATTTTCCCCGGATGAATAGATTAGCTCTTTCAGTCTAAGTGGGCGGTTGTTGAGTACCTGCAAAAAGCACAAGACGTATTCCCGCAATCAAAGATCTGGCTACTTAAGATTATTTGTTTTATATAGAATGGTGTATGGTTTCAACCAAGTGCAAAACAAAGCGCTTTTGCCAACTAACTTTTAGCTGAGCATATAAACTCCAGTCATTCCCCATATTTATTCTGCACCACCAATACCGTCTTTTGATAGCAAAATATACTTCTGTTTCCAGTAGAAAAAGAAATAGACTTTCCTCCAACCCCAGGGAACACAACATAAAAACCACACTGCTCTCTGAAGAAGATTACAACTTAATTTCCACTGCTGTGAACGTTTTTTCATTAAAATGATCTTTGTCCAGATCAAAAATGTAAAAGAGGTTGCCTCTGTCCAACTTCCAAGAGACAATTAGAGCTGTTTGTCATTTCTTATGGTTCAGTTGCTGTGGTTAATCTTTCCTGAATGAAATTATCACTCTATAGTAAATTTCATTTTCCATTGGCAGTACTTATAGCCAACAAATGTCCATTTTAAAGGTTATTTAAATGTGTTGATTTTTCATTTGCCTGCTCCTCGAACAAAATGAAATTGGTAATTTATAAGAAAGAGTGAGGAAATGAGAATGGCTTTGTGTACACATCCCTCTGGCAAGGCATTCCATAAACTGAGAGGTAATCACAATAATTGTCTGGTGACAGAATATGCTGATTATATGATTATTTATGCATGTAATTGGCATTATTGTTATTTTTAGCTAGAAGTTAATTGCTAATGTAGATCCTGTAATTGGATCAGCATATTGCAACATTGCAATTCTATTAGCTCCTAATAACTGACACAAAGTGGGAACACTTGGAGTGGGTGGAAGGTATTTTTTTCTGTTTCGGAGGCTAAGTATCTGTCTCTGAGGTACAGGGAAAAATGATAATGCTTAAAGGCATTTAATTACAAAATATTACAAAATGATTTGCCAAAAGAACCTGGGAATTTTGTGGGGCATTCAAGGAATCATACTGGGACAAAGATTAAATTTTTGCACTGTAGTCATTCATGATTAATATTATGCAGAATTTAGTATTAAATATATTTGAAAATAACAGTAAACTGGCTTTTTCAATTGTCAGCATATAATCTTAAAAAATTGACAGTCATATTGTCTGTTAACAGGTGGAGAGAGAGAGGTTGTATTACCTCCATATTTAACCAACAGGTCAAAATGAGTAAACACGGTGAAGTCTCAGTGAGCTATGTCAAAAGATAAGAGAAGAGACTGAGTCCTGTAATGTATCATTTGACAAAGACAATCTTTGTATTCAAATACAGGCACTGGAGCAAAAGTCTTTTTGTCACACAGAGGATGGGTCTAGCTCACCACTGATATAAAAGGCCCATTAAGGGGCTCTAATAATGCTGACATGAGGCTAATTGACAAGGTCAGGTATTCAGCAGTGATTTTCTTCACCTCTTACTATGGTTATATGTCTTTATCAGTCATTTGATGCTTGGCTAGCAAATTTGAAGGAGAAAGGGACAGCTGAGGAGCATGTGGTCTTTTCTCAACCTGTATCTGTCTCTCACAATACGTCTCTAAGTCTCTCCATATTATTTCTGATAGGATTTCTCTGGGGATGCTGCATGTCCAAATATCTAAAAGATCTTTAAATAATATTATTCCAGAGATGCATTGTACAGCCGTCTGGTCAACATATTGTTGTGTACAAATAGTCCGAAATTACGTAAAAAGGTTATGCCAAATACTATGAATTTTGATTTTTTCAGTTAAGCATTCCAATATTACAGTAAATTAATAATCATAATAATAATATGTTTTATTTATATAGTGCCTTTCAAGAACCCAAGGACGCTTCACAAAAAGGAAATCATTTCTACAGATAATTGAAAACAGCAATCACAAAAACAGGTGACAATCATACAAACAGGGTCAAGACAATTATCAACAAATAATTGACAGACAATAGTTAACACAAATAGATAAAGATATACAATTACATAAAAAAATTCAGTTAACCTAAAGGTGAGAAGTTCGGAAAAATGGAAAGTGTTAGTTTGAGAAAGTAGTGAATATGAGTTTTAAGTTAAGACTTGTTAGGAAGAGTAAGGATAGCACGAAGACTATGGGGTAGCCAATTCCATAATTTCGGGCCTAAAATACAGAACGCCCTACCGCCCACTGTGGAGAGCCTGTACCTAGGCACAACAAGCACACTCTCATTGCTAGATCTGAGAGTCCTGGCAGGAGCACATGGTAGCAATAACTCAGCAAGGTACTGAGGTGCAAGGCCATAACAGGCCTTGTACACTAAAATTAATACTTAATGCGATTTGCCACAGGAAGCCAGTGAAGTTGATGAAGGATGGGACTCATATGTGACGATTTTATTTGTTAAATGTAAGTACTCGAGCAGCTGAGTTCTGTACCATTTGAAGACGATCAATAACTTTGGCAGGTAAGCCACATAATAAGGAGTTGCAGTAATCCAGTCCGGAGGTAATAAAAGCATGGACTACAGTTTCAGCGTCATGAATACTGAGTGAGGAACGTATACGAGCAATATAACGCAGTTGAAAGAAACATGCTTTAACAGTCTGACTGATGTGTGAATCAAACTGTAACATTGGGTCAAACAGAACTCCCAAATTCTGCACGGTTTTACAGAGCCTAAACTGGACACCATCAATATCAATGAAAAGTCATGGTGGGACAGTTACTTTGAGTTAGGGCTGACAATCATGATTTCAGTTTTATCAGCTTTTAATTGCAAAAAGTTGGCAGACATCCAGGTTCTAAGTTCTCGAAGACAGGAGACAATAGAGAGGGGAGGGCTAACAGAGTTAGGTTTAACTGTAAAGTAAATTTGAATATAATCAGCATAACTATGAAATTTAAGACCATGACGTCTGATAATCTGACCCAATGGAAGCACATAGATGAGAAATAAGAGTGGATCAAGAACCGAACCCTGTGGTACACCACGAGAGACAGTAGCTGTGTGAGATCTATACTTATCAATCCTTACGAAACTCTGCCTATCCGATAGATATGAAATTAGCCACTGAAGAGCAACACTAGTGATACCAATTTCAGATAGTCGAGAAAGGAATACAGAGTGGCAGACAGTATCAAATGCTGCACTTAAATCAAGAAGCACAAGGATACTGTAGGCACCTGAGTCAGAAACCAGGAGGAGATCATTAACCACTTTTAGAAGCGCTGTCTCAGTGCTATGAGAGGGGCAGAAGCCCGATTGAAACTATGAACTACTTGAAATTATTTTTCTCCAAATAAGACTGTAGTTGTGCTACTTTTAGATAACCAGTGGTGAGGGAACTGTTAATAATAAGCATAATGGGTAGGGTGAGCGATTGCAAGATGGTTTTGAGTAGGTATGTTGGAATTGGATCGAGTTAGATTAAGTAATCAGTTGTTTAAATTATGCTATATATATATATATATATTCATTTTTGCAAAACTGAAATATATTCACTTTTTTGAATCCTTGTAAAAGGCCTTTTAACCTGCAGACCACAGTAAAGATTACTCAATAAAAGTGACACATATTTTGGTGAATAGATATGTTGCCTTAGAAGATAATTAACTTTTTAGACAGCACATAGACAGTGGGGCAGCTTACCTGGCATTTGAATAAGAGCTAATGTTAGGATTGCTGTTGAAACATTTTGGTTGGTAAAGCTCTGTTCCGACCATCAGGGATTGTTAAAACAACATGGGTTGATAAAGCTTATGTGAGTTTCTATCAGTACTTTGAGTTGCTCATCCAATGTACAAATTCCATGGAACAAGAGACTTGTATTAATTAAATCATAATTGGGTTTTATATATTTATTTGCTTCAGACGTTTGGCAGAAGAGCAGAGCAAGATTAGGCAGAAATTTACATGTAAAATGTGAGGGATTCATTAGAGTACCTTGGCAAAGATGGAATTATGTGACTGCCTGCGGGGCACACAGATGGCTCTGTGTGTTTGCTAATTTGCTCCTCTTTCAAGGTCATTAGTTATATTTGGTGAACTATCAGAAAGTTTATTTGGGGATGGTAAGATGGGATAAACAAGAACAATACCCTTGTTGTGAGTATGTGGTACTTTATATTGTCATTTATAAGCATCATGAGGCTAAGGGCATCGTAAAAACAATCGTACGAATCATCTTAGACTTACGTACCCTTTCCAAAAAGCTTCGTAACTTAAGAAGCACTTGAAAATCGTCATAGATCTACGGGTGCTCTGGAGTAATTGTATATCCCGAAGTGCATCGTACGAAGACAGATTTATGAGGTCACCTGCAGGACAACCGGAGAACTGCGCCTAAACTTAAACACTCCTGTGTGACTTATCATGTTTTTATTTAATTAGTTTTGTGTTTGTTTAAAATGTTTAAAGTACTAAACAAAATGAATAAAAAATTCAGCTCAATAAATATTAAATGACTGAACATACATTACAGTGTTTCTCAATTGTTAACACAAAATTCATGAAACAATTCACCATTTTCTCACAATTATTAACACATTCTCCGAACAACTTGTACAAACCCCAAACAAAAACGTTCTCATTTTGCAAAGGTTTAACCATGTTCTCATTCAGAAAACACAAACACATAGTATAATGAACTGAAGTGTCAAGCTGTAAACTCAAATACCATACATTTATCCATCAGTAAACATTCAGGAGCAAACTGATGACACACCAATCAGAATCTCAGGATAATATCAAAAGGAGCACGGGTAATTGTGCATCCTAGCATCATCTACAGGGCTTTATACTACTTACTGTAAACATACAGTATAATTACAGTACACACTTTATATGAGAGAAATTTCACTATTTTGGATCCAGTAAACTGTAGCATGTGTACGCCCTTAAATTTGTGATTGTCAAGTTTATTTGTAGCATTTTTTACTTGTTCTGTATTTTTTGCAGAACTTAGATACGACTACTTAGAAAAAATGTAAATGTTTGATTGTCAAGTTTATTTGTGGCATTTTTTACATCAGAGACGACTACTTACAAAAAATCTCTTGTCAAAAGACCAAGAAATTGCTATAGTATCCTAAAACGAAATTTGGCCAAAGATGCATAGGATGCCGTGTTTATTTACATTTACATGTTGTCTTTCATCAAGATTACTTACTATTTTATTTCTTCCTAAAGCTCATTGTTGCATTTTGCTCTATCTACACTCTGTTAGGTTGTATATTGTATTAGACACTGCGGCTGTCAGATTACTCTATTCTTGAATCCCAATAGGAGGTTTTAGTATTTTTAATTGATCTCACCAGTGTCTAAGACTGTCAACTATGTTGTATTAATTTTGTAGGGCTTGTGTGTCATGTTTGGGGGAAAATTTAGACTTTTCAGCAGGTTTGAAAGGTTTTGAGAGGAGAGCTTCATTTTGACCGAAAATAGAAGGTTGAGGGAATTTGGTTAGAAGTTATTGATTTGGTTGATTGTTTAGAGTTTCGAGAAATGTGTTTAAGCAATCAAGAAATACTGTAATAAAGAATAAAAAAGATATAGTATGGGCAAGTTATTGGTTCTAACAATGGATGCATGTTTGTTGCTGGATTGCTGTATTAAAGTTACACCACATTTTATACAAATTAAACATGTTGTGTTTAAAAGAGAAATGGTCAAAATGCTTACTTGGTGGTTGTCAGTGTCTTTGTCTTTCTTCTACTGCTCTAGTGCAGCCATGATTTCCTCTTTGAGACTGTTGTGAACTATGCTCTAATTATTTAGAGGAGCCATGTGATTAACACACTGCCTATCCAGCCCATTCTCATGAATTGCGTATAAATAAAATGCACTGTGCAATATCGTGTAATACGTACGCCAAAGTTCAATTTTGCGTGCATACAATACGCCTATTTTTGCATGCATATGATACGCCAAATTAGCGCGTGTGCATATTAATCAGCAATTTGTCTCATTAACCTGTCCCCTAACCCAAACCCTAAACCTAATGATAGCGTGCGTGCATATATTATAACATCTTCCCTAACCCAAACCCTAAACCTAACAGTATTATTTTAATTATTTCAGTGTTTCCTCTTCATGTACGTTTCAAAATGGTTGCTCTCCCCCCAGGTGCACGCAAACATTGGCGTATCATATGCACGCAAAATCGAACTTTGGCGTACGTATTTTATACGCAATTGATGAGACCGGGTTAGCCTATCATATGTTCGAACAACTGCAGAAGGCAATACTTACAGAAATGTTTTGTGTGCAATAAACATTTTGGTGGACCTAAAAATGTGTAAGCTAGATAATACATAGGCCCGAAATTGCCACCTCCACACCACCCAAAAGCGTAATAAAATGTGGTTTATTGGCCAAAAAATTCTATGCAAAATAAGCGAATACATCACTGACACAATGCTAAACAAGTAACAATAATATTCACTATAACGATTAGAGTAAATAATGAATTAAATCAATTTAATTTATTTATTTTTCTTTGTAAATAAACCTTGTCTCTTGACTTGCAAAGGTTACTCTCTGCTGTCTCAGACGACGACATCTCTGTCCTGTGTCCGTACTTTCGGTCTGTTGTTCGTCTGTGAGACGTAGATTGCAATTATCAACACCACCGATAATGGCCTCTATCATTTACGGAACCCTTTTGTCCTGTGACGGCAACCGTAGCTTCTCTTATGGGAGGGAGAGGGGGGTATCGGAGCAGTAGGTTGCAATTTCCTACATCGCAAATAGTGGCCTCTGAAACTTACACACAGAACCTTTAAGGAAGTTGATTTGTTCTGTAATTGGCCTGTACAGTATCGGAATGCTTTGTTTAAGCATAGTTCTATTTTTTTTTTTTTTGAGTGCTCTTTGAAGTTGAAAAGAGGCCATACAATTAATCAATTTTCCGGCCTTAAATGTGTTCTTTTAAAATAATGAAGAGAGAAAGGTTTTATCGATTTAAGTTGATTTTCCTTTGGACAATGTTCTCAGTGGAGAAAAGGGTGTGAAGCTGTATCCATTATTGAAATTTATTCTCAAATTTTCCAACCCTTTATCTTACTTCATTTGTTATGCCTTTGGAGTCATTTCATAGTGCTTGGATATGAGTTTCCTTTGGGAGAAATGATATAGTCAGGGAGATATCATCTGCCCATGAGGGAGGGGTGGACTAGTCATTTCACATTCTGTCTTTATGGTTAAGCTTTAATGACAGATTAAAATGATGGGCTACAGTATATGTGTAACAAAGCAGGGTGGTTGAAAAAGATCTTGCTTTTCTCTAATATGTCTTTTATTATGGCTGCACCAGCAATGCACATTTAACCCTTACAAAGGCTTGAAGCATGAAAGAAAAACAAAGTCTAGGCAAAAAAGTTAGTTTATCAGTTTATTTATTCAGCTTCATATACACGACACAGTTAAAGTAAAATCAGGGCAATATAAGAAAGCTCAATTGCTACAATGAAGTTTAAACAGTCTGGGACAATGCATTTTTCCCTTAGATGCGCTCACCGATTGATTGTAAAGATGCTTTATATAGAGAGTGGGCTGATAAAGTTTGAAATAAAAAATCCCTACATTTTTTAGCTGAGAATCTGAGCAGACTTTTTGTCAGTATATTTGGTTTGCAAGTGACATATTCCAGCTTTCAAATTCAAACTTTTATTTTATTGTGATATGATGAGAAATGCTAATCATACTTTTTTTAAAACATTGCAGTAAGAAAGATATTGTCATGATCCTGTCCATCTTGTCTGGGGTTGTCTAGTTCTGTGGACAGGGTCGTGACAGTACCATGTATTTTGTGCTTGTTGTGTTCTGTGTGGAAACACGTGGCCTTTGTTGTGACCTTGCGTCACGTGTTCTTGCATGCCTTGGACAGACATCTTATTAGCATATGCCAAAACAAGGAATCCAATCAAGTAAGGAAGCAAAGGTTTTTTATTCTCCAGGTATTAGGTTTTCATTTTTCTCTTCCTTAAAATCCATGTTCAACATCGTTTATTGATTATATTATATTTTTCACTTTTCACCATTCTTTTTTATGCTTATTAGACACCTTTCAAAATAGGCCAATCATCAGTGTTAAACATTTTTGGACAAATTTCTTGAACAATATAATGCAGATAAAGTTACATTAATTACCCCTTTGTTTCCCTGTCTTCCTCCGCTCAGCATGTATCCCAGAATGCTTTCTCTGCATTTCTTCCTTCTGTCCTCATTCAAGCCTACCAGGATATAATAATTCTGCCAAAATGGAATAAATAAAAATTATGCCACTCTCACAATTACATAAAAGCTGCAAAATTATATTATGGGACAACAGAATAAAATGCCAGGAATAATACATTGATTACAAATGTTATAAATGAACAGTCTACTTAAAATGCATTCAATTAAAGACAAACACAAATAAACGGCAATCTTCATTATTGTCAGATATATATTTGTATATACAGGTTACATATTTTTTATTATGTTATCATGTTTATATTGTGTTAGTTAGCTGTATTTTTTATCTTTAATGGCTTAAATCAAAACAAACCAACTGCAGTTTGATTGATATTAATTGGAATGCACAATAAAAAAAACGATTCAACATCTTTTAATGATTATATAATATATAGTTATAGAGTTATCTCATTTTGTAACCAAACACTTCATATATATATGTATATGCCTTTCCACATAGACTGCCCTATAGCTCTGTGAGATCACATTATTGACAGCTGAACTTTTAGTAAACACCTATAAACTCCACAAAATATAAAAATGCTACATTATTTTAAATAGATTTCCAATGAAGAACAAAAAATTAAGATGGCATTGTCATTGTCATTGTCATGGTCAACCATTGAGAGCAGAGGATGGATAACAAGTGACAACTGCCTATCAATCACATGTTTTAAAAGTGACATGAGGAAGTTCAGTTGTGAGAAATTAGGTTATGTGGTCTCTGGCCTGACCATAACAGTTTGGTTGCACAACAGCAGATCTAAGGTGTTTCGGGAATGCTTCGGTGGTTGTAACGGTAATGAGGTTTACGCTGCATGGATGTGCTTGCACAGCAGTTCGAGCAGTTTGTTCAGCATGTTTTATATTTGGACTTTGGATTTCAGAAACCAATTTGGGAAGTCAAATGCAAAACAAAAAAAGTGATTATTTGATGTAGCAGATGTCAGCTGAAGTTACTGTAAAGGCATGAAAATAAGACAGCGAGTGATGAATTCACTAAACATCTGTGTGTGTGTCATTTCAGTTCTAAAAATACTCAGCAATCACTGAAATGCAGCAGCCTTACTATAGTCTCATTTACAATTTACCTGGTTCAATTAATGTTGTATTTACATTTTTAATTAGTGAGTAGAATTTTTATTAACCATTCGTTTTTGTTGAAATTTACAGAGGCCGATGCAGGTGTCTGGGTTGGAGTACAGAAGCATTGCTGCACAGTCCTAGTATGGCATATTGTCTGATGCATCTTTAATATTGTAGCAGAGCTTTTGGGCTAGTTTGTGTCATTACCTGATTTGCATAATTTATGTGGTGACAAACATTGTAACATGTGTGCAAATAAAAATTGCTATCAGCTGGTACAATGTACCACAGAGAGAATAAACACTATACATTTGTGTATGGAGGCTGGGCATGTGTGTATGTGCGTGTGTGTGCATGTGCGTGTGTGTGCATGCGTGTGTGTGTGTGTGTGTGTGTTGGTGACTCAGTAGCAGATTTCCAAGATAGCTTGTAATGGTTCAGAATAGGCCACTCTCACCCACGGTGACAGCGAGATTGGACAGTTAGGAGACAGAGTGCAGGGAGAAGGGCCCTTACACAGCCTCATTAGCCATGTAGAAATATCTCCCAGGTGTCAATACAGAGACCAGTAGAGGAGATAGCAGGACCAAATGAAAGTGGGGGTCGGGGGGTGGGTTGACCAAACCTTAAAAGAAGAAATGAACAGGTAGAAAAGAGGGAGCTCGAGACAGAAAGAGTAAAGAGATGTTGGTGTGGATCGAGAGGAGGGTAGCAGACACGGATGCACACACATACGCATAAATGCGAAAGAAGTTGGCAGACAGTGGAAGACAGAGGGATAAAGCCACATACTCTCTCAAAAAGTGGTTTGCTGACAGAAAAAAGGACAAACCCTCACATGCTCTCACACACACACACCGGAGCTGACAGAGAGGGTGTGCGCTCCCCCACCATTCCAGCACCTGTCACACTTTGAGATAATCATCCATCATGGCCGGTCGTTGGCCTGTGTGGTCCTTTTTAATAGACACTATTGACACCGTCTCCTCTCCTGTCACCATACAAAAGTGATGTGTGTAATAGAGAGAGAGACAGAGATGAAGATTAAACTCTGGATTATTTTGACATCATCACATAAAGAAAGAAAGCAAAGCAATTTTGTTTCATTAGGGCAGGAATAGTCTCAGCCTTAGATGTCACGCCCACGGACCATTGGCTAAACATCTGAAGCATAAGGCACACTTTTCTGGAAACACTTCAGCACGTTCGAAGTCGTAATCTGATTGGTTGTATTTCACAGGATTTCCGGGAGACGTGCGTGTTGCGTTCTTTAAGGGTCCGCCTGGAAGGAACAAAGCCTTCTGATCTAAGAAGTAAGCTGTTGTGTTTACAACGGTTGCTATAAGAATTTATCACGATCGACTAAACACTTAATTCTTAAAAGTATGCAAGGTTCATGGCATAAACTTATAATCATTGTTGTTTCTGTTAACTTTTGACACGTTCGTGAATGTACAATCGGTCTGTTACTGCGGGGACATTTCCACGCCTGTAAACATGACGCGGCACGAAGCTAAACATGATTGGTTGCTTTAACTGTCAGTCATATGACATTTAAAATAAAGTTTAAAATAAAAGCATTAAAACATTATCTTGCTTGTCTGTGTTCATGGCATTCTAGTGAACTGAAAGTTTGTCCGTCAGTCCATCAATAGCTGGTTGCTCAACAACACACAACAGTTGTTCAAACTTTGACTTTGAAAATATTATATAACCACATTGTGTTAAAAATTGTGTTGCTTAAAGGGATAGGCCTAATTCACCCAAAAAGGGAAATTCTGTCATCATTTAATCACCCAAATTGTTCCAAACCTGTATACATGTCTTTGTTCTGCTAAACAAACAGGAAGATATTTGGAAAAATCACAGGTCTCGTGTCCGTCTGTCTGTTTTAAAATGTTTTATTTCACTGCGATTGCAAAGATTTTAGATAATTTACCAAGAAAAGTATAAATTGAAAGTTGAGTCCCAAAAAAGTCCTTGCCAGCATATCTATGTAGCACATTAACTCTTTCTGCTGAGGTGTGTTACAGTATGAGGGTATTGACCCTGACATTGAGGTTGCCCAGAAGGTGTAAGGTTGCCCAGTGGGAGAATGCATGAAGCTGTTTGAGAGGATCTGAAGTGCTCTATAAAAGACATTTGGCACAAAATAGCTGTTTTTTCCAATCGGGCAAATCCAATGCTTGTTATATTATAGTTTGAGAAAACTTTGAGTAATTCACACTAGTGCTTGAGTTTGCATGGTTACAGGTCAATGAGAGGTGGATAATTGTTTTGGCAAGCACTCCAGACCTCCTCATTGGAGATGAAAACCAGTGTGGTGTAACACACTAAAGAAACTATGCTTATTAGACTACAAGCAACTTAAAATATATATATATATTAGATTCGAAAGAAAGAAATTAATCATTAAAAATGTCATTATCAATATGTGAAAAATAAAGTTCTGTCATGACAGCTCTCAGAGGGTTTAGCATGGTAGTGTATATAACATGTAAATGTATTTGCTCTTGGCGGAATCTGCTACTCTGCTGCTGCGGTGGAGCAAATACAGAGACTTGCTACTGCCAGTACATCCACAGCATGCTTCTGTGAGCATGTAAGAAATACTGCTGCTGCACATATAGCATACATGAATAACCCCCTTATAGCATACATGATCACCCTGTAGCAGATCTATACATGTGTGGAAGTGGGGAAGGAGGAGGGTTTCTGAAGTGCGCTGCACTGCTATGAGAATCGCTAGCCAAGATTTAAAAGTTCAGCAGCAAGCTCACTGGCTGCTGATACAGAAAGAACCAATCAGCTGTGCCGTGTGGTAAAAGTTATTATGTCAGATTGGTTAAGACTATAGGACTGCGCCATCTAGAGTTTCATGCCAGAACTTTCTCTGTCATTTATCAATATCAATAAATAAAAATAAAAATTTGAAAATCTTTTTGTAAACAGGTTCATTTAAATTAACCACTGAACAAGGGTGGACATTTCTGTAATACTACACAAACAAGTCTTTATTTTAACTGAGAAAAACTTAAAATAACACTAAATTTAGAAATTTACTGCCTAAATGCAGTCTTACGCAAAGCATGCTGGGAACTGAAAATCCCCCTCAGCCAGTCGTGTTGAATTAACTTGTTTATATTACGTAAACTCAACAACAGGTCCAATATTATAGGGTTTTGCACTTTACTCAACAATGTTAGGTTGACCAGTCAAACACTTGTTAAGTAAAACCGACAGTATTACATTTTTAGTACAAATAATATAGTTAACTTACGTTAATGTATTTGCAGTCTTTATGTACTGTGAACAAGGATGGGTTCAGAATAACTAATAACAGCGACAGTACATTTTTCTGAGTGTACGTTATAAAAACAGCACTTTAGCTTTTCTGTGTTACATCACTACTGGTTGGAAGTAACCCATTACTAATCGAGTTACCCATTTTGAAATGTATTTAGTTGATGAAGACCATCACAGGAAGGCTTGAGGAGGGGAGTGAATAACTCATCGAGCTATACTCTTAGTTGTCTACTGTACATTCACCGTGGGGAGGCCAGACACGCGAACGGAAGCAGTGGATGCTAATGGAGGCTCATAGTAGGGAGGCCGGGAAACAAGGGTCTCTGAGCAAAGGGTCTGGTCCCAGAAGGCTTTGGATAACGTTAATAGTGGAGCCAGGGAGATGCCTGCCTGCTGTGGTTTCTCGGTTGCCGATGATTTTAGTTTCAGGTGACGTGCATCATGCTCTATTAGCGGCCTCTTCCGACCACAGTTTTCTTTGGCATGGTGAAGGCGTGCTAGAGCTCCGCTCAGGACATGTTGCTTTTCATAACACATACACACACACACATACACATGCTTACAAGTGTATACAGATGCCAGCCTGCATCTCTGAAACCAAACACAGAAACAAGACACACTTAGACACACACACACAAAGCTCCTCATATTTTCAGCATCCCCTAAGCTATCACTTTATCTTAGTAGGTTACACTTTAAAATAAGGTTGTATTAGTTAACATTAGTAAATGCATTACTGTAACTAACATGAATTTAAAATAAGCATAGGTTTTCAGATATAATAAATTATATATTCATGTCAATACAGGAGAGGAGAATCCGGCCGATGGTAGAACCTCGGATTCAGGAGGAACAGTGTGGTTTCCGTCCCGGTCGTGGAACACTGGACCAGCTCTATACCCTCTCCAGGGTGCTGGAGGGTTCATGGGAGTTTGCCCAACCAATCCACATGTGTTTTGTGGATTTGGAGAAGGCATTCGACTGTGTCCCTCGCGGCATCTTGTGGAGGGTGCTCCCGGGAGTATGGGATTCGGGACCCTTTGCTAAGGGCTATCCGGTCCCTGTACGACCGGAGCAGGAGCTTGGTTCGCATTGCCGGCAGTAAGTCAGACTTGTTTCCGGTGCATGTTGGACTCCGGCAGGGCTGCCCTTTGTCGCCGGTTCTGTTCATAATTTTTATGGACAGAATTTCTAGGCGCAGCCAGGGGCCGGAGGGCGTCGGGTTTGGGGACCACACGATATCATCTCTGCTCTTTGCGGATGATGTCGACGTGCTGGCCCCATCAGACCAGGACCTTCAGCATGCACTGGGACGGTTTGCAGCCGAATGTGAAGCGGCTGGGATGAGAATCAGCACCTCCAAATCTGAGGCCATGGTTCTCAGTCGGAAAAGGGTGGCTTGCTCACTTCAGGTAGGTGGAGAGTTCCTTCCTCAAGTGGAGGAGTTCAAGTATGGGGGTCTTGTTCACGAGTGAGGGAAGGATGGAACGGGAGATTGACAGACGGATCGGTGCAGCTTCTGCAGTAATGCGGTCGCTGTACCGGTCTGTCGTGGTGAAGAAGGAGCTGAGCCGCAAGGCGAAGCTCTCGATTTACCGGTCAATCTACGTTCCTAATCTCACCTATGGTCATGAGCTGTGGGTCATGACCGAAAGGACAAGATCCCGGATACAGGCGGCCGAAATGAGCTTTCTCCGCAGGGTGGCTGGGCGGTCCCTTAGAGATAGGGTGAGAAGCTCGGTCACTCGGGAGGAGCTCAGAATAGATCCGTTGCTCCTCCACATCGAGAGGGGCCAGCTGAGGTGGCTCGGGCATCTTTTCCGGATGCCCCCTGGACGCCTTCCCGGGAAGGTGTTCCGGGCATGTCCCACCGGGAGGAGACCCCGGGGAAGACCTAGGACACACTGGAGGGACTATGTCTCCCGGCTGGCCTGGGAACGCCTCGGTGTCCCCCCGGAAGAGCTG
Organism: Triplophysa siluroides; assembly: GCA_006030095.1. NCBI lineage: Eukaryota > Metazoa > Chordata > Actinopteri > Cypriniformes > Nemacheilidae > Triplophysa > Triplophysa siluroides. The sequence goes on along the minus strand of VCII01000198.1, from coordinate 298,238 downwards.
GAGGAAGTGTCTAGGGAGAGGGAAGTCTGGGCGTCCCTGCTTAGACTGCTGCCCCCGCGACCCGGCCCCGGATAAGCGGAAGAAGATGGATGCATGGATGGATGGATGGATGTCAATACAGATGTTCATGTTGGTTCATGGCTTTACCTATGATAACAGATAAAAATGTGATATAAAAAATGTATTAATAAATGCTGGAATTAACATGGCTAAGATGAATAAATAATGTAGTAATGTTCATTGTTAGTTCATGTTAGCTGATGCATAAAATAACTGTTAACAATACAACCCTATTGTAAAGTGTGACTGAAAAAATGTCTCACTAGTCTGAATGGCCGAGAAGTACTTACCTCCTCATGTCATTCCAAACTCATATGCTGTTATTTCTTCTGAGGCACACAAAAGTAGACATTTTGAAGCAAACATTAAACATCTCTCGCCATACAGTGAGACTAAGTGACATAGTGAATGTATCAGCATTCAAAAATGGCTTGTCGTTTCTAATGCTACGGTCTAATGTTTGAGTTATGCTATTATAATATGTAAGTAACTTGACAGAAAGAACCTCAGATCTTAGCTATAGCTCATATATGACTTAAAAATGTCTGAGCAAGGTATGAGACCAGGTATGAGTATTTACACCACACAGAAATGTGTGCACACGTCCTGTAGGGTACGTGTGAAGTGGTCGGATGTAGGTCCCTCGTGTGGTCCCTGCAAGTCATCCAAAATCCTGGGTGGCTATGAATTTCACTGTGCCTCTTTTCCTTCTTAAACCTAACTCTTTCTCTAAAATGAAGGAAATTTCCTGTCTGAAGCAATTCTTTGTTTGTGTCCTAGGATGAGGTGGGAAAAAATAGTCTTGCAAGACACTGCCCAACTAAACATTAAAGGCTAATGTCCCATCTGAGCAGGCCCTGAATGGAAATTTACAGTGGAACAGGCTGAAATGAGTTTCCTTTCATTTTATTAAGCACAACTATAGGATTAAATTCAGATTTTTGGCCACACATTAGGGTTTCTTTAACTATATGATTGGCCCATTTGGCCAAATAAACTTCTTTAAACATTTTTTCAAACTTTTAGTCGTTTATTCAATTTGTCTGCAAACAAATTGTGTGGTGGATATAAAGTACATGCAGCACAGAACAATTCCTGTTGTTTATTTTAAACATGTAACTCATATTTTCATAATGTATTAAACTAATAAAAAAGTGGATATTCATTGTTTAAAATTTTAGTTAACCAAAACATTCTACAAAACAATGGAACCTGTAGCTAAAGCAGCAAAAAACAACGATAAAGCAGTTATACAAAGTTAGCAAGACTGTAAATGTTTTTAATACGAATCAACCAAAGAACTGTATGCAGACTGAAAACAGAGTTATTTCTCATCTGACGCTGTTTTCATATTCTAATAGGAGCGATCAAAACATCAAAGAGCTTTATGCAGATTAAGTCATTAATGTATAAAACCTGATAGTTGAGCTTGGTTGTGTGCAGTTATAAAGCAGATCATCAGTGTGTCATGCTCCATAAACCAAAGTGAGAGAAACTACAGACAAATGAGACCAGTGGAAAGTCTTTTTTGCTTTTAAAGTGACTGGAACAGTTTCTTTAGGGTCGCACGAAGGGTGTCTGTTTACACTTGTCAAATTTGAACTTATATATTCTTACAGAGCGTGTCAGGGGCAATGAATAACACAGTTGTGACAATTCGAGCCCACAGTCCAAAAGCGAATGGCAGAGAGTGAATGAGTTGTTTGGTCAATACACCAACTCCTTAGCAACCATTTCTGTGGCTAAATGGAGGGAATTTTATGCTCTGGCCCCCACCCAACACACACAAGGTCGGCTACGATTTCATTGCGGCAAGTATAGAAATAATTTATTCTGGTTAAACCATTTTGCCAAATCTTTTAATCACTATAAATGCCTTTGGTTGAGTTGTTTTTTTTGTAATCCTTCAGATGCCTTTGTGAAATATTTATGTGTTTCTTGGTGCCACATAAGGCAGTAATTTATTTTGCGAGGAAGAAGAGGATGCTGTAACGCTGGGTTATGTTTTACACAAACCAAAATCATATTTGACACTCTCCAATGATGCTTCAAGAGCTCATGAATCATAGCCCTGATATTTGTTTGGATTTATTTTAGAAAGTTACCTACTGTGTAACTTGCATGGAATTGAAATTTTCAACGGAGGGCATTTCCGTACACAACAATCTGGTTTTATTGAAAAATCCTGTCAATCCCGAACCAAACCTGGATAATTTAGTTTATAAACAGTTGCCTCAGACAAACATTGAAATTTTGTCTGAGTTTGCCTCCTTATGTTTAAAAAAGTAACTGCATTGACAGACAGCCCACCAATGTTGGTCTTGGCAGGACATTTATTTTTCTCTGCTTGAAATGCAACAGTTCAAACCCCACTCTGAGCTTTGATGCGCAAGTGTTGTGATGTGTTGTAAGTCTGTTCAACTGTAATGTATCTCTGTTACTGCGTCTCACAAATTTCCCACTACACCAGTTCTGTAAAACCAGAAAAATGTCACACAATTCCTACACGGTTCACACATAAAGATTTTTGACAAGTAACTTTCTGTACGTACAGAAAACATTTTTACGCCTTTATGAATAATTCAGAAGAATCGCACGCTGTGTCCTATATTTAACGCAATGGTCAAAAACACTCAAAATCTCATTAAGTAACCCCCGTTAACCTCCAGTTTGAAAAACACGTGACTTGCACCACATATGTTGTTTACATTCATGGAGCGGGATGATGTTTGCAGAGAAGGATAATTTGACAGTCCGATAAACCAGCAGACAGACAGATAAACAGTCTGCCTCACTGCCACAGAGATCTCATTGTCAGTCTTACTGAAGCCCTTGTTTCTCACTCTATCCCAACAGCCACGGGGCAATATTTAAGCAGACAGTTAGAAGACATCCTAATATTGAACAACATTTTCTCTTTATTTCTACACGCTGCCGTTTTCTTCTATCACTTCTTAAGCCACTGTTTTTTTTCTTCCTCGTCCTTTTTGGCTGAGCAGACAATTCCCAAACAAACATGACGGCCGGCAAGCAGCAGAATAGGCTGACCCATCAGAGAGAGAGAGAAAGAGAGATGTTGAAGAGTTCTCCATTCTCAATGAACCAGAGCAAATAGCACCGATTTCTGCATGCACGCCTGTGGACCACCCAGGTCTGGGGGAAAAATGGATTACTTAGCCACCTCTACTATTGCACTGGATTAGTTTAAGGTATAAAATTATAACAGCTGTCTAGAAAATATAATGTGCTCAGAATAGTGCTGACCACTGCAAAAACTAGGAAAGGGTTAGACAAGTCACCCGCCATAGAGCTTAGTCAGGGTAGATACCATATACAGTATATATATATATATATATATATATAAAATATATATAAATAAATATAAATATATATATACTGTATATATATATGAATGTAAAAGTATAAAAATGTTTTTAATGTTGCTAAAAAAGGAAGATAGCAAAATATGCGGTTAATAGTCTGATGAAGGTATTTTTTAAAGTTATTTTAGATTATTTTAAATTCTTATGATGATATATTAGAATTTATTAGAATTTAATAACTGAAAAGTGATGTAAAAAATAGGAAAGAAAACTTGTTTTGATTTTTCTTTTTGATGTTTTCTTTTATTTTCATATCTGAAAGCTGTTGCCAATAATTTGATGATTAAACATGTGCTGTGTTTGGTGTATGTCTCCTCTCTGCAGTAATTGTCTATCTGTTTTGGTAAGCATAGATGTCATTGCTATTCCTTTTTGTTTTCTTCTGGTGGCCTTTAGGGGAAAGGCTAATGTCTTGTGTGTCAATTCACAGCATGGAAACTTTTAGATCTATATAAGGTTACTCATTTCAGAACTTATTTTCTAACAGAAAGGGAGGGAACAAATAAATACATTATTTATGAACATATTCCCAGTCCAATGGTTAATTGTTTATCTTTTCACAATTGCTTTGATGTAACCAGAAACGTAATCCATAAAAGAAAGAAGAAAGTTTTCCTGTTTTATTTGTATGTAATTGTTGCTGCATTTTCTGTTTTATTACATTGTTGGTTTTAATGACTTGTGACATAAGGACATGTACATTAGTCCAACATTTATTTCAGGTTCTATATTAATGATCAAGGCATACATGTTCCCCAACGCCTCATCATCTTTGATTATCGCAAGTACATCCACTCAGCTGTCAACTCTTCTTAAAGCTGTCATCCGTAATTATATAAACATATTTCAATGTCTAAAGTTTTATAATAAAATAAATTAAACAGTCCTGTGTTAATGGGGGGGGGTTAAAAAGTTTACATTTGCACATTCAGTCTTTTCATGCATTAGAGAAATTCACATAAGAAGTCAAATGTGGATAAAAAATCAGAAGTAACAAAATGATCTGGTAGAACTAAACTTTTTTTTGCCAGGTGCACAATATTACCCATTTTTACCAAAGACTGAAGCAGCCACTAAAGGAATATGGTATGGTCTGTCTCGCCAGCTGAGCAGAATGTATACAGTATATGGCTGCATATACTGTGCTGTCTGTTTATGTCAGAATGAGAGATGGTGGATTTTTCTCAATGCGTCTTTTGTTCCTGCAGTGGCATGTTACAGCAGTGCTTACAGTATATGAACATCATCCAAATTATTTTTAATACACTGTAAGAATCTGTTAGTAGTGAATCAAGAATTCGCTTTTTTTACTCTTTTAAATTGCACTATATAATGAAAATAGAGTTGTGGTCAAAAGTTTATATACATCTTGAAAAATGTGCAATGTCGAAGATTTAAAGAAAATTATTTGTAATCCCTAAACCCTAACCCAAGTTTTTTTATGTATTACTGTCCTGATCGAGTTAACATAACAAATGTTTACATATAGTTCTTAGCACATAATAATAACTACATTTATAAATACATTTTAAAAGTTTCCATATATATCTGATTCCTAATACTGTACTGTAATGTTAGCTGGACAATTAGTGGCGGTAATAGTTGTGGAAGAGTTAATTGTTTTGTCCAGAGCCATTAAACTGAGTTTCTAACTGGTCAAGAAACTAATGCACAGCTATTGCAAAAAATACAAACTCTCCTTGATCAACACCATACATTTGTATGTAAATGTGTGTGGTGATTTTAAACGTTTGACTTTAAAGTATGCTGTATAACGTCTCGGTTACGTATGTAACCTCTGTTCCCTGATGGAGGGAACGAGACGTTGTGTCGAGAACGACAGATGGGGTTCGCCCTTGAGAACCAATCAACTCTGACTACTATAGAAAAGGCCAATGAAATTTGGCGAATTAAATTTGCATGCCGGTCTCCGCCCCCGGATGTCCGGTATAAAAGGAAGCCGGCGTGCAGCATTCACTTACCTTTTGTTCTGAAGAGCCTGAGAGCCTCTCACGACTGCAGCAGAATACGATACGTGTTTGTGGCATAAGGGACACAACGTCTCGTTCCCCCGCGTCACAGTCTCTAGCGAAGCGACGGTAACAGGCCTGGGCATGTCAGCTCGATGCTTTCGCGAAACTGTAACCTTCCAGTGTGGTGGTCGGGGGGTTCCAGAGCTTTCTTGGAGAAAGATGGGAACAGCCCTGACCGGTAACCTTTCACGGATGGAGGCCTTAGCTCTCTAATGGCGAGAGGCCGTCCGGCTCAGGTTTACACCGGGCAAGCGCAACTTCCTTAATTAGGGATGCGCTGCAGAGGCCACTCCTGCCCGTGGGGAGGAATATGGTGGAAAAGGTATGGTCTCGTCCTTGGAGGAGAACGCATGGAACTGCGGACAGTTGCGCCGACATGGTGACAGAGTTGAGTTCCCTACCGAGAAAGAGGATGCTCTGCCCTGGGGAGAGCTTGTCCTTTCCTCGGTTGACCTGGAGTTCCAATCGATCTGGGTGCCGGAGCACCAGGTCCCTTGTATACCTTTCCTGTAGCTCAGTGGTAAGAGCATTGCGTTAACAACGCAAGGTTGTGGGTTCGATCCCAGGGGATTGCAAATACATATGTATAAATGTATAGGATAATGCAATGTAAGTCGCTTTGGATAAAAGCGTCTGCCAAATGCCTAAATGTAAATGTATACATAACAGAACTCACGAGTGTGCCAAGATAGGCCAGTCGTTGAGATAGTTAAGTACCCGCACACCTTCCTCGCCTCAGGGAGAAAGGGCGGCTTCCACGATCTTCGTGAAGACCGTAGAGACAGGGACAGACCGAAAGGGAGTTCAGGTCGATTGCCACGAACCAATCCTGACACCTGATAGATGCCAGGACGCGCCTCTGCGTGAGCATCCTGAGCAGCAGCTTGTGAAGGTGCTTAGTTTAGGGTATGCAGACCTCCGGGGCGCAACCCGCCGTTTTTCTTGGTAAAGATGAAGTGCGGGTTGTAACCCACCGAACATCTTGGTTTGAGGGACAAACTCGATGCCTGTTTGCCAGAAGGGTGGTGACCTCTACCCGAAGTATGTAGGCGTCCCAGCCTCAGACAGAGGGAGAGATGATGCCCCAAAAATTGGGAGAGTCTCTGGCGAACTGGACCGAGTAACCAAGACGGACCGTCTGCATTAGCCACCGAGACACAGTGTGGGCAGCTCTCGAGCTCCCAGGGACTGTGACAGGGGGACCAAGGGGACGGTCTGCTTCACCGTTCCCATGGAGGGTGGTTCGATGGCTGGCGGACCCTGTCTAAGCTAACCCTGTCGCGGGGGGGACCCCAGAGGGAAGGTTGGCTCTGCCTACTTACCTGCCTGGCGGGACAGCTGCACGCACTGTCGGTTTGAGAGTGGTAGCAGCTGTCGTGTGTGTACGACCCTACGCCTCGCCAGGGCGTGAGGTCGGGTTTGCCGGGCACAGTCCAGTGGAGTGTGCGATCGGCAGGAAGGAACTCCCAGGGGAAACAGAAAACTCTTTTTGAGTGAGTGGGCGCCAGGCCCTGAGAAGGGCCCGGTTTTGGTGACGAGGCAGGAGCCGTCCCGTACCGACCGATCAGAGCCGTAGCTGTGAAGGTCGGGCCCGATGTTGTTCCCCCTGGGGTCTTCCCGTCAGTGTCCCGTCGGTTTCCCCCTCGACCTCGACTTCCGTGGTGCCACCTGTGGGGGCACAGTAACCGGAGCCGATGTGGAAGGGGTCCTGGGCTGCCGGGAAACAGACATTACGTGAGATCTCGGAGGCTTGAGGGCGGCCGAGTCGCAGCGTGGAAAAAAATGTGGCTAATCGCCACTGTCTGCTTCTTCACCGTCAAAAACTGCTGAGCGCAGTCCTCGACGGTGTTACCAACAACCCACCCTGCGAGACGGGTGCATCAAGAAAGCGGACTTTCTCGGTGTCACTCATCTGCGCAAGGTTCATGCGGGGTTGACTCTCCTGGACCACTTCCGTGGACATCGTCCGACCCAGGTCCCGTGCCGCCACCTTGGTCGCTCCGTAGAGCGCTGTCAGTGGCGGCACAGAAATCCTGCATTATACCTGGGTCGGCCTTACCCTCGTGGAGCTCTCTCAACGCCCTGGCCTGGCGGACCTGCAGGATGGCCATGGCGTAGAGAGAGGAGGCAGCCCGGCCCACGGCAGCGCAAGGCTTCGGCACCATTGATGTCGAAGTCCTACACGCCTTGGACGGTAGGCGTGGCCGATTCTCCCCAGGTGGCAGCCGTCTGCGGCACAGATGCACCGCAGCCGCACGTTCCACCCGGGGGATCTCGACGTAGCCTTTGGCTGCCCCACCCTCGAGGGAAGTGAGGGATCCGGAGCTGGTTTGACCGGAGCGGGCCGTGAGTGGAGCGCTCCTAGTTTTACACAGCTCCTCATGCACCTCCGGGAAAGAAATGGCACCCGGGGTGGGCGCGGTTTGCACCGCGCTCCGCCCCCAGGAACCACGTATCCCCGGATTAGCATGGCTGACATCACTTCTGCTTCCTCATGAGCTCGACCCCCCTGGGGGGGAGCTCAGATTCGTCAGAGTCGGATGCCAGTCTCCCTCCGATGCTGCGAACGACATCTCATCTACATCACACATCGTTTCCGAGTGCGTGCCTGAGGATCCGAACGGTATGCCACCGCCGGTTGGGGAACGTTCAGAAGAGCGAATCGGGGTGCGATCGGCCCGTGAGCACTTGGCTGACGGGTTTACGTTCGCAGAGTTCCCCATATCACTAACGCTGCTACGTGGGTGGTCATCGGGGCCGTAGCCACAGATGTCACAGCCCGGGTAGCAGACGAAATGGTGGCTGGTTCCCGTAGGAAGACAGCCACCCATGACCGCAACTTCTGAGTGACAATCCGCCCGTAGTGCAGGAAGATGTGTCAACGAACGCTGCTTCAGTTTGCTGGACGCCCAGACACCTAATGCAGCGATCGTGTCCATCCCCCTCCTCGATGAGGGTGCCGCACCCAAGAGAACAGCGGGACATGCCGCGCTGGAAATTGCTCAGTCCTGAAAAGGACCTTTTAGAAATAATCTCTATCACCTCCGGAACCGCCGAGACGCCCAGGAGAAGGTCGCTGCAGGAAGGGACGATCCGCTGCTCTACGTCGTAGATCCGGCGATGTAGAAGAAGAATTCGTTGAATTCTTTTTGTTCGTAGTCATGAGCGAGGGCTCTAAAGAACAAAAGGTAAGTGAATGCTGCACGCCGGCTTCCTTTTATACCGGACATCCGGGGGCGGAGACCGGCATGCAAATTTCATTCGCCAAATTTCATTGGCCTTTTCTATAGTAGTCAGAGTTGATTGGTTCTCAAGGGCGAAACCCATCTGTCGTTCTCGACACAACGTCGAGAGACCGACAGAAAGGGAACTGTATATAGTCAAGTTTAATTCTTAAAACAAACAGCCACCAAATTGCAGCATTTCATTTTAGTCTACTACAGTAGTTTCTAGAAAACATCTTGTAATGGACAATTAATTATGGTAGCACTTTTATCCATCTATTAAGTTAGGTTCGCTTAATAGGACTTGTGTCCTAGTTGTTGCGTCTAACCCTAACCCTACGCTACCCTAACCCTAACCCTTACCTTGCCTTACCCTAACCCTAGCTTTACCCTATACTTAATAAGAATAATACGGTAAGGACATACATTACAATTTGTTACAGACCGAAAAGAACTATAATTTATAGAGTAAACCACACAAAAAATCAAAAGGGTAAGAGATTTTATTATAAGAGCTATTTTACATTAAAAAGGTAAAAGCTAAAATGTTGATTTATTATGTCAATTTAAACATGAATATTAATCACGATTGGATCACTTACAATGGGCTCATTATGTCATGAGTTGTCAAATGTAATCTTGTGCAATCAACAAATACTTTTTTAAAGAAACTTTTTTTTATTTTTATGACAACCTTTGCAAACCCTTACAATTAGGGTTAGGGTTACGGTTAGGTGCACTTTGACAGTAAGTGATAGCTGTGTCTTTTTAAGTATGGTCAAATTCAACATTATAGTAAAACGATTATAAATACAGCAATAATTATAAAATAAAATAATAATAACAAAAAAAAAGATCTTGAGTGCCTAAATACAATAGCTGTGACCTACTTCGGTCTTCAATAAAAGTTGTGAAAGGGCAGAAAGATATTAGCCATGCAATGCAGAATTCCAGTATTCCTGCTTCCGTTATACTAAACACTTAACCGCATCACCTGCTGTAGGACAGCATAACCGGGGCCAGTTTCTAGATTATGGCACAATAATAGCTCAGCCCAAACTTATGGGCCAAAGGTACAAGCATAGAGGAATGTGCTTCAGAGTGCTTCCCAGCTCTATATCCATAACCTCGTAGACACACCTTGATATATGTGTTTTCCTCCCGCTGATTGTTCTCTCAGGTACTTCCCGCTAACCCCCCTCAGAGATGTGTGAAACAGCCTCTCTCTCCAGCTCTTCGTCTAGCTCAGTTTTTGAGTCATCTTCTTCCTCTCTTTCTCCACACTTTCATTGTCAGTCTGTGTTTTTTTATTCCTATGATCTTTTTTCTCCTCTAGACATCAGTGTAGTAGACTACGGAGGGCTCTAAGAGTGAGTCTCTCTTTCTAAACCGTTGGCTCATTAAGCCGAATGTTTGTATAGGCAAACTTAGTATTTTTAGTGTGTTGTTTGTTTTACATGCCCTCTGTTCTTGCAGTGGAAGAGAGGATGCGACTTTTCGCTACGTTATGCTAAAGCCGAGTTCTTTGCGCTTTTGCCACACTGCAGGGAGGAGAATTGCAAAACTTTTTCGCCTCTCATTACGGCTGTGTTTCAGAGCGTCTGGGAACGAAGCGCTGATGGCACGCCTTTGGTTGCTTCCAAAATTACCCCACAGCAGGTTCTGTGATGTGGTGTTTTCTTGTAAACAGGTTTGAGGATGGGTGTTCCATGGGCTTGGAAAGTAGGTTTAGTGTAAAACTTTCACTGACATCTGAATTCTCAACACACATACACCTACAGGCACTGCCTGCAAGCCAGACATTTGAAGGCCAGGGTGGGACATAGGGGGTGTTCTCCAAATGAGCAGTTATAGTCACCACTACAATAAAATGGCTACACGTCATTTTGCAATTATAATGTAACACTGAAGTAGAGTTTTCAGATTTGTGTATAGCTTTAGTCCATACATGTTATATTCTAGTACTCTTAAACAAAATTTACTTTTAGCAAAACATAAATTTGTCAAAAGCATCTAAATCAAATTCCTCAAAATGTTCACACTTTTTTGCTTTTTAATTGTATAAATAAGATTACAATATAGTAAAGTTTAATATGTGACCATTGAGAAGAAGTTGAGCTCATCAAACCACTAAAACAGACATAGAAACACTTGTAGTTATAATATCCTGTATATCTTCATATGTGTAACCTTCTGTTTGCAAAAGAAAAGATGAATGTTCCTGTTCATTATTTCAGCAAGCCAAGCATCATTTTGTTTAGTTAATGGTTGATTAAGTAGAAATCCATTTTCCTTCAGTAACAGAAGGACATGGAAACAATTATTTAACACAGAACTCATACTTGTATGTTGTCACAAGACCACATCCTCCCCGTTTAGTGGACAACAGACTAAATAGTGGGCCCAACTGTTTACGGCACTTTCCTTGACTTTGTGGCTCTACTGAGTGGTCCATTTGCATAGCTCAAACATGCCAAAGATTACGTCTACCCAGACTATGTTAGCTGATACTATCATAATATTTTCATGTGACAAGCTTACCCATACGAATGGACCTCACGCTGTGGGTTTAGACAATCCAGGTCTAGGTGTGTGTCCTCAGACATAGACTGCATAGATTTTTTTTTTACTTTTGAAATATCATTATGTGGAAACAAACCCACAACCTTTTGCACTGCTGACACAATGCTCTACCACTCATAATCACTTTAGCCAGTTATCCATAATTGGCAGACCAAGGGTCGGATCCGGACCTTTGCTTCGTTCCATCCACGACACTAAGCCTAGTAAACCATTTAAAACATTTGACTATTTCGGTTGTTTAAATTTCGGTTGTTGATCCGCGCGTCTACACAACGGAGAATCGCATCACACACGCTCTCAGGAACATTTATGCTATTGATCTTTTGCGCAAACTTATATTTTTATCTAGCGCCAAATGCTTCATGACTCCTGCCAAAGACGCGCAGCATGAAGAGCAGCGGACACGTGCTTATTTTAACAACAGTTGTGCAGACACACAGAGCAGCTAAATGGACACACAACAGTAAACAAAACGTAGCAATATTAAAGTATTTGTATCTGTCAGTCTGTTTACTGTTTGCTATATGTATCCAACCTTTCGACCAGATGTGTGGTGTTTTATGATGTTTTAAACGTATTGATCAGCATGCAAACATTTGTGATCCTGTGAAAACCCAGGATAAAAACTCACTATCTAACGATTTATTAGATAACAAGCATCAAAGATTAATTTCAAGCATTCATTTCACTAAAATTTAAATCTTTGAAATGGCATTATTCAGTCGATATTGAAGATAATGTTGTTCTAGTTCAAGCCCAGCATAACGGTTAAACAAACATACATTACTAAATACAAACCGTCACGTCTCTTAAATTTGCTCTGTGTTGCCTCAGTGAAGTTATTAGTTAGAAATAATAAGACAGGATGTGCATGTGACTAAGAGATAGAGACTGTAAAAGGACACTCACTGAGTATGCGTTATAACCATTGCACTGCAGCACTTTTTTTCCACAAAGCATGTCTCGCGTTCCACTCTGTAATTTTTTAAACCATTCCTAAGCACTGTGAAAGAGACACTACCAATGTGCCTATGTTACTTTCAGTTTCACTTTCATAAGTCCGTTAAGTAAGCTTAGTGGCGAAGTGATACTAACTGTGAAGCGGTTGCCATGGTGATACTGGTGGAATATCGTATGGCTCTCAGCCAATCAGATTTGGGATCGAGAAAGTACTGTTGTATAATTAATGGATAAAAGATAGAAATTCTCTACATTTTAAGATGGAACTCTGTTACCCCTTTATATTAATTCCCTGGACTCTGCCCCCCTCCCCCACGTTCCCCCATTTCCAGTCCAGAAAATATATTATCTTAGGTCTATTTAACTAGCATGTGGTTACATAGGAAAATGTATACAATTTGAGTATTGTTTACATGTGCATTTTGTAAATTAAACTTAAATTTTAAGAATTTACTGTATACTATTGACCCTAAACTGGCCACTAGGCCTAAGCATAGTCCCTTTTGGGGACTCAAAAGCCACGTTTGCAATACCTCTGGAAAGATGTTTCAATCATCCAAGATCATGTCAATGATCAATTCCAGTCTACTTAAATGGGGAAGGCTGATATGTTTAAAGTGGCAATAACACACGCGGTTTATGCCAATCTCATATTAAACTTGAGTACCTATAGAGTAGTATTGCATACTTTGTATCTTCGAAGAGTATTTAGTTTGATCACATTTATAAAAGATAGATACAGCTTTACGATTATTTCCGAAATCATACGGCGCGTGCGGGGGGGAGGCTGAACTAAAGCACATTGCCAACAAAACACAGACATTAGTTTCACATCTTTTAGCGCTGGGACGGCTCCATATATCAGTTTCAAACGATCTCCAAATCCATCGTTATATCCACCGTTTATATAACATTCATCACCCAAATGCAGTGAACAAACAAACACCTGAACTTCGCGAACGTATGCTCTCTCACTCTCTCCTGCACACAAGTGAAGTCTGCGCATGCTCCTTCTCCTGCTCTCCTTGCTGCCGCGTAGAATTGTCCAATAAGGGACGAAAAATTGTGACGAAACAGTTTAATATGTTCGAAAAAAAACTTTCTGAAACCTGTACGATCGCTGGGGGAGTGTATCGAGCACAGAAATACTACGTAATACGCCCAACTCGTTTTTTGACAAGTTGACCATGTTAAGCATGAGAAGACAGCACGCTTAACAATGTAAAGAAGTCAGAATGCATGACACATCGTTGCAGCACCCCTTTAAAATCGCTCACTAAATCGAACTTATCGGAAGATGGGACTTCCATCATTAAAGCATTGCTTAAGCCCCCATTCATAACTGCGACATCTTGGTAATGTCTATCTTTGGTCTAACCCAGACCAGAAAAACATGCTGAGCACAATAAGTACAGTGTATCACATGCTTTTTCCTTGTGTAAGTACACAGTATTTCAAATCACCTAATATAAAGCGGGACCAGGACAATCTGCTGACGAGCTATCTTTGTGTGCCATTAAATTACTGTCATGAATATGCTTAACCATTTTTTACAAAGTATGTGCCAGTCTATCTGCATTGCCATGTTAAATTCTTTTTGCATCTAGAAAAAAAAAAAAGCTACCTGACTTTCTTTGTATGATTTAATGGCATTGTTGTATTGATTAGCGCCATTAAATTGCTATATAGGTACAGCTATTTTTCTTGCATTTACAGGTCTGATTTTCGATTAAGTTTTGACATCACCAGGTAATGTGTCCTCAAGACATGTGTGGGTGGACACCTGCAATTTGTATCAAGGTGCAGGCAACGGAGGAGGACACAAATGTTGTTGAGATACACAAGGAATATTAAATAGAATAACATGGCCAGACTTGCACAGCAGGTTCTCAGGCCCCAGTACTTTAACTTTCATTAGAGAGCAATTGGTCATACTCACAGTGGGGATCACAGACTCAATACAAGAAGGAACATTATTGGCAGTTCCAGAGTAAGTAGAGGTTTATTTAAATTTTATTTCCATTACTCTTTCTTTACCATTCCTAGCGTTCTCATAATGGGACAAAACAATAAAATAGACTGCGACCAAACACAGTTATGTGAGATTTAAATGCAGGTTGGACACACTGCTGTGTCCTTGAGTATGGCCAGTCACTGAGAGCCGTAGGCGGCTGGTAAAGTGAGGGGGTGGTGCAGAGGGTCCCAGCAGGCCGTTTGTCTGGACGAGGCTGTCTAACCGACCCCTCCAGCTGGGCTGGGCTACGAGTAGTAGAGCCCTCGCTGACTGATTAGGTCTCATGTAAAGTACTACCTGGGGAGCCTATTAGAAACACCGCAGTCAATGACAACACAGACAGATGACGCATCCACGTTTTCTTCATCTCTTAGCTACTGTATCTACCAATGTTTGGTTATGGCACTGCACTTTTAGCTTTTAACTTTAAAAACCAATGAGCAGATCTTGCAGTTGGGTTGTCCTCTTATGCAACAACATCTCTCTCTTCCTGTAGCATCTATACTATGGAACACTTAGACTGTTAATCAGGAAGCTGTTGAACAATGAACTTGGGCCCAGCCAGATCTGTAAGCAGTAAAAAACAACCCTTTGTTTCTAAAATAAGAACTATTTGACATTTGAGAGGAGACACAACCCATTCCTATGAAGTTTGCCGGCATCGGAAAACAGACCGGAACCCTTCAAGCTATTTCGAGCATCTGTGAATACCAGTTATTGTGAACATGTAATTACAGGCCTAGACGCTGCACTTAATTCCCAAACAATATGGTGTACTTATACAAAAGCGCGTCAAATTATATTCAACCCACCATCTAAAATGTGCTGTCAGAGTGTGGATGCCAAGGCTACCGTACAGTGGCCGCCAAACCCTCTGCCACCACCCTCTTCTGCTTTCTCATTATCCAAAGGCCCTGCTTCATGACCCTAATGACGATGCTGGAGCGGAGGTTTCCTCCAACAAACCACAATGCATTTCATAGCCCGGATAATATCATGTAAAAATGGGGCCTGAAATAGACAGCACAGCAGTTCATTTGTTGTTTGTTTGTTGTTAGGAGATATTTATGGCAGGCTTTTCATCTCGGATAAGTGAGCTTTTGGTAAAATGATTCTGAACTTATTAAAACACCTAGGCCCAGTGTCACAGACACGGCTTGGCTTAAACCAGGACTATGCCTTAGTTGAATTAAGATATGTATGTCGCTTTTATAAAAATGCCTTATAAGAATACATTTATGGTGTGCATCTTGAGACAAAACAATGGCACTAATATATTTTAAGATATTTCTGGGCAAGTTATATTCAGTTAAGACAGGTCAAAAATTCATTTTAGGCTGGGACTAGCCTTAAGCCTTGTCTGTGAAACTGGGCCCTAGAGATATAACCTTGTTTTTTATAACCCATAAAATAATATAAGTTAATTTTGAGTGGTCATTTAGTTGGTCCCAAAAGCAACAACAACATAAAATATTATTATCAACAGATAATGGATTCCAGTTTAGATAGCTCTTCAAAAAAAAAGAAAACCATGGTAACACAGCAGAAATGGTTCTATTTAAAATAGGTGCTATATTTTTGTAGTAAAAATAAATTGTCCCCTAATATAGCTATTGAAGTCTACTTGAGGGGCTCCAGAGTCTCATTTAGAATTTAGAGGACAATGACGATAAGTACCTCCTCCTCTAAAGCTGAAGTTGCTGTGTTTACCTTGCTTCACCAATCATTTAACCTTAACTCGTTCTGTTGTCAGGAGAACGGAATTGAGACTCCCTCAATTACTGGAGGAAATGACAAATAAGTACGTTTCGTAGACTTGTGGACAAATATCAGAGGTTTCATAATATTAAATGGGAGAAACATATTACAGTGGCATACTGTACAAAGCATTGTGTGTTTGAGCATCCATCTTTTTCAGGATTTGAGAGAACTTTGGGTCTTTGCCCTTTTTCCCTTGTGTCTTGTCTCTCTTTTTTTGGACATGCCAATGAAGTTCCTGAATCACCAAGTAGCCCAACAAACCTCTATAATTTTCCCTGCCTTCAATGCCTCACTTGAAATTTGTGTCCCTCAAAGGACGATTGAAAGGGAGCTGTGTCTGAAAGACCCACTGTTTATCCTCATTGCCCATTTTGGTAAGTCATTCGGCCCTCTGCTCCTAATTGATGGAAATGTTAGAAACATCAGGGTTTGGTATACATTGTAGATGGCTGCTGACAGTTGCCGTGCTGCCAGCCTATTGGCTCTGGCCTCTTCTGTGCCACCAAGCTGGAGAGACTGCCACTCAGCATTAGGCCAATGTTTCCCTGAAGAGACGGCCATTTCACGCAACCAATAAATGATGCAGTTTAAAAGCAAATTTTGATAATATGCTTATTTTCCTCAGCTGCAGGGAAACAGTGAAAATTAAAGTTGTGGCAAAAAATGTCTAAGGGGTGATTCACATTTCGCGTAAAAAAAATTAGGGCTGCGATGCTTTCTCCTTTTTTCCAAAGCGGCCGGGAGTTTGCGCTCTCCTGGAATCGGCCACACTTGCCGTTAAGATGAGGGGGTATTAACAAAGGATATATGGATTATATGCACTGTAAACACCTTGAAATAACTCTGCTACTAGATTTATTAATGCTGTGATCATCATGTCAGCCACAATATGATGTGATGTGAGGCCAAGTATGGTGTTCCATACTTGGAATTTAACCCATCCAAGTGCACACACACCGTGGACACACCCAAAAAAGAAATAAAGTTGAACATCAATTTCTTCAACCATGTATATGCATTTAATAAGAAGTTTATAAGAAGTCAGTAAGTGTCAAATATGCGCTTATCTTAAAATACTAAAATATCAGATTTGCCTAACTTATTCAGGAAAAGAACTTCCCAGTACACAGTGTTAGTCATCACAGGCAATAATGATTAATTTTCACACCTTCAATGAGAATTAGATCATATAACTGTAAAAACTAACAATGATACAGTTATTACCATGCATGTATTAATTTATTGAAATGAAATAAACACTGTGTATATAATGTGCACTTCTTCATAACATTGAGGAAAACTATGCTCAACACAGTCATCTGCAAACATTTGGAAATAAACAAAAGACCAACATGAGGCTGTGGAGAAGACAAACACATGCTGGAAAGACAAACAAAACCAAAATGTGCTGTTGTTGAGCGGCTTTATCTCCATGTGTTTCTGTTTGTTTGTTCTACTGAGCAAAGGGCTGTGGATAAAATGTCATGAAATTATAAGTGAAGAGCTCTTCAGTGCTCGGCGCTGCTGTAACTTTATGCATCGCAGATCTTGGAAAATCATACCATGAAACATATTTGATATAAACATATTGCTATTGGCTTACAATACATTCATTTTGATTAGATCCCAATGTTGTCATATAAGTATTAGAATATTAGTCCCCTGCAGGACATATTGAAAAGACACATGCAGGACAGACTGGATGTTTTCTCGCATTGCCCTAATAATAGGGTCACATGAGAAAGCTGTTCCCATGGCAACATGCAACAACACCATGGGCACATTCAAGCTCAGACCAAATTGAACAACACGTTTCCTGGAAACGGTGCGCAACGGTGTGCAAAAGGGTTTGAAATACGTTTTCACTTGTTTGGTGGGTGTGTCAAGAATGTCAGCCCAATCAGCAGCAACATATACAGTATATAAACCAAGCCGTATTAAAGAGACAGCCTGCACAATGGGTCCAAGTAATGTCGTTTACAAATGTGTCCGCTGCAGCTCGGTATACGCAACAATTGAAGATATTAGAAGACATGTATTTTGCAGAATCCAATACATATTTATACCGATTTCATCAGGCTCTGAATATTTCTCAAAAAGAACACAAAGAATGGCCTTCTCAGCTGCCATTGTTCAACTCTTGCATCATCACAACAGGGTGTTCAACCGCACCACCGTTTCCGTTTAAAAAACGTTTTGCAACGTTTGGTCGGGGTTGAATGCAGCTCAGGCTACATGTTTGCCCCTGGCCAAATTTCAGCACTGCATCTCAGCATTGCCTAAAACTAATTCGATTTTGATGTTAAATGGGTTGTTTCATGTTATAATCCATTAAAGGCTGTATTAGGCTAAAGTATTGTGTCACGGTAAAGGAGAGATAAACAAATGTACATATTTAATATTATATTAAATAAAAAATGACTAAATATGTGAAATAGGAATATCGAAGAAGATAAAGAACAGCACATTTTAATAAAGGTATTAGGTGTTTTTACTCACCTAATGTCACATTTGTTCAATAAAACAGGGAAACATGAAAAAGGATTAAAGTCTATCTTCCTCAGCATGGGTTACAGACTTCATCAGGTGCAAGTGATCAAGAAAATTCTGTATCAGCCAGCCATGGAGCACAGTCCAAATGTTTCAACATTAATCGAAGATAATTGGTGCTTAAAGTCTTAAATTATTTATTATTGTGAGATCTGACAGTGGTGCTCAGAAGCAAATTGGGATCATCTTCCATGACCACCAAGGATTTGGAGATTAAGCCAGAACTAAGTTTGTTTCCTTCATATGGCTTTTATCCCCGCAAACGAACCGTTTAAACGGATCACCCGCGTTACTGTAAACGAGAAATGTGGCTGTTCCTCTTAAGATCCCCCCATCCTGGTCTAATTGTACCGTGCATCCCCGTGGGTTTCGATGTTTGACACTGCGAAATGCTCTTAAATCCTCCTCGCTTCTCTTTTCCTTACGCTATGCTGCCTATCTAGAGCCAAAAGGATGTATGTCGAATTCGTAAATTTATCACTTTGCAAAATGGTGCATTAAATGAGCGCAGACACGGTCTGATTTGAAATGCTGACTTATGAAAAGAAGTTATGATGTTTGAAATGAGTTTGGATCATGGCACCAATCTCCTCCCATGCAGCTACCCACCCCCCATCCTAAACTGGGCCCTCCCATACGCTCAACCTGATTTTGCCAAGTGGTTGATGTCCTCAGGACAACATATTTTGTTGACCTAAGGACAACATATTTTGTTGACCTAAGGACAACATTTTTATAAATAAAACCTAAAACTTAAACCCACACCAAACCCCAACACCTTACCATAATTACCCCTAAAATCAGAGGGAAATGATAAGTGAAAAACAATGGTCTAGAAGCATCTAATCATGGTTGGAAGATTAAATTTAAAATTAACTGCAAACTTATTTCTGAAATCTGATTGGTTGATATAAATGTTGTCCCAGGGTCAACATGATGTTGTCCAAAGGATATCAACCACTTGGCAAAAACAGGAGAGCCCTCCCATACACCCTTGCTTGCTGCTTGTCTTTTATTCTTTCAGTTTACAAACTGCCCTTATTACTGGAAGAAAGCATATTTACTTGTGTAAGCAACATCTTATCTCAAAAGGACATTTAAGCATTTACATGCAGCTGAATTAATTAATATTCTCATAAAAATGATCATTATACTTAGCCAAAAATGGTATTTCCTCAAAAATAGCATTTTGAGACATCATGTTCACAGTATCTGCAGTATTTGTCTTACCGAAAGAACCAATTGAATAAAAAAAGATTGTAAGCTTTTATCTATCAGAACTGCTATGTTAAGTGATGCAAAACATGCAGTGTTAGCTTTGTTTTCAAAGTGTAATCCTCTTGGTCCTACTCTGTGGGAATATGTGAGCCCAATGGCATTTACAGCAGACAAAAAATCCCAGCAGCCTCCTGGCAAAAAAAAGAGAACGTGCCATGGGGTGCTTCTCAATATGCCTCCTCGTTTCCTCGCTCCTCCGTCCTCCATCCTATGACCCGGAAAACGATCGAGCACAGCCATCTTTAAGGATGTCTCAATTCTCTAATTGCACTGGGAGGAGGCGAGGATCGAGGAGGCATTCTGAGGAGTCATGAGCGAGGATACACATGTGTTTCCTTTGTAGAAGTGTCCACTAAACTGTACTAGTTATCCACTAAACCTGACGAGCATATTATTCTCCTCCTACTGCACATCGTCACATCTTTAGATCATATTCAAACATGCATAAATGTGATAATTACGCTTTTTTTATGTATACCTATTTCAGATAGTATAGTTAATATTCATAAAGCTAATATATTAATATAGTTGATATTCATGTAAGATATATATTTGATAAACCTTTAAGCATGTTTTTCACTAATTCTATTGTAGTGGGGATTATGAAATCTGCCTAAAGTATGTATTTAACTTTATTCTTTATATTTTTAATGTGCAATGTGTACAGTCATCATTAATTGACGATGCTTTGAAGTGACGCTAAAGTGAGTGAGGATATGCCATTTCACTTCTTTTAATTCCTCCGTCCTCGCTTCGTTTCCTTGTTCCCTTCCCTCTCATCCTGAAGGGGTGGAGCTAAGACGTGAGGAAAGGAAGCGTGGAAAGGAAACGAGGATGCACAAATAAGAATTGAAAAGCACCCATAGTGTCATGGGTTTTGGTTTGTGTTTTTGTTTTATGGGCCCGTTTCAGAAAGGAGGTTTAGTAAAAACTCTGAGTTTATTAATCCTGAAATGAGGGAAACTCTGGGTTTTGTGTTTCAGAATGTGAGGTATGTCAAACCCGAGAAAGCAGGGTAACTCAAGCCCAAAATATCAAAATATATCTCATCCATCCTTACATCAATAACATCATCCACATCATTACATCAGAGCATAATCTTCTATGGACGATAAGAAATGACTTAATAAAGTGTGTAAATAAAGTGCATGATTAAAGAAATTAATAAATACAGACAGACAGAAATGAAGTGATAACGGTAATAAACAAGTAATTTTGACGTGCAGCCATTCCAACTCAAATCTGCTCCGAGCAGGGTTTGAACCAGCGATCAGTCTAACTTTGCACGAGAGTCTGAAAAGCAAGAAATAGGGTGCCCTATTACATTATGACGTCTCATTCGCGTTACTAGAGCACTGATGGCGAGTGAGAACATACAATTTTTTTTATTTTTTCCGTCTTATTTCTGCTGTTTCATTCATTTAATGATGAATTTATTTGTTAATTGGTACAATAAACTGCTTTCTGCTGCCATGTTGCTTTTTTTGGTGACGTTGCCATGGTGAATCCTCATATCGGAGCTCCATTGATGATGGCTTTTTATGGTCATGGTGTACGCGCTTAACCCAGGGTAAGCCTACCCAGAGTCAATTGAACTAACTCAAATCAGCTGTTCTGAAACAAAAAACTCAAAGTTTCTATCTTCTAAGACTACGTCTACATTAATCCGGATAAATTTCAAAACGGCATTCTCGTCTAAAAACGCTCCGCGTCCACACTTACGTTTTCAATAATTTTTAAAAGGTTTCTCATCCACACTGAAACTTGTGAAAATGCTAACGTCCCTGTATTGCGCATGTGCAAAACGTAGGACGCTTCAAATGGACGTCATTTCCGCCTAGCGCTTCCGCGAGTTCCACCGTCAAACAACAATTGTGAGTAACCATTCCGTGTCCTCTGAAGAAAAGAAATCTGTAGTACGTACAAACTAATATTAATCTTTAACAATGCTGTTAAAACCGAGAGTAAACAAATCAAAAGCTGTACAGCATCGTCCACCATCTTGTCTAAAAGGATCACATGACTGCATCACGTGACTACAATTACGTCATATTTTCTTAAACCCTATATAAAAAAAAATATTTTCTTTTCACTATCCACACTGCAACGGGTAAAGGGCGTTTTTAAATCCACTTTCGTGAGCGGTTTTAAAAAGCTCCGTCTTCGTTGATAACAACGCCGTTTTAATGTGGACGGAAGGCCAAAATGGAGAGAAAAATATGCGTTTTCAAACGAAAACGCACTAGTGTGGATGTGGCATAAGTAAACCAACAAGAGTTGGTTGAACCTCCTTATTGAAACGGCCCCAGATTGTCTTGTTTTCCTTGATTCCCTTGTCTGAGTGTCTTGTTCTGATTGGTTTACTGTTTCATTGTTATCAGGTGTGCCTTGTTAGTCGTGAGTCCTTGTGTGTATTTATACCACGTTGTTTCATGTGTTTTGTTGTTGGTTATGTAAGTAGTAATATGGGTTGCCTTGTCATGTTTTCTGGTTCTTGTTTGATGTTATGGATTGTTGCTCATGATTGGATTTATTAAAGAGTTTTATCTGCGCTTAGATCCTTGTCCAAGTCTCATGTTTTGGGGAACAGCGTTACACATAGGTGTTTTGCATAAATTTTAAATTTTTGAGTGTATGTGTGGTGAAGATTTCTATTTACAAAATTGTTTTAGAATGTATAAAATCTTGTTAGTGTATTTACTGAAAAAGATTTACCATGTTTGACTAATTGATTTTCAGATTTTCAGAAATAACCTCAAGACTGGGGCACATTTTTATAAAATCCTTTTCATAGTTTTGACGTGAATCTTGTCTAATTTATATAGATCTATTTTTATTTATTTGTCTCAGAAATGGACAGCTGTGATGGCAGCCAAATCTGCAAAAGGTAACATAAATTATTGTTTTTACTTTCTTTGGTGACATGCATAATTTTACTCTAAAATGTTTCTTGCATTATAGTTGCTGAATTTAGCTTTCTGGACCTCTCAAGTCCCCATCCAGCGAAAATAAATTTGTATAAAGTGTGAGAACTTCTGCCATAGATTCAGCATCCTCAGGAGACATTTAAGCAAGACTGTAAAACGCTTTGATGACATGCATAACCAAAAGCCCTTTTCCCATAATGTTTCACAGACAGAATTTTTTCTCTTTGGTCGCCACACCATTCTGTTATCTCTCAATTCCCTTTAGCTATATTTGTTAAAAACTTCTGAGCCTAATCTAGACCTGTAACCTTGCTTGCTTAGTGTACAAGGCCGTCATGGACACACAATATAGTTCTTATAGAAAAGGAAGGTCAGAACCAATGGTCTGTATAATAATATAGTGTCTAATACACATTGGTTGTCACAGTCCCATTAAATCCAAACCCTAAACTAAACCTCTGCTGCTTGGGACGTTGGTAAAATTATGAACTGAAACTCTGTGGCGGCACCTCTCCTCTTTCCCCAAGTAAACAAGCCATAATTAATTGTACAGTGTGTAAATTTAGCCCAAAGGCACAGAGGCCATCTAAACCCTCACCGCAAGGAAAGGTCTTGGCAAATAGCCACACGATATTTTTAATTCGACCTTTTCCGGCTGTGCCCAACAACTGAGCTCTCTGTGTAAAGTCCCAGACGAGGATAAAATCATCCAGACTTCAGCTGTCATATATGATAATAATATTTCAGTATTAGTGATATGGTGATGATTCAATATAATGCAAGAGTAAGAGTATAATGGCAAAGATTGCTCTCACAATGTTTACATTATACACTCTCAATATACATGGGGTTAAAGGGCATTATGGGAGAGTTTTTCAATCTGCCTGCCCAGACATGCTTAGAGATGTACACACCTACTTTCCCTGTGAGCATGCATTTATCGTGTATCACATGCATGCTGTTAAAATATCCTGTTTACAATGTACATTTCAGATGGTGCGTCCTATATGCTATCTCAAATTTAGCAAAAAGTAGTGCAGCTAGACTTACTTAAAGTGAGACCATGTCCTCAAAACCTTGATCAGGTCATCTGGCCTCAGTCCGGCCCTAAATCAGTACAAATGAACTGATTATTTAAGCGCAAAAAGCAGTTTGTACCAGGTGCGTGCTCTCAAAGGTGCGTTAGATGGACGGATCAAAGCGTTAACATAAGGCAAGAGTGTGGATGTTGCAACGGGGTCTTTGAACCCTCCAGGTGCAGCTGTATGTTGACTGATGGAAAGAGGCTTTTGCCTAGGATCGCAATGCCTCGAATGCACAAAACGGCTTGTTTATCAAAGAATAAGTTACTGAACAATGCTTTTTTTCAGAATATAGTTGAGGTCACGAGTGTGTATTTATGAGTGTGTCTGAGACATTCCAGTGGGGTCTTATTTGGCAGTGTAGACCAACAACTGTATCTTTTGCGATCATCCGCAGGCAAGTTCGCAATGTATTCTCCTCTGTGTGCAAACCCTCTTTCTTTGAGCGAAGAGTGTGTGTCAGTAGGTTTGCAAACGTGTGTGATTCCCACTGCGCCCGTATTCAATGCTGAGCTCAATTTTATCCCCCGTTGTTTTTCTATATAAAAGCTGCCGTCCTTGTCTCTATCAATTTGCCCGCATACTAATAACAAACAGATATGTCCTCATTAGCAGCTAAGTGTAGATTACACGTGTACACATCAGTCTGGAGTGCTTGTTTCCGCAAACTTACCTGTCATGGATCTCAACAATGTTTTTCACCCTTTAAAATATATCATACCGATATATAGCTACTGTATATACTGTATATATAATGCATGATAAATGGTAATACAAATCCTCTTCATTAACATTTCCTGTCAAATAATTTGTGAGGGGAAATATAATCATTGCAGGTTATAGAGCCATAAAAATGCAGCATAGCTCAAAGGGTTTTGTCAGGTCATGAGGGCTGCATGAAAGGAGGTGAATGGAAAACTGAAGTAAAGAGATTCTTCTCAGCATCTGGCCTCTCTTTCCACGTTCCCTCCTTCAGATTCATCTGTACCCTGCAGCACACGCTCCTCTTTCTTGGGGGGAATTGAAGAGCGCAAGGAGCAAAACGTTCCATGCGCTCTACACTTATTGCCTCAGGCCACGCTATGATTTCTTTCTCAACCTATGCAGAGCTTTTAGTGTCTTTTTCTCCAGATGTTCGGGAACATCTAAGCTCCAAGCGCAATATCGTTTCCGAGGCCTTGTGCAGCTTGCTCCACTCGCTCAGACACTTGGGATGCGTTAGCGGCGCGTGAAGGTAAGCTCGACAGGAAGAGAAAAGGCTGGAGGCTAGCATGAGATGAACGGGAGAAAAGTGTGGTAGAAACAGCAGTTGATTGGAAGGTCAGCATGCTGTGCGAAGGACAACAGGTTGAGATAAAAGCATGGGCTGTAATTATTAAGACAAAGCAAAGATACAAGTCCTACTGTGCAGTGTGGGGAAGCAACATGTTAATTGCTACCTTTACCAATGCACAAAAATACAGCAGGAAGTATTCACTCAAACCTTACAAATACACAAGCAGAAGGCAAGAAAAAATTCAGTGACAAAACAATAATGGACTGTATGTGCACGGTTGGGAGGGTTACTTTAAAATGTATTCCAGTACAAATTATTTCATAAAAAATGCAATCAGCAACGTAATCCAAGTATCACCATATATAAGTAATGTATTCGGATTGCTTTTGGATTACTTAAGGGTCACAAATGTAAATAAAACACAGACTCAAAATTATTTTAAAAAGTGTTTGTTTACATAGAAGTAAAGCCGCATCAGAATTGTCTTGAGGTTTCTCAAAGCAGAATATCAGATGAAATGCATATAAAAGACAGGAACTTATTAGAGAGGAATGCAAGATTAAAATGAAATCATTATTATTGACTTTGATACTGTTATTATGATTATTAATGTCATTTAATACAATATACTATAAACGACATATTTTTATAGTATTTTTTTTGTTTTACATTTTATCCACGTGTATTTTTTTCTGTTCTAATTTTACAGGAAAAACAAATATTATTCGGTTTATTTCTGGCACCCCAGCTGCCATAATTTTTTTTTGCAGGATTTCTTACAGTGTATGTAGATAAAAGGTTTATTTTCTGTTATATGCATTAAAAACAAATGAATTTCTTATAGAAATTGGTTTCACAGTTCAGTTTGAGCTGCAGTGTTACACATAATGTGAATAATTCAAATTGGAAACATTACATCAATTGAAAGATTGTGGCTTGCCTTGTACTTTCTCTGTAAATATCAGAAAATTTGGTTGTCTTGATCAGTCATGTCAAATATCATTTAGCCAATGGTAAACCATGTGTGTGTTTGTGTGTGTATAATACGTAAGTAACCTATCCTCCAACCCAGTGGTCCGGAACCTATGGCTCGCGAGACACACGTGGCTCTTTTCAAAAATAATGTGGCTCGCCTGGTGTCTTTAGCCTTTATCAACATTTGATCATTAAAAAACATCATAATACATAACAATATTTCAGGTTGTCCTGGACAATACATGCATAGAGTGCTATGCACAAGCGTCACGACCAGAAATGGAAAATAAATATTTAAGTACTTTTGAGTATTTTGAGTATTTTGTAATTTGTATTTTCCTTAACAAAAAAGTGAAATGTAATTAAATACTTTGATATAATGTATTTTGTATTTTAACATACTTATATAAATTGATTTATATATATATATAATTTATATATAAATTCTTATTTATTTATATTTAAAGGCAGAGAGATCGTTGTGGGGTGGTTGATACCACCGGGTTCCCCTCATGGGTCGAGGCCTGCCGGACTTCCCTCCTGGGTCGAGGGCGCCGGGGTCTCTTCCAGGTTCGGGGCCGCCGGGCTCTCTTCCAGGGTCGAGTCCACCGGGATCCCCTCCTGGGTCGAGACCGCCGGGCTCCCTCCTGGGTCGAGGGTGCCGGGCTCTCTTCCAGGGTCGGGGCCGCGGGGCTCTCTCCCAGGGTCGAGACTGCCGGGCTCCCTTCCATGGTCGTGGCCGCCGGGTTCCCATTCAGGGTCGAGGCTGTCGGGCTCGTGTCGGATTCCAGTCCGTGTCGGATTCCCCTCCAGGGTTGAGCCCGCCGGTGTCCTGTCCTGCCACAGATCCCTGCCGGCATCCCAACCGGTACCCAGGCCGGACCAGTCGACACTCTGTCTTTGTTGTTCCTGTCCTTGTTTGCTGCCCAGCTTCCAGAGAGCGCTGTCCAGCCACCGGAGAGAGCTGCCCAGCTGCCAGAGAGCGCTGCCCAGCCACCGACATCCTATCCTGTCTTGTCGACACTCAGTCCTGCCTATCTGGTTGTCTGCCGGCAATCCAGTCCGTGTGTGTCGGCAGAGAGCGCTGCCCAGCCAGTCTGTGTGCCGGCCGGCAATCCTGTCAGTGTTCTTGTTTGAGCTTGTTGATTATATATGTTTAAGATAGTAAAGCAAAATTAAAATTGTATTTTCCCTTAATGCATTAAAATTAACAGGTTATTAACAGAAGACATTTGCAGTATTTTGTGAGTATCAGTACTATAGGAAAGTGATCTTTTTTTTATCGTTATTTGTTAGATATATCAAAGTTTATTTGAATGGAGGCCTCATGTAAACCTGTAGCCTAAATTGTTTATAAGTAAATATTTTTTTTGGAGCCTTAGTTTGCCCTGTTTCGTTTGTTTCACTGTTTTTGAGTTGTCGAAGGAAAATAACAATTGATCCCCACAGGGACCATAAATGAGACTGTGATCTGTGGACAAAAATCAAGTTATTTGTAATGAAGTCATTGAAAAATGTTGTATACATAAATATATACACAGTATATGTATATAACTCCTTATCAGTATGGCGTGTTTTTTGGGCGTAACGTGCAGTAAACCAAAGTCTCATCTCTATTTCCCTTTAAGAGTTGCGCTCGCGCCATGGCGGATTTACTATTTACATGATACATACATAATAATGCATATATAATAATGCATGGCGGACTCTTGCAAAGTCCGACATGCATTATTATATATGCATTATTATTTCAGACTTTGTTGTCGTGTTGTTGGAAAACTGGTCTGAACATTTGACTGTGATATAACTAAATGTGTCATACTATATATACATTTTGTCAGCTTCTCATTGGCATTTAAGTAAAAGTCTTTAGTCGGTTCTCCTGACCTGAAATGCTTGACCATGGCCAATGGCATGCCTTCAAGCAACATGCCACACTCACTCAACCTTAAAGTTGCTAAATCCCTCTCCAAGGTTGACAGTCATTGATCCCTCTAGTGTGGACATGATCATAGAATGCCATGTCTGGAGTGATTCTGACTTGCCCCTGGAGACTCAAGACTGGTTGTGTTGTCTCGAGGAGTTGCACATTCTGATATGATGGATGCGAGTAGGTTTGTTGACATGGTGGTATGGAATGTTACACCTTGTCACACTGCTCCTGTAAGAGACACATCTTTGAATGTGTAAAGAGGTGCTTGAGGAAGGTTCTTCGAAATGAGACGTTAGACATTAAACTTAATGTATGTGTGTAGCATTTGTCTGAACTGAACCAAATTTTATTCTGCAAACTTTTCAAATATGATAACAAGCTGCCAACTGCTGAAAACAGCCAATTTACCATTAGGTAATTCAAAAAAATGACTCTCTCTACCACCTGCTCTCATTTTTTGACATTTATCTTTAGTTTGAAAAGTGAGCATGTTAATTGCCAGAGACAAGTGTTTCTGGGATTATCTTTACATTCTCCAGATTAGTGGTGGGTGCTATGCTATGGTTGTCAGATGAAATTTAAAATTCTTAAACAAAGAGCTAATGAGAGTATGGTGGATATCTTGAAAACCTTCTGTACCTAAATTAACTGGTTCTTTTTTTTGTGCTTTACTTTGACTTTCAATTAGACTTTTAAACTACTTTTGAAGATTAAATAATATCATATAATAATATAATTTTATAATATATTATAATAATTTCTAACATTAGAAAAAACTGAATTGAAGATTACACATATTGTATTTATTGTTACTGTAAAATAATGCATTTTAAAGCTATTTAGGTAATTTAGTTCTGAAATATTGCATACTTTGCATATTTGTACCAAATTTTATAAAACCTGCAATTTATATAAATGAGAATATAATTAACAGAAACAAATGTATTGTGTGTATTGTGGTCCACATGAGTAGATTAATTCATTTAGATCAATATCTAAATAACAATATCTGATTTGTGCAATTGAAAGCCAAGCCAATGCTTTTTGCACTCATGTCAATTGGTTTAGGCCTATCTATTAATAACTATGATAATAAAACTTCATCATGTAAAATGCTGGTAATAGATTTCCTACATCTGAACCTTTATATATAGAATCAATGTGTTTACATAGTTGTTTACTTTCAGTTATTTCTTGAACAAAATGAAAAAAAAGTACTTTTTAAACAAATCATAGTACATTTCCATTATGGAGCACTACTACAGAATGAGTGTGCAACAACATTTACTAGATCAATTTGGAAACTCTTAAAATAACTCTTGTGACCAGAATATCTCTCCCTGAATCCTGTAAGCACAGTGAGAAATCTGATGAGGTAGTGTTGCATTTTTGTTTGTGGATCTGTTGCGAATGCAGTCCTGGAAATCTCAGCAGCAGAAAGATATATAAATATAGCATAATAAAAACAGGGTTGTTTTTTAGGCTATAATTATTAGTAGTATTCTTTTTTATAACATGCAGAAATAAACTCTGTGTAAAATAATATTTTTATATGCACATTTTCCACAGCAACATTAAATTGACTTACTGTATTTGTTGAATGTTGTCAACAGAATGGGGGAACTTGATGTGTCTTGATTATTATCAACTGAGAAGCATGAACACTGGGAAGCATCTACAACATATAAGACTGTACTTTATACTTTACTATATACTTTTCAATGTCATTGAATAATACTGTTTGACATGCACATGTTAGTTTTTACTGTGCATTTTTTAAGGAGAACCCCAGTTTTTGGTCAATTCATTTTGTCATTCACACATTTATCTAACAGCCCGCCATTGTTTAATGAATATCAGGAAAAAAATTCAAACAGGTGGTGTAAAGCATACAATGCAAATCGTTTTTAAACCCAAAAAATCAAGAACTTAGATGAACATCCGTAAGGATCTAAGCAGTATTTATGTACCCATTATAAAAGTGCCCTGGAAGAGTGACGTTAAGTATAACACAAAGTGTTGGTTTAAAGGATGTCTAACAGATGGCTTACAAAACCCAGGATGTTTTTGAAGGGAAAGTCCTCAGCTTACATTATTAAGATGTCACATCTTTACATATCAAATATGCTGGCAGGGAAAAAATCAGATGAACAAAGCAGTAGCAGGAAGTCGGCTTTACGGAATATGAAGAATAAAATGATTCAGTCTGTGGCTAATAGCCAGGTCAACATTGCGCTTGACAAAGCCAGATGACATGAACTTGTGCAGGCTTTGAGTTCATCCCTATAGTTTCTTACCCATCAATATAGTAGCTCATTTAAACCGTCATTAGACCCGCAGAGAAACAACCTCAGTCCATGTCATCAGACTTGGGTTAGTCCTGCGTGGCCTGGTAGACTACTGTGTGCGAGGCTGATGGTTTGGAACAAGTATTCGGGACAAAACCGAAGCAGATGTTTTTCTTTAAGACCTCTCTTAGATGTCTAATGAATCCGAAAGTTAAGGCCCGTTGATCCAAAGCAGTTTGATTTGCCAATGGAAATGGGGCATCACATTCATAACAAGCAGCATTACCTAATCATAGTAAAGCAGCATGCGACATGGGGGGAGTGGTGGACAGGGGGCGGGGGAAGGAAATGAGTGCTTCTAATGCCTCCTGGATGTTGGGAATGAATCATTGGTGGTGAGTACATGCTGCAGAGTCCAATTGATGTCTCATTTCCTTTATCCAACCGGCACACTGAGAGCACTTCAACCTTGCAATCAGGGAGACCTTCGAGAAAATCACGGAGACCGACACAGACCTCTGAGTGGTCATGTAATTAAATGTGGGTTATGCAAGACTCGTAAGAGACACACAAGTGATGCTACATTTGTGTTTGTTTGTTTGTATGTATGTTTGGGAGAAGCATAATACAACCCATTAAATCCATTAAGCATATTTTAATCAATTAAATATTTGGATCATCCCTGGAAAAAATATAGTTTATATTTCAAATCACACAGGTGCACAGGATTGACAATTATCTGTTGTTATAAAATATGTTTAAAATAAAATTAACTAATAAGGTGAAAGACAATTGGAGAAATTATAATCTAGAATTTAAATCTTTCAGGTCAAGGGTTAAACATATTTGTTTATTATTTCATATGGTACAATATAAAAATAAATATTGTACAATTTGCAACAAAATAACAATTTGCCATTTTTTCATTTCCTAATTTGTCTTGCAAAACAAACATTTTCACCCAAAGACAAAATTTAGGACCATAATGTATGGATTTATCCCTCCTCTCTTGTTCAAAGTGTCATGAACTGCCCTTATACCTGTTCACTCAGCCTTTTAGCTCACTGTTCATCAGATTCTCAGAACAGCTGCCAACCCTTGAAGCACATGTTTTTAGCTATATTTGTGCTCTTTTTGGTAGCAAAGTGGTAGACACTTTAACCTAATAGACCTTAATGGTTTCGGCTCTCAGTGGAGGTAATTGCACCCCATATCCATCTGCCCTGACCTCTTTCTCCACTGCTGTGCTTTGACAAGAGCTGGACAAGTGGATCCTATTGCCAACAGAATGGACATGTCCGTTGTCTTTTTTTTTATTTTCTGTTATATTCGTAAGAGGTTTGGCTAAATCTTTACCGATTAAAACAGATGTCTTTAATAAAATGTGACACTTTAAAGATTATGCTTTCTTTGATTTTACCTTTATTTTAGAGAGAAACATAGCTGTTTGTAGATGTACTGTAAACAATCTTTAGTTACAGAGTTAAAAATAACTTAACCATTTAAAGAGATTTGTTGGTTATCAAAGCAAACTTTTTTGGACCATGACTTGCAGTCTTGCAGTTATTTCCATGACATTACAGTATGTATAGATGTACAGTATGTGAGAATCTAAATGAAACTGGCTTAGCGCAAGAGCTGCCTAAACAGTGAATGTGACCTGGACTGACGGCCGAGCATGTCTTTGTCCGAATACAAAAACGCAGGATGTACAGAAAAAGTAAGCTTAATAAATTGAAACATGGAGGGTAATCTGAACAGTAAACATAAACATGCGTGAATTAGACGTTTACGTTCAGGTGACAAAAGCGGCAGCGTTGGGAAAGACAGCCAAACAAATAAAAAAATGCACCGTTCGTCACCGGAAGTGCGTCATTTGCCGGAACAACAACCCTTTCGTGCCACGCAGAAGTTGTACATTAGCATAAATAACATTGTAAATATGGATATTTCTTTTGAACAAACACATCAATTTGCTACAGAAGACCTTTATTACCCCATGGAGCCGTGTCGAGAAGTTTTGTGATCGATGTGTACACTTTTAAGAGCTACAAAATCTCTTTTACAATTCACTCCCATTCTAACACTTGGGAGAAAAAGGATACGTGGTATTACAACTCCGTCTGCATTATTCTTAAAGAAGAAAGTCCAATTCAAATAGAATGCCTTGAGAGTGAGTAAAACATGGGACATGTTTTTTTTGGATGAAATATCCCCCTAAAAGCTAACACAAGACGTCAGCACTACCAAGTCTCCACTAACAATTACATTTTTTCCTGATGATAATAACTACCCCCGAATGAATCTCCATTCACACTTTTTGAGATTTGAACTCATGTTGCAAGGTTTATTGTGGCGTTTTCTAAATTCAAGCTGTTTTATATGCAAACACATAGGTTTGTATAAAAGCAAACTGAAATACATGTATAATCAAATATACAGTAATAGATGTTATAAAGGAATCTTGACCTGTACATACCTGTTCATCACAATGCACTCGATCAAAACTGTTCTGGTGATATTTTTTTATTGTTTGTTTTGTTTGGGGGTTGAACATAACAAGGATGAGTAAATAATTACACAATTTTGGGTAAACTATTCCTTCATATAAAAGTTAAAGGGGTGGTGCCACAGGGTTTCATGCATTCTGACTTCTCTACAATGTTAAACATGCTGGCTTCTCATGCTTTTTTCGAACATGAAATTTCCTTACGTAACAACTTTTCTTAGTCTCTTATTGGACAATTCTCCCAGAAAAGCACGCCCCCCAGGGAGGGCGCAGAGGTTCTGCAGGTGCAGAGAGAGCTTAATATCTACAAAGTTGGCAAACGTGCACTCAGGAAGCAGCAGCAATTACCTCTACATCATCTTAAGAAACAGGTAGAACATTTCTGGTTGTCTTTCAGGCTGTAATTTCAGAATAAACGCAAGTCTCTCTTTCTCCCGATGAGTTCAGAGTGTGCGTGAAGGGAGTGGCATGTAAATAAAGTGCCTTTATATATTTCATATATTTCTGAACTTGGACGGCTGTTTAAAGCTGTTGACAGTTATTAAAGATGTAAAGCGCTATTTTCGACAGGAAAGTGACACCACACTGCGTCTGTGTTATTAACTGCGAATAAACTCTCGCTCGTGTTAAAATCAATGAAGCGCACAACATTCTCGTGATCTGGCAGATTGATCGTTCTGGAATA
Organism: Triplophysa siluroides; assembly: GCA_006030095.1. Classification (NCBI taxonomy): domain Eukaryota; kingdom Metazoa; phylum Chordata; class Actinopteri; order Cypriniformes; family Nemacheilidae; genus Triplophysa; species Triplophysa siluroides. The sequence goes on along the minus strand of VCII01000198.1, from coordinate 264,717 downwards.
ATAAAAAAAAGGTGGAAGGGGGTAGTCCATGGGGCTGGGGAGGTGAAAATAGAGGGAGAAGGCAGGGAAGGGTCCAGAGCAGGGTGAACAGAAGTACTGGAGAGCCCAGGCGACACTGAAGGTCCGAAGGGCTGAGGCAAAGACGATGGTTTAGGCGACCGAGGCGAAGGTGTGGACACAGCAGAGCCAGTGCGACTGAGGATGGAGGTGGAGCCGAAGGGAAGGAGGAGCCTGACAGAGCCAAAGGGGCGGAGAGATGAGGCGTAGCCAGAGGATAGGAGACCCGAGGCGGCGGATGGTCGACGACTGACCAAGGCAGAGCTGGAGGGAAGAGGGAGCCTGGTGAAGCCAGCGGGATGACTGGCCAAGGTCTATGTCACGATTGCACAGAGACTAGGCAGGAGAACCCAATTGCAGGCAGAGGCAGGGATGAAGGGGTTAACAGGTATTTATTATACAGGACAAGACTATACAAAACAGGCAAAACAAAACCCACGAGGGGGAAAACAAGACAAGATAATATATTTAAACAAAACAAGAACAAGGACTAACTAAACTATAAAACAAACACTGGGAACAAACACTAAACTGACACTTACTATAACTCAAGGGACAGGAACAAGGTAACAAGGCATGTACAATGAAAACAGGATCGAGGGACATCAAACAAACGAGGTAAGACGTACAATGAACCAGACAGGACAAAGAACACGAGGATGTTTTAAAGGGGAGCAAATCAAGAGGGAACAGGTGCAAGGGATAAACTAATTAACACAAACTAGGAAACAGGAGGGTAGGAACGATGACGCAGACTAGAGAAACAAAGGATCCTGTATGATTCCACCTCTAGACCAAGAAATACCTGACAAGGAGAGGTGGAACCATGACAGAACCCCCGCCTTAAGGAGCAGCAACCTGATGCTCCTCAAAGGCACAAACAAGACAAGACAGACTGGGACACTGACAAGACCAAACAAGACATGGCAAACATGACAAGGGGCAGACAGGCAAGAAAAATCAACGGGTTAGGGTGGGACAATAAAAATAATAAACAAGGGAGGGGGGGTGGGGGCAAACAAGAGTACATTAGGGGCAGTCCAGAAGGGGTAGGGCTGGGTGGGGAAGTTCCAGCCCTTGGGGGCGCGCCAGGGCGCGGAGCCCCAGGAGGCTTGACAGGGGAAGTCCTGGGGAAAACTGTTCTTGTCCCCGGCAGGACTGCTGGGCTGGACCCCGGCTGGAATGCCGGGCAGGACAAGGGCTGGACGGCCGGCTGGAATGCCGGGCTTGACGGCGGCTGGAAGGCCGGGCTTGACGGCGGCTGGAAGGCCGGGCTTGACGGCGGCTGGGCTTGAATTGAGGCTGGGCAGCGCTTGACGGCGGCTGGGCAGGCGGCTGGGCAGCTCTCTGACGGCGGCTGGGCAGCGCTCTCTGACGGCGGCTGGGCAGCGCTCTCTGACGGCGGCTGGGCAGCGCTCTCTGACGGCGGCTGGGCAGCGCTCTCTGACGGCTGGGCAGCGCTCTGTGCCGGTTGCTGGACCGGGCGTGCTGGACCGGGCTTGGTGCCGGTTGCTGGACCGGGCTTGGTGCCGGTTTGCTGGACCGGGCTTCGGTTGCTGGACCGAGTCTGCGGCCGGGCTGGCCGCACGGACCGTCACATCCCCACGGCTTGACACCTCCGGACTCGGGACCTCCGGACTCGGGACCTCCGGACTCGGGACCTCCGGACTCGGGACTCGGGACCTCCGGACTCGGGACCCCCTGGTTCTGAGCTGCCCCGTTGCCTCTTCCTCTTCAGCCGAGCCACCCGCCTGGTGGTCGGCTGAAGAAACGAGGTGAATGGGGTGGGCGGCTCGGGATTGGAGGCTTCCGACGAGGACCCCCAGGATTCCCGTCTCCCCCGTTTGCCACCGAGGTCCGTCGGCGGCGGAGGGGCTACAGGAGGTGAGGAGGAAGACTGTGTGGAATTCCCCAAGGTGAGAGTACCCACCACACGGTCCTCCGGAATGGACCCCAACCCCGGACGGGAGGAGATTGGACAACAGCTGGGAGAGGAGTCTTGGTAACACTCCTCTCGAAGCTGCAGCCGTTCCACTAACTGTGGGAACGGCTGATAAACCAACTCCTCCCGTTCAGGAAAAGATGGGGGTTGTCCATCCCGGCCATTAGGTAGGCACTCACCAGCACCTCGGGTACAGACGCCCTCCTGGCCTCGACCTCCCGAGCATAGTCCTGCAGAGGCCTATGGCACTGGGCCGGGAACGGACCGCCTCCAGCATGTGACTGGGAGGCAATCGCCTCCCACCACACTGGGTTGGAGGTGCATGACCAACGGTTGGTGTCGTTGGCTACTGCCTGCTGGGTTCGGTTTGGCTGGTTCATTCTGTCACGATTGCACAGAGACTAGGCAGGAGAACCCAATTGCAGGCAGAGGCAGGGATGAAGGGGTTAACAGGTATTTATTTATACAGGACAAGACTATACAAAACAGGCAAAACAAAACCCATGAGGGGGGAAAACAAGACAAGATAATATATTTAAACAAAACAAGAACAAGGACTAACTAAACTATAAAACAAACACTGGGAACAAACACTAAACTGACACTTACTATAACTCAAGGGACAGGAACAAGGTAACAAGGCATGTACAATGAAAACAGGATCGAGGGACATCAAACAAACGAGGTAAGACGTACAATGAACCAGACAGGACAAAGAACACGAGGATGTTTTAAAGGGGAGCAAATCAAGAGGGAACAGGTGCAAGGGATAAACTAATTAACACAAACTAGGAAACAGGAGGGTAGGAACGATGACGCAGACTAGAGAAACAAAGGATCCTGTATGATTCCACCTCTAGACCAAGAAATACCTGACAAGGAGAGGTGGAACCATGACAGTCTATATAAGACGAGGAGCCAAGGTGTAGCCGCTGGGTCGAAGGACCGAGGTGGAATTGTGTTTAAAACACAATATTGTACCAATAACATCATATATAATATTAAAACACTGAAATGGATTACATACTTTTGTTTAATGAAAGTTTTGAATGATTATTGAGAAATTTCAAGCCGTTACAGGCGCGCAATGAATCTCTGGATAGCCAAAGCTGTGAAGGATGCATTTGTTCAATCCATAAAAAGCTGCGGAAATGAGGTCGCATTTTGGGCTGCATTTGAAGCAACCTTTGAATCGTGACAGTCTTACCAGCCTTCAGTCGCGCTGCTGTGACGCAATCGGTCTTAAAACGCAGCCTTCAAAGAACGCAGCCCCCGAATTGGGACACAACCATTGTCTGTGTATATATATATATATATATATATATACACATTATGGTCCCAGTTAGAGCCCCAGTCACTCAGCCATGACCCTTGACATATATAAAAAAATCTTTGAGCGTTCACAATGGCTTTATTTGTCACTCTGCACTACAGCCAAAAGCATCATGCCAGCTATGGTGAGATTAGAAAATTACACAAATAGAAGGGTGAAAAGGTATAATTGAAAATGGCAAAGGGTTGAATGGGGAAGACATTTAAAATGAGAGCTCTGTGTTGTTAGGCTGGCAGGATGCTGGGAAGCCTTGGAGGAGCATGCTGAAGAATCATTACACTTTGTGACAGTGCTCCAGGACAGCGGCCTTAGGATAAAGCTGGCATGTCGCGCCCAGACAAACAAGAGCACAGTTTAATCACGGAGATTACTACACTGCTGCTGCTGCCATGACAGGGACTAATTGAGGAAATACAAGACACCTTCTAATGAACATCTAATTAAAACCCGATAATGTTCCAAGGCGCATCTTAAGGAACATACTAAGGAAAATTAGACAGGGCACGTTTCCCGAGATGAAGAATGTACGCAAGCTCTTTTTGGTTTGTTTCCTGAAAATTATTATATAGTACATAAATGTATTCAGATAAGACAAAGTAACCACTGGTAAGCGACAGCACCTCCTGGTCAAATTATCATATTAACATTTCATAGGCATTAACAGTCTACAATGTTACAGTACTTTTGTTTTAGTAATGTTTAATTGCAAATTGGAACAAAAAAATTATATGAAAAATGAAAAGTGTATTTTAAATGTAAATAAAAAGTGTGTGCCAAATGCATTAATGTAAATGTTATCAATGAGCATAATTTGTAAGAGTAAAATTGTATATTATTTCAGAAAAAATCCATCCTGGCTTTTGTGTGATTTCCTGCTTAATTGTGCACATTTAAACATCTCTGCACAAGGATCATTGAACATATATATCATTTGAGACATCATTGATATTCGTCATTTTTTACTTCCTTTGATTACTAACCTTCTGGTAATGTCTATATATTTTCATCTGCAAGAATTATGAACTATACAGTATGTTTTTGCAGAAGAATGATCAATGTTCAATGCTTAACTTCCTGATTGTCAAGCCCTCTCCTGAGAAACTTCTTTAGGACAATGTTCTCATGTGGAGCTTCTCTTTTACATTATCTACTGGCATGCATTTAATTTAACCAAGGTGTCAAGTTGGATGCCAACATATAACCTTAAATGGTACCTTAATTTGGACCACTGTTGGTCGCATTATATTTAGATTCACCGAACTCTCGGAGTTGCATCAGAAAATGACCCTTAGCAACCAAGGCATGTAACAACATTATTATCTGCATTATAACAAGCTAGTGACTTTTTGGAGAGCCTTTTGACATTGCCATTCAATTCTGTCTCATATAGGCGACATAACGAAGCTTAACTCTGAGGACGAATGCCAAGGATGAGACGCATTTTCAAGCTGTCACTTTGCTGGTCATTTCACCCTAATTGGGACATCACCGATCTGCTTTCCCTGAAAATATGTCACGATTTGCCCTTGTAATTATGATGTACCTGTCAGAGGCTGTAATATCACACCAAACAACTCAACTTTTGCTTATTTAACCAGAATGAAACAAACATTTGTATTATATGTTACCTTTGTATATACCACAAAGTAACACTGAAGAAACTTTGTTTCTTAAAAAAAGTTGCAATCTTTTTTATGTTAAAAATCTACAAAAAAATGTATGAGACACATTAGTAACCTTATTATATTGATGTCACAGTAAATATACACTAAGGATACACATCATTATCTTCAGATGATTGTTTATGAATGTACTTTTTTGTGGGTTTCTGTTTTTGGGGACTACATTATAGGAAGATCAGATTTTGTGTTAGATACTTGTTTGAAAATGCCACACTTGCAGCTAATTACCTATCCAAACTTTAAAAGATGCTTACCATCACAAATTACACAAACATCAAATTCGCTGGAGCTGTTGTTTCAGCTACATGATTATAAGAACTAAATGTGTACAAAAGAAGAGATCTGTACCTCATCTGTGTGTAGGTTTTCCTTGGCTTTCAACCTAAACAATCTGCCACCAAGATTTAGTCAGGGACGAAGAAATGGCAATAGAAATATCCCTCAGGTTGAAACCCATTTTTACGGATGGTTTAAATGACAATCACCAAAATTTAAAGCATGAACATTAATTGAAGAACTCTTTGGCCCACATTACCCACAGGAGCTTAAGTTAACGAAATTCACTTTATCAAACATATTGCCAATTTTAGTCTTTACTCAACTGCTAATATGTTTGACAAGTCCTTTAAATCAGTTATACCGAAAAGGCTGTTTGATTGGACCAGTTGTCACTGTAAAAAGGATGCCTGAGGCTGGTGATTGACTCACTCTCGATGGAATGAGAGAGCCTTGTGAGAGATGCTGCTCTGGAAGTGTCCGTTGGATTATGAGCTATTATGGGAACATCTATTATGACACCTAAATCATCAGCTGCAAGACGCAGCCAAATGCGCCATGAAACGGACCCGAGAAGACCTCACTCCTCACACTCCATCTGTGCTACTTGTCACACGCTTTTTCAGAGCTGCTAAGAGATCAGGCTGGGGAGAAAAGAAAGATGTACATATGTAGGCACTTGATATATACAGTGCATCCTAAGGACCGCTAAAAAGACCTCATTGAGGTGAGATGTGTTTGTTTCCATTACACACTCTTGAGGTCAATCCACCACCCTATTGCCCTGGCTAACTGTCTTTAAATTTGTAATACGACATGAGTTGTTCTCCATTTTTATCAACAATCAAATTGTCAAATTAAGTCTGACAATGGAATTAATTTTATGAAATGCAGTCCATCCATCTGTTCTCTGAACCTGCTTACCCTCTATTGCAGTGGTTCTCAACCTTTTTTGTGGAGTACAGGTTGCTCCCCTTCATTCTTCTTCTTGCCAGGCCATCAATGTAAACTTGACACTTTTATTGAGCATGTCTGGTTAAATCATGCTAAAATTAGGGTCATCAGTTAGATCATTAATCACACAAACAACACAACACAGATTGCAACACAAAGATTGCAACACAAAAATAATGGGCTAAATGTCTTCATAAATAATAACAATAATAATAATACATTATTTGTTAATAAAATATATTTTAAAACGCATGTCACTGAATTGGGATAATCGGTAACCTCAATAAATGTATATGTGTTTTGTCTCGTGAAATACCCAAAAAATATATATATTTAATAACACTGAAAGTCAAATAAACAGATTTGATTGGCCAGTTGGAATATTACCATACTTTCCCAAGGAGAAAGTGAAGTAACGATGTGAAGTAGAATGTTTGAACTTAGTTTCAATACTCTCCTAAATTAATAATAAAGCCCTAAAAAGCTGCTTATATTCACCTCACTTATAGATGTGTAATTGTTTCTAAGTTTATAGGCCTAAATGTGTGTGTGTTTCCATCAGAGGTATAATACAAGGTTTGTCATTAATAATTTGTGTTCATAATTAGGCAAATGAAAACAATACAATCTTCTTACAAGAATAAACAGTTATTACAATGTAGAAATTATTCTATGTATTAATTTTTTATTATCTTGAAACAGTCCAAGCAGTGTACATGTTGGGCTCAGATATGACGATGATTTGAAACGTAGAGAATTAACATCCAACCCAAAGATGATTACATTATATTAGACTGAGTTTATTCATAAACATTTCTACATCATAAATAGAGGTAAAAGTAATTAATTTTAAATGCTGTCATTAGAGTGGAAGTGAATATAATTTATTGAAAATAAAAAAAGTATTTCATGCAAAATGCTGTTCATGCAAATTCAACTGTCATATAATGTGGAATGAAAGGTACAGATGTTTCCCACACACTGTAAACACGGACAATGCAATCTACTCATTACAAATGATTTAACTGTACTCAAATCTGACTGTTCCATTAACTTAAAACTTTTAAGTGTCCTAGACAGCAATCAAACATAGAAATATATATATATTTTTTTTTATTTAATCAGACTAGCATTATGGTGATCAGTGTTTGCTTTAGTTGGGATCTTGACTCTTGAGTTTTAATGTTAAGTTCCCTTTCTGTCGGTCTCTCGACGTTGTGTCGAAGACGACAGATGGGGTTCGCCCTTGAGAACCAATCAACTCTGACTACTATAGAAAAGGCCAATGAAATTTGGCGAATGAAATTTGCATGCCGGGCTCCGCCCCCGGATGTCCGGTATAAAAGGAAGCCGGCGTGCAGCATTCACTCACCTTTTGTTCTTCAGAGCCCTCGCTCATGACTACGAACAAAAAGAATTCAACGAATTCTTCTTCTACTTCGCCGGATCTACGACGCAGAGCAGCGGATCGTCCCTTCCTGCAGCGACCTTCTCCTGGGCGTCTCGGCGGTTCCGGAGGTGATAGAGATTATTTCTAAAAGGTCCTTTTCAGGACTGAGCAATTTCCAGCGCGGCATGTCCCGCTGTTCTCTTGGGTGCGGCACCCTCATCGAGGAGGGGGATGGACACGATCGCTGCATTAGGTGTCTGGGTCCAGCACACTGAAGCAGCGTTCGTTGACACATCTGCCCGCACTGCGGGCGGATTGTCACTCAGAAGTTGCGGTCACGGGTGGCTGTCTTCCTACGGGAACCAGCCACCATTTCGTCTGCTACCCGGGCTGTGACATCTGTGGCTACGGCCCCGATGACCACCCACGTAGCAGCGTTAGTGATATGGGGAACTCTGCGAACGTAAACCCGCCAGCCAAGTGCTCACGGGCCGATCGCACCCCGATTCGCTCTTCTGAACGTTCCCCAACCGGCGGTGGCATACCGTTCGGATCCTCAGGCACGCACTCGGAAACGATGTGTGATGTAGATGAGATGTCGTTCGCAGCATCGGAGGGAGACTGGCATCCGACTCTGACGAATCCGAGCTCCCCCCCCAGGGGGGTCGAGCTCAGGAGGAAGCAGAAGTGATGTCAGCCATGCTAATCCGGGGATACGTGGTTCCTGGGGGCGGAGCGCGGTGCAAACCGCGCCCACCCCGGGTGCCATTTGTTTCCCGGAGGTGCATGAGGAGCTGTGTAAGACTAGGAGCGCTCCACGGACCGCTCCGGTCGTCGAAACAGCTCCGGCTCCCTCACTTCCCTCGAGGGTGGGGCAGCCAAAGGCTACGTCGAGATCCCCGGTGGAACGTGCGGATGCGGTGCATCTGTGCCGCAGACGGCTGCCGCCTGGGGAGAATCGGCCACGCCTACCGTCCAACGCGTGTAGGACTTCGACATCTATGGTGCCGAAGCCTTGCGCTGCCGCGGACCGGGCTGCCTCCTCTCTCTACGCCATGGCCATCCTGCAGGTCCGCCAGGCCAGGGCGTTGAGAGAGCTCCACGAGGGTAAGGCCGACCCAGGTATAATGCAGGATTTCTGTGCCGCCACTGACAGCGCTCTACGGAGCGACCAAGGGCGGCACGGGACCTGGGTCGGACGATGTCCACGGAAGTGGTCCAGGAGAGTCACCCCCGGCTGAACCTTGCGCAGATGAGTGACACCGAGAAAGTCCGCTTTCTTGTTACACCCGTCTCGCAGGGTGGGCTGTTGGTACACCGTCGAGGACTGCGCTCAGCAGTTTTTGACGGTGAAGAAGCAGACAGTGGCGATTAGCCACATTTTTACCACGCTGCGACTCGGCCGCCCTCAGGCCTCCGAGATCTCACGTCATGTCTGTTTCCCGGCAGCCCAGGACCCCTTCCACATCGGCTCCGGTTACTGTGCCCCCGCAGGTGGCCCCGGAAGTCGAGGTCGAGGGGGAAACCTCACCCCGTCAGCTAACTTCTCACGAGAAGTGACACTGACGGGAAGACCCCAGGGGGAGCAACATCGGGCCCGACCTTCACAGCTACGGCTCTGATCAGTCGGTACGGGACGGCTCCTGCCTCGTCACCAAGCCGGGCCCTTCTCAGGGCCTGGCGCCCACTTACTCACAGTGAGTTTTCTGTTTCCCCTGGGAGTTCATTCCTGCCGATCGCACACTCCACTGGACTGTGCCCGGCAAACCCGACTCCACGCCCTGGCGAGGCGTAGGGTGGTACACACACGACAGCTGCTACCACTCTCAATGACAGTGCGTGCAGCTGTCCCGCCAGGCAGGTAAGTAGGCAGAGCCAACCTTCCCTCCGGGGCCCCCTCCCCGCGACAGGGTTAGCTCCGCCAGCCATCGAACCACCCTCCGTGGGAATGGTGAAGTAGACCGTCCCCTTGGTCCCCCTGTCACAGTCCCTGGGAGCTCGAGAGTTGCCCACACTGTCTCGGTGGCTAAGGCAGACGGTCCGTCTTGGTTACTCGATCCAGTTCGCCAGAGACTCTCCCAAGTTTTGGGGCATCATCTCTCCCTCTGTCTGAGGCTAGGGACGCCTACATACTTCGGGTAGAGGTCACCACCCTTCTGGCAAACAGGCATCGAGTTCGTCCCTCAAACCAAGATGTTCGGTGGGTTACAACCCGCACTTCATCGTTCCCAAGAAAGACGGCGGGTTGCGCCCCGGAGGTCTGCGTACCCTGAACTAAGCACCTTCACAAGCTGCTGCTCAGGATGCTCACGCAGAGGCGCGTCCTGACACCCATCAGGTGTCAGGATTGGTTCGTGGCAATCGACCTGAAATCCCTTTCGGTCTGTCCCTGTCTCCACGGTCTTCACGAAGATCATGGAAGCCGCCCTTTCTCCCTGAGGGGAGGAAGGTGTGCGGGTACTTAACTATCTCAACGACTGGCACACTCGTGAGATCTGTTATGTATACAAGGGGCCTGGTGCTCCGGCACCCAGATCGATTGGGAATCCAGGTCAACCGAGGAAAGGACAAGCTCTCCCCAGGGCAGAGCATCCTCTTTCTCGGTAGGGAACTCAACTCTGTCACCATGTCGGCGCAACTGTCCGCAGTACGCGCCCAGCCGGTGTTGAACTGCCTGGAACATTTCAGGCAGACAGCGGTCCCCCTGAAACGATTCAGAGGCTCCTGGACATGGCGTCCTCGTCGGGTGAGACCCCTCGGGTTGATGCACATGAGACCGCTCCAACACTGGCTTCAGAGTCGAGTTCCGAGGAGAGCGTGGCACACCGGCAGCAGGCGCATGGTGATGACGCCCTGCGGCCGACGCACCAAAACCCCTGGTCTTCCATGACTTTTTCGACGGACTAAGGTCCCTCAGGGCAGGTTATGAGGCAAGTCGTGGTGATGACGGACGCCTCCCTGCAGGGGTGCGGTGCAGTGTGTAACGGGCACGCAGGCGGGGCATTGGGCGAACCCCCACCTGCGCTGGCATATCAATTGCCAGGAGTTGTGGGCAGTGCTACTTGCACTGAGCAGGCTGCGGCCTCTCGTGCGGGACAAGCACGTGCTGGTCCGAGGACTACAGCTGTAGCGTACATCAGATCTTAGGGTGGCGTTCGCTCACAGCAGCTAACACAACTTGCTCGACGCCTCCTCCGGTGGAGTCAACAGGTGATCCGTTCCCTGTGGGCCACACTCACCTCGGGCAAACTGAACTAGACAGCCGACGCGCTCTCTTGTCAGTTTATGCCTCGTAGAGAGTGGCGACTCCACCCCCGCGTAGGCCGCTTGGTACTCCCTGTCCGAGGCTCTCGACACGGATATCCTTGCGCACAGCTGACCGCGGGACGGGCGGAAGCACACCTTCCCCCCCCCAGGAGCCTCCTTGCACAGACACTGTGCAAGGCCAGGGAAGAGGAGCACCAAGTGTTATTGGTTACACCGCACTGGTCTAACCGCACTTGGCGTCAGAGCTGATGCTCTGGACAGCGACTCCCCCTGACCCATTCCCCTGACAGAGGACCTGCTCTCTCAGGGGAAGGACACGTTCTGGCATCCCAGATCAGACCTCTGGAACACCATGTCTGGTCTCTAGACGGGACGAGAAGATCCTGAGTTGGCTACTCCCCCTCTATGGCGGAGACCATCACCCAGGCTAGGGCCCCATCTACTGGGCGGTTACACGCCTCTAGACGGCGCCGCTTCTTGTCCTGGTGTCTCTCTCAACGAGAAAGACCCACTGAGGTGCTCGATCAGGATTGTGTTGTCCTTCTTACGAGACTGGAGACTAACATCTCCCCTCCACACTGAGTGTGTATGTAGTCGCTGTCGCCACTCATCACGACTCAGTTGATGGAAAGTTTCTAGGATGACACGACCTGGTCACCAGGTTCCTAAGGGGTGCGAGAGGGCGGCTCCCGCCTCATCTCCGCTCCATACCCTCTTGGGACCCTAAGGGGTCCTCGGGGGGGCCTCTGGGCCCCCCAAGAGCCCCTCGAGGTTCCGATCTTCCTCAACCGAGTAAGACGGCCCTCCTGATGGCGCTCGCTTCCTTCAAGAGGGTAGGGCACCTCCGAGCATCCTCCGTGTCCCCGGATTGCCTTGAATTCGGCCCTGGTAGCTCTCACGTTATCTTGAGACCCAGGCCCGGATGCGTGCCCAAAAGTTCCCACTACTCCCTTACGGGGCGAAGTGGTGAACTTGCAGGCGCTCCCCATTGGGGAGGAAGACCCAACCCCTTCCGTGTTGTGTCCTGGACGCACGCAGGGCCTCAGTAGCTCTGACCAGCTCCTTGTCTGTATTGGAGGACAGCAGAGGGGAAGGCTGTCTCCAAGCAGAGGTTGGCGCACTGAGTCGTGGATGCCGTTACGACGACATTCCAATCTCAGAATCTCCCATGCCCACTGAGGGGGGTATAGCCACCTCCTGGGCACTGGCAGAAGCGCCTCTCTAGCAGACATCTGTAGAGCTGCGGGTTGGGCTACGCCCATACACCTTCGCAGGGGTTAAACAACCTTAGCGTAAACCCGGTGTCAGCCCACGTCCTGCGTGGCAACATGTAGGACTGGCATCCGGCGGGGCGTATGCCTGCGAAAGCATCACCCCACCCTCTAGGAGGCTGGGTCAGTGTGCTATCTACCTCTCTCCTTACCCTATCTGGTTAAGGACAGGTACCCTATCCGCTTCCCTTCTTACCCAACCACTTGGTTAAGAATAGGCATTCTATCCATCACTAAGCAAGCACCACCTGGGGGTTGGCTGGGCAGAGCAGCCTTCCCCCTTAGGCCGGGATAACATGTGAGCCATCCCTGGCTCTAACCGGACCTAGTGCTACCGGACGCCTGTAACACCCCCCCCCCTGGGGTTCCGTCTGATGTATCCTCATGATGGTTCCCACTCCTGGTAACCCATGAGCTTCCCCAGGTGGACCTCCACCTCGCGGTTAACTACTCAGCCCGCACCATGCGTTCTCCTCCAAGGACGAGACCATACCTTATCCACCGTATTCCTCCCCACGGGTAGGAGGTGGCCTCTGCAGCGCATCCCTAATTAAGGAAGTTGCGCTTACCCGGTGTAAACCCGAGCCGGACGGCCTCTCGCCGGTAGAGAGCTAAGGCCTCCGTCCGTGAAAGTTTACCGGTCAGGGCTGTTCCCATCTTTCTCCTAGAAAGCTCTGGAACCCCCGACCACCACACTGGAAGGTTACAGTTTCGCGAAAGCATCGAGCTGACACGCCCAGGCCTGTTACCGTCGCTTCGCTAGAGATTGTGACGCGATACAGCGTTGTGGCGTTTTCCAGAGGGAACCCCATCTGTCGTCTTCGACACAACGTCGAGAGACCGACAGAAAGGGAACATCTCGGTTACGTATGTAACCTCGGTTCCCTGATGGAGGGAACGAGACGTTGTGTCCCTCATGCCACTAACACGTATCGTATTCTGCTGCAGTCGTGAGAGGCTCTCAGGCTCTTCAGAACAAAAGGTGAGTGAATGCTGCACGCCGGCTTCCTTTTATACCGGACATCCGGGGGCGGAGCCCGGCATGCAAATTTCATTCGCCAAATTTCATTGGCCTTTTCTATAGTAGTCAGAGTTGATTGGTTCTCAAGGGCGAACCCCATCTGTCGTCTTCGACACAACGTCTCGTTCCCTCCATCAGGGAACCGAGGTTACATACGTAACCGAGACGTTTTCTTTAGCTGTCGATGTGGGTTAAAACACATCTGTTGTGGCAAAGAGAATTACGATCCAGTGGTGTCAGAATATGAGTTATTTAATCACTTTTCAGTTCTTTAAAGTAATTTTGACTGTAGAGTTTTTATGTAGAGTTATGATACAGTTTAAAGAGATTAAAGCAGTGTTATGGACAATTCAAAGAATTAAAGATTTTTTCAAAACTGTTACATTTCTGAATCAATTAGACATGAATAATCGGTGTATGAATCTCAACAATGGTGACAATCAACAAAATAAAACTTAATGCGGCAATGCATGCTGGGTAACATCATAGCACAAAACACATTCATGATTCCCAGCATGCATTGCAGTTGATCTGCTTATCTGAATTTGTTTGACCATTGTTAAGGTTTGTGTGATGAGTGTTGATGTCTAAGTGTGTCAGTAAATCATCCTTTATTTTGACACAATCCTTGTGTATTTATGAACTGAAACATTTTCATCAGTAAGAAAAGGATCAAACTCATTCTTATTTACTATAGCTTCTGTAGTTTATTAAAAATTGACACCTATTATGAAATCTACTCCAAACTGACCTTTTTAAAGATCTCTTTTTCATCAATGCGCAAGTGTTATTTCTGAAACATACACAAGCAATGAGAGAGAACTTTTTACAGAATTACAGAAGCCAAGAGTCAAGAGCCCAACTAAAGCAAACTCTGATCACCATAATGGTAGTTTAATCACTTCCTAATCTTTTTTTAGTAAAGTGAATACTATTATAATAAGTTAACTTAAGAAATGATTTTGAGTCAGCAGTACTTAATCATATTTGATCAGTAAGTTCAGACAACAGTTATTATTGTTTGATATACACAGTTTGACAGAGCTGTTGATGTTACTAATAATTTTAAATTCAGTCTACTTAAAATGTTCAGCTCATCCAACATATAAAAGGGCATTGCACAAAATTCTAAGTTCTCTTTACTCAAATATCAAATACACATTACTTAACTGTTTTAATGTAATTTGTTTCCTCAAAATGTTTAAGTACACTCAACTTGTCCGTGTTAACAGTGCAGCAAATGGAGAAATGTATAGGTAGCCAATTTGTTTCGCATTTTTACACTCTCACTATTAAGTGAAATCTGCACCTACAGTCAGCTGACCTCAAGGTTACATGAAAGAGCTCTCACGTGACAGAGGCGGCGATCCCGAATTTTATATGATACTGCATAAGTGTATTTTGTTGTGTTTGCCGCACTGCGCATATGCAGCAGTTTGATCTTCAATTTCTCTCGCGTTGAATGTCGCATTATCTGTACACGGATAATTATGTTAATGGTGAAGTTCTATAACAAATTACTTTTAAAAACTTGCTCGCATTGCTCTGGGAAGATTAAGCCCACCAACATCCTACATGAGGTTGTTGAACACCCAGCAGAAACATAAATCGGCACAATGCTTGTCCAAACACATACATTACTAGCAGCACATTTATACACCTCTCTAACCTGAAGGTAGCCTATACAGGACGAACTGTTTTCAGTAATAGAGAATGCTATTTTGTGTTTGCGCTCGCTGTAATCACTGTTTGGATTTTTAACCCGGTCTCATCAATTGCGTAGTTGACTTTATTCGTGTTCTACCAAAAAATAAATATTACCCATTTGATTTTTTCAACTCTCCGTGGCCGTTTTTGAAGTGATTTTTCACGCGCAATGTGGCGAGGACTCAGCTGTCGCTCTTACTTGTAGCGTTCCAAACATTTCGTACAGTCAAGGTGGTGCTCGCATCTCGGGGAGAATAAGAACTTATTGTATGTTTCTATATAATTGGTTAAAGTCGATGGTGCAATTCTGGGTGCAAGTCACAAGCACTGTGCGCTCACCGCGCGCTGGTGATCACGTGGTGTGCGTGGTCAAAAACATTCGTGGCTACATTAAAAGCACCGTTTGCGCCCTTGCTGCTCCTGATTCAGATCATAATCTTTTGCAGGTAAATGTTTAATTTTGTCTTGACTGGAAATATGGTGCAAACTTGCGAATGCCCCCAAAGAACACCTGAACGCCCCCACCTGAAAATCTTGCTTCCATCACCCCCCGATGTTCTCCAAACGCCCAAATGGGGGGTGGTACCAACTCCGTTGAGAAACACTGCTCTATTGGGTCATGGGATTAAATACAGTTGTTTCGAATGAATGCTCGATTATGAATAAGACATACAGAACAAAGTTAGCTTGTATGAAAGGACCATGTGAGGTCTTGACCCATTTGCTTTTACCTTGAGGTGAGTTCCTTCCATCTAATTAGAAGATAAAAGCTGCCACTTCCAGCATGCCCAGGGCATGCTCAGAGAATCAGAGTGAGTGAAGGCAAGAGAGAATGAGTTAGGTTAAACGTGTTCTCAGGTTGCCATGGACACCTGTCAGGGCATTCAAGTTCGAGCTCTGAAAATACAATGAAGAATCTGAAGGTCTACTGGAATTTTAACAACTTAAGCAAACTGTGTTGTGTTGTTTGTTGTGTGATTAATGATCTAACTGATGACCCTAATTTTAGCATTATTTAACCAGACATGCTTAATAAAAGTGTCATGTTTACATTGATGGCCTGGAAAGAAGAAGAATGAAGGGGAGCAACCTGTACTCCAACCCATACGACAAGAAAACTTGTTTGTTCCTTACCTCAAATACAACACACTGGACCGTTCACTGAATTAGGGCCTTTACATTTAGTCATTTAGCAGACGCTTATATCCAAAGCGACTTACAGAGAGTTCAGGGAACAATAAGCAATATGTCATACAGGAGCAAAAATACAATAGGTGCTAATACAAAGTTACTAGTTTCAGCAAAAGCTATACCACTACCTGTTGAGAGAAAGAGAGAGGTTAGTTGTTTTTTTCTCATTTGTCTATTGTATTCACAGAAGAGATGGGTTTTAAGTAGTTTTTTGAATGTTGTGAGAGATGTGGTTGACCAGACCGAGTTAGGAAGAACGTTCCACCAGGAAGGACTTGTGAAGGAGAATGAGCGGGAAAGCGATTTACTGCCCTTATGAGAAGGCAATACAAGACGCCGCTCATTTGCTGAACGCAGGGATCTTGATGGGGTGTAGGAGTGTAGGAGGGTCTAGTCAAGTAAATTTTATTTATATAGCGCTTTTAAACATTTTCATTGTTACAAAGCAGT
The DNA here is from genome assembly GCA_006030095.1 of Triplophysa siluroides. Lineage (NCBI taxonomy): Eukaryota > Metazoa > Chordata > Actinopteri > Cypriniformes > Nemacheilidae > Triplophysa > Triplophysa siluroides. The sequence goes on along the minus strand of VCII01000198.1, from coordinate 248,176 downwards.
TTTACATTAAACATATTGACTATAAGCAAAACATTTAAAGTTATAAAAGTTAAAACAAAAATGGTGAAAACAAAGAAAACAGACACACAACACTCCACACACTCAATATGCACACGCACTAACACACAGACACACATACAGACAAACATACAGACAAACACACACACACACACACACACACGTACACACATGCACGCACAGACACACACGCGCACACACACACAGTGGTTATCACTGAGAAGCACACATTTAAGACAAAGGAGAGAGAAACAGGTCAAATATTAAACAGACTATAAATTCCTATATGCAATATTAATTTTAAGTAAAACTTTAAAATTGTAATCCTAAAGAATTGTGTCAAAGGGTGTGAAAGTATGCTGGATCAGATCCAGTGATAGTCCTGTAGGCAAGCATTAGTGACTTGAATCTGATACGGGCTTCAACCAGTAGCCAGTGGAGAGAGATGAAAAGGGGTGTCACATGAGCCCTTTTGGGCTGTTGGAAGACGAGGCGTGCTGTTGGAAGACGAGGCGTGCTGCTGCGTTTTGAACAAGCTGGAGCTGTTTGATAGCCTTTGCAGGAAGACCAGCAAGGAGAGCATTGCAGTAGTCCAACCTTGAGATTACCAGGGCCTGGACAAGGAGTTGTGCCGCATGCTCAGTGAGACATCAGCAGCAGGAGAAGCTTTGGTCTACCGTCATTCTAAAATTATATTTTGCAATTATGACACGTTTTGGAGTGTGATTTTCAATTTAACCCATCAGGATTAACTGTATTTACATTACATCCATGAATTTATTATTGTTTTTCAAAACAAACAAATATTCTAAGTGTTCTAAGGTCAAACAATCCATGTTTACAAGTAAAAGACGCTGAAGTGAGCACTACGCAGTAAATCTTCACATTCCCGGAACTTCCGAGTGATATACGTTTAAAATTATCGGAAGATGAAGTGACACGTCAGCTGTGATTGTAAAATAGCATTGGCTCCCGTGTATCTTGTGACCGATTCCGTCATTACGTCGGCTTTAAATGTGAAGTGTCTGTAGGTGTTCGACAAGAACCACAAGAACCGGCAGGTGGATGACAAAGTATAGCTAGAGCGATTCGAAAAAGAAGGAATATGCTTTTGAATCACTCTGGCGTTACGTTGATGTCATCCGCCTGTTGGTAACTGTGGCGCTGCATAAAGTCAAACACACCTATTGGCTCTCGATTGCGTCATGACGGCTGTACGAGATCTGACAGCGTTTGTTGCTTTCACGGATATCTTCGTATAAAATGATCTCATGGCTTTAATTTAGAAGGTTTGAAATGCACGTTTTTTTTTTATATACTGTTTATTGGTCAATTTATGCAATAAATACATGCGACTGTACTTTTAGTCGTGTGTTGTGTTTTGTATGGCTGAGAAGTGTTTAGGTTTAGGGTGGCGGTGGAGTCGGGGTTCCAAAATATCTTTTAAACCATAAATATTCATGAAATTATTGTATATACTATAACAAATATTAAGAATAAAACGCATAAAACGCATAAAAAGTAAACAACCTAATGCGATGGAATACCTGACACATCAATACTTATGACAGTAGGACGTAATAAGCTACTGCCGCTAGAGGGCGCTCGTCCTTTAGAAGGAATTGGGAGACAACAAAGAATTATACAAAATTATACAACAATATACAATACACCATATGATTGACCGAGCAGAAATAATATGACTGTTCAGCTGGAGAGGGCATACATTTGTTTAATTAAATCAGATTGCACCTACACATTTCATGCTTTAACTTATTTACTTACTCACCCTATTCAAAGCTGCACTTTTGGCTTAGCTTACACAAATACTAATTAAACAAACAGAAATAGCAACAACACTAATACGCCCCTTTAATTTTAGTTTTTTTTTGCTATTGTAATAGCAGGACATTAAAAGTCAGAGCAGCAAAAATTTTTAGTTTTTAATGCTTTGGGAACATTGTAAAGGATGCAATTGGATGGTTAAGTTTGATATGTTGACACTGTAACATGTATTGAGCTGGTGTCAAAGACTAATCATGCAAGTGAAAAAAAGAATGTTTTAAAAACATACTTAGAAACCCTTATTGTATTCCTTTTGTAGTTTAGAGTAGTATTCATGTAACAGCAGGGTGGTTGTCATCATAGAGAGTCTCTATGAGAGCTAGTGGCTGTGTCTGTGGCAACCATAGTGGTAATAGGGGAAAAATAAGCTGAGGCACCAGCCGTAATCCTGCTTTCAGAAGATCCAGATGGCTAACCTTTCAGTCAAAATATTGTTTTTGGAAAGAGGTGTGCAGACTCCTACCTCTCTCTCGTCTCTATGTGCCCCCACCCACCCCTTACTTTTCCTTTTCTGTGCTTCATCAGATCTATTCAGGCTGAGAGTTCATGAGAGTTTTAGCATGGAACACGCAATCATGTGACATGCTACACGTGTGCGCATGCATTTGTGTGTCCATGGATGAATATGTGTGTTAAACGTGGGCTCCCCTCAGTCTCCTGGGCAGGACACACACAGAGCGACCTTGTGTTAAGGAGATGGCTGACTTGAACCTGCCCACGCCACTCAGTACCATTGATATAAAGACCACCAGTGGATTTTCCATAGAAACAGTTGCTGAGAGTACTGAAAACTACTTAACATGAGTTATGGCATATGCTGATTTGGATATTCAAAACAATTTAACGGCCAATTATCTACCCCAGAGACCACAGAACAATTCCAGCAGAAAACAGAAAACTTCAAATAGAATACAACAATTAACAAATTATTTTTTTCTGTTGTATCGAAGAAAGTATGAAATCAAAATATTTATGTAGTTATAATAATAATAATATCATTTTAAATTAAAGCTTCCTCATTTGGGAAACACTGAATTTCTAACAGAATAGCTACAAAATACTTTAATATTTTAGTGCTTTTTTCATTAGAATACTTGTATTCATAGATTTTCATTTGCTTAATGTACTTAAAGTACTTTTATTTATTTAAATGATATACTTTTATTCAAAGTTTTTTGGTGCTATTTTATAAGAATTCAGTGTTTCCCAACTGAGTAAGCCTTTTTTTATTTAAATAAACTTTCCAAAGACAATCTCACAAAATTCCTTAGCACACTTATATTGTGTAATATTCAATAATATGGTTAAACCTAAAACCAACATAGTAGTTATTTGATCAAAAAATAAGTATACAATATATAATATATAACTATCAATTGAATTATCAAAGAAAATGAATTATTAACGTTATTCAAAATCTTAGAGGTCTGTCTGCCAAGGTCTGTAAAAACAAATGGCAGAAACATAAATCTGTCAGTAAATTCATCAAATTAATTATTTTTAATGTGCTGTCAATGACTGAACTAAAAATCTAATTGCGCTAAGGTTTTAAAGAAAACACAGCCTGAGGAAAGATGCAGTTTTGCCCTTCCTATTCGCCTTCTGTCACCTTTAAGATAACAGAGCATGTGGTGTAAAATACAGACATACTCACCACACTAAAATATACACATAACATTTTTTTGAACAAATCCTTCTCTTATTCTCTCTCTTTCTCCCTCACACACACATACTCGGGTTCAGTCAGTGTGCCTCATGGGGGGAGCCGCGCTGGCTCCTGTGGTTGAAGGCTAGGGCGTCTTTGCTGCTGTGCATTGCCACACTGGTCTTCTTTCCTCCAGAGCCGCGCAGACAGGCAGACTCCTACATGTTTCTGCCGCTTCTGCCGCTGGAGCTTGCAGCCTGTCCAGCAATGAGGGCTCTAAGAGAGCCTGGCCATTAAACATAGAGACGTTCACTGGGAAGCAAAGAGAGAGCGAGACTTTCCGGCTTAAAAAAAAAATTGTTTATTCAATGTAGGAAAGAACTGTCTGCGACTGGTTTAGGAGGAAGGAGAGAGGCAGAGGTGTACTGACTCACACATACACTCATCTAGGCAATGACCTGGGTAAATGAGGCTACGTATTGTAACTCAGTTAAGAAAAGTGGGGACGGCCAATAATAAATGCAATTACGAGCAAATTATGTTTTGGTTACAAAGTGCTCTGTACAGTAAGGGATAATTACACCTTATCCCCCTTAACAGTTTCATGTTCCCTTGTGACTGACCCGGTCTACATCCTGTTGCCGTGATTTTACAGTCAACGAACACTTTTACTGCTTTCTGTCATATTTTTGTGTCCCATACCGATTAAATCCCCATTATGCTATTGTAACATTAGCTATCTATGATGAACTCATTCCAGCATACCCAAAACACATTCCCGGTAAAGGTCACATATCCCCAGGATATTGCAAACAGGGTCAATACAAATGTGATGTCACAAAGAGAATGGAATTCTGTGAGCCTCTGGGAATACATGTTTGAAGCCGTAAATGCTTGTCTTCCCTGTTGTCTTGCTATTTCAGGTTAAAATATCATTTATAATTGGATTATCATAAACACGTCTTGAAAACGCATGTTGTGTTTTTGATGTTATTCAAAAAAATTAAGCTATGGCTCATTTCGGAAGGTGCTTTTACTTCACACCTTTCACACTTAAAAATGTGCGATAGCTAAATCTATCGATCATCCTTATGTACATATTCATACAGTATGGACGGCATGTCGTTTTATTTGATGTTCTCTTCTTGATGACAGTTGGGGACAGTGATCTGGGTCAGCACTGACAAAGGTCTGGGTGTCACTGATATCTCTGAAACCTAAATATAACTTTAAGGCTGGAGAGACAGGAACAGGTGGAGATCGGGCAATGCCAAATTCTTGCAAATACTGGAAATCTTCTGGGTAACTTTATTCATGGGGGGGGTGTTTAGGGAGTAAGTGTTTCATTTATGTGTGTACGCATAAGACCCATGTAAGATTCAAGAGAGTTTGCAGGGTAACAAACCCCACATTAGGGTTTCTGTTCCAAGCCAGCTGGCCTGGCTTTATGAATGCAGGACATTTCTTTTCGTAAATTTTCACAGTTTTGTGAAAGTTTGACTTACCTGCTCGACCGCTGGAACTGCAGGGTGTAACTTCCTGGGGAAGCACAAGATCGGCACCGGTGAGTTTTTCTCTCCAAGCTCTTCCCTTCCTCCTTCCCTCTTGTGATGAGCTGAACAAATGTGTCCATGGAAAACACGAGAACTGCACAGTGGCTGGGCACAGTATGTGCCGATAGTCTGCATGAAACGTTTTTGTGAGGTAGTTAATTTTCTGAGGATTTGTCCTTTTGTAGGAGGATTACAGTTCGAACAATATGAACGGAGACGTTTGAGGGGGTCTGAAACAGTCATCTCAGGTTAAAAAAACATTTAAGCTACGTAATGATTTTGCATTTATTTGTATAATCTAATATTGAAAAAAATCACAAGAATGGGCACTTTAATGTTGTCCTTGTTCCTCAAAGTCAGGGTTAATTATGACTCTTGTTTACGGTAATTGAATCTTACAACTATTTGCTTGGTTTGAAGTGAAGCATAGGGAAACTACCTTGCCCCAGCAGAGTGTTTGTATTAGATTTTCCTCACTTCTGAGCGAGCTACCATGACAGAATCAATATCAATTTGTATCACTTTGGCCTTAGTACAACTTTGGCATTGCTAGTTTAAGTTTAAAATAACAAGGGAATTTGTGAGCTTTCACTGTAGGAGCTGTCTGAACAGTTTGCATTTGAGAACTTTTGAGCTTGAGGGAATCTGTGGGGAGTGTTTCAATAAATGACCATGTAAAAAAAAATTTAGACATTGAAATTGGAATTGGTGTTCTTTATATATTTCATATAAATACATATGATTAAATGTATATATTTCAATTTGATTTCATAGGCCTATATACGTTTTTTCTTATATAAAAAAACATTTCTTCTATATAAACTTTAAATTCAAAGTGTTTTCAAGACTATAAACAATAAAACGGAACTTAGTTTTGACATTAACTTTGAGAATCCCTTTAGAATAGAATTCCAAGCCCAATCTGCTTTCTCTTCTAGCATAGGTTATTTACATTCTGAGAACAATATTTCTGAGGCAGCATATTTTTAAAGAAGCATCCCTTACAAGCTTTCTTGCCATCTAATCCCTCTCTTCCTGGGTGTTCAGGGGGTGACATTCTGCACCCCCCACCAACCCACCCCACGGAGACACAGCCAAGGCAGCTCTGACCCAGTTTACCAAAGCTCCCATGTTTGTCATTTGAAAAACTTTCTCGCTACCAAAATAAATAAATAAATAAATCTTTGATCTGAATTGTGGTTGGGAAAAGCGTTGTTTTCTTGCAGCAAAGGTGGTGCACTTAGTAAAGGAGGCACCCTTTTCTTTTTGAACTGTTCTCTGACTATTCGCCAGTGGCTATGTCAAGGATTTGGTTTGTCTGTCTGCGTGAGTGTGTGTGATGTGTGTGTGTATGCTAGTCCTCTTCTCCAAGAACTCACAGACTTTACAATAGTCCCAAATTGCAATAAATCGAAATTACACAAATTGTGCATTCTGGCGTTGCATTAGTTTTTTCTCCTTTTTACATTATCTACAAGCATAGCCATTGCAAAGAACTCTAGTATCACCACCACTTGCCGTTAAGTGTGTGACAAAGACAAACCTGTTTGCTTAGGCTACTTATACAGCTATTAAGCTTGGTTTTACTGTGAAACATATACAGTGCTGAGAAATCAACCCCCCACGTTTATTTATATTAATCGCAGTTGGCACGCAGGCGTCACAGTAGTTACCATCCTTATGTTGCATATTGCAGATCCAGATGCTATGTTCTTAGGTTACATGGCTCCATATTATTCAGGAGTATTTCTTATTTAAAACAAATTATCAGCGACATAATAAACACATGGAAACGGTTTTATCTCTCCAGCACTGAAACAAGAGGAATTATCTGTGTTGCTGTATAATTGCTTGCAGTGACTTCTTTGTTTGTCGTTCTTCCTCTTTTTCATTAATCTATTTCCAATATTTCACACTGGGGCTGAAGTCTTGCCCCTTTGTCGATCCTTTTCTCTGTCTGTCTTTGCTCAGCTTACTCTTGTCTGCCCCTTGGAGAAGATGGAATCAGCACAGAGCTCCGCTCCTCCGTGGATCTTACATGCTGAATGGGGCCCATATGAATCTACAAAACATGAGTGCTTCACTGCCTTTTGATCTCAGGCTAATCTCTATTGCCTGCCTCCAGTCTCATCTTGTTTGAATAAGAATGAGTCTGGGCTGCTATTGCAGGCAAAAAGAGGTTTAGGCGGCATGCGTTCAGCAGAGCAGTGCTGCGCGGGTATGCATATACTTGGAATCGTTCATCAAAACTCTCCTGTGCTTCTATATTCTCCAGCATAAAGCTTCTCCAAGCATGTTTGCGAGTGGTATAATGATATGCTATTCATTCATGTGAGGATAAAACATTAGTGACTTAACCTGCGCATTTACTGTATTTAGAATGTGTGATCCAATAATAATAATAATAATAAACTGATTCGCAATAATGGAAAAAAAGTCCCTCTAGTTACAAAGTTTTTATTACAAAAGTTATTTTATTTTCTAATATAGTGTCGTTAAAATGACAGCAGTATTGCTCTTTCAGACAGAGGATAAAGGAGAAAAGTTTTGTTTTCTTTGCAGCCCTTTATAATAAAGATATATATCTTAACAATATATTAACAATAATTAGTATTTCACAGCATTTATTACTTTGCCAAGAGCATAATATTTTGATACTATGCATAATATTATGAATTGTGGTAATCATGGTGTTTTATTCCAAATCTTTTTTTAACAACGTATATTTCCCTTTATTTTTAAATATGTTTTTTGTTCACTATAAAAGTGGTCTTTATATACTAAGCCATTTAAGTACCCCCATCCTAATATATTTCTTATATATATTTAATAGTTTTTAAGCTTGCATACAAAACCAGTGTGTACTAAATACTAAATTAATGCAAAAAATAATTCCCCAAACAACTTTTAACAGTAACATTACCCATGGTTCATAAATGATGCAACCTTACCTTGTCAGTTTTTCAGCTGCTTGAAATGTGTTACTCTGCACAACACTGCGGGAGTAAGAGAAAATGAGAGAAAAGTGTAGGTAGATAATAAAGAGATGAAAGTGAGTAAATAAGAGAAAAACATAAAGGGAGGTGCTGACATATTAAATGTTTTATGTAATCATTTTTGGGGGGGTAAAGAAAATGCAATAAATACATGAAAATAAAATACAGAGTTTATTTCCTTTAACTCTATAAAAAGCCCTGCCGAGATAATCTGAACTGTCTGGTATAGAATCCGTTTAGGTTCAAACATCAGAAAATATAGGTGTAATTTTCATTGCCTGTCCATAATACCCAACATCTGTTAGGGCCCTACTTCTGCACAAGCTCAGGAAACACCAGTTGGCACTCTGAGTCTGGACACAGAAAAATGTGACGTTGGCATCTTTTTTAGTGCCGCCATCCTGAAAAAAGTGTTGAAACAATGAAATAACTGTGCAAAGTTTGCAGAGGTTTTGAGTGAATTAGTTTCCAGCCATTCAAAAGAAGGAAAAATCATTTGAGTCAGGTTTTTATATTTTTTCCAGCTTTTAGTATTAGACAGACAAAGGGAACTTTGAGCTGAAGGGTGAAATATACAAAGACGTAACAGTGATTCAACTGACTGCGGGAGGACCTGTCTACTTCATAAATTTGAATTGAATAATAAAAGGAGACTGCTGGTGCACTCTTATGAACTCTACATTTGACATGAACACTTTTTGTGTTGTTGACATTGCGTGTTTTCTGTGTTGCTGCTTAAAATGCACTTGTTGTTGTACACTACATCCTGAATATTTTGTAACATTCACCTTCCAGTTATAATACTGTTTGTTCAACTGTGATGGACAGGGTTGCCTCTGAGAAAGCCTTAGTGCGCCCCTGCTGGTATAGATGTGTAATGCAGTTTTAGGTTTTACTTTAAAGGCCAGGATCCATTCTCATAAATTGGCCTTTGCACCATGCTTATACATTATTGGAGTGCAACAAATATAGTTTTCAACTTTTGCTGTCACTTGACGCAAACTCCTATTTGGGCCTGCATAGCAAGTAGGACATCGTACAGGTGTATTGACAGGGGAGATAAAGACTTCAGTAGAGTGCAGAGTAACTGGAACTGGGCTGGCTTTTTCCAGCACACAGCTTTAAAACTGAAACCAGAGCAGCAGCATCCTTTACAAAGGCTTAACCGTGTTGTGCTGCTTGTGGTTCATCTATAATGAATCAAAGGTGTAGTCTTCACACGTTGTTTGCCCAACAGAACATGCAAATTACCAAATTTGTCCCATGCAAGTAAACACTTCACTTGCATTTTTCCTCCAACCACAATATGTGTTAATGTGCACAGGTGCTATTTAAATTCAATGATGAAAGGAGTCACTGTGATGAACTGCATTTAGCAGTTTGTAACTTTTTACTGCAACTTTTTCTTTTATACCTTTATTACTTTGTGGTTCACAGAAAGTTTTTGGTAATATAGGTAACAGATAACTGTGTGTTTTGTTGGTCTTAAATGCTGCCTGTAAGGTCATTTAGACATTTGTTACATTATTATGTGTACCATTAAATTGTTAATATAAATAAAACTAAATTATATTAGACAGATTTAGTACATTTGGTGAACACAGGCCTGTCTTATAATACAATTATGTGAACGTATGGGATATAATTATTTTGCTCTCAATTTTAATTTAAACTGAAAGCAGAAAAAGAAGAACATGAAACAAAACATACTATGGTGTAGCAGAAACAAAAATGGCACTTCTTGTCACCCATAGCTGAAATATATGTACTTTTTAAATACCAAGTTAGTTTGTTTTCCCCTGTCTCCTCTATTTCTTCAAAATTCAGACGCATAAGAGAGGAAATTTATTACAATTAAAGGTGGCAGTGAGAGAAACTGAGGGTGGAGTGAGATAAACTGAGAAAATTAAGGCAGGGAAAAGGAGTATCTATGATCGGGCCAGACTGCGGAGACACACTCATCCCCAGTGTTCTCCTGCACTGTGAAAACTCAGTGCTGGTGTTTGAGCACTTGACAAAATTATCAGCAGTAACTGCCAGATTGCGTTTTCACATGAGCCTGATCAGCAACTGATTACACGCACACACTTGCACATACACAAACGGCCTTGGTTTGTTCCTGTTTGCCAAAGTAAAATGTTTTGATGTTTATCATGCTCTTAAGATAAAGTAGAAGCTTTGTCCCTCTTTCCTCTCTGAGCGCTACTTATTCTGACAGGAGATAATAAGATACACGTGAGTAACTATCGGGCTTCAGAAAAGAAAACAACGTAGGTGGGATTGTTGTCAGCCAATAACATTGTGTATTTATCTTTCACCTTATAACTGCTTGTTACAAACACAAAAAGATGAAATAGAAACTCTAAAATTTGTGTAAGTGTAAGTGAAACGACATAATTATTACTGGGCACTTTTAACGCTTCTTTGAAGTTTTTGGAACTATTGTTGATATTGAGTAAGGCAAGCAGGTTTCGATATGGATTAAATAAGATTGAAAGATTGAAAATAAGAGAGACAATAATTTGTTTGTGCATACGTGTTTGTAAATGAGGTCAAATCTATTTAAAGCATCAATGTTTAATGTTATATATGACAGAAAAGGTGTCTGTACAGTATTCCATAATCAGCTCTAAACATTTTAGATCGTCTCTTGTTTATGACGAAGGAACAGAAGATGACATTTTATATTGTGACCTTACTCATTCCACTTTAATTAACATTCAATTTAGGGCTTTGTCCAAATATGTTTTTACCTTCTATTTAAATTTTAGTATGATACAAATATTTGTGTGTGTTAACCTCATACTAGACATTTTTTTCTAAATCTCCTTTTCCTAAAAATGTTTAATATCTTCGCTGTCCTTTTGAAAGCCTGTATGTGCAAAACAGTGCTTTTTAAATGATTAAATACTGTGTTGCCAAAGTTGACAAGCACTTTGTATTGGTTAGATATTGGTAAAACCCAGTGACAAACATCAAGACTGAATAATAAATATAATAATTTATGCCAAAAATTATAATAATATACAAATATGGAGATATGAGGTTTCAGAAGGACAGCAGCTCTATGAAAAAGTTGTTAATGAGGCATGTAAAATACAATTTATTTCAAACATGGTAATACTTTAAAATATTGATTACACCAACTTCTAATGTATAGCCTATACATTTCCTATAATACAGACCTGTATGCACAGTCAGAACTGAATCAGTTCAAATAGCCCATCTATTGTTAAAAATGACCTATATTTCATGCATATCAATGGTGTGCCACCGGTCTCTTTAGTTTTCAATTTGACCAGAAGAGTGTTTGAAGATAAGGGGTGCAAAACCTGAGAGTAAAAGTGTGCAAATAATAGACCAGACCCAGCCACGAAGAATGAGGGACAGAGAATGACAGGAAATGTCAGGATTAATTTGTACGAAGAAAATATAAACATTTACTTGCATATTTCTAATAATGCCTTTTGTTTTTATAAGGAAAAAGATATCTAGAACAAACTAATATTTGTGATTTGTGACAATTATTTTACGCATATCTCAACAGGGTAGCACTGATAATGTACAGTAGTTGCCGTAGTTACTGTTGTTTCTGTTCCTCTTCCTGTTCTTAATAGTTTATCTACCACATATGCAAAGGCAACTCAATTACAGTGTTTATATATTTATTTTTTCCTTTTGTTGTTCTCCCAGTCATGCAGTTTATCCTCTATATATGGCTATTAAGACACAAATCATTTCTCTCTCTATGTTTCTTCACCAGGTGCCAACTAAACAACTAACAACACGTAGCCTACAGAAACCTAGAAGGGTCTCCTGGTGAAACCAAGACAAACCACATGCTGGATCTAAAAGAACTGAAGGAACATTGAACACAGTGAGTATAACATGGTAATAATGTAAATAAATTACATCGTGACCAACTCTATTCTGATCAGGAGGTAAAAGCAGGTCCGGCTAGGCAGGCTGGGGGGCAATCAGTCTTTCTGAACGGGTACCGGTTCTATAATCATAGTTCATCGCACGCATAATTTTCTTCTTTGATTTTTATGTAATAGATTATTAATTAATAGATAATACATATAAGAAATATTTAATGTTTAATTTTGTCAGCTGGGCATGTTTGAAGGGACCCAAAAGAAAACTGTGGGGACAGTGTCCTTTCTAGACCCAGCCCTGGGTTAAAGACATTTTCATTGGCTTGCATTTACATTGGACTTGTCTATGCAAATACATGGTGAATCAAAGAATCTGATGAAACATAGCATACAGTATGGTCTCCTATAGCTGCGGAGGAACTTAAGCCGTATTGATTTAAATATGAAAAAAATTACCAATAAAATGCAATTCAAGATTACAGTGTCTTGTGACCCAGAAGTGGGTTCTCACAGAAGCTGATACCAAATGATCTAGTTACAGTCTGTCAGGCAGATTAGCAGGTTTTATTAATTTATTAACTGATTTAATGTTTTACCTTTATATCTGGTTTGTTTCAGTGACTCTAGTGGCCCTTATACACTTGAACCTGAGACTTAAATTAAGATGAGGAACTGAAAGCAACGGAAACAAGATAGTTCCTTTGTCAAACCTTTACACGTATAATCAATTTCTAAATTTTTATAGGCTAGTCACTGGTGGGGAACTTTGGTGAGTGCACCAAAGTGTCCCATTGTATTATTCTCATTGCCTTGACTCCTCTTGTTTGTTTAAATCATTGCATGGTGAGGCAGTGACAGAGAACATGTAATTTATGTTTTTTGAGTAAGATTAGCAATAAAAAATGTAACGTTTTTTTGTAGACAAAATATGTACAACTGCAAGATCTGTTTTGGTTCTAATAAAAATTGTAATATAATTTATATATTTATTTAAACGTAAAAATGTTTAATTGTAACAATAACAAAAAAAAAAATGCTATATTGTTGTTGTTATTTCAAAATTACATAAAAAATGTATTGGGTGTATCTGAAGTGTCAATCAACCTTGTTACTTGCGCTCTGTAACCAATGAGGTCAACTTTGATAATACGCAGAGTAGTTTGACTTTTATCAGGTAGGAGATAAAAACGCATGAGTGTTGCGCTTCTTTCATTAAAACGCCGGAGTGATCTAAGCCCGTCCCCCTTCAAGAGTAAACCCGATTATTTGCCCGGCGTGTGGGGAGAGAGAGAGAAAGAGTGAGAGAGAGAGAGAGAGGCTGAGACTTGGAGCGGAGCTCAACATCATCACTCGCAATAACGGCTTAATCATTCCTCACCGTGGACGACCGACACCAGGCGCTATATCCTCAGCATCTGAAACGATTCATTAGACACAAGAAAAAAAACACATCTGTAAAGAACGACACTTTTTCGGTGGTGGTAGTGATTGTTGGTGGATTTTAAGTGTTAAGCGGTGAAGTCCACCCGGCGGCTCTGCACCTTCCGTCACACCGCAGGACAAACTTCACCGGACACACTTTACACGCACCATGAAGTAAGTAACACTAATATCTCACACTGTTGTACGTTTCTCAATGAAGAAATTGCGTGAACTTGTTAGAATGTCGTGTTAAACAAACTATAATGCCTTACATATCCGTTAATCTCCGCGATCACAAGGGTGAGTGTTACAGTAGGCTAATAGACTCCGCAAAGAAAGTTGACATGACAAACGCTCCGCTATTTCTATAACACTCACATGTTCTTTTTTATTAGGACTGACATGCAGAATAACAGGACAATCACTTAGTATACCGGCTAAACACTTTATTTATTTTAACCATAGACCCATGGGTAAGCTATTTTATGCCTACTAAAGTGCTTTCTGAGTGCAGAATAGAAATCACTTTCAAGCTGTTTAAAATAATGAATGAAATTACAATCAAAGTAAATACAAAGCTTAGTGTTAAACCAGTCCGGTGGTCATCAGGCGTTAATGCATTGCTAGAATATTATGCAGCTATTTATGATTAATTTTCATGAATTTCATTCAGACAATTTATTTTTGATATCTATTTTTTGTAAGTGGGTAGATGACCAACTTTCCAAATAAAATGGAACTCTGGAGATTAAATAACAAAACCACAGCAACTTCTAGTAGGCTAATAGTAATAGTAAGTATAGTAAATAAAACATAATGCAAACATTACCTATCCAAAACCAATACAAACATCCTATTTTTCAGTTTATTAATAGTAAATTATTTTATTTCCCTTTTATTATTTTTTCATTATATTTTATTTGTTACTGTTTAATTGCCAAGTAAATTACATGAAATCTAAAAAAAGGTAATAGTGAGGTTTGCAAGATTAAAGTTAAGTGCCAAAGATTTAAACAGCTAAAATAAATTAAAGTGTTCTTCATGCCAAAGAAGTGTAATGTAGTATAGAGGAATTATTTAGTGATGAATCAGTGTCAGAAAGAAACTGTCAAAACCCAATTACATTTTGATGTGTCTAATTAGGCTGGTAGCTGCAAAAATATTAGAATTAGTAGTTTTACATCTAAAGGTGAAGACTGAAACAGATATAAATGAATGAAAGTGGTTGTTTAATTAACAGAGGAGATGTTAATTAACAACTAAACAACTAAAAAAGTGACAAAAGTGACAAAGAATCTTTGTCACTTTTTGGTCTAAAGAGAGATATTATGTTGTCGTTTCTGTGCGTCACTGTAAAACAAAATGACAGGTTCCATGCAATAGTTTTCTTTGTTAATATTTTAAGTAGCATTTAAAAAAATTTAACAAATGTACAATTTCTCTGTCTGAAAGGGCTTTCAAATATTTTATTTCTGTCACTTGTATACTTAAGTGCACTGTTGCCGACTACACCATTAGACAGACAAACACAATCAATGAGGCTCTTGTATGTAGGTATTTATCTTTGTGCGTGTCTCACCTGTTGATCCCAAGTTATTTTGGAAATAACTTGGGATTAGGCTTCTGTCGATTCACAAAACCAACAGAGACAACATAGTCTTACACTTCCCTCAAAGGGGGATCAGCTTGTCATGTGTCATTCTGATTGGCTGAGGTACTTGAGCCGATTGTTAGGGGCTTTTACAGGCACAGTTTGTGTGACCCTCCGAAACGACGATCCGTAATTGGTCATGTACTCAATAAATGGCCCTAAATGTTTGTTCAGGTTTTCTAGTTTATCCTGTTAAACAGAAGAAAATGTTTTTATTTGCAAATTGCATACAGGTAATATGCCCTCCAAATGTAAATTACACTTCACATACATATAGTTGTGTAATCTCTAATCATTCAAGCAAATTTAGCTATTATATTGAATATTCCATAGTGATTCATTTTAAAACCCTGTTTTATTTAAAAGCAGCAATGGTGTTAATATGTAATCTGTTACGTTTTTAAACCAAAGTGCTTAAAAAAGTGTTTAAACCAACCGTTTACAATTTCCCATTTACTTTCAAACATTCACTGTAAAAGAAAGATGTCTTTGTTTTCATTTTAACAGTTAAGCAATAATAATAAAAGGAGGTGATATCAGCGCATTTTATTACACAGCAGTTCGTTAATTTTGAGTCAAAGAAGTTAAACATTTTCTCATTTCGTATTTTCCATTCTCTCAGCTTCATTTACCAGGCTAAAAATTTGTTTAATAAAGCAAATTAACCAGCTTCATATCAGTTGTTTTTACGCTCAAAAAGGTTATGAGGTTTGGTATTAGATGAACGCACTCAGTGCATATGAGTCCTGGTTCTGCATAATGAATTTAACTTTGCATCTGTCTGTGTTTAGTAATTAGCTGTGACGCTTGGCAACTTTCTTTCTGTGTGTAAAAGGGAAGGTAGCGCAGAGTCGATTCACCAGAGTACTAGACAATCACATAGGAATAGTTCTGCCTTTGATGTTTAATTATATTGTAAAACACATTTTTGAATATTTCTGCATAAAATTGAAATTTTCAGCTGAGCGTTCTCTGTTCTAAAGATCTGCTGCGAGCTCATATGGTATGTACATAACACAGAGTAATTATTATGTATGCTCAAAACGTCTGTCTGTATTCGACTTGAAGTTGTGTCCACAGTTGTGTATATGAATGCATTTGCATGATATGATACGGATTGTGTTTTAATGTTTTTTACACAAGAAAATAATAGAATGCTTTGAAAGATAGAAGAAACTCTCATGAAGAGCATGACAGACAAGTCAGTGTGTATGTGTGTGTGCAGCAAATGTGTGTACGCAACATGGCACATGGTGAACATAAAAGAGGTGCTGTTCCAAAATATCAGATGGGTAAAGGTAACTCTCATAAATTCTCATATTGAGTTCGGACACTTTTGCCCTGGGTGGTAAATCATAGACACGTTTGGCCTTCTCCTCCTTAAACACAGCGATTCAAATCTAAAGACATCTAAATGCTTTCATTCCAGTCAGTATCTTAAAAGAAAAATAAGATAGCTTTTAAACCCAAAGAACAGTAGAAAATGACAAAAAAGTCAACTTCAAGTTCAAGGGTTCCTTCAGAACGTAACAGAAACAATTTGGACAACACATTTGATGCATTCCAGAATGTCTTATTTTCTGTGTTTCAATGCTTTAATTATTGTTGCAGTTATGTGGTTTTTAAGTATGTAGTTAAATAAAGCCAAGGTTTAGAGAACTAGAACTGTCTTTTAACCAAATAAATCAAAAGAACACATCCGACCCAGTGATGATCTGCAAAGCAATTTCAGCAGTCTTGTTGACACCCAACCTTAACTCCACTTTTTGTTGAAGCGGATAGATCTATGTTTGCCGAGACGTTACTTACTGTTGACGCAGGTTCTGTGATAAAGCACAGCGGGTCTATGTGCGCTTCCCGTTGCGACTGAGGGACCCATGGCACACCAATGGATGCAGGCCAAAAAAATGACGAAAATCTAAAAAAATCTGAAAAAAAAGGGAGACAAGTCAGAGGAGGAAGGAAGGAGGGAAATGCTGAAATATTTTCCAGCTAATGTAATTAATCATTGTCAGTGGGACAGCATAGCCCAGTCATTCTGTAAGGTTCTCCGGTGAGATGGGGGACAGAGAGCCCTCTATGCCCCAGCTTCTCGTAAGATTCTAAACCCTCAATCTCTCTGTTGCTGGAGCTGCCCGTAGTGGTGTATATCAAGACGTATATTTTTAGCAATTTGTGCACTCACAATAGGATCAAAAGCAGAGGCCCAACACTTTTAATAGTTTGCAATACTGTGTTTTTTTCTCATCGTTATATTTTTCTTGTCTAGTAAACACGGTCAATGGGGTGGCCCTTGGAATGCAAATAAAAATAGTGTTTTAAATACATTCAAAATAAAACGTTTGGAGGAATAATCTTTTCCTTAGTATAAGGATGAGGTATTTAATTCAGCCAAGCTTGCAAAGACAGCCTCTCAGCGCAGCTCTGGCGCTCACAAGAGCAGCTCTCGACTGGTGTTCTGCCAAACTACACGTGTGTCTTTCTGCAGTCTTTCTGTGCCGTTCTCAACAGCGGCCTGTCACCATGTGATGCTGAAACTCCGAAAAAAACCTGCCGTGCTGGACACTCGAGATAGGAGAAAAAGAAGGGAAAAGAGAAGCAGTGAGAAAAGAAGAGTAGATGTGTCTCTGAGTTTGGCGTTGAGACACTTAATGCCTTTGTGTTTGTCGTGGCGTTTGCACAGGGCCCTTCACCAGGCTGTCATCCACCTCCAAACAACCAATCAGATGAGCCAGTTTCAGCCATTGGCTGTCTGCTCTGTCTAAACTTGGTTTTATACAAAATCAATGTCGGGCACAATTAAGAGAAATACATTCTCTCGCAGAGTTTCTGCATGGTTTTACTTTTTACTTGAGGTTGAAAAGTGAAAAAAGTTTTGATCGTGAGGACAAATTGACAAATATTTTATTATTTGCCAGTCTGTGCCTTTATTTGTCCACTTCTTGCTTTGACTTGTAATCAGACCAATGCCTTGTCTCATGCTTCTAACAAGTTTTTGCTTGTTTATTTGTTTTTTGCCTCTCCGAAGTATAGTGATTTTACTTGGATGTTGACATTTTTGCAGTAGTTACCCCAAAGTACAGCCAATGATGTCATTAATTTTATTACAGATTTTGCATCTGGAAAAAAGGAAAAAGAGAGAATGAGAGAGAGAAGGAAAGGAAATGTGCGGCACTGAGTTGTATGCATAATTAATAAGAAGCAGCACTTCATTTGGAACTTCAAGGTTTGGTGGGCAGCACAGGATGGGCCGTGGAGTGCTTTGCTTTGTATGGTGAAGTGTGGAGGTGGCTCATTTCACCTGCAGCTGCTCTGTTACAGCCCCTCTGGAAAAACAAATAACCTTGTGCATGCACGTGTATTTGTGCGTGCTTGTGCTCAACCCTGACAATGGCGCAAGCTCCTATGACAAGAGACTGCATGACGCAGGCGTTCTATTAAGCTGCTAGCTGGCTCGTGGCCCAAACTTCCTAAATGGTGCTGTCCGTCCAGAAATAGCTTGGCCAAGAGATTAACTTTTTTTGTGTTTGTCCGCTTGTGTGTTGTGCATATGTGTGCCAGAGACTACAAAATTGTGAGGCTGCAGTATTATTCAGGTTAAAATTGGTCACTGTCTTATTTTTGGATCAGAGTGGCTCATGGATTATAAATAGAAGAGGAAAGGAAGGGAGATACCTGCCGAGACTCTGGCTAGCTTTGCCGTTCTCTCTCCACCCATTATCCACATCGTGTTCCTGTTTTTCCACTTGTATCAAACTCTCTTTCTCTTCTCAGTCTTTGATCAAGGGTGTTTTAACAGGCATTGTTGAAAAAATACAGCTCAGTTGTTGTGAAATAAATATATTTTAGGCTTAAAGAGATGAGAGCTTTCAAACTGGTCTGGCAAAGATAAGGTGGTGTGCAAGAAGAGAGAAAAAGGCGCGTAGGCATAGAGTGTAATCTAATATGGCGATGTCCACATCATGAAATATTTTTAGAAGTGAAGTGCTAATTTTATTTCTTCATTACAAACTTGAGCTGTTTATGAACACTGAAGTTATTTCCCACCTCTTATAGAAGTATCCCATACAATCTAACAGCTCTAGGTGTTAAAAATAATGTAATAACTTTCAATGTGTGTGGAGCGAAACTTTCATGATTTTTGCCAATGGAATAAATTAGTTTACTTCATTCTTAAAACAAACTATATTTAAATTCTGGGTTTAATTAAACGTTCCTATATTTTGCTACAACAAAGCCCCACACTTAAAACATGAAAACATCTCATGTTCCGTTGCTAAGCATGTTAAGATTTAAAATTAATGATGTGGCATGATTGATTTGACTCAGCAAACATTCCTGCTAGCTCACCCGAGTTTCCTGCTGGTGTTTTTCTTGACTGGTTGTGTATCGGACCAGTGGACCCCACTTTAGTGACTCTAGACCACAGAGGGATGCCTGAACATAGGCTGGAGAAGTGTTGTATTACTTACACCATGTCCTAATGTGGCACAATTCAAGAATCGAAAAGTCATGGAGGAGATTATCATATGTCACTTTGTTGCATCGCACCTGGAATACAGCGTTACATCTGGCCCATAAACCACACAATAATAGTCAAATGTTAAATGTCAAGTAATATCTCTAAAACATGTTTCCATGTTTCCGCCTTCAACAGCACTGCATGTCTCACCAAAGTGTAAGACACACAATGGACATCATTTTGTTATATGGGAATATTTGCTTTTATCCTTTTTATCCTTATTATTTCCCTGGGCAGATTAAAATCACTGTGCTTAGTCTTTAGGCCTGTTAATGCAGGAGCAATCTGATCAGATTCATCGTCTATAGCAAGAAAGATGAACAGCTCTTGCCAAGCTTCAGCTCACAGGTGAGGAAACTGTTGTCCTCATGTATTAATAAATGAATAAGCTTATAGCCCCGCACCTTCCCTTTATCCCTGAACAGGCAAGTGCCGTTATCATTGTGTCTATGACGCTTTAAGTGGATAAGCAGGCCACAAGTAAAAAGTCTACTATTGTTTTCACCAAGAAGAGTGCAGACCTTTTTAATGCTCTTCAAAATTCTGCCAGGCAACCTGTCAATGACCCACTTCTGAGACAGTCGGGAAAACAAGGATGAGCTGAGTACAAACCCTTGAAAATATGAGACGGAGAAAAGAAGGAGGGATACAATTTTTTAAATTTGTTGGGAAGTTGATTTGAAATCCTTTCTCAGTTTCCCTCCCACTCTTCCTTCTTCTGAAAACAGCCCACTTTTCTCTGAGCTTCCCTCCAGCGGAATCGGAAGAGAGGGACTGGGAACGCTGGTATGGCTTAGCTTCCGATGCTTGGCTAGCCCCCTTGGTTAATTACATGTGTAATGAGTTGTTTATTTGGAATAATGCGCAGCAGGAACGTCTGCCTAATGCCGGAGCTGGGAGCAGACCCAGGGAGAGCAAAAGAGAGGACAGGAGGATAGAGGAAACGAGAAGACCGGAGAAAGAGTCACTACTGTCGGCGCCAGCATGAGGAAGGGAGGAATTGGTGGAGGAGGGGGCTGGGCATTCTCATCCCATTTCAGGGTCAAACAGCCATAGGACTTTTCTCAGGAGTAAGGGGAAAAGAAATCAAGAAAAAACACACAACAAGGGAAAAGAAAAACAACGTATGGGGGGGGGGGGTTTAAGGGGCGATATGTGCCCAGCAGTGCAGAAGGGAGTGGAAAAGTCCATGGGTGCAGATGCAAAGGAGAGAGGGAGAAAAGTGAGAGACAAGTTGTGCTATCATAAGCCGAGAGGGACAGCTGGGGTTATGTGAACACTGCAGCTGGATCGGGAGCTGAGGGAGATCATTGGGCAGGTCCCTCTGCAATGGAGTGACTGGAGCCTTGGAAAAAAGCTTCCCCCTCTGCGCAACCTTCTGCAGGCTGCGCTTTCCCAAACCCCCCCTGAAATTGAGATTGTGTAGATAAGCCTCTGAATCGTGAATTAAAAACACACAGACTTGATTTATACATCACTGGCACTTGTTTTCACCTTGTTTTCTTTTCCGTTGCTATCAACTGGAATCAAGGAACGGTCATTATTTAGTGAGAGTGAGCGATTGCCATCAGAAAAACATCAATTATAAGGGAGATTATTTTCTATATAAATGCCTTAAAAACAACACTATATCTGTCTCTCAATTTTTATTCTTCATTCTAAGCAGAGATTTTTCTTTTTCTCATTTCTTTTTTATTTGAGTAGCATATTTTTCTCCTTCATTGAGATGACTGAAAAAAGTATAAAACGGGAAAGGATGCTGGTTAATCCGACATGTGGCATCGGAAAACTTTGGCTGTCACAGTTTTCTGATCAGATAAAGAAAAACAAGCCCGTCACAGCTGCAAGATGCAAGAAACAAGAAACACACAGCAAAGGAAGCTATGCAAATGCATGCAACCCTGACACGCTTCTGAACAACAAGGCGAAGCCTGAAAAAACTAATAAATAAATAACATTGGGCACATTACACATGGATACTCCTGTAAAACGACTGAATGTTGGAATTGAGAGTATGGGAGAAAAAGAAGATTGTACAAGATACGGAATTTATGCTCACACAAGGGAGTAACTGAGATTAATTGCAATGACGCATGGCAGGACATTTTGAATATCACTATGTTGTAAAAAAAACATACCTTATTTCTTACCTGTACAGACTATTCTATGCTAGCAGTGTGTCAACTAAAAGTGTGTTAACCAGAAGCTTATTATTTTAAGTCACATCTAGTCAGTGTGTGTGTGCGTGTGTGTGTGTGCGTGTGTGTGTGTGTGTGTGTGTGTGTGTGTGTGTGTGTGTGTGTGTGTGCGTTTAACACACAACCAGAAAAGGCCACTCCACCACGTGAGAGAGAAATATATTTACATTCGATTGCATTCTGTTGTTTTATTTTCTCCTCAAGGGTTAACCAGCAGTACTCTTTATCAGATTGCACCAGCTCTGCACTCTATACCTCTTGTTTTTTTTCGGCCTGGGTCGTTTTGATTCACTGCAGCTATGCTGACTCTTTAATCAAATGCTATCTTTTCACTGGTTTGCCCCCGTATACCCTACCCACTCTTCCTCCCCTCCCTTGTCCCTTAACACATCTTAATTGGTTGCTTTCTGTGACAAATTACGAGCGCGTGCTTTGATGAGGTCGGACGAGTCGGTACTGGAGTAACTTGTGCCAGACCCTGGTGGTTCCTTTCACCACTACAAACGCCGGGGGGGGGGGGGGATGTAGGGGTTGGGGTTATGTGTCTGCATGCTGAGGCCGTAATGAGAGACAGGGCCAAGGGCCGGACAGGCCCCTCGCTTCACGCTAAGGATGCCTAAGGGGAGGGGGCTGGGGGATGCAGGTAGCGAGGAGATCGAAGTGTTTTATTACTATATTTTCCTACATACACTTCATACAGAAAACAAAACATAAATGGTCTGGGCTTGCTTTTGTTGCAATTTACCTGATTTAGTTTGAATTAAAGGAAAAAGAAAATTAAGGGAGTGAATCTAAAAAGAAGGATTAGAAAAAGGAGAGATCGGCATTATTGTAGCACTTGTGTTTAGACAAACACTAACCGCAACAATCACAGTTTAATGATCCACAATTTCAACAGCACAGTAATGTTTCCAACAACCAGGCGGATTGGTTTGCGTTAAAGTCCAAGTGAAATGAGAAATGACAATGCCTATTTTTTCATGAAATATTGTAGTGATTATTGTAAACAGTTTATCAATGTGGGTCATTCTCTTTTTAAAATTTGTGTGCCCTTATAATCTTTAGTTAAAATCTGAAAATGCACTTCCTTCCTGTAATGACTATCCATCTTAAGTTCCTTTTCAAAATGCAATGGCTGTTTTTATACATCCAATCAAAACGCATAGAAAGACGAATGCCACGCCCACTATTTTTCTCATTAGAAATTCCATTTCACTCGGAAATGCTTCAAAATATGCAAGTAATTATGATCGTAACTTCCGGTTCAAGGGAACTTAAAAACTGCACTGTGATATTACTTTGGAAAGCTGAGTAGGGGGAGGGGGAATAATAACATAACATTTTGCAGCTAGAGATTTGAGATAGTGTCTGGTCTCGCACAATCTTTCTTTCCTTTTCCGCGCTCTCTTCCTCCTGATCTGGGTTACTCGGTTTCATCGTGGAGCTTTGGGACCTATGAGAGAGAGAGAGAAATATGGGGAATAAAAACTCAGGTCAATGCTGTGAAGGACATCCTTGTTGAGTGGGTTTAAACTTCAAATTATGTTTTACCTGACAGATCTAAACTGAAAATTGCATTGTGACCAGTTGAGATGTCTTCAGGTCACTTCAAGGGGGTTCGGAAATTCAATGTGTCGTAGAGTATGTAAGGGCAAGTATTGATTCATCTCTCTGGTCAATGTAGGCACAGCGAACAGTCATTTGGAAATATTGCTTCGTCAGTTTGAAACCATGCCCCTGTGGTTCTGAGAGTCATGTCATTTGCTTACAGAGCTGATCGCCATTCAGTCAGAAGCTTGTATTTGCATGGCTGATCTAGCAAAAACAGGGACATTGAGATTTCTACATATTACTAAATACGCCGTAATAAATATTCAATGATACTTCCGCTGACTTTTTCTTTGCTATTGCCTTGACTGCCACTTTTAACTATTTTTGCTTAGTTTTGAATACAGTGAAAGTGAAAGAAACATCTGGTACCAGACTGTTTCACCATCATTACTGAAACATTACTCATAAAAAGACGTTCACGCAATCACAGCAGTTTGATCGGAGAAGGGCAATGTGATAACTTCTCTTTTCCACATCACCACCAACAAAAACTTTAGCTTGTAAAAAGACAGCAAAAAAAAACAAGAAAACTGCTACCCCAACAATATCTTTGCACTAAGATTTGGGTGGGTCGTGCTGAAACAATAAGCTTTGAAAGGTAATGGTTACAGTGATGGAACACCATGGGTAAGAGGTGTTTGGAAAGCATGTTTTATTATTACTCAAATTTTTCAACCCAACCAAGTAATACAGTTCATTAAAGGGATGGTTCACCCAAAAATGAAAATTCTGTCATCCTTTACTCCCCCTCAGATTGATCCGAACCTGTATAAATTACTTTAAACACAAAGTAAGATATTTGGAAGAATGTCAGTAACCAAATAAATCTCATCCCCCATTTACTGCCATAGTAGGGAAAATATTATGGGAGTCAATGGGGGATGAGATCTGTTTGGTCACTCATATTTTTCCAAATATCTTCCTTTGTGTTTAGCAGAACAAATACATGTATACAGATTTGGAACAATCTTAGGGTGAGTGAACTATCTCTTTAACCAAACTGTTGGCAACCATATATTCGCCGGATAGATAGATAGATGGATGGATAGATGGATGGATGGATGGATGGATGGATGGATGGATGGATGGATGGATGGATGGATGGATGGATGGATGGATGGATAGATAGATAGATAGATAGATAGATAGATAGATAGATAGATAGATAGATAGATAGATAGATAGATAGATAGATAGATAGATAGATAGATAGATAGATAGATAGATAGATAGATAGATAGATAGAGAGAGAGAGAGAGGATAAAACATGGCAAAGGAAGTATCTTGGCCCTCGCACTTCCATGGTGAGCCACGTTAGCCCTTGGGCTTAATTGAAGCCAGGAGGGAGCGTTTAATAATTGCTGTCAGAAGATCAAATTTAATTCTCTTTTCACAGGACCGCTGTAGGGTAGAGTGAAACAAATTGTCATAGGAGATTTCCAAATGAACAAAGCTTTTAATTAGTCTGATTACAATGCCATGGTACAGAGGGATACAAAAATGTGCGATAAAATGATCATCCAGGCATGCAGTCTGATGTTGTGGGAAGGTCACATGACTTTGTCTGCCGTCACATAACAACTCTTGACCCCACCAGTATGGCTAACATCACAAGACATTGTCATCCTCCACTGATAATGTAATAGTCAGGTGGCTCAGTCTTTTTGCAGTGACCATTTTTTGTGGATAAAGCATGGAAAAAAGCTTTCTGTGAGAACAGCACCAGTGGGGAATAAACCTAATGCTGTTTCCAGTGTTGGCTCCTAAACTTTTTATCTGAGAAGTTGTTTTTACCAGAGCTGAAAAAGTTTCCCTGATGCTGATGAATGAAGTTATACTGTCAAAGAGACAAATAAAACAACATTGTGGTTCAGAGAAATTAAAATGTCAGTTGCAAACATGCCAGTTTCTCTCTGTCTCTCCCCCTCTCTCTTTTTATACATGCTCAAGGCAAGCGTGGTTAGACTTTATTTCAGTTCTCCTTTCTTTGTTTAACTCTTGTTCCACTATACTAAGAACTCACCCAGAAGTTGTGTTTCTTAGTGGTAACGTTTTTGCCATATTGATTCATGAAACCACCTAAGATAACTCATACAATCTCCATTTTATGCCCAGCACAGAGCCATTGACCTCTTCATAAACATACTAAGTTATTTTTGCTTTATTTTTGCCCTGTTTTTCTACTAACAGCTGGCCAGCCGCAACAGGGCTATGATCAGTCATTACAACATTCACTCAGTGTGTATCTGTCAGCTGAGCAGCTGGTTTCTCTGCACCTCTATCAGTTAGAGTTGACACAGTACGTTGTGACACGCATTGCATGGACCAGTTACCAATTGCTAATTGAAAGACAGCTCTCAGCTTTCGCGACCCTGGCGTTAGTGGGCTACAATCACTGTTTACTAAGTTTGTGAAGGGTGAGTCTGATGTTAACACCCTTTCATCCCATTTTCCACTGTGACATTAGGTCACATCACATGTTTTCATTTTAAAGACCAACATATCAGCGCTTAAACCAGAGAGGTTAGTAGGTGTTATTATTCTTATTATAATAATGATGATAATTATAAATTGTGTTGAGTTTAAAGAAGACAGAAAAAGGTGAAATGTAGAAAAAGTACTTTGAAGCTTGATTGAGAAAAAAATCTGCAAAATATGTCCAGAGCATGCTATGTTTCTGTCTTAGCCTACGCATATGCAAAAATTTTTTAGTTTTTTTAGAGGTGAACTTTCAGATGGCAGCATGTTTTTAATGTAGAACTATGTATATGGGTAATTAACTGTTGATTTCTGTATAGACAGAAGGAAGGTAATGCAACAGTCCTGAAAGAGGGCCCTGTATCACATAAATAAATCCCTCCACCCAATACGCTAATTTTGCAAAGCACCTGAAAAGAGCTATTCACTAATTACTGCAAAAACAGAAAAGCAGTTCAGACATAATTTTACACATTTGCTAATAAAACCCCTCTGGGCTAAAGCGAGTTTATTAAGAGAAAAAAGTGACTTTGGATTGGAAAATAAACTAGGCTGTAAAATCAGTTGAATTAGATTGTTTTGTGTTATGAGGGAGCTCAAACCAAATTTTGGTTAAAATGCAACAAATGATCGATGATATCTGGTGTGTGTTGTGTGCAGCAGGTTAAACGTTGCTGAAAAGACCAGATTAGACAAGCATAAGCTTTAATACTGATTCAGGATGGTTTAAGCTGGTTACACGATTTTGTTCTTCAGTGAAACCTAGCAGTTGATGCTGGTTGACCAAGTCTGTTGAGTAAGCTAGTTACGAAGCCTGGTTCAAATACCAGCATGCAAAACATATGCTGGAGTTTTCAGCATGGTTGTTAGAACAGTTTTGGCCATCACCAAGTGTGTACAGTAAATGAAAACCACAAAGCTTTTCTGTCAGTGCTTACATCAGTGGAAGGCGTTTGTTTACAGTCAGCTGTGGTGGCTCAATACCTCAACTCTTTTTTGCTGTATTCTTCTCTTCTTCTTGGTCTGGAGAAGGAAGCGCATGAGTTTTGGTTCCCATTTTGTGCACACTGGAACAGTTTAGGAAAGGAAGCACCTTTACAACTTTGATTGTCTGTGGTTGCTGAAGTCACATCCTTCCACCATTCCATGTTTGTGCGCGTATGTTTCCTGTCTGTCCAGTCTTACAGTGAGGGGCTTAGATGAGTGTGTAGAACTCAGAAAGATACTGATGAACCCTTACATTAATACAAAGTTGTAAGTGCGTCTTACAGTTGTGCTTAGTATACATTCGCAACACGTTTTTAGTGCATCTAATTTTCCTTTATTATACTTGTTTTAAAAGAATAAGCATTGTCCCTTACATCCCCAATAACCACTTTGTTTTTTTTCCATTTTTTATTTATTTAAAATATAAATCATCCAATTGCACAAAACATGTACTGTCAGCACTGTAAGCCACCACTCAAACTGCCTGGGCTCCTCCCATATTGATCGTAATCTTAGGTTAAAGTCACCCATCCTGTGTGTTTTCCACAGCCCAGATTTATAGGCTCTTGTCAGCATTGTCCCTTAGGCAGAAGCTGCCACACTTAAGAGCCACTGCCCATAATGGCCTAAAACAGACAATAGGCTGTTAACAATCCTTGCTATGGCCTCTTGTATTCATTTAATTGTATCCAAGATGTCATGAAAAGTTCTTAGGATTTAAGTCTCAAATCCAAGACAGCCCAAAAGCATGCCGTGTATTCAAATTGTTGGGATAATGTATTAAAGATTGTATTTTGGCCTTCCTAAGGAAATGAGAGTTTATTTTGAAGGAGCAATGGTTTATTTAATCTATCATGCACCTCCTAAAAGGTTTACTTTTTGCCCTGTAATATGTTATTTCAAATCTTTGCAACCACATTTCCCCATGAGGATATAGGATACAGCCTTTTTTTTAATATACAAGAACCAAATGTCTTGCAGATGTGCTATGCAGGAAAGAAGAGAGGAAAATTGGAAGTGAGAGAGTATACCAAGACAGGCAACATTGTGGTCGCTATCTTAAAAGATCAACTCTAGTTTGATTGTAAATGATTGTAGATGACTTAAATGTCTGAGGAGGCTACACTTTAGCTCCCATTTACTGCCCAGATTGTGTCAAGGCTCAAGAGTCAAAGTTGTATGTCTCTTGAAATTTTCCATAAATCCACTTTGCAAGTGTTTCATTATCATATCCGGTTTTCGCACTTTTAACAAATGTAATTCATGATGTTTGCATCTTAATCATTTTTCATTCTTAACACAAAACTCCTAAGAGAAATAAAATAGCTTTGTTTCTTTTTTTAACAAAATTATATCGCTGAGCATGGAAAAGTCATATTCACTTTATTACGACTTTGACAAAACAATTGTGTGGATTTTGTTTTATATTTTTGGAGGAACACTAGGGAATGAGACGACCCAGAATTCAGCTTGTTTATAAATGTACCCACTGCCCTCACAGTTCTATTTCTTAAAGGTATGGATAAAGAAATATGCACAACCCCTTAAGGGCCGGGTATATTTGACTTTCCGTGTCCGTCTTGCGCACAAACGCGTCTGCACAGCTTCTTGAAAAACTCAATCGTGGATAAACGCGGATAATGAGTTTGACACATGCGCAGTACGTCGCCGAGTGGACTCGGCCGATTAAAAAAAAATTCACTCGTGCGCTGTCGTATGCGTTGTGTGGACGACCGAGGACCCTCCTGATGACGAAAATTACAACATGCGGGCGGCGCGCGTACGGCTGGACTATACTTTGGGCATAAGTACATCCTTGTGCTTGCGCTCCTGCCCTCTCTCTTTACATAATGTTTTTCCTTGTTTCCTCACCAACCTTGTGCTCTTGTTCTCATTTGTGAAGAGAGGCATGGTTAACAGATGGAAGAGTGGACGGCAGCCTCCGCTTTTTTTACTCGAGGGAGACCCTGCTCACATCACTCTCCTCATCTCTGTTCGAAAACCTTGTGAGCTTCCTTGATGCTTATAGGCCTACATGCTATGCGATCAGATGCCTTTTATGGTAGCATCATAAGGAAGACTGCTAAGTGACCAATATGTTGTGAGCAATAGACAGAAACTCCACTCAAATACCTCACAGGAGATTAGCAGTAGTTCTTTTGGGTGACCCCAGTGTGGGTCCCTGCTTTCGTCCGTTCCTGGATCCTGTTCCCACTCTCCCATTCGGTCTCTCTAGACTACACTCTCACACATAAAGTGGTTAAGCCCAAAATGTAATTTACAAAATCATTATTCTACTGCATCTTAATTGAATTCACTACCTTTATAAAACCGTTTTTTGGGGGGGGGGTTCTCTTTGTTTCTATCCCTGTAGCATCACTACATGACCTTTCCGCTGTGATGGTGACCCCTCTTCCAAGCATTCTTGTTTCACACTAAACCAAATCTATTTTTTGAAATTATTTTAAAGGAAAGGCAAGGGCTCTTTTTTACCCACTGATCTCACTCAACCTCCCTGTATGCCTTGGCTATGGATTAGTCAATTGGCTTACCGTGGAAGAGAAGCCTGTTACTAGGCTCTCTCCACCTCACTCTCTCTCTCTCTGGCATAATTGAACAAACTCAACACTAAAGCCATCAAACAAACATATTCATTCTCAAACACACACATATCCTATTTGTTCACATGCATACAAGGCTTGCCCAGTTTTAGAGTTATTTTCTCTGATATTATAGAATTGCATGTGAGCATTTCTGTGATGGTGACAGGCCTGTTTTTACATCTAAAGCGCCTCTGGCTGGTGATCAACTGCAGCTTGTCGGCGCTGTAGTTTGGCCTCACTGGTGTAAATTGGATTGTCCTCATCTGTGTTAATCTGAAAGCAGATGAGTGTGAGCATGTGTACATCTGAAGGAGGGGATAAAGGAGTTAAAGGGGGGCAGGGCTGAGGGCAAAAAGGGTTGGATGAAACTGTGCTTAGGTTGACTGTAGTTGTCTGGTGCTTATGGGGGAAAATGGGATTACAAAAGATACTTAGCTCAGCCCCCAGTTCAGGAAACAGACAATATTTTTTAATTCACATAAATCTGCCTTTATTATTATTATTATATATTAAATGAATCTTCTAAACTAGTTCTTTATAAAAGATAAAGCTGTGTCAAGATGGCTGTGAGTAAATCCGAATCGCTGACCTGTAAACTCTTACTATGATAATGGCTACTTGAGGCTTGTAATTCAGTGTAATAGCTGACTGGCTATTCTTATGAATGCATGTTATGAATATACATTGTTAAATACACAGTTTGTCTTATTAAATATATATTTTTATATACATTAGTATTTTTATAATAGTTATAATAGTTGTGTTAAGTATGTGGTTAGGGCGACAGTTAAATGAATCCAAGGATTAGATGGAAAGATTTCCATTAAATGTTCATTAAAAGGCATTTAATATTACATTAGTCCTGTGTTGGGATTGTGGCGTTGTTGAATCAGGGATTACAGACCTGTCGTAAACAGTGAGGAAGCTCTTCTGAGACTTGGTCCATAGACGCGGTTTTGATTGTATTATGTAGCTAATCAGCTTTCAGATGTGACCGCTGAAACTAAATTTGGTGACGGCAAATTTGACTGGCTGCGTGACGGGTAAATATTTACACAGGCGGCAGGTCATTATCATTGGCTTGTAGTCGAGTTGTTTTGCTCCTTGTTTAATTTCTTTTACAACGGTCCTCTAAGCAATCATCAACCCACTTCAGATTTTGCCACTTGCGCGTTAAGACATACTCGCTAACAGTCCTGCTAACAGCTCCTTGCGAAGTTTGAGTGGTGATGTTTGGTTGCT
Source organism: Triplophysa siluroides (assembly GCA_006030095.1). Lineage (NCBI taxonomy): Eukaryota > Metazoa > Chordata > Actinopteri > Cypriniformes > Nemacheilidae > Triplophysa > Triplophysa siluroides. Next base: position 217,527 of record VCII01000198.1, on the reverse strand, counting down.
AATAGAAAATAATCGTATTCAACATTGTTATTATTAGAGACAATAAAACACAGTGGAACAGACATTATATCAATAACACCGCAAGGATGTGTTTGTAACACAGAATATGTTTATTTGACGACTTTCATCTATATTTCAACGGCTGCCAAGGAATCCAACAAATTTGTGCTGAATTTCATAGACTAGCCACACTTTCTATAATGAGCAACGGAATTATAGTTTGCTTGTGGTTAACGAAAGTGAAAAGTCTTGCAAACACCTAAAACCGTACCCCACCCATAAACACTTGATTATTAATATATGAGGTAAGCATTGGTGATGCAGATAAATGTAAGTAGAGACCGAGCAGCTTCTCGTTAGAAGTGTCTACATCAGTGTTTCTTGCTCGCTTTGGCAGGTAAAATCTAGTTCAGATACAAGTAAAAGAAGGATAGAAAAAAGAGAAAAGGATGGAGGGCTTTTAATGTGACACCACTGACAGCTTTACTGCATTACACCGAGCTTAAATAATGGGACGCTCATTTGCATAACGAGGGACGTTATCACCTCTACTGTCAGAATAAAACACAACAACACTTCTGCCGCTCCTCCCAAAGATGAATCGGGTTGGCCTACTTTACGGCAACAAAGAGGTGCGCACATGCACACAAACACACACGTACACACACGTGTGTTCTGTGATCGCTAGCTCTCACACTGTGCGGATCTGAGTTACGAGCACTTTATAGAAAGCCTGGGTTAGCTTCTCGGGTGAGGGCAGCCTTTCAAAAGCAAAAAGATCTCTGCAGGTGGGCCCGATAAAGGCCTCGCACGCGTCTCTGCCTCAGAGCACAGCAAAGCTTGTGACGTGCTAACAGAATGATATTCCAGATCGGCTCAGGAAGCTTGTTTGACGAGGGGTAAATCAGGATGGCCCGGGTTTGCATTAGGCTTCTTCCTCAGAACGTAAGATACCTGGATCGTCTTTGTAAATAAACCGCGCTATATAGGAAAGTCTCATCTGTGGGGGCCACCTGCCAACGTATCTCATCCGCGGTCTCGCCACTTCAATGAACCAATCCTACATGCAAATTCATCTCAAAAGGAGATACCAATCTGCTTGCTCAGTTCATGTTTTACAAAAACACATTTGTGACAATTCAGTGTGATGTTACACTGGTGTTTTTGAGGAACGTGCCGCTGCTTGTCGTTCAGGCAGTGGTAAATGTTACACTGCAAGTGATTAGAGCTGTTAAGTTAGTGGCACTTCCAAAACACTGTCAAATTCTGGGTGACGGTAGTGGGAGCATGACAGTGCTGTCGCAGCCAAAGCGCGACAATCTGATTTGCATGATATTGATGGCAGAAAACAGAGCTGCCTCGGAATGTCGACGGATTCTTTTGTCTTTATTTGCTGTCCCATGTTGCTCAGGCTCTGCGTCTCCCTGTTTTTAACGCTGTGGTTTTGCCGTATTTCATCAGACTTAATGCCTTTCTCTCTATTTTTCACAGGTACAGCTACTGGTATCTTTGAATTGAGTGGAGGAAGTCAATAGAAGAAAATCTGGTTTGAAGAAACGTGTGAAAGAAACAGAGGGGACGAAAGAGCCAAGTATATAGGTGAAAGTGAGAAAAGAAAAGACGGGGAAAATGGGGAGAAAAAAGATTCAGATCACCCGGATTATGGATGAACGCAATAGACAGGTGAGTCACAGTGACCGAAGAACTCACTTAAATTAGTTTCAATTAACTTTTGACAGAGGCTTGGCCAGTGTGTTTTATTTCAAGTTTAAATAGATCTAATAGGTGGTGCACACACTCTAATTACTGGCGTATCAGCAGTTCTTGCAGCAGTGGAATATTACTTTAGGAGGGGCAGGGTGGATGGGAACACAAACATGCAGGCGAATAGAGATGGCAGTAGTGAAATGATGATATATTCATCATGGCTATCGGTGTAGTCTGAGGTAGATCTGAGATAGATGATGGCCTTCCCTTAAAAGCTCTTCCCTAAACTATCCAGTAGCTTTTTCTCTTTAGAACCTGCCCTTTTTTGTATGGCTTGTAAATCGTCATTTTAAATGGGTTACTATAGTAAATCATAAAATTGTATTAACATTTATTTAGTCCTCATGAAAATCAAAACTTTCATTCTTTGCAATGAAACATGATCAGAAACCCACAAAAACAGACAGATATTATGCATAGGAGATACTGTAGTGTTATTGACCGTATTGGTGCCAGTTACATAGATGCTTACTGCAAGATTAATGAACTTTCTTTTGGAATGACATTTACATTTGTCTCCTTTTGGACAAAATTAAGTTTACAGATGCCTTTAAAAAATGACCTGTCAGAAAAATCTTGGAAGCATTTACACTTTGACAACAAGTAACCTTGACTAGTTTGAGGATGTTGTTTTTGACTTCTCCTGTCTCTTATTGCTTTGTGCTGTAACTTGACTCTTTGAAATGCTCTCTGAACAGTCAACCAGAGTGCTCACATCCCTTCACAGGATGACACTTTGTCACAGGCGCACGCATTTGAAAGTTCCTCAGTCTGTTGTGGAGAGACAGAAAATTTTGATTTTGGGGAAAGGACTTGGCTAACAGTTGATATGACTGAGTGAGACCATACTGCTGCAGTTAATGGCTGCTGTCTGGACCTCGGGTGGGTTGATCAATTATTGAAGATAGTGTAAGAGCCTAAGGAGAAGTGGGGGAGAAAAAGAAAAAAAAAACAGGCAAAGAAAGTAATGGGCGTATCAGCAGGAGCAGACGGAGGGGGCACAGTGACATTAGTCATTCAGTACTTGTGGGTTGAGTAAGTTCTCCCCTTGAGGGAACCAAAGGCTCACATGCATGTGGTCTGTCATGCAGAACGCTGAAAGAATGAGTCAAGGTTCTTCTCAAGCCAGAAACATCTTCATTTTTAAAACCCAACAATCTTAGAGTTTAACAGGACAACATTTTAACTTCGCCTGTAAGTTCAGAATTTAAAAATGAAATGTATACATTACCTAGCTTTGTATTTATGTAAAAAATATTACAGCTTTGAAACAAGGTTAAGCATAAGTCAATAATAACACATTTTATGTTTTGGGTGAACTATTCCTTCAAAAATAGTTTACAAACCTATGACTTTCTATACTTCTTTTAATGTTCAAAGACATGCACGGTTAATAATAATTGGGGTGGTTGAAAAGGAAAGAGGGAGATGGGGTGGGGAGCAGGCTGAGGTCAGGATGTTTTTGGCAATGCTATCGAGTTGCACAGAGAGCATCCTGTCTTGGTGTTATCATGGTTCTCCTCTCTCTTTCTCTCGAACTCCCCCTTAACCAGACTTCAAGATCAGAGATTGATACAGGAAGGACACCTGATGAGAGTCAATGCCACAGATTTCCAGGTCCTGTGTTAGAAAAGAAAAGGAAAGAAGAGGAACAAAGAAATTAATTTCCTTTATACCAGTTGCCTAAAAATAAGGTTAAAATGCTTAACTCTTCTAAGTAATTACCTCCGACCAATATAGACATATGATCAAATATTTTCAAACACAAAATCACACAATAATGAACATTTTGGCAATTTATTGATGATAAAAAATATTCTTATTTTTTATGATTTTTTATGTATATTTACAGTCCATACAGCTTGTGAGGAAAAAGTTAATATTTAGCAAAAAACTAAATAGTGTAATGTTTAAATACTACACACCCAAAAGTTTAATCTAGATCCAGTAGTGGTGAATTTAGCATTAAAATAAACATTTTGATCAGTTCTTGCAGTATTAACAAGTAATTAAATTAAATTAAAATTAATTAATGATTTACATTTTTATTTAAAGATGTGTTTCACTAACAAAAAATAACAGCAAGCAAATTTGGAACAACATGAGCGAGGTAAAATAATACATTAATTTTCAACCTACGGTGATTAAAAGAAGTTCTAAATACTGCATAGAGGTTTTGGTCAGCAGATAGATTTTCTTAAAAGAAAATCATAAATTGTAGTGTATTTATAGAGAGCATGCAATATTCGACAGCTGGCACAGGGGTTATTATTGACTCTCGTCCCATCGCTGCCATTCATTAGAGGCAGTTGCAAACAACCCGGTTCTTTGTATTAAAACAGCACCATGAAGACAGACATCACAAGACAAGAATGGAGGACATTTGACCTACAAAGGGTTTTTTCTTTTCTATTTTTTTTTCTCTCCCCTCAAACTTAATGTGTTAAAGACGGGCTGCGGCTATGCCTATTTTCACTTCCTCTTTAAGGAACCTTTCCATACCAGAGCCAGATAAACAACACACTGCTTCAGTGGTGTTACCTTAAGCACAACATTCTTCAGATGCTTGTTCTATTTTTATGCAAAAACATCCACGTTTTGAAAAAGCACCAGGGGTTTCTTTTATTAGCTGACCAAACGTTTACAGGGTTACAAATGTATTTACTGCATATATCAGAACACATTACATAATTTATCTTATTTAATATGTTGTCGCTGTCGGATTGAAACCTTGCATCTCCTTTTTTTTCATCAATCATTACTATTTGTCACCCTTCATGTTTGTCAGCGGGTTTTGCAGATATTTAACCAACAAAAAAGTATTGAAAAGGACTTGTCAACTTTTACAACACAGTGTTTAATTGTTGAAAAAAAACATATTTTTTGGAAAAACAAGCTTTCAGTCTGAAATAAAATTATTTCAGTTAAAATTATAATGTAATTTCTCTGCTAAATAGACCAGTTTAGATCAGCATGCTATAATATACTAGTTAGTGGAAAATGTACTGCTAGTCAAGCTGCTAAACAAACACAACCGTGCTATTCAACACACAAACCCAAAGTCTGCAGCTGATTGACCAGGATCTGGTCTTTCTGAATAGGTTGGTTAACCAATGAAATCTGGCTGTTTAAGCTTTTTGTGAAATCTAGTGGGGAGCACACCATCATTCAAAACACAATATAGTGAATGCAGATGAGCAACAATGCTACTAATTTTAATAAGAGTATTTGCTAGAGTGTGTGTTTGAAAAAGGCGATTTTGCTTGGTTTATACAAAATTTGAAATCATGAAATCCACAAATATAGTCTACTGTTCAGACGCAACAAGCATAAATACAAGATGGCAATACAATCTCGAAATAGCCTGAGACTAGTTGCTTTCTAAGCATCACTCCTAATACATGTTAAGTTTCAACACTCTTAAATCTTTGGCCAAGATGTTGTCTCCCATAATTTCCTTACTGATATCACCTCCTTCAGATTGGCAGTCTCTCTACGGCCCACCCTGTCTCTGGCGCCAAGCTTATGGGCACAAGGCCTCAGTCGCCCAGGGCGGCCACTTTGGCTCTCTAGCCCACCTCCTGAAAACACTTGTGCAGAGCACAGGCACCTCCAGTAGCCCTCCCTGGCGTTGACTGGCTGCCCAGAGGCTTAGACAGAGAGCATCAGTGTTAAGGGCCTGGCTTTCTTCCCCATAGCCACTCAAACACTTTCACTGGGCAGGTCACATGAAAGGACCCCCTGTGTCATAAAAGTGCTAGCCACATCGCTAACTAGAGCATGCTTACCGACTAATTTGCCCGTGCTGAATACATAGACGACATTGAGATTTTATTTATGTCAAATTAGTGTCTATTTTAATATCCACTGAAGCCTTTTTAGAGGAAACAAGACAATAGCATGGATATACGTTTTTTCCCTGGAAAACTAAAACCATGAAAAATGGACAGTTGTCACTCTTTGGTTCTTTATTAGAAGCATGGTTTCTGAGTATCACCAAAGTTCATTCAAAAGTACATAATTTAATTGGCACTCAGCATTCACTATAGATGTGGTTTTCACCAAGTGACTTGGCAAATCAGGCAACCACACGTTCTTTAGGCTTCTGTTACCTTTCTTTTCATGTGTGATTGCATGGAGACATGGAGTTTGATTAAGCCACCCATGACAACAGAGGCGTCTCTCCAATCAACAACGGAAAACAACGGGCATGCCATCACCCCTTGCTCTTCTCTCCACGATTCCCACCTTTCTCTTGTGATCGTTACCTCTGTGCCTGTTTCCTCAAGAAACACGCTGTGCGTGTTTTTTCAACTTTTTCATCTCTCTCTCTCTCTCTCTCTCTCTCTCTCTTCTTCTGCTTCTTCACCATCTTCTCCAAAATTCCTTTGCTTACGCAAAGCCTAACTTCTTCAAATTTCTCCTCTCAGAATTGATTATTTCGTTCCTCTTAAGTTGATTGTTATTCCCCTTCTATTTTCCGTTTTCATGTTTATTTCTGCTGATGACCTTCAATATATCATATTTTAAATCTGATGCACAAATATCACATGACTCTTACTACACCATTAACAGTATGTAGTTTGTGTACAGTTAGAAAAAAATGCCCAACATTTAAACATGAAATTTTGAAGAAGCCAAGGGAGACGAAACCGAGCAAAAGGTCTGTTGGGTTCAGCAAATTAACATCGTGTAACAGGCCTACTGTCAATGAACCCATTAGCTTCCGTATTACACAGTGTGTAAGTGGGGAGATTTTGGGGAGCGTGGGTTGCATGGATTAGGGTGCAGGGCGGATGGTGACTAATGGACATTCATCCTCCCTGTCTCAGTCCTCTGGAGGAACTCCCCTGAGGAAAAAATGCACTGGAGGCGGGAAGCAGAAGCGAAGCCATTGTGAAGGGGAAGCTGTCAGGCACTTCCTGTTATGAGAGGAAATGCATACAAATGTGCTTCCTGACCTCCCCTCTCCAACTCCCCCTCAAACACACGTGCACACTCAGACTTGGAATTTTTATTTGTAAGTGTTTTTTACTCTTTCTCCTGTAATACTATAGTTTTGGAAGTACAAAAGTGATTTTGAGTGACAGGTAATTCAGGGGTGATAATACAGTTTTTTTGAGTGGGGGGTGCTGCAGAGCTTTAAACAGTTATTTAAAAGCACACATTACTTTAAAATGCGATAACACTGCAGAAATGCAAAAATCTACAAACATGCCAGTTTGTTTGTAACGCATGACAAAAATATGTTCACTTGATAAGGGCATCTTACTCTGGAGGCTTCAGCTTAACCAACTCACGACATAACATCATAACTCTCAGAGAACCATGATCCTCCATTTTTGGCATCTCTCACCACACAGAGGAGGTGTTGCAAATGGCATTTTCTGCAATTAACACACTGGCTCACTGAAGGCATATGAGCTTCTTAAATAACAAGGAATGCGATGGCAGAGGCAGGTAGTGAGCAAGAGATGGGGTAACATCACATTTAAGTGCTTTGTGATTACATTACATCAGCATGTTACACATATGAAGAACGCTAAGGTTTTGGAAAGATGTTTAATAATTAACTTTCTAAATTTGAAAGACCTGGGCTATCACAACACATGGTTTCCTCTTGTTTACCTGTACCTGCACCTACAAAAGTGTCTAAAGTCATCTACTGGAATCACTAGTGCATCTATGACCAGCAATAATTTAATGTATTTAAGGTTTAAACTTAAAATTGCACTAAACATGAAGAGGAAAAATGTTACACTGTGTTTAGTATTAATATAAGATATAAAAATGTCCATGTAGTTGTTCGAAAATGATGATGAATCTGTGAAGTATATATTGTAGATTGTGTCACTGTGGGTGTTGGTGTCATTCCTTTAGCACAATGATTTATTTAGGGTCTTTATATCTCCACATCTTAGTATGTGTGATTCTGCTTCCCTTTTCTGGTAAAGCTGACCAGTGCAAATTTCTGCATTTATTTTTGATGTGTGAATTAATAACAATCTACGTTATTTGGTATTCAGATGAGCCAAAACTTAAAATCAGCTTATCAGTTATTTTTTTCTCACTGTTCTAACCCTGCTGCCATTCTAGAGGTCAAAGAAGATTTTTTGTTTCTTCTTATCACAATTGCCAAATCTCTAAAAACTTTAACAAGGATCCACTTAAAATTACAAAGCCACATCATAGAGTCTTTCTCGGGAAGGCTAAATCTGTCACTTGAGCTTTATTTTGCAGAAGTATGAGCTGTCAAGACATAAATTGTTTTCTGTGGGAGCCTATACAACTTGTCAGAAAGATCAAATTTCTCTCATAAATTTGAAATATGACCATAGAGAGTGACTAAAAAAAATACAGTACTATAGCTACTTATACAGTAAGTCTAACTGTTCTCACAGATCTGCATATAAATAACACGTTGTTGCAATATCATGTAATACGTACGCCAAAGTTCAATGGTGCATGCATATGATACGCCAATGTTTGCATGCACTTCAGTGGAAAAGCAGCCATTTTGAAACGTACATGAAGAGGAAACACTGAAATAATTAAAATAACACCGTTAGGTTTAGGGTTTTGGTACAGGTTAATAGGACAAATAGCTTTTTAATATAAACACATGTTTAAAATTGGTGTTTCATAAGCACGCAAAAACAGGCGTATTGTATGCACTAACAATTGAACTTTGGTGTACGTATTACACGATATTGCAACAAGTGCTTGTTATTTATGCGCAATTGCTGAGAATGGGTTCAATAAGGAATGTAGCTCTTATTTTTTTGCCGTATTGCGAAATGTTAAATTTTACATTCAGAGCACCTGGATTTTAAAATCAGAAAGTTTGCCTTTATCATACCAGAAGAGCTAAACAGTTTCACCATGACAACGTCAGAAACAAATTAGTTGCATGAAAGAATGTAATTACTTCAGTGATTACCACGAACACGTTGTATTTTGTTATATTATGCATTTTTACTATGTAATGTAAAATTTGCTGTGAACATTTATCATGATAGGGGCTAAGCAGTTTGTGTGAGACTTTGCCAGTGTTCAAGAGACTTGAAACCTATAAGGTCAGAGAGAGAGGCTTCTTATTTTAATACTGGTAATTTAGATGAGAACATGCACTGAGAAGTCATTTACAATCTCTCAAATACTCCATTGCAGCGATGATATTTATGCGTGTGTGTGTGCGACTGCATGTTGATGTGCTTTCTGTAAAGTGCATTTGTACACAGTTGAAAGAAAATTGTGCAGCTTATTTCCTTAACTAATACAAGTCTTAACCCTCATGCCCCCATGAAAAAATGGTAACGTGAATTTGGTTAACGTTTATCGTGAAACAAAATTCTAATTATACTTATGAACTTTTGTATTAGAGGTGGTAGACAAAGTAATTGTCCAAGTATTAATTTTACATGAAGGTTATTGAGAGGCTTTGGAGCATGAATGTAATATTTCAATTACAAACAAATGCTACACTGTTAATGCAGTCTATTCATTTTCAGTCCATACAACAACAATTTTTCCCTTGTTCTGTCTCTTTAGGTGACGTTTACGAAAAGAAAGTTTGGTCTGATGAAGAAAGCCTATGAACTGAGTGTGTTGTGTGACTGTGAGATAGCCCTCATCATATTCAATAGTACCAACAAGCTGTTCCAGTATGCCAGCACAGATATGGACAAAGTGTTGCTTAAATACACTGAGTACAATGAGCCTCATGAGAGCAGGACCAACTCTGATATTGTGGAGGTGAGTTTCTGCAAACACAATTTTTTTTTATATTTGCCATGACAAACACTGACCAAACTCAACTGTTGACCATTGACAGTCCGTACTGTATACAGCCTAACTTAACCACAAGGAGAACTTTCGTGCCATAGACCATGCATCACCCATGTGATGGGTATTATAAAAAAACAGTGCATGCCTAAATCTATCCCATGTCTTGCCATATCTCATTTCACGGTGTTCATTTTGGATGGCAGCTGCGTGACGCCTGCATTTTCCTGTCTACATAATGCTTCTAAAGGGACTCAGACCTTTGAGACATGTCTGTTGGCTTGTGCTTTTAAATCTCAGGTCAAGTCACGCTAAGCGATTGTTGCTGTCATGAGGCAAGCATCCAAAAGCATGTTAACCACACAGTGAGCTGGTTATGTAATCTGCTTTTCTAAGAGGTCGAAAAGCAAAAGCAATGGAAATTCTATATGGGTTGATAAGGGGGACCCATGAAGTTCTTAAGGGCTTTGAAATGGGTTCCTTTTCCCATTCAATACATAGCAACAGATTATCACTTAACGATAGTCTTCCTCACAATGATCATTGAGACCTGTCAGTTAGTTTGTAAAACAAATATCCCTATTTTTGATACTGAAATAAGTGTAATTTCCCCCTACTCTGTGGTTTCATCTCATCTACATTCCACCCACATTATTATCAATGAATTATTATTAATTATCAAGCACTTCTGCATCTTCGTGTTTTAATAAAAACATGTAGGCCTATTTACATATTCAGCAAGTGTGTAAAACTTCATGTGCATCAATTGTATCATGAAGGTTTGTGTTCCAAATGTTTTCTATATTTTCTTATTAATTATATTCCTCTATATTTGTTCACCAGAAGATGCACTCTCAAAAACAAATTAGTTTTTTGAAGTTCTGTCATTATTCTGTATGTCATTAGACTGCCCCTAAGTTGTTGTATTTTATACAAGCTCAAACCCTCAGGCAAAGGTTGGGATAGAAGGGATAGAAACGGAAGTCCTTGTTTTTTTCCTGCTATATTAAACACAATTGTAAAAATGCACTCAGAATGAGCAGCTGTGCAATGCTTGAGGTCAGACTCCATTTGTATATAATAATAGTAAGACCCATTGCGCCCTGGACGAGGTATGTCAAAATAAGACAAAATAAAATATTTTTTAATTGCTGTAATGAAGAATGTGCACAACAACTTGAACTTAAATAAAATAAAAAGTTCCAGTTATATTACAACATTGCAAAAAAGGAAAAAGGAAAAGCATTAAAAAAGGAATAAGAATAAAAATGAGCATAGTCAAACAAACTGCTACCGTCACTAAGAAACAGCTTTACTGCGCTTTTTTTTTTCCTTCAATTTGCCAGAGTTTGTGTTAAGAGAAATCGATTGGAAGGTGGCTAAAATGCCGCTCTAACTGGATTTGTCTTCAGTCAAGTGTTGAACTCCTGCAGGGCCCAGTTTTTCTGCTGCTAGGTTACATCACGGCCAGGGGATGTGGGCGGTGGGAGGTAAAGAGGAACAAAGCAGACTTCCTGTTGTGATGGCAGGATGGGGACGAGGCCTTGGGGTGGACCGAAGGGAGAACTCAACATAGGGGTATCAGTGCCATAGTTCAAGAGAAGAGAAGTGCGAGTAAGAGAAATACACATCAAACTGCATTTTACAGTTTCAGACGTGAACTTTATTTAGCATTGTTTAAAGAGTCAAAAAGACACTTGCACACGCATTCGTAGAAAATGCACAAACACAAATGCAAGCAATTTATCCTGTCTTTGCCTGGAATGCCTGTGGGGTGCTGTGGGAGGATAAGGAGAGGTAGGGGAGCCGGGCGCAGCGTGTGGGCGTCTTGAAGAGCAGCCCGCTACATTAGCAATAAAGCTCCATGTAATTAGCATGTCTTTGGTTGATAATTAGCGTTGTGTGGAGAGAGGCAGTGAGAGTCTTGCCCAGCCTCTTTTAGCTCTGTTTATGAGAGGCTACAAGCTCTTGTACCCTTCTGCTCCCTCTCTCTGGCTCTTTCTTTCTGTTGTTGTCTTCCGTTTTTACCCATTTTTATCTCGACGTTCTTGGGTCAGGGTATTTTTTCATTAATTTATATTTAAGCGTTTGACAGACACTCTATTTAAAGCAACTTACAAAAGTACCACAAAGCAAAGCATCCTAAGGAAGCAATAAACCAAAATGTGCTCAGACCCTCTTGTCTCATTTTTGCATTGCCATAGTAAAGGATAGAAATCATCATATATATTTTCGAAGTAATAAATAAATAACACAACATTTTACCAAACCATAATCCAAAAACATTATTAACCCAGCACTTTTTACACCAAGTCACTTGATAGCCTTTTTTTATTTTGCCCAGCTGAAAAACTAAATCTGGTCATATACAGTAGGGTAAGTCTGTGTTAGATTTACTTGAAATAAAATTCATATACATTTAGTTTTTTGCAGTAGAAATGAGAACATTATGGAAACAAACATGGAGATCACCAGAAAAGAAAGCACCTTGTGGCTGCATGCGTAACTCGTGTCGACTCTTACATCATCACATGGAGCAGAAGTGTGAGCAGGACACAAACACTTAGGAGAGAGTTGGCTAAACCGTCCAATTGTAGATTAGCTTTATCTGAACAACCACCTTTTAATCTCCTCTCTTCTCTCACCTCCACAACTTCTGAATGAATCGGCGATAGAAAGGAAGGCATTTAGCTGCATGCACTGGTAGACAAACTGAGAGAAAGATGCAGTGAGGGAGGCTGGTGATTATTTCCAAAGGTCACACTGTTAATGACTACCTGCTTGGTTAATGAGATTCCGCAAAGCTGCCTCACGATATTTCACCCTCGTATGTGTTGCCGTGTTCGGAGATGTGTGAGAAAGGTTGCGAGCGTCAGCCTTCTCTCAACTTACATATGTCTAAAGTTAAAGGAGAAAGAAAAATATAATGAAGATCAATTTAGGTTCATTAACCGTCTTGGGGAATGCTTAATGTGGACAAGGTACACTAATTAACTGAATTGCATTTCTCTTCAAAGTAACTGTAAAGAGTTAATTAACAGATATTTCCATGAAAGGCGTTTGCACATTAGTGGGCTTCTCTGGTAGAACATTCCCTTAGTTGTCTTTTAAAAACACGTTCTTTAAGTAATCAAAGAGAACATTAGCCTTAAGCACTTTTCTCTCAGAACTGGGACTCAATGACCATTTATTTAACTCACAAAGGTCTGTTATGACATAATACACTGACATAACTGTCTCATTACAAACCAGCACGGATCAGATGAGTGAAAAGATTTGTGTATACATCCAGCGTTGCACACACACATTCATGCTTTAATGGCTCATGCAAAGAGTCAATAAATTTACGGTTATTAGCCAATTCAAACTGGGCGATTTTGCCAAATTTGGGATTAAACTCAGAAGAGGCTTTGTCTAGTTAAACAAATAAACCTTATGACATAGGCAAGTCAACAGTGTTGAGGACAACAATGTGCATGTTGCCAACAGGATGCTACTACGAAGGAGAGTACAGAAAAAATCCTTTATGATTCCCACATTAAGCCCTGGTTGACTTAAAATAATAAATACACTTATTCAAAACATGGACACAATGTCAGATTATTCTGGTCAAATTTTCAATAAAGTGTTTATGTATGCAATGCATAAGGCAGTGTAATGAATGGACTGTCATCATTTATAAGATTATTTCATATTGTGTGTTTTATTGCATTGGTCATAAGGTTTTAGAAGTCTTCACAGCAAAAACAAGTCATGTTTAGATTCTTAGAGATTTCTGACATCTTGCAAAATGTCTGTAAAAATTGACATGCACGTGAGACCCCTCCCCAGCTTTAAAAGCAGATCTCATCAGTCGGTCAGTGCAGAAACACCACCCCCAGACCCAGTCCAGAGCACGATGACCCCCATAGTCTGAGAACAACTTGTTGAACTTTTGACTCATGGCTGCTGGATGTAGATGAGGAAAAAACAAGAACATTTGTTCTATATCTCTATCTCTCTGTCTTATTCTGTTTCTCTCTGTCTAAATCTCTTGTGTTTTCTCTACACTTCCCTCTGATTGAAAACAGCTGCAAAGCATCTCCTGCAACACTTTTAAAACGAGTGCATTTTAGATGTGTCCAAATTAGGATCCCCCTCCCTTCCCCCTTCCTCTGTATATTTGCTTGTGTGCATGTGTGTGTAGTGTGCGTGTGTGTTTTTTATAGTATCCTTCCCCGAATAAGTGTCTCAAAAAAATGGTAGTGTTCTAAAAATAGTGTGCTGTGTTGCTAAATTTGGCTCTTGGCTTATTGCGCTGGCGAAGCAAATGGAGAAGAATAGGCGTGGAGAGGAGGACTGAGTAAGCGAGACTATTCATTCAACAGCTTGTGAAGAGACCTCTAGTGAACTGCTGCCCTTGGCCACCCCTCTGCCGCCAGACCTGGGGGTGCCACTAAACATTTGATCCACAGGATAAAAGCTGTTATAATTTATTTATTTGAATGACTCAAAATGTTTTTCTTGCTCTAGCTGAGACGGGAAGGCTTGCTTTTTAATGGTCCTACAGTGAGAAAAATAGTTTTTTAAGTCTCAATAACAATTATTTTTTGTAATATTAAAAATTATAATAATCTAGGTTGGTGCCTGGCACAAGTTTAAAGTGTATCTCCTGCCTTTCCATATAACCTATTTAATAAGGATATGAAATTCATAGACTGATCTTAAATCAACACAACATGTAACATCAGAGTAAAAGAAACAAGACTGTTCCTTATACAATCAGTGGAAAATGAATGATCTATTTCTGTCTGTGGGTGTAGATGGCAGCGCCCCCACCCACAGGGCTTGAACGGCGTGGAAACACAAGGTCATGCCAGAGAGGTCAGGTGCCTGCACATTGTTCCTCAAAACCTTCTGCCCCTTCCTGTAATGCAGCTGTGTGATAAGAACCCCTGCAGACAAAGGCTGATAACTGATGTGAGTGTCTGTGTATGTTCGTATTCTAATTCATCGTGGTCAAAAAAAGAATCACAGCCCTTTGTGTTTATAAGAATATGTGCATATCCACACATGTTAGGTGTCCTTCTGTGTGTCCAGAAGTAAAAAAGACATAACCAGCATATTTCAAATGGAAAGATGGTCATGGTATAAGCACCCCTTTATTTAGCTGGACTGAGTGCCATTGTGTGCATGTATTGGATGGTCATATGAATGACTTGACTGTCTGTCTTTCTAATACAGTCATGCAGAGAGAATATGAGATGACATACTTTACAGTCACGTACCATAATCAACTGACAAGCTCATGAAAAACAAGGCACAAATGTTCTACAGCACATCATGTTATTAAAAAGTTGCGATTGTGATTTTCAGTCAAGCAGTCGCGATTTCTTTAAGACTGCAAGGGAAGCTCAGCTTCCCCTATAATTGTCAAAAAATGAATGGTCAAATATATGTACTATTATGTTAACATTTTATTGACTAAAAATGCGTTAAACACGTTCATCTCGAACGAAAACAATTTCGTTCAGAATCAGCTACTTAGGTCGGCTGACTCGATTTCCTTCTCATTCATTCCCGTAGCGTACAGTGCATTACTCTGTTGAAGCCCAGCTTCCATTGACTTCAATGGGGCTGCTTTAAACAGTTTTTTTCAGTGCTTAGAAACAAGACGGTCATTGGATAATGCTGCGATTATGTCCCGCCCACGGACGCTCAGCGTCTCTGGGATGAATGGAGGAGTGGGCTGGCCCGGACTCCGAGCGTCTGCGTGATGATTGGAGGGTCTGTCATCTCTTTTTAATCCACTTTTATGTCCTAAAACGCTAGTTTTTTGGGGTCGACAGCTTATAAAAACGTATTTCTTGTTTTTTTTTAGCTTGTTTGCTATACACATTGTCACATATCAGCTTTTAGACATTTTTTTTTTTTTTTTTTATAAATCATAAATGACAAGGAGGCGGCAGCTTCTCGCAATGCAAAGAGACGGTTGGTGTGGGCGTGGGCGTGGTCTTCAGATTATGACGCGTATCACTCTGTGTCTCCATTTCCAACTAAGTCCCATCGCGGATTTTGCATGTGTAGTCGAAAGACAAAGGTGTTCCTTAAAGACATGGAGTTGGACAGTGCAATGCCTCAGCTTTACAAACTGTTCTCATTAGTGGCAACAATTGGAGCTACATCTGCAGGTGTAGAAAGGAGCTTCTCCTGTTTAAAGCGGCTCAAGTCCTACACCCGTAACACAATGGGCCAAGGCCGTTTAAGCAACCTAGCTCTGCTGGCCATTGAGAGGACACTGGTCAAGTCACTGGAAAAGACGCCTAGTTGGTACGACAGGGTTACAGAGCATTTTCTTGAAAAGGAACGTAAGGCAGAATTTACATATAAATAAATGGACAATTTTTATGATTTAGGCCGAAAATGAGCTTCCCCTCTTTAAAAGATCAGCAGCCGCCACTGCAGTCAAGGCTCAAGTCTGTGCACCCCGTATACAGGCATACAACATGTATCACACATATACAACCCCCCTCTTTTAAAAATCACGTGGTTTATCATTTTATAATTCATATTTATTTGAGCAGCAGCTGTACTTATGTACTGTAGAGTGCTTTGCTAGTTATCTATTGTCTGTCTATATGTGTTGTATCTTACCCCATATGTCCAAAGAATTGCTTTATTTTAGAAATGCAAAAATAGTTTATTTTAAATGGATTTGGGGTTTTTCTACATTTCTCTGTGCTGGGCTTTAGGGAGCTGTAAAACGATGCTTAAAGTATGATATTACTTACACAGTCCTAACTGTAAAGGGGTCTTACCATGCAGAATCAAATTTTCTTTGATTGTTTGAGACAAAGGAGTTTATTGTAGGGAAAATATTTTCTAGTTTTCAAACCTTCCTCCCCAGTCCAAAAAGACATTCATTAAAGCGAATCAGTAGTGGTTTAACTGCCGCTCTACATATCCTTCTGAAGGATGCCAGCATTTGTATTGATGTATTTCATTTCATACACAGGTCTTAAAAGCATAGCAGTTAACTTGTGTCTTTTAAGTTTTAGCATCAAAAGACTTGGAAATATTAATGAACAGTACATTTTGACTTGAAAAAATTATATAACTAATGAAATAGATAATAAAATGCATACATTTATATATATGTTTTATATATTAATAATATAATAGATTGTATAATACTGATGGGATAGTGTGTCTATGATTTATATTTTTGATGCTTATTTATAGTAGGCTATATATGAAAAAGAGCTCAAAGCAATGCAATTACAGTAAAGTAGCAATATCATAAGAGGTTAGTTTTAAGAACTCTTCTGTGATACACCACATCACCCTATCATTATACTGTACACACACACAGGGACCATGTCCATTATCATTTACATTTGTGTCTCACTATTGTACATGGCCGTAGCATGTTCCAACCACACTTGGTGGCGTCCCTCATTTCACTCCAAACCATCTGCTTTCAATGAGAGGTCAAGACAGACTGGCTCTCTCCCTAAAGGCTTGCACTCGTGTGTTTAACAGGAGCATCAAAGCTCAGAGTTTGCAGTGAATATATCGGCAGAAAATCTTTGGGTTGAGTGCAAGTGTCTGTCACCAAGCCTTTTTTTTGTTCCTTGACATCCATCCGCTCAGTATAAGAAAAACTTTTGTACAACAGTGTGCCGTAATCATGTCTCTCACAGCATACGCAGGAGAGGCTGCACATCCAGCACACGCTTGGAGTGCACACATGGAAGCATCGCAACTGAGGGGGCATTATGTCATTTCTCTTGGCCTAATGGGACCACCTCTGAGATAGGAGCTTTATAGTGGATCTGTGTAAAAAAAGCAATGGGAAAAAAACACTAGTACATGTGCTGAGTAAGTCGAGGCCATGAACAGCCAAAATAGAGTTCTATTCTTTTTTGTTAACCACTAATGTGAGGTAATGAAAACAAATGTAAATTTTACTCTTGTGCCTCAAAATACTATAGCTGTACACGATCAGCAAATTACAGCTTCATGATTATCCGTGCATGTACTGTGGATCTGTTTTATAAGGAGAGACTTTTAGTGCACCTCAGATGCCCCATCCAATTAAAGCAGTGTCTGGATTTTGTATTTGTTGTCAGGCTTGTGAATATCATATAAATAAAGACTGTCTGTGCTATCTTCTGGTCTCGATAAGCTAAGTGTTGAATGCGGGCTCCTCTCCAGACCTCTCTCCAACCTGCCAGCTCCATCCCACGAAATAAAGCTTAGATGTGCTGGAAAAACCCTTTTTAGAAATAGCCGTTAGACCATGAAATCTGTCTGGGTCAGTGCCCCTCTACAGTCTGGCCTGGTTTAAACTAGATGTCTAAATGAGCATCAGTGGATACTGGTCAGACTTTGAAAAGAGGCCAGAGAAGATATAGTGTAACCATCAGTAGTGAGGACTTCAGAGAATTGTATTTGGCTACTTGGGGTCTGGCTAGTTTACAGCTGGAATTGCAAAAGCAGAGTTGATATCAGTCCATTATTTAGGCTTTAGCCCGGAGAGGAGTTCTGACAGAATGAGCCAGGAGACACAATAAGTATGAAGGAGTTTAATGAGGAACATACCATCGTTTTTCTCTCGTTTGCCTCCCTTCTTTCTCCCTTCGTCACAAACCCCCACCTGCGCTACCCTGCTATTGCATGTGCATTTTGCTTTTTATCAGTCACCCTCATACAACCCTACGCCCACCTGGCTATTTTCCACTCTACAGATTACTTCTCATCGATGATGTTTTAGACAGATGATGGCGCAGCTTTCATCTTGAGGTTCTTGCTGCCTGAACCAAGTACAGATTCCTTGTCGTCTACTGTATTTTATTTTTAGTCTAGAGACATTATTGTCGCAGTTCTTGCTTTGTAAATGCATTACATTGGCTATATGTTTTGTCTCCTCTCAGAATCTCAGGCATTTGGGGTTTTACCTTACTTGGGTTTTACCTTACTGGTATTAATGGTGATCCTTAGAGATGAAGATCATAAGATAAGCATGAGAGTAAAGAAAAGCAGCATAAAGAGCCATTTATGGCCATCTCATGGATACACACTCTCATGTTGGGTGACTGTAGACCAAAGACCAAACTATATGTGTGTTTGTGAAGGATGGTGACAGGTGTGGACACTCTGACAGGTGCACATGTCTGGAATGACTGGCGTAGCGGCCGACCTTCGGGGGCTTCACAGTGGCTGCATGCTGAGTCTTTAACTGCCGATCTCTGCTTGAACACTCACTCAACCAGCATGTCTTCACATCACCATGCTATAGTCTACTCTGCCTCCTTGCACTTCACTGCCTCAGATTAACAGCAGCTCCACTACACCATAATCTTCTTCCATGTTACCCATGTAGCGCCTAAATTCTGCTAGTGAGGGGGCAACTTGTCATTTGTGACAAAAAATACTTTTGAAGTAACCAAGTTCACCAGGACACAGAAAGTCTTACATGATATCACAACATGGAGTTCGAAACTAAAGTGAAGCATGCGTATCTAATCCGGTGGATCCATCTTCACCTTCATTTCTCTTATATTTCTAAGATCACATAATAACTAACTCTGAGGTCAGGGCAGAAACATTGATTCTAATATTGTTTCCCTTTTTTATTTAATTGGTTTATATGAATGTGATATTGTGTGAAGTGTGTAGATTTGTCGTTTTAATGATTGAAATAAAGAGTCGTTTTAAAATATCTCGCAGAATTTCTGTCATTTTCAGTTTCTATCACACCATGTAACACGATGCCTGTACTCTCCTTCAAAGCATTTTATCAACTCATTACTGTATATAAAAAGAAAAATCTCATCACACATCGCCTCTCTACACAATCCTGCAACACCTAATAGAAGCATGTCATATTGGAGGGAACAGGATGAGAAGCTCATCTTCATCAAACCCGCACGTCGGTAGAGTAAATTAATTACTGTGTGATTGATGCAGACAGGCAGACGAAGGCGGAGAAGAACTAAGTGTGAGAGCAATAGCTGCGCATATGTTAGCGGGTGGCTAATATCCCACCATGCTGATCTCCCTCTGTTATAGCCAGTTGATTCATTGACACGGGTTTCACTTTGATGGGACGTCAAATTCTTCTGCCACCTTGTACTCAATGACATGAGACAGAAATTGTATGGGCCTCTGTTACAGCACGAGGTGGTATACATCGGGGTTTTGTATCTAATTTAAATGAAACGGCGATTAGAGTCAATTTAAAGAAACAGCTCGTCATGTGTAAATACAAAAGTAACTCTTTCTATTTGGCATACCTCATAGGTTCACTTAACTCTGAGAGGAATATGTCATTTCTACTAGAAGGGTGGCCATCAGGTGGCAGAAACTGAAAGTGCTATTTTAATATAAACAGCGGAGCCCATTCTATCATTTTCCCTGTTATCACAGCTTCTTTGGGAAAGAGTGTCATGACTTGACAACTGTCGGTTTGTCTTTAATGGCAAAAATAATCTATTTTTTGTTAGGTTATTTGGGTTTTCATCTATTCAGGTCTTTGTGGCTCCTTCTGTCCGCTTTGATCAAAGCTGCTTTTTCACTGCTGGAAACACATCTTGACTATTTTCTTCGGTACCTAGTTAAATATTAATGTTTACATTTTAGGTTGGCCCCTTCCTGTGTGTGTATCCTGTTGTCTTTCTTCAAACTCCTTTAAACAAGAAAACAGGAAGATGTTTGTTTTTTGTTTATGAATATAAATAACATGCCCTTAAGCAAATATTTAAACCCAAGACATTATTCAAATAAATTAAAAAATTATTAAAAATATATATAATATTTTATATCAATTAACCTTTTAAGTCTGGTTAACAAAAGAACTACATTTACATTTCTGTAAATACAGTGTGTTTGGAAACCCACCTGAGGGTCTCTTTGGTGGTTGGTATTTGAACTGTGTGCAACCTTGTATTTACAGACTTTAAGAAAGAAGGGTCTAAATGGTTGTGACAGCCCTGACCCGACGCAGACGACTCGGTGGGCCACAGCCCAGAGTCAGAGGACAAGTACCGTAAAATCAACGATGAAATAGATCTGCACATGATCAGCAGGCAGAGGCTATGTGTAAGTACTTACATCTCAGACAAAATCTCTTACACTTTTTTTCTTTCTCTCTTTGTGCTCTGTCTCACCGTTCGCCCTCCACGGGCCCTCAGGCATTGAACAAGAAGGAGAACAAAGGCGGCGAGAGCCCGGAGCTCGAGTCTGTCCTTGCGCTTACTCCGCGCACGGAAGAAAAATACAAACAGATTAATGAAGAGTTTGATTTTATGATCAAGACTCAAAAGATACCTGTAAGTACAGTGAGGGAAGAAGAATCCAGAGAAAAACGAATAGCTCTGTTTAGAAGCTGGCAAAGCTAACAAGCATTTTTTGGAGAAACTAGCTTTACTGTAGCTCAGTGGTAAGAGCATTCGATAACAACGCAAGGTTGTGGGTTCGATATCAGGGGATTGCAAATACCTATGTATAAACAGTTTGGATAAAAGCGTCTGCCAAATGCATAAATGTAAATGTAAATGAAATGAAGTTAATTGTCATTTTTATTTTTCTACTTTTTCTACTTTAGTTTTGCATTGATCTTATTTATAAAATTCAATCAAGGATGGATCTAGAAATGGTCGCATTATGCTACCAATGCCCTTGGATGCATGTGACATTTTTTTACATTTCTAATGTGAGATATAACTAAAGGAATAACCTTTTTAAAGCACCAAAATTGTATGTTGGAAGGTCTTCTACGGGTTTGGAAATAGATATGCTTCATTAAATCTTTGCAAACCCGCTGCCTGATTTATAAAAATAACTGCAAATGAGGTGCTTTCACAACTGATTATGAGTCTCGCTGAATGAAAAGAAATAAAACGAATTTGTTCAGGAACAGAATGTGCGCACACACTATTAAAAGCATAACTAATACAGTGCTTAACTGAAAGCAAACTTCTGCCTGTTTATCTAGAAGCTTATAAGTCAAAATGTTACTTTTATTGATTAATTCAATATTGTTTCATAAATAACAATATCAAAAGTTGTTTCCAGGAGTTCTTGCTTTGTATTTAGTGGTTTGGGGTTTGGTTAGATTGGACCGTGGGTGCGTATAGGGGTTGGGTTCTGACAATCTTTCATTTAACTGTCATATTCGTATTACTTTTGCTTTTGATGTTTTTATGTTAGATGTACCAGAGTCAAATTATAAATGTGTAATAAATAATAATAGCATCAGATTAATACATTTACATTTGGCAGACGCTTTTATCCAAAGTGACTTACATTGCATTATCCTATACATTTATACATAGGTATTTGCAATCCCCTGGGATCAAACCCACAACTTTGCGTTGTTAACGCAATGCTCTTACCACTGAGCTACAGGAAAGCAAATTTTTTTGACATTTATTACACGTAATCAAATCCCAGTAGTAAGATGATATAACAGCGTTATATTTTCACATATTGTTTTACCACTACGTTGTTACTGTTTGGGGTCAGTTGAATAGAACAATAAAATAAGTATAATAATAAGTTATTTATTATAAAAAAGGATCTCAAAAGATGAGAAGGAGCATCAAGTACATTTTTCAAGCTATTAAGTTTACCCTGTCGCCCTGTAAGGCTCAGAACATGGGTCTTAAAATCACAACAGAAAAGAACAGAGTCAGCTGTCTGAGAAAGTAACATAAAGATGTGAAAGATTCTATTAAAAAACAGAACACCTAACAATATAGGAGCTGTGCTCACCAAGACCTTCATTGTGGAGAGAAAATATTTGCCTGCCTCAAGCAATGATTGCTGTGGCCTTGTGAGTTAATGAAGAATGAAAGAGTGAGAAAGAGAGAGCAGCTCTTCTTCACTTTCTGTCAGCTGATGTTCTCCCAGATGAGCACTAACAGACCCTCAGGCCTCATGCTTACAATTAGGGGCTATTTTGTCCTCAACGCTACATGAAGGTGAAAGGACTTTCTTGTCGCTCTTCAAGGTTAAGTCTATGTCTTGTGGAGTAGCATGAACAAGAGATAATTACTCTAAATCATTTTCGCTTTTTTATTTGAGGGAGATCAAAAGGCTCAAAAATACTTTTTAGGACAATCGCATGATGTGAATTTGATCTATTAAAACGGATTTATTAATATGTATGTATAGTATGTTACTCCCATGTTTTACTGTATGTTTTTATGTTACGTTTATGTACAGTGTATATTTTATTTAGTGTCATTAACCATTTATTTTTGTAATTTATATGTTGATCTTGATCATATTTTTTGCTTCTTTTTTCCAATAGGCTGTGCCCCCTTCCAGCTATGATATGTCTATTCCCATGAATAACCAAATCTACCCAGGCAACCATAACCTGCTTCCCTTGGCCCACCATGGCCTACAGAGAAATAGTATGTCACCTGGAGTCACACACAGACCTCCTAGTGCAGGTAAAAACACTTTTGTACAATCATTGTCCAAATTGTATGCTTACATAAGCATCTTTTCCTCATCTCCTTAAACACAAAATGAAATTTAATTTGACCCTGGTAAATTTTGTGCTAAATTTACACTTCAGATAAACGTCTATTTTCATCTTATCAAAATGTTGTATTTTTTCCTATTACAGCATTTGTCAGCTGATGTAGCAAAAATAAAATTTTCCATTCTACTCAGTAAATCATAATTTCAACCAATAAATTCACTATGATCTTAATCTTTGATATGGCCTTACTCAATCAATATAAAATATATCAAGATATCATTTCCCCGAATGTTCTTTACATTGTGTAGGACGATTTTATGTATAAAAAAATAAAACCCACAAAAAATTACTGGGTGGGTTTTCACAGACTGGGTCACATATTTCTGTCAATTTCTCTGTATTTCTGCAATTCCTTGAGACAGATGTCTCATGCAGTGTGATCCTGTTGGCACTTCTGTTATTGTTGTGTTGTCTTGGTTCATTAGTCTTTCACCCACAGTTCTGTCATTAAAACAGCTTTCTCCTGATGCAATCAGCCCTGTATTCCAGGAGCGCTTAACTAAATATGAGTTTTGGCCCGGCCAGTATACCTCTGACCACACTTGCTCCTCTGCATGCTTAAAAATAAAAATGTTTCATTTTTCTTGGACACCACAACCAAGCCCCACTGGCCACATTGCTTCCCCCTCAGAAATGTGTACTGAGGTACAGTTTTGTTCTTCTCAGACAAACACACAAACGTCCCTGTCCCTTTAAATTTGTTTTTAGGTCCCGTTGCTCTTACACATGCTAGGAGCAAGGACGATCAATGTGGTTGACTTGACAGATTTAAGAAGCAAGATTTTTGTGGTCGGATATGTATGTCAACTGCAATGAAGTGACTGAAATATATTTATCCCTCTTTCTCTGTCTTTCTCTTTGCATGCTAGGTGGTCTGATGGGCACGGATCTCTCCACTGGCGCGGGTACCAGTGCTGGTAAGGACGGCATCCCAACATACTACAGTATGTTTCTTTTTCATCACATCTTTATATATAGCCAATAATTGCACTAATTATCTTCCAGCACAAGCCAGCCTCACAAATGTGCAGGAGAATGTTATGTTTGTATAAAATTGGGTTGTGTTCACATTTATTTTTTTGCAAACAACGGTCATCAGCTGAACTAGACTGGTTCAAATCAAATAGAATTTGAAATAGATGTTTTTTTTTTATTCAAAGTCATTTTTGTGCTAAATAACAAACTTCATATTTCACAGCACTTCTTAGTCATATTTTGTCTGCCACACATTTCTGTCACAAGAAGGGCCAGTGTGTCAGGGTCATTATATCAAATGGGTGCAATGAATGTCCATGTACAAAATAACAATGAGTAGCTGATTCCAGCCTTTTCTGTGTAAAACATATAATTGTTTTTATTAAAAACATATAATTAATTTTTAAAAGCTTATGCACACTAGTACCATCATATTTTTTTCCTTGGAAAAGTAACAATTAAGTAACAATATATATAAGGTGATGAAGATCAGGAAATTAATTCTGGATTCTTCACTTCAAGAAATCATCAAATAGAACAAAGCACCAATCTATCAGAGTGACCAATTGAATGCAATGTGCATAATTCTCATTAAATCATTTTCTTACTGAGTTTTATATGAGCTGGTGAAACCATATGCTTACGGTCTCCTTGTGTACTTACGCTCATAACCAAAGTTCTTCTCTATAAGCTTTGTAAAATCAGATTATTTTTAGTAAAGCGGTAAACAGGCATATTAGCATTTAGGTATAGGCTTCTGTTTGCTTTAGCTCCTATTGTCTGATCAAAATTGACCACTACAGCATACACAACTCCACTTTTAGGCTGCATTTCTACTCTACAGTATGTCTCTTATAGGATAATTACTTTCATATGTCGGGATGAAAACATACTTGGAATACTACACCATCTAGTAGTCCAGTTACCGTATCCTTTTGGAAAAATTGTGTATGAGTTTCTGTATACAAGCATTATTCACTTGAAAGGGATAGTTATGAGGATGCATGCAGCCAGAATGGTGGCTTGACTTGTGGTTGCCTGCGAGTCTCTGGTTATATGTGTATGTCTGTGTATGTGCGTGTGTGTATGTGTATGTGGGTCTGCCAGTCTCTACCGCTAACCAGCGGTCACTACAGAAGCATGGCTTTGGATATTTAAAGCAGGACAGTAGATCCTTTGAACTTGACTTCTGGGTTGCTGAGACACAGCTGGGTAACCTTGTCTGGCCCTGGGGCCATTGTATGAGGGTGAGGATAAGGTCTGTCAACTGACCCCCTCTTCTTACTGTCTCTGATGCACACAAGTGGCACTTGTTAGTGTGGCTCTTCTATCCACATTCAAGGTCTATGACCATGAAATGTAACCATTGTGCATGTGTTCAGGCTAACAGAGGCCACAGTGTGGAGTTAATGTAGGCTACCACTCTGGAAACAAGAGTTAAAGAGAGTCAAGCGACACAAGTGCTCTAAGTATTAATAGTCTAACAGAGAAAATAATATGAATATCCAGTCTTTTTTAAGCAGCTTTAGTCACCCCATATTCCAAAAAGTTTAGGATCCTGTAGTATTACGTAGTTTAGATATCCTTTTATTGGTTTTCAATTTCATTTTTTTTTTTAAATAAGATTTTTTTCTAAAGTAAGAAAACAATGTGTTGGCACATTTTAGAAACATTTTAATCAAGCGTTTCCAAACTATACAGTATAGGCCTACTGCTAAAAATGTACATGTGCATATACATATGTGCTTGTGTATATTTATACTCCCTACACTACACAGTGGTTACAGCAGATTGTGAACCAACATTCAATGTTGAACACACATTGTAAACTATATTAATATTAGACAGTCATTTGTGCCTCCAGGATCCTGGCATTCTCAAACAACCACAAACCACTACCCTGTGTATTTATGCATGTGTGAAACATTGCGTTGTGCTATGACATATGCAGAAGTCGGTCAACACTTTTTAAGAGAGTGAAGTGGTGGAGACTTTGGGTTTCAGGTGGAGGTTTTTGGTCCTAGAATGTCAGTTTATTGTTAATTGCTTGCATGCATCTGTTCCTACCACACCTTGGCAGTTCAATTCAGTGGTCATTACATTAGCTGTGCACATAAAACCCTCTCCATTGCTCGAGGCAGTGCTGCGCTAAAACCTCATCACTGTATCAACCAATGTGGACAATAGGATTAAATTAAGCTGTTAGACCACAAAAAGAAATTAGAGAGGGTCCGACTTGCAGAAAAAGCGTGTACTTAACCACACTAGCTGATCAACTTGCTTTGACGCTACGTGGAAACTTAACCAAGCCCATTTACAGTTAAGCCTCCTCTTCAGAGCCCCAGAAATAGAATCGGGTTCTTTATCATCTTTACACATCAGGCGATTTGTGTGTGAGGAGGGGACCACTGGTTTCTGGGCAGCTGTAATTGTAGTACTTCCCCATTGTGATGGTGTTAGCTGGGCCTCAAGCATACAGAGAAGAGACTTTGTGGCTTTAGCGCACAAGGAAACAGCATGAGTCATAAAACTAAAAGTAGGTGGTCACTGTAGTGCCCTGGTACACAGGTTGTGGCTTTGAGATACTATTTTAGACTCACAGAACAACGCATCGTAAATGTCAGTGCGTAGCTTTGGAGAAATGAACGTAATACCGTGTCCTAGCCAGACGCCGCGCGATGTCGCAACACATAATAAAAGGTATATTTTCTGTGTTATTTTGAGTTTTGTCCTAACCAGCCGTGACAGTGATTAGGCAACACGCGACAGTGGATTCTATATTAAAAACTTTTTTTAATGTTACGGCGTCTCGCCGCGACTTGTTAGGACATGGTGTAATGCTGCTTATTGGCCACCTGAATCCCAGCTGTGCTGCTTCTGATCCATAAATCAAGCAGCCGTGGGCTCATTCATCACTACTGTCTAGCACAAGTCCTTATGTGAACTCAACTTCGCTGTCTGTCTGCCTTCTAAGGGTCACTTTAACTCTTGGGTGGTATTGCTAATCACTAACAACAGAGCTCTAGTTGTTAAATACACCGTGGTCTGATGTGAATGGTCCATGTGTTTCATGATTGGCCCAGGATGTACTGTACTCTATATGCCCCTTTAATTAATTCCACACACATTATGGATTCAGAGGTTTCTATGGTTACCAGAGCAGAGCAGAGGACAATCTCTATGAATGGCTCTATCTCTTAGTGATTTGTGCAGCATATTCGCAATAATAGTTATAGGAACTGCTTGCCATTTCTCATTGTTCGCTTTCTATCTTTCATGCTCTTGCTGTAGACGTGTGCATCGTAGTAATCTGTCAGAAAAATAGCACATTTAAGATGCACGGATATTCACTAAATATTGGCCCAGACTTTGATAAATTATTTTTTCTACTCTGCGAAACGTTATTTTTATTTCCTCATCTCCACTTTTTCACAAAACCTCAACAATGAACTGTGGCTGCGTAGCAATTAAGTGTTTAGAGAAGAGCTCCAGCCAGCTGTTAAAGAGTCCTGCACTTCACTGTTTGAGAAGACAGGAAACGCATTGGTGCACATGGCACATACATCCACCCGCACATACTTATACAAACACAGTCTCTCACAATCGCATTTACTCTTCCTGATTTCCAACTCATGTCCTACTTATTTTCCTTGAATCGTGCAAATTGGGCTTTCAAGACATCTCATTTCAAAACAACAAAAACCATCGCCTTCAAATTAAAGAAAGATCACCAGGGCGAAATTGCCGAGGACGACATCTGTGTCTAGTTTTCCTCTTGAGTATATGATTGGGAAATTCATTTATGCCTACCGTATAATTCCTAACCCTCTTTTAAGTGGCAAAAGCCATGAAGCACTCACCATTTTCCCCCTCGAAAGTTAAAAAAGGGATTTGGATTGAAACAAAGACATTCTGCTTCCCCTCCTTTTTTCAGTATAATGTATCCCTCTGGCTCTGTGGAGGGAATGAAGTTGGCCTAGCAATTGTGGATGAGGAATAAAGATTGCTTGTTTGATCCACTTCTGGTAGTCATAAGAGAAAGCCACATGCACACACATGTAGTTATCATTGATTGCTTTGCTGTCAATAGTTAAGGGCCATGCAGTTTTATGTCAGTTATAGACACTGCTTGCCGGGAAATGAGACGTGATAGTAGCAACCTTCCTGTTGTGCACCAGATGGCACTGGAAGTGATCATTTACATTTTGAGTATCAGGACTTGAATATCATACATTCTATTCCCGAGAAAATTCAATGTAATATATTTATTTATTTATTTTGATGGATTGATATTAAGAACTGGAATACATACAAAACAATACAAAATTGCTTAAAAATGTTAAATAAGGAATACACAAACTAAATTAAAAAAGTATTTTTTTCTAACTTGAGCCTGTCATTTGACACCGGGTCTACAAACACTCTTAAAGGATAAAGATTTACAAATGCCACCTGTCTCTATTCATCAAACACCTGCCTCCTTACCACAAGCCCACAGGAACAGCAAATGAGCCTGATCTCTCTCATCTCTCTTTGTCTTTAGACCCC
This sequence comes from Triplophysa siluroides, assembly GCA_006030095.1. Taxonomy (NCBI): domain Eukaryota; kingdom Metazoa; phylum Chordata; class Actinopteri; order Cypriniformes; family Nemacheilidae; genus Triplophysa; species Triplophysa siluroides. Next base: position 188,915 of record VCII01000198.1, on the reverse strand, counting down.
TCCCTTCCCACACTTATTTATCTCTCAACTTCTCCAAAGAATCACGATACTGAAACAGAAACGTCCTCATGAACGGTCTTACGTCTGCTTTTGCTGGAGACAAAAAATAGACTTCATACCTTCTAAATGCACTAATGGTTTAAAATGAATAAAAATAAACATAAAAATGATTTAGCTTATCCAAAATGATCAGTTGAACTGGTGGCTTGGACCTTTTACAGAGACAGAAAAATACATATTTTGAATCATAATAGCGTATAATGATTCATGAGGCAGAATCGAGCTGTGTGTGACGGGGTGATTCGGGACAACTGAATTAATCTGGTTTGGTTTGGTTTGATGGGGGTTGAATGAGAGGGTGTGTTTGTACAAATGAATGAGTGGTGCTTGAGGTAAAAGTAGGGGGAAATGGTGTGGAAACCTCGAATTGAAAGAGCACATTCTTGGTGAAAGATAGTTGCAATACTCCAGAACGGATAAAACTGTGTTTAATGGCTGCATGCGGTGAAGGTTCACTGGAACCGTGTGGAGAGCTGTAGACAGGGCTGAATAGAAGCTTCACAGTAGATGACGCTGGAAATGGTGCATTCTGGTGCAGGCGAGAGGGTGAAATGAAGCTTGCTTAAATTGTGTGGCATAGTGAAAGCTTGATGTACTGAATTTGGCACTGTTGTGTGTAATGCCTTTGATTTCTTTCTTCACATTATGACTTTCTTTCTCATTCTCTCTCATCAGGAAATGGTTATGTTAACCATCGTAACTCTCCTGGACTTCTGGTGTCCTCGGGAGGCATGAACAAGAGCATGCAGACCAAATCTCCTCCACCGGTAAACCTCGGGATAAACAGTCGTAAGCCTGACCTGCGAGTGCTTATCCCGCCAGGAGCCAAGAACAACATGCCTTCTATTGTAAGTCCATAGTATTGTCATAGACGTGGTGTCTGAGCCTCATTTCCTCTGTGATTCTCCTCCAAATTATTCTCCTTTTTTCCTAAATAGAATTGTTAAACCCTGGTTAACTCGTAATCAGAATACCTCCTCAGACTCATGTTTGGTGGCCTATAGTGTTGTTGCCCTGTAAATTCAAGTAGTGCCACATGCCTCCATCAGCTTTACTCACCACCGCTGTCAGCCAATGACGCTAATTCTGGATTTATTGCCCTCCCTTTACTGCCGTCAGTCTGAGGATGTTGACCTTCTGTTGGTAAGTGAAGTTGTCACTTAAACTGGTGACAATAGAATGGCGTATTGACCTGGAGGTCATTTGCCGTGCTACTTGAGATCAATTTCAAGAGAGCAAACTAATAATAATCTAAGCAGTTAGCTTTTGTTCTCAGGCCAACCGCACAATGCACAAATTGTCCTGTAAAAAAACGGATTGTACCACAATCTTAGTAGTGAGAGGAAAACACTACACAGCTAAGCTCCCCAGCGACATCTAGTGGTCATTGAAGCCACCTATTTTTTAACCCCTTATTTTTTACCTTTCTCTCATCTAAACCTAAATCATTCAGTCAAAATGCCAGCAAGAAGATATTGAAAAATATTCCAAGCCCTCTGTTTCTGGCTCTGTTGCCTTGGAGACTTTGAGTTTCTATAGCGACCAAGTGCCCTGTGAGAGATTTGAAACCATAGGTTGAGAGGGTTCAGTGGTGCTTCATGTCGAGTGATTATTTTTCGCTTTCATGATTTGAGGGGTGTGGGGTGTTGCTCTCTTTGCACTATTTAATAAAAGTATACAGATATATTCTGTTGTTTGCTTTTTCATCATGCATTTTCATCTCCTCTGTTGTTTTCCTTACAGAATCAGAGAATAAACAACTCTCAGTCTGCGCAGTCATTGGCTACCCCTGTGGTGTCTGTAGCGACACCCACTTTACCTGGGCAGGGAATGGGTGGCTACCCATCAGCCATTTCCACCTCATATGGTACTGGTATGTATATCCATATACTGTCTTTATTTTATTTATTAATTGTTTACTATATTATTATTATTTTATAATGTAGCTGCTTTTATTGTTATAAAATTTACATTATATATATTTATTATTTATATAATTATAAAGCTACTTTGCAACAATAATCTTTTTTGAAAAGCACTATGTAAATAAAATTGAATTGAATTGTATATATTTGTTTTCTTTTGGTAAACTTGTACTAAATCATTGTAGAATCCCATTAGCCTGCCTAGTCTGTTTGTAATGCCAATGTCTCTCCAGCAGGTGGGGTAAATGTTCACCAAAAGAGCAGCACAAAATCTCACCAAATTGCAAACATTAACCCCAGTCATGTGTTGTCTTGCAGAATATTCCTTGAGCAGTGCAGATCTTTCCTCTATATCCGGCTTTAACAGTGCCAACACTCTGCATTTGGGTTCAATGAGTGGATGGCAACAACATCAGATCCAGAACATGCAGCACTCTGCTCTCAATCAGCTAGGGTGAGTCACAAACGACACTTAGTTACACAGATAAGGATTAAATTGCCAATTCTTTTCCTTACACTTTAATGTGAAAGTCTCTATTTTGTCACTGTTTTTAAAAAATCAATGTTTTAATATTTAATCTGTTTTTTTATATGATACCATTAGGCACCAAAATGTGCCATATTTTGTTACAAATGTTAAAACGATGATTTCATTCTGTGATCTTTGTCACATGTGTACAGGAGTGCACAAGCACTCGTTATGATCTGTGACCCCCTTCATTTCCTTCCCTTTCTACAGAAATTGCTCTAGCACTCACTTATGTCAGGGTTCAAATCTGTCCCTGCCTTCTACTCAAAGCCTGCACATCAAGTCCGAACCTGTTTCGCCTCCTAGAGACCGCTCGAGCAGCACCACGCCCGCGTGCTACGGCCCTCTACCGTCCCACCCGCAACACCAGGGGCCGCCCCCGCAGGGGCGACAGGACTCGGGCCGCTCTCCAGCCGACAGCCTCAGTAGCTGCGGCAGCTCACACGATGGCAGCGATCGCGACGAGCACCGTCCAGACTTCCATTCGCCCCTGGGTTTGGGCCGGCCTGGCTTGGATGAGCAAGACAGCCCATCCATTAAGCGAGTCCGCCTGTCAGAGGGGTGGACCACATGATTGGCGACGTCCCTAAGACGTATCATCGATCTTGACCTCCCCCGTGCAAAACACAGAGATTCCACAATTCTACATCCCTCATGTTCTCGCTTTCTCTCTGCTGTTAATGACGAGTCACAATCATTGCTATCCCGTATTCTCTGTTTTGTTGTAGAGGGAGATAAAGTGCTCTCTAAATTACCTGTAATTTTTAATCCGAGTTTGTTTGATATACATATTGTTGTGATCGACGGGTTTTAGGGAGGGTGGATTAGTACAACATGGTCGGGGAGGGTTTAGTGGGCAGGGTTACTATGCATAACTTGTGCAGTGTGTGAAAAGAATTGCCATATATGCATATATATTTACATGTGTGTGTACTGTAGGTGTACATGTATGCAGAGTAACAAACCAACAAAAGTGTCAGGTACTCTTTTTAGTTTTTTTTTTCTTTTGTATTTAAATTAGCCTCAGTGACATTCGGCCACAAGAGGAGTGCAGCAGAGGGTTTATCACAGAGGTATCAGGTTAGCACTTGAGTTATACTAGTACAATATGTACATTTTCGTGCCACTCTCTAAAAGATGGCCCCTATACTTAATGTATGTTATGGGTAACAATGTCATGTTGCAGGTTCAACGTATTGTACATAGAGAAAAGCCAGGGATAAGGGGGAAGGGTCAAGGTTGATAAATATTGCTCTTTTCACACAAACAAAACTGTTATGCAAGAATTTTGCAGGATTGTACAGATTTATGTGCAGGTTTCTGGGTTTTCTTAGGAGGGAAAGATATGTCAGGACCTCCAATGAAACAAAGAAACAAAAAACTCTCCTGCTGAAGGAAGGAATGAATCAATAGCAGGACAGAGCGGCGCTGAGTAGATAAAGGACTTTAAAGTAAGAGCCATGTCACTTAATTCTGATGAAATTTCAAATCTGGGACTTGCATTTATTGTTCAGTATTAAAAGAAACAAGAGGAAAACTTGTATGTTACACTTGCTTATATTTTCATATCGAAAGGAATACAATGCAAAGTGCATTGTTGTGGCTTTTTGTAGTTTATAAGAGCCAGAATGTGTTTTGATAGCTTTGCTTATATATGAAAAGACAGCAGAAGGAACTAGGAACCTTGGGCTTTTAATCCCTAAGCCATGAAATCTGAGACAGTGAACTTTTGCTTTGCTCAGTGTTTTCTCTCTCTTTCTCTTTGTAGAAGTTTTGTTTTTAAACGTGTATTTCTAAGTATATTGAATAATAATATTAAGAATCTTTAAAAAAAATCTGTGAAATTAACATGCTTGTGTATAGCTTTCTAATATATGAATATATATGATAAAATTTATGGTCATCACTTTTCCCCATTGTGGGCTTATGTGCAGTTGCACATGTTAATTGTAATATTATTCTTATTTTTCTTCGTTTTTTTTCTACCGGACTGAGTCTTTCAGAGGCATACATGTTTAGAAGGTCATTTTCAGGTTTGCCCCATGAATTTGTCCCATTTCCCTAAACCTTTGGAACCCTTAATAAGTAGAACATTATTGTCCACTTCTTTAGTTGCAAACATGTACAAAGAGCAGTGTCCTGTTAATCAACATTGCACTGAAAAGTTTAAACATATGACAGCACAGTCATAGATACCTCATGACTGCTTGTATAAGCTTGTATCATCATTTAGTAAATTGTGGCTGGCTTTGTTTTTGATACATTTATAAAGATATAGATATATCACATATCATTGTGAATTCTGTAATATTGGTATTGCATATGTAGTCATTTTTTCTACCAAAGACAAAAAGTGTTTTCCCGATCCTTTATGCTTTTTTGGGTTCAACACCATTGTGTTTCCTCACAAGTTGTTCATGCTAGTGGCTGGTACCTCTGACTTACCCTCCCAGTGCCTCAGATTCCAATTTAATGAAGTAGTCTTGTTGAGAATTCGAGATTGTTCTCCCCTAACAAGTGTACAGTAATGTGTGAATTGCCATCATTTGTTATATAGATTTCAACTGTCCATGTATGACTCTCCGGTTCATTTTTTCATCACAGATTTTTTTGTTTGTTTGTTTTTCTTTTTTTTCTTTTTTTTGAGTGTTGTTTCTATTAAGTATATAAATAACAAAATAAAAAAATGAAAAAATGCTGAAAAATTCTGTAGTAACAGATGTAGCTTGGTTGAAAGAAAGTGTGTCTTTTTTAATCAGGAGAAAGAGGCTTTCAGCGGCACAAGCTGGACTTTGTCGCCACTTGAAGACAGATGTCATTAAATTAAAATACATCTCTGTATCTCAAGGAACTTGATTTAGCTGTATGTAGTAAAAAAATATGTATGGATTAAAAATTGTTTCTCTTGCTGGGGCTAAAAAGGTATTTGTATTTTGCAGAGAATTCAGTAAAGTTACTGGCTTTCTTAGTTACACAGAAGTCCTGGTGTGATTTTTATTGTGTTTTACGGATACCCTGAATACATCATACAGTCATTATCTCTAATTGATTGACCTCCTGGATGACCTCCTAACCAAACATCTCTAACTCAGCAAAACATATACTTTTAGGGTTTCCTTATATGATATTAATATCACATATGTTACATCAACGATATGTATGATAGACTGTAATGGAATATAGCGAGGTACCTTTCACAACATCATAATAAACTTACCAAAGTTCAGGTTGACTTGTGGAGCTTTGTGTAATAACATCACATTAAAGGCCCAAAAAATAATTATTTCACAATTCTTCAAAAAACATTATATTTTCAAATACAAAGGTCACCAAGCAGTCATACATTCCCATATGCTATAAGAAACTTTAAATGTGAGAAGTTCAGAAATTTCCATGAACAAGACTAAAATTAGAACTACTTCCAGTGTATACATTCTGGGTGAGATAATTTCTTTATCAAATAATGCATTCATAAACATCTCATCTGTTTTTTTCCAATACAACCACCACATGAAGTAATATTAACAAACAATAAACAAAAATAAGCTCACAGAAGGATATTCTATAAGGAGCTCTCCTCAATAATTTTAATATCATACAATGTCCTTTAAGCAGGAAAGTTATTTTATGTAAAATTTGGGCTGATATGTTTGGGAGCCCCTAATACAAGCTGCTGACGTGTATATGGTGTAATACCAGCAAGAAAATAACATTCAGCCTATTGTGTTAACATTCCAATCAAGAGATTTCAAACTATTTTTATCTTTAGTATGTTCTGATGTTTCACGAGTTCACCTGAGCAGATTATTAAGATAGCAGGGGTAGTAAAAGTGTTTGGCGTGCTGTCCGGGGAGCGAGTTCTGAGCTCGCCGGTTCCATCCGAGCCCGGAACGCTCCCGCTCCCAATAGGACGGCCATCAACAAGAGCTCAAGTAGAGGAGCCGGGGAGGTGGTGGGAAGTGTAATCCTTTAGAGATGGCTTCAGGTAAGAATCCTTGTCTACTTATGTGCTGGTTAACCAGCCGGTCAAATGATATGCTCTGGCTTCTCCCGAACTTTGTTAATCGATAGTCATTTATTAACATAATGTATGTCTATGTTGTAAAACTTTCAAGTTGGCCATCTAAATTGTATACCAAGTCTAATGAAGAGATTTTGAATCCTAGCCACTAGATGTCACCATTGCTTAAGTTATCTTTTTTTAATTCGTTCAGCGATGGGTTTATGACGAGAGTCTTTATTTGATTGCATTCAAACAACACATTCACTGTACATTTCTGGACATTGATTAGCTCTGTTTTTCTCATATATTTCCAACGCTTTTTACATCATGTATAATGTAAGTATATAGCATTTACACTTTAAAAATAAATTACTGAGGACTGCTTCGTATATAGCCTACTATTTTATATTGTATTCGATGAATAACTCACAACAAAGACACGATGATGAAGTTTAATCGGTTAAGACAGGCAAGTTAGCACCAATTCTTATCTCAAAATTAAAAAGCATGCAGTTATTAACGCTACATTGAGTTACACTTATTGAGAACAGCCTCAACACATCAAACGAAAATAAAACAAACGAAAGATAGCAAATCATACATTTTTAAGGCAGTTGGACATTCTTAAAGCCTAAACATCCTGCATAGAAAGTTTTTATATTGACTTCTATATTACATGTGCGTGCTTTCCAGTCACACACAAACAAATGACGAAACGAAAAACTACGAAAACTAAAATGCAAAATTTCAGATTTTTTGTAATCTAGACCTGTCTGTGGTAGTAGTAGTAATTCCAACACACTATTATTTCTTGAACATTTTAGGACTAAAACTCAAATGTTATGAGACTAAAGCAAAGGTCAGTCATGTTGCATTTTTCTACTGATGTGTAAAAGTGCTGTTGACTCTAAGTGCTGAAAATTAAATAAAAGCAAGATAACAATAACGATAGACTACCAATTCCTTTAACAATAAAAAATGTCATAACTGTGTTTCTGAAAAGTTAAACGCTATAGTAAGTCGTAACTTACCATGACAAAGCTCATTATATATATTTCATAATAATCAATTGTTATCAAGTACATCGCACTGTTGTTGTAGATAATTTGCCATAATGAAAAATACAGCCGAATATATTTTTGGGTCATACTATAAGCTTATTGACAAACAAAATGGACATACAAACATTTGTATATAATTTAAATAATTCACTCAAGGCATTTTGTGATGAGCCATTTGTCGCTTTTTAACATATGCAATGGTCTAAAGTGCTTGCGTTCAGTAAATGTGTCTTTAAAATAAATTTTTATTAACAGTTGGCGTGCATTATTAATAGCTACAAACCAAATCTAAATAAACATACTGTTTTTTTAGAGGCTTGCAATTCCCGTCAACTGCGCAATAATGCGTTTAAAATTTTATAATAATAAAGAAAATAATTTATTTAGGATTAATTAATAGCACAGACTTTAAGACTTTAACTAAAACCTTAACGCGTGATAACAGAGACAATTGTATTTAGATGCTAAAACTCCTCGTGCAGGGGATTGTCCTCAATTTTATTTCAGAAACAAATGGGTTAAACGTAAACGGAATGAACAAAAGTCTATTTGTTTTAACCGAACTATATTTATGTTAATTTGTTCATTATTGTAATAATTAAGGTTTGCTTATAATTGTAAATTGCTGTAAAATAATCTTGCTTTTGAAAAAAAATTGTACAGCCGTGGCTGAATTACATTAGCTTGATTGAAAGTAAATAAAAAAAGGATATAGGAGAGAATTGGAGAGAAATAAGAAAATAATTTTAGTCTAATAAAAACAATAGATTTTCCTTATATTTTTAGCTATTTTTAGAGATGGCTTCAGGTAAGAATCCTTGTCTACTTATGTGTATATATCTTTAATGTTGAAGTATTAACGCTCGTACCACTCTCAGATCGTTATATTTGCTTTCTGCAGAAGTTCCCTTCTGAGAATGACACCACTAGATGTCGCCAGGCGTTATAAAAATACCTCAAGTTTAATTTACGTTCTAATATTCAATTAATTCATGAACAGTATGTTTAATATGTTAATATTATATAGAATAATATTATAGAATAGTAATAAAGAAGCTTTCATTTCTAAAAAACAAAATTGGAAATCTATAAATGGCTTTGAAGTTATCTCGCATTAGCTACAACGCAAAATTAAAGAAAAACTTGTAAAACTGCAGTTAGTTGTATCGATAAAATATTAGTAATACTCATTTGCCTCCTTAATTTTCTAATATTTTATGGTGAATGCATTGCATTTTGGCAGATTTTACGCATTTAACATTGATTCAACTAAAGCTTTTATTTATCTATTGACTACTTTTTATAACTAGAGTGATATTTCTGAGAAAAAAAAGAAGATTTGGGATAACCGAAACAAAAAAGAATGTGCGGATTATTCTATGCTATAGACATTGTATTTGCTCTGATTCTTTGTTCACATTCGATAAGAACAAATATTTAGGCAAAACCTTTTTTTATCAATTGTGAGTTACAAGTGCTCTTTTTGCACTAAATATATGACATTAAATCTTTTTTATATTTTTTCAACTTTGCATGATTTATTAAATTTATTGCTGCAATAATAAAAATAACGTTGCCGGAATAGACCTAAAACCGGATGATCATTTTTTTTTCGCAAGTCAAATTAGATCCACACGTATTTGAATAATTTTACTTTAAACTGACTGTTAGCCAGCTTGGTCCCAAAAACATCTAATGTGAAAGTGAATAATGCTATCACAACAATAAGAATAATAACCCGAATCGTTTAAAGTTTTCAATTTATAACTCTTTCAGAACTAATTCATGCTTATATAATAGTACAAGACATCTGCATGATACATTGTCTCCCTTCACAGTTTACTGTGGGAAAGTTTGATTTCCTTTTCTGTGTAGATTTTAAATATGCATAAGTATGGTAATCACGGTCCTGCTGTATTGCAAACCGGCGCAGCCTATCCCACACATGTGCAACTTCGGACCATATGAAGTTGTCAAGATGAGAACATAAGAAGTCCAAGTAAGTCAAATTTCTCTCCTTTCTGCGTCTGTTCACAAAACGGGAAAGTCTTAAGTTTGTTTAAAGCGGTTAACATGCGAGCATACGACAGCACGTGTTGACCCATTGGGAGTACATTTTTACGTGTGCCCGTCTGACCACTTCTATTGGGTGCCAGATCAGCTGAGCAAAGGTTCTCAAGATGAAGACCAGAAGCTTTACGAGTAGGAACTATAAAGAAGAGACGTCAATTGCACAAAAAAGTTGGGCAAGCGCAATATCTCGAATGTGATGGATATTAGGCCTATAATGATGACTTTATACGGTAAGTTTTAGGTTCGATGATGTTTTTATGAATGATAAGTTGAAAGCAATCGGTGTTGTGTTTTGTTTACATTTTAAGCCTTTTAAATGTATTTACAGCAATGTGGGTTTACTTAAATGCCCGAAAGGAAACAAAAGTTAAAAAGTAAAGGATTTTTGTGATAGTAGCTGAGTATTATTTGGAAAAGATGCAGTCTATTATTTTAAACGTCTTTAAGTATTACGGTAGTGTGTTCATTTTTCTAATTTTAGTTCGTATGAAGGACTTTAAATTGTTTGCATTTAACATTTTTGTTTGTATGTTCAAAAACTGTATGTTAATTATCATTCTGACTTTTCCAATTTTCTAAATGAACAAATTGCTCAAGACACACGACGCTCGTTCTTGCTTTTTGTTTGACCCATTCAAATGTCTTTGTTCTCCAGTAATGCTTGTATAAATATATCAAATTTCATTGTATATATGTATGTCAATTAACGAATCCTAAGGAATGAATATAAAAAATATGCCGTGTAAAATCTTGCGAAACCATATCTTGTTGTTGAAATTAAGCAATAATAAATACAGTGCATACAAAACATAAAATCTGAATCCTAAACAGTGTAACCAAATAATTATATCGAAACAAATGAAATAAATCAACGCAGCCACATTGAATGCAAATAATAATTAAATGTACCTTTTAAATATGCATCAATATTAAAAATAATACACACGCAAAGACCAACTGCGGTGAAGCTGTAAGAATGGCGGAGCAGTCGTCTCATTATGCAAGATGTGCGATTTCCCTGGCAAACAGTCTTCGCTTCTTTTCTGCACGGCCCAGTGTTCACTGTAAATAATGATGCTTCCTTTCAATAAAAACAGCAGCTTACATATTCTTCGCAAAATGAAACGAACCACCTCGAAGCCGATGAGGGGAAATTACTCCGACCGCTGAAAGAAAGGCTATGTTGGGGGATTTGCATATTTGATGCGCTAATTTCCCTGATGTATTTAAATATGGCTGCACGTAGCCGATAGGCTTGCTACGTCATTGGACGTGACCTCGTTGTAAAATCTAAACGTGAATTCGTTTTCCTCAAATCTAAGAGCTAGCAATAATTGAAAATAAAACAACGTGGAATTAGACGTAGTAATGGAATTGAAACGTCAAAACAGTATAATAGCTGAACTTGACATTGATAAAATAACAACAACAGGCATTATAACAGTAAAAATAATAATAACAATAATGTTTGTTTTGCTGTTTGTGGGCTGTACATTAGTGGCCTTTGCTGTAGACAGGGTATATCCCCGTTTCTGTCCCCGTGTCTGTGCACACTCAATGTTTTAAGAGAGCTCTAAAGTTTACATTTTTACAACCGTATAGGCTATATATTATTACGAAAGTTTTTTTCAGGCTAATGATGTCCTCTCAGTGTCAAAGCTGCCCATTGCGTTCCGTAAGTCAAAACGTGTTGGGCAGAAGAGCACGGAGAAAATTCATTACCGCAGTCAATCCGTAACCTGGTCTGGGAACCCGGGACTAGTCCACGCCAATAGAGGAACAATGCCTCCTCAGTTCAAGTCCAACAAAAGACCTGGCGAACTTGTTTGAATTTCAGAGCACGTCCTTTCTTTCACAGAGAGGACTGCCCCCTCCCGAACACCCTTCATGAAAAAAAGAAAAGGAAAGAAACGGGGGAAAAACATGCCGACCTTCTCTGCTCAACAGTGCACTTTTCTATTTGGCACTGCAGACAAATGGGTTATGGGAAACTTCTCAACCCCTCCTCCCTCTCTCCCCCTCTCACCGGTCCTAGCTTATACGGGAGCTGTCGTTTTCGTGCGCTTGGACTGTGATCTTGTGAGAATCAGAGCCGCTGTGGCACGCGTAATGAACTGAGTATTAGCGGCAATTTTAAACGTTTGCCGTGTATGCCGGGTTATTGCTGAGTTCTTTACCTACAGAAGGAGTTGCATCTGGTCACGTCGACTTCGGCACAAATTAAACCATTGCTCAAGTGAGTACATCTGGAGACATTTCTTATCGTTATTTACAGGGCCAATATAAATTATTGTGTGCTTGTTACATACTTTAATGATAACATATTTTGAACCCGTTTAACCAAATGGGCTTTTCTCAAGGCCGCGCTCTCATGCAGTGGGTAAACAAGTTATTGATCGGTTGTTAATTAATAATGGTGTACCGCCTAGCAGTGAATTGATTTCAAGATGTACTTTAATTACCTCTTTTATGTATTACACATATATTTCTGTATTCGATGCTGGAAGATCATAATTTAAGCACTGTAAAGTTTATTGAACCTAGTGACACGTGATTTTTTAAGCAAGTGAAAAGTTTTTTTAAATAGAAAAAAAACATAGACAAGTTTTTTTAAATGTAAATGTAAAGGTTACTAATAGTTAAGTCTTAAAGATAATCATGAATGTCCTCTTCAATGTCTAACAACTTTATTTATACCTAAATTGATTTTATTAACTCTGTCCCGTGTTTATAACTACATTATATTTTTAGCCAAATCCCGTTTTGGCCAAACACCTATGGAAGACATGAATAGCTATGTAGTGTTAAAAATATCAACTTAAACAAAGCAAACCAGTTTCCTTCATATGAAGGCTACTTTACTTGGGAATACAACATATTAGATTACTAATTGTACCTGTCCTAGCCAATTTATCACTCCTGTTAGCCCATGTTTTTAAAGTGCATTGTGTTATTCAGATGACAATGTCTCATCATTGCCAAGGGGTGAAAATGAATTGCTAAAGTCAATGTTATTGAACAAGTTTTTCAGCTTCACAACGTCTTGAGCGCCCCCTTTAAAATGTGCACGAGAGGGAGAACGAAAGAGAGCGAAAGAGAGTGATTCACATTCTGAAACCCACACATGCCATCCAAACAAGGCATCCTTGTGATTTAGAGGTTTGTTATTACTGCACTTATGCTGCCATATAACTGAACATAGCTTGTACATAAGCATTAAGTTATTTATTTCAAATAGTTATACTGTAACCAATGATCAGAATAAGAGGCAACGATATGCACGAAGTCAACCCTGTAGATCATCCATGGCTGGTCCTGCAATCCTGAACATACCTTTCGTATTGACTGGCAATGCCAATTGATTGCAAGAATCCTCTCGCATGCGACACGTTTATATAACCATATAATCTTAAAACCTCGCGAATGGGGGCGATCGGTACTGCTTCTCTGTTATTTCCATCAAGTTTGCTCGTCACTGTCCCCAAAAACGTTGGCAAGAAAAAGCAATAGCAATGCGTTTAGCATAGTGCGTGAGGATTGCAGCCTCATCAAAACGGATGCAAGCGCACTCTGGAGATTTCTAATTACATAATCATCATTGCCTTACACTCGCGTGGTCCGAGACCTTTGACCCTCTCTGGCTGGTCCATATTTTGGTACTGGAAGCCCGTCCCCCGCTTACCCCCTCCGCCCCCCACTCCTCGAGATGTGGCCCTGTTCCCTCTCTCAGACCGCTGGCAGCAGAAACACAATCCTCCTCTCGTCTCGCTTATAGCAGCTCTCGGGGATCTGTGGCATTACCGATCTCATCCAAGAAAGGACAACCTGCCACCACTCGGCCAAAATAAGAGCCAGATTTTTCCATTCAGTGGCGAAAGAAAGTGCGATGTTATTTCCGTGTACACTTTTTTCTTCTGGAATCGGATTTTTCCTTTGTATTATCTCGCTGCTGGTTCCGTGGGATATCTATCGCCGCTGCCGCTACGATTTAATAGAGCCAAAGGAGCCTTTTGTGAGATTGGGAGGTAATTTGCAATGCAAATGATGGCCTGGGCGAAGATGACTGCTCCTTATTCGACAGGCTCCCTCACTCTCACATTGTTTTAACGTTAAGTGTTCCGATGTCAAATGGATTATAGCTTCTGATTTAATTTTTACTACCCTGTGAAGAAACGCTTGCATGTTTTTATTTTTGTAATGGCATATACTTGTAATATCTTTGAGATGGATGAGTTGACAGTTGAGAAGTTTCCTGCATATTGCATTTTGTTTTAGCAACTTCTCCACCTGGATTTATTCTTTTACAAGACACAAAGGTATCCGGGGATTACTGTTGTGGAATTGGAAGCGAGTTGTTATCTTTGGTTATCTAGCTGTATGAGTATGTTGGACTTCATAAAGCTAGATAACCGAAAGTAAAAACTGCCTCCTGGCTCATCGAAAACTCTGGATACTGTAAAAGCCATGAAGATATACTAGCCTATGTAAATAATAATAACAATAACATATCAAAATAATAATTACAGAATCATATAAAAATTGTCTCAAATCCTCATATCTAAGTAATTAAACGCACTGCCATCAGATAATTTAGTTAAAGGATGTGATTTGGTTGCTTTTAAAATGTTATTTGGTTGATTTTAACATGTGGTTTGTGCTCATCGTGTGCGCACAGAATTGCACATTACAGAACAAAAATAAAGTAAACAAAGCAATACGACAGTTTCGGTTACCATAATAATTAAAGAAAAAAAATGGATAATGATCTCTTTGGAAAATAGTCCAGCCTATATTATCTCACCAATTATTACACCAGTTATTAGCGACAGGAACCCACGTGCTCACTATTTATTTAAGCTCGGTCGCATTTGGCCAGGAAACGGCGCTGGCATCCCAAACAGAAATAATTAGGACATATAGAGAGAGCTGACAAAAATGAAAAGGGGTGGGCACATGGGGAGCGAGGGGGTCGGTTCTCCTTAATTGATTCCGTTAAACGGAGCGCAGTAGATGTGAACGACTGGACGCTCCCATTCCCACGCTCGGGGGCAAGTGGCAATGCCACGGCCCTATCCAGAATATGACAGACAGCGCCGGCGGGGTGGGGGGCTGAGGGGCGACATGGGTCATGAAAAGATGTCAAGTGCACCCGACTCATCTGCATCCCTTTAGAAAGTGGCGGCCGTTCCCAGCCTCAGCAGACGCGGGCCCCAAAGCAGGAACAGTAGAGTTAGAGTAACGGCCGTGAATATCTTACAAACATGATATATAGGCCTACGCTGCTTGTGAGGTGTGTGTAAGTTTGTGAAGGCGTGTGTGAAAGACGTGGAATAGAAAGGTTGTTTGCATACGTTTTTAAGCAGATCGCAGGTCTGTCTTAGGCCGTGCAGATGACATCACCTCTATTGTCCTCGCTTGTATTTGAACTTGAGAATAGTGTTTTTTTTAGTCTGGCTTAACGCTGTCTCATTATAATGTCTTTATTCTTTACAATATACTTTTAATTTATTTTAATCTGATATTTTTAATTTATTAAAAGGAGGCCTATAGGCATCACAAAAGCTGTAGAATAATATGTTAATTTACAGACAGTATAATTACTTACTGAGTCAACCTTAGCAGACATTTTGGCTCAAACTAATAAGTTCAAAGTTAAACATTTTAGCTCTTTACACAGAATAATTGCAGCTTTATTAAATGTTGTCCTACTTTACCAATAAAATAATTAGCCAATAACAATTGCAAATTACATACATGAACAAAACTGATGACATTTGTTTGCAAATGCATTCAAAAATGGTATTCATGAACAAAAACTGAGAGCATGATATTGCACTGATTTTCCACAGTCTTTAGAGGAATTATTGTTTTCAAATCTCCACATCTTCTTAAAGAATTGAAGCGAAATGTCCTTTTTATGCACCTGTTATGCTTAATGAATTTTATTATACAGTATATTTTTATAGACAGTTTTATGATAGATTTTTAACGTACAACATGCCTCCCAATATATATATATTTTTTTCTGGTTATTTCGATTGCAGTTTAATTTTGTATCTTTGAAAGGCTGATGTAGTGTTGAACGTTTGCAAATTATTTTTAGGGTCACTACTTTCATTAGCCTACTGCTATTTTATGTGCATTGAGTGATATAATGGGGTCATACTGTAGATGGAAAAAACAGCAATGCATGATATAATGTAAATCGCAGCTTTAACATGAAAAATACATTTACTTTGAGATTAATTTTGCTAGATGATCTTGATTTTCAAACATAATCTTGAGTGTTTGCCCTTTTTTATAGGTTTTTGTGAAATTAAACACAATTACACAATTAAACACAAGTGTACTCATTCAACTCCAAAATAATAAATTGTTGGATTAATTTAATTTTATTATGACACCCATTTCGACACAATTGAATTGGTTTATATGAATTTAGGTGAAAGTTCATCAATTTATTTTATTTAATTTCAGATTAATAAACACTTCTTTTTACACATGTAAGGTATGGTGCTAGCAGGGAGTAGAGAGTTTACTGCATTTGCAGAGTATTTATTCACTGAGTAAAGCTGAATACATGCAATTATGGCATAAATGTGCTTGTCCACAACCTAAGTAAAACCTTTACTCTTCACCTATGGTAACCCCCCAAAATCAGAAAATCTTTTAAATTTTAACATTACAGAACAGTAAACACTAACAAGTCTCCTTCTCTGCACAAAAACACAAATACAATAGCACCTTAACAATTGTAAAATCAAAATCCAGTCATAAGTGCAAATCCTGCAGGGAACTCAATCCGCTGTGTAGTTTCAGTTAGTCAATGAAAACGATTCATGTTGTCCCAACACAAAGGGACTAAGTTAAGTCAAAAAGTTGCCTATTTATGTCACTATTACACATTGAAATTGTGCTTGAACAAGAAACCAATACAAATGTGTATTAAACTATATTGATTAAGTAAAACAAACAACCTTTAAAAAACATTTTTTGGAGTGCATTATGTTGTATATTACCATGGACCTAGATTGGGAGGAACTCCAAGGTTCCTTTTGAATATAAATTTTCTTGTAGTAAGCTGGTAGTCGACAGCACTATGAATGGACACTTCCTATTGTGAGTGTCTTAGACAGTGCAGGCATATTGCTGTCTTGTAATTGGCTGAATAGTATAACCATGGCGACCATGACAGCTTATCAGTATTCATTATAGGCAATCTTCATATTTTTGGCTACTCCACTTCCTCAGCTGCTCTCAGTCACAAACCTTTTACAGTGTTTCTGCACAATTGTCTTACTGTGCTTATTGTCATGGTTTGTGATATATGTTTATTTACCTGAAGAAGATTTCTTTACTCTAGTTTAACTCTAGACTTGATAATTGTATGATTAACCTTTCAAGTATTAAACTTTTGTCCTCATTTCTATATTTAAATGATTGTTACAAAGATATCAGACAGAAACCTTGTGGAAAATTCTTGTGTTGGTAGCCTAAACAAACCAGTGTAAATAGCATTTTTACAAGATGCACTTGACAACTATTTTTGTACATGATTACAATTTCAGCAAGATGCTACTATTATTATCTTTGTAATTAAACAAACATATTTTTTGATGAGGAACAGAAGTCATAGCAGCCATTTGTTTTAGATATCCAAAGTCAAACAATATTAATCACTCGATGAAGATCAAAAAAGACATCTAAACTTAAAAAAACATTACGATTAAATTTCTGTTTATACGTATCATAATTTATATCTTAGTTTAATACATAAAATGACATTTACTGTAGTAATACACAATGCTATATTGATGAAAATGTTCTTAAAAATGATGAATTTAAAGTCCTAAGATTAGAGATGCTGATATCATTTTAATTGGACAAATGTAGCATCCCTAGCCTTTCTAGCCAAGCTGATTTACTAGCGCTCATTGTACTTTAAAAGTTTATTCCTGCAAATTAATGAAAAAAAGTGCTTTGAAATGGGATAATATGTTAAACAAGCAGATACAGTACATGTTGGCACAGAGCATCATATAGACCCGCCCCTTCTCAACCAGGTCACATGCACAGTGTTGTTCTCCATGGTTGGAGTCGCTGTGGCAACAGGGGGTGATCTCACATGCTTATGATGGCAGTGTGCAAAGACAGAACAGGTTTCATATACTGTATGTGTGGTTGTGTGTTTTATTAAGTGGAGGAGTCCCTGTATGTAAATGTACTTCTCTGTTTGGACAAATAAATCTGAGTGTGTATTATTAATGCACTCTGTGTTTAATTTATTTGAGCATTTTGCATTTAGCATTAAGATTTGGCATTACTTGGGTATGTAATTTTGTAGTTGACAGACTGTGCACAGCTTAATGAAGTTTAATCACTTAATAGAACAATTCTGTGTTATAATTCATATTGCAAACTACCCTAATATTTAGAACAACTACAGTGACTGTAATTTTTAAATAATTTTCTTTAACCTTATATAATGATTATCTTTAACCCTAGTCACATTTTTTATTTTATTTTGCTGCCATTTATCATAAGATTATAATTACAAATGTTCTGAAAGTATCGAGTTTTATTAGAACTGCATAGTCAGATTAATCTTTCTCACAAATTACAAAAGGTATATAAAGGTTATAACATGTTATAATTTTAGTTTTCAATTTAGGATTTAGTAGTTTATCCTTTGCTTTAACCTGAAAACCAGGCATCATATTTCATTCATCAGTTTGCACTGCAAATTTGTTAATACACAAAGCAAGATGTAGCAGTTATAAAATGGTAATTTTTTGGAGTAAAAATGGTCCTTAAGAGATCTGAGAACTGATTTGTGCAATTACAATATGGTGACACACAATGCATTTGTCATGTTTTGTACTGTAAACCTGTAGCTGCTTGATATCTCTGTTGTATTTAGGTTATGCAAATTTTCAGAGCTATAAATAAGCCAAAACAACAACTCAACAGTTCCCCTCAAAGCTTAAACGGTTGAGCCAATGTACTGCATTTTGCTGTAAAAATGTAATGTATTAATTGTACATAAAATTTTACAAAAATAATCAATGTTAATCATCATTTTTATGTATTTGGGTTGTATACGTTAATATTTTGTTATAATAGATTTAAATAATGTACAAGAAATTATTCTTTCACGTATATAATAAATCATTTTAAAAATGGTAAAATTAGGGTAGTAACTATTATTGTATATAAAATTAGCATTTGTGTCTACATAAAAAAACATTTGGCAAAACATAAAAAAACAATGTTGTATGTGGCAGAATTGTTGCCTAACAAAGAGTAAGAGCTGCACCTTACCCGTTACCATGCATACATTTGAATAACTCACTTCAATGCAAATGTAATGCATGCGGACTCATGCATATATGCGGAAGCGCTGCACTTCATGCATAATATCCTTATTAGCGACGTGAGAATTAAAAATGTATCATGCAGGTGAGGTAGGCGAAGGGTGCCCCACAATCTGCCCAGAATCGCATTGCAGACTGAATAGGGAGGAGGTGGGATGGGCTCCGTCAGCGCTGTAGCATTTCCTTCAAGGTGCCACCATCTTAAAGAATTTAACAGTGGTGAGCATGCGAATCGGATAGACCTAAAATGTCTGCTGAAACGCGCTTGATTACAAGGCATCCTTGCATGTTCCAATACGCCGGAACTGCGTTCGCATAATCACGGTCGCCAATTATGAATTTAGCTTGTGCAAATGAAGCAAATTATTGCCATGCATAAACCCGCCCCACTATTGTCAGCTGTATATGCAAATTCCTTGTGGCAAGCCGGCACAGCACATGCTCATATTCCAACACAGCATGAAATCCTCTGCATATGATTGTACATGCAGCCCTTTGCAACCAAGGCTACAAAATAAATGTACATTTATTTGCAAATAACACATTTTTACATATTTTTATAAGATTGTATTCAATTTAAACACACTGAATTTCCCTCACTATTGTCGTTAACAGATTATTATGTAATAGCAATTTCTGTTGTGTGCCGTTATTTTATTTATTTATTTCTGACAGGGATTTCACTTTATGCCACTAAAATCACATTAGACCGGACAATAGACATTAAATGCTGCTGTAGTAACATTTAAACAGTGTTACGACTGGTTCGTGGCTGTCTTTAGAGCAGAAAGTCACTCACAGGATTTGCTGTTTCACCGAGGCTCCTCTTCAATTCCACTGTCTTAATTATTTCAAAGGTGGCTGTCTGGAATGGAACTCGCCGTATGACACTTCCATTTGCATTAGCTTTCATCTCTGTGTGTCCTCCTGGCACAGCCGAGGCAGAAGTGGCAGAAATTACTCTTAATGCTTAGCATCTTGTATCACCCGCATGCAGACCCTCAAAAACATATAGAACTCGGCTTTGCATGATGGTATGAGTGAGCTCATCAAACTACCTACCAAGGGCGTAAGTTTGATTTTGACATTGGTGGGGACATAAAATTGGTCTGCAGAGTCGCGTTGTCACTAAAGTTTAGCGCCGTTTACTTGACTTATTTAAACAATATAATAATTTAAACATGCTTAAAATACTTTTATTTGAAATAGTTTTCTACACTGTTTTTCAGTGTTGACACTCTCATTGTTATACTGTTTATTGCTGTCTACAGCAGAATCAGTTTCCTTAGAAATACACCAGAATATACAACTAGCTACTTTTTATATATATACGTATTTATGCCTACATTGTTAAAACTACTGTATGTATGACTGAGTGCTTAATAGACCTATATAACAGTGCAACCTTAATATAATGCACAACAAAGAACATAATCATGTTTTAAAAGTCTAATCACCTGTGACCCTGCCTCTTCCTCTTCACATGGACTAAAGCTTGGCTACAGCTGCTTCTGCCACCTAATAAAATGACACAATTGGTGGTGCATGGCATTTAAACAATTCAAAGCTCTCATTTTAAACGCACACTGAGAAACTATACTGTAGATTGTCAACCTAACATTTGTCACAGTACCTAATTTCACAACTATACTATTATGACATTGTTTGACCTCACCTGTGACCCTGCCACCTCCCCAACATGAAAGGCCTGCTTCTGTCACATGACCTGACAAAATAACGCATTAATGCATTCCATATTAACACATTTATGACTTAGATTTGTATCAATAGCTTACTATAATCTTTACAAATGCCATAAACAAAAGCAATTAAGAAAATTGTTTAAGTGGCTTACTTTGGCTTGTTTAATATTTATATATATATAAGGTTCATGATACATATTTGATATTGCCTAAAACATAACCCTCACACACCTGAACTAATCACTAACAGTTCGACAGAAACATAATTTGGCAAAATGCTTATTAAAAATAAGCATTTTAGCTAATAAAGGCATATGAAACAGTAGATTGTCATGATATTCAACTATATTTAGTTATCCTCATAGATATAAATATGTAGATGTAACGTTAGCCTACAGTCAGACACTAACGTGTACTCATTCGGATAATAGGGGATTGTCTTTGCATTGGGAAAAACAGTGTTCCTGAATCAATATGTGACGCAACTTGTCCAGCATTTTTGTCAATAAACTCTTGGTAAGAATGTTTTCTTACCGGGTAACCTGCATAATCATGCTCATCGCGACTTGTTGACAGACCTTGGCGCTTACAGTCGAACCAAATCAGCTGCCGCCTACGTCACGTATTAGCGAGAGAGGCCAAAACCAATCAAATAAGCGACGTGGGTTAGAGAGGCGGGACTCAGTAAAGGCAAAGCCAATCCTCATAATGACGTGAGCTTCGGGGGTGGGACTCATTGCAGAGAACGAAATTTAACCATTTGTGTACCACAAACTGCGCTATTTTTTTCAGAACGCGGTTGTAAACGATTTTTAATTTCCATTTAATGATTCATAAATGTTTATTAAAAATAAGTAATAAGTACAAAACACAAGACACAGACGGTTATATAGATTAATTGTTTGGTCGAAATTATTGGTAGGGACAATTTAGTGTTCCCAGAATATCAGGCCCTACCCAAATCGACACCCTTGCTACCTACAAAAAATAAAATGATGTGTATGTGTGCTTCCTAAAGGGGAAGTAAAGGTTGCTGTATGGTGGCTCACCATCAAACCCCAACCCTTTTGTACCTCACCAGTGTAATGTCTGAATGTAAATAAAGATTCATAATAGAAGCAGTGTGTTAGTTTTATGCTGCTCATCTCGGAACGTCCTATATGCATCCATCTGATGCATAAGTGCAGAAGTGACACCAGTTGACAGAGAATAATGGGCTTCTTTAAAATCCTCTGAATTCAGTGTGTGTAGAAAACCATCAAAAGACATGATATTATAGTGCAGGGTGGCAGTGAAGCATTGCCGTCGACAATGGGCAGTTACATGGATCAGACCACCAAGGTCCCATGTCATCCTGGTTCAGACAGACTGGTGCTTTAGACTGCTTGAGTTTTTGCAGGTGATGTTGTAGTATCAGTGAAGATGTGTTTCACATGTGTACATATGTTACTGTCAGTTAGGTGTTTGTGCATAATTTGATTACTTTGGGTTGGTTGTGCGTACACTGTATGTTATACTCTTTCACACACATTTGTAGCAATAAAAGCACTGTCGAACCTTTATCTACACAGATTGTTCAGTGACGAAAGGTCTGTGCAAATGTCCTCTTGAGCCTGACATGTAGACTACCATCAGGCAGAACATCTGAGAAGTGTTAATTAGCGTGAAAGTGGGCAACAGAGGTGTCAGCAAAACTCCCTCCCTCCGGCACCCACGCACACTATACCTGATGTGTGCAATAGCCACCCCAACCCCATCCCGGGACTGCTGTTGAGAAATAGTCGAGTATAATCAAATTCCTGCATGTTTTAGACTCAGTCTGTCAGTGGTTAATGGGAGGAATCAAGGATATATACACAAAAAGTTATATATACAGTAAGACACAAAAAGAGCCTGGACAATGAGTAACAACCTACCACCGAGTCCCAGTCATTTTTGTGTATTATCCACATTATTATCCACATGTGGTCTAATGCTTTTTTAGGTTCCAATTAGCATATTTAGACAAAATGGCATTTGTGTTATTTCTGGAGCTATACAAATATATTTTGAATAGTACGAAGACAAAGGCTAATACACAGGGACATATTTTCAACCAATCACACGCTCAGTGTGTGTCAGTGTGTGTGTATCTGGGTTGTATTTCATGTTTATGAATACTCATATGCATGGTTGTATTTGATTGTTTTTTGTTTGTAGTTGGTCGTGATACATGAGGTATATGGGTCTGTGTGTATGTATGTGTGTGAGCTCCTGCTCTCCAGCCATCAGATGTGATGCATTATGTCAGCTAGGGAATCATACCTTGCTCCATGGTAGAATAGTCGGCCTTCATATATAGTCCAGTGCCCAGTGATTGTCAGGACAGAGGTGTTGGCAGAGGGATCCAGTGAGTGCAGACGCTGAGATTGTGGAGAGAGAGGGTAGGGGGATGGGGAGGACTCAAAGACTGCCAACATCAAGAGCAAAAATGGACCTCGATTTTGCTGTACTGCAATACAAACACATAGCGACTTCTAGCTTTAGCTTTGCTGCTTAGCTTTATTATTGATGCCTGCTTTCTATATCCAGAAAGAATTTCATAAATATATTGAACAGCATATGAATAATCACTTTGTGATCAATAAATATAGACAGAAACTCAAAGTGTACCCGTGTGTTATCATTTAGGAGCTTTATATAGTTTTGTGCTGTACTGCATTAACAATCAATTACTGCTCAAATGGGTATCAATTAATATCATTATAAAATTGGAAATTCTCACAGATTAAATTAATAATAAAAAGTGAACAATGTACCATTGAATCTGTTAATTTAAGTGATATTATTTATTACTAAAGGTGTAATAAATGTCTTATAAAACCAGTACAATTAAAGAGTGACCAAGTTGTCTTTATTTTCATTAAACCATGTATTACTCATACATACCATCAGAAAACATTATATATTATTTGGAAAAAAACAAGCTGTGTGGGATTTGTTGTGCAGCAGTGGTGACAAAGTCAAAAGCTCAAGCCAGACGAACACAGAAGCTTAATAAAACCTGACAGCTGTCACTCTGGTTCCAACATTGTGTCAGGAGCGAACTCCCTTCATATGGACATGGCCCTACATTGCTCTTCGAGTTTCTGTAGATTATACACACTGAACACAGGTTGACACAAAAAGATAGCTCTGCCGAGATCTATTTGGTTTCGAGTTATTTCCTTCAGCAACAGTTTTGTTTGCACATATCAAAAATAAAATTTAGTTTATAGATTAAATATTACAATGTCCTTAAAATGACATTTCATCCAGTGTGTAATGTTTTTGTGTGTGAATGTAAGCAGTCTGCCAAGTTGTAAAGCCAAAAGTGAGCGAATAACAAAGTTATGGGCTTGGGGGAAAAAAGGTCGACTCTGAATCACGCGAACTAATATCAGTTCCGTGATGGATTTGCGTCACTCCGTGTAATGCCCGCCTACGTTCCATTTGCGACACTGCATGCGGTAGATCACAGCAGACTAGACATCTGACCAATCAGATCAAAGTATGCTGACAGAAAGGGGGGTATTAGACAGATGAATCGCTGAACGAATCATTTAAGAGTCAGTCAAGAAGTAAGGTAACAATAACTGCCTATTATTATAAAGTTAACATGTTTTTACACCTTGTATGTACGTAAACTTGTTCTTGGACTTGCAAAACATGCAAAACAAACAAAATCACAGATCAGGCTTAAGACTAGTCCCAGACTTAAATAAAAGTTTGAGCTGTCTTAACTAAAAATAAATTGCCCTGACATATCTTAAAATGTGTCATTGCCATTGTTTTGTCTGAAGAGGCACACCAGCGATGCTTTTATTTAAGGTATTTTAATTAAAGCTATTTAAATATCCTAATTTAACTAAGGCATAGTACTGGCTTAAGCTAACCCTTGTCTGTGAAACCGGGCCATAAAAATCTCAGACAGGCAAGTTGATTTATGTAAACGTTCAATGTATCTGCCCAACATACACTGCCTTGCAAAAATATATAAATAAATATATATATATAAATAAACTTCTCTATTTCAAATATCTACTCTATTCCATATATCAAAAAATTATTCACTTGGCAAATATTTTAACCCTAACCAATTCAATGTGTATCTCTTTTAAACGTATTACAAATGTTTGTTAAACCTTTTCTTCTAGGTTTTTTGTTAGTGTGCACAAGCAACATATACACTTCTTTATAACACTTTTTAATAATATATATCATAAAATATTATAAACAACAATGTTCTAAAACAGATTTGACATGTTTATAATGCATACTTGATGTAATTTCCATTTATTTTCTTTGTGTTGAAGGTTTTAAAAATAAGGAACATGTGACATGACCATTAATCACATTTGAAGTAATCGAAAGAGGACTGGCATTAATGTTCTCAACAGATTAACCAACATGAGGTGAGTTCTTCAAGACAAATGATCTGTCAGTCAGAGTTTTGTCTACTATTCTGTATGTGTAGGCCAGATTTGATTTTACCGATTTAAAACTGGAGAAAACTGCCTTAAAGGGGTCATATGGCGCGAATACGAGTTTTTCCGTGTCTTTGGTGTGTTATAAATTACCCATGCATGTATTAGACACGTAAAATTGACGGAACAAAAGATGCATTCTATCTTAAAGCAAATGCTCACCCAGACCTGCCTGAAACGCCTCGTGTAATCACACCCCGGCGAATGTACGTCACTTCGTAACATGATTTGACTTAAGACCGCCCAAATCTAAACGCAAGTAAAGTGGGCGTACTTGTAAACCTCATTGTATCGTCAGTTCGTCACTGCCGCAGCCATGTCGCGGAGACGCTGTGTGTTTCGTTGTGATAAGAAAGACTCTTTGTTTGCCCTGCCAAAAGTTGAGACAACTAAAGACGAATGGTTACATTTTATTTGCAACACTGTTCCAGCAAAGTACAATCCGAATGTTCAAGTTTGTGCAGCGCATTTCACCGACGATTGCTTCACGAACCAAGGAGAGAGATTAAGACCTGCTATGCACGAGAGCTTTGGTTAAAAAGTGGGGCCATTCTAACCGTTAAAACTTCGCGTTGACAGTCTGGCGCTTCAGATTCAGCCCGTAAGTATATTTTCATTGTAAAATACTTTGCTACGCACTAACGCGGGTTGAGTTTGTTGTGTGTTTGTGATCTGCAATGCAGACACGTGCGCAACGTGAAAAGAAGACAACATAAGTCCTAATAATCAGTAATAATGTTCCAACTAGAGGCAACAAATGTCGTGTTTATAATGGGGTTAATTGTCTTTGTTGAGACGAGACGAGACGTGGCGTAACACTGGTTGATCAAGAAGGCTCAAAGCGCTCGCGTTATTTATTATGTCACCATTCCCTGCTGTAATGCGAGCTTGTTTGTATCGTACACAAACTCTGTATGATGTATATGGTTGTTTGTTTATAGTCTTTATAACGTCGTTTATAAAAGGTAAAACAGTTAGCTATATTAATTTTAAACTATTTAATATAGGTTTTTAATAAAACCTTTCAAATCCTTTACATTCTGCTCGCGTCGCACTGGCAAAGTTGGTGTATCAGCTGGATCATTTTCATTTTCCGGATCAGATTCGGGCTCGAATTGATATAATGAAGTACCGATGTGTCATGATTTGTCCCGGATTTGACAGGGGAGAACCCAATTGCAGGCAGACTCAGGGATGAAAGGGTTAACAGATTTATTATACAAAACAGGACTAAACAAACAAAACAAAACCCACGAGGGGGAAAACAGAACTGGATGCTACAAAACTGACACAAGGACACGGACTAACTAAACTAGAAAACAAACAATTAATACCAAACACTAAGCTACACTTACTAAACACAGGGGTAACAGGAACTTGAAATACAAAGCAAGGCACTAACAGGACCAGCTACAGATAAGGTACAGCTAGAACACGAGGTAAGACGTACAATGAACCAGCACAGGACAATGAACACGAGGATGTTTTAAAGGGAACAAATCAAGAGGGAACAGGTGCAGGGGATAAACTAATTAACATAAACTAGGAAACAGAAGGGTAGGAACGATGACGCAGACCCGAGAGAGAGTATGGTGGCAATTAGGTGCCACAATCATCTCTTTCCCACATGAAACAGAGAATCCTGTATGATTCCACCTCTAGACCAAGAAATACCTGACAAGGAGAGGTGGAACCATGACACCGATGACTCGAACTGATATAAGGAAGTACCGATGACATTTTTTCAATTGTCAGTACAATTGCTTTGGAACCTGATGGAACATGGTAAGAGGCGTTAGATTTCCGTCAAACGGTTGCAGTATTCGACCAATCACTACGCACTGGTGAATTGGCCAATCATAGCACACCTCGCTTTTCAGAGCGATGAGCTTTGTAAAAAATCATTTCAGAGAGGCGGGGCAAAGAAGAGATACAAACATGCACGGCATGGGCTGTCCTGTTTTTGCCAAGTGGTTGATATCCTTAAGACAACATCATGTTGACCCTGGGACAACTTTTAAATCAACCAATCAGATTTCAGAAATAAGTTTATTTTAAGTTAAATCTTCCAATCAGGATTCGGTGCTTCTACACAATTGTTTTTCACTTATCATTTTCCTCTCATTTTAGGGGTCAGTTATGGTTAGGGTTGGGGTTTGGTGTGGGTTTAGGTTTAATTTATAAAAATGTGGTCCTTAGGTCAACAAAATATGTTGTCCTGAGGACATCAACCACTTGGCAAGATCAGGTCGAGCCACGGTATGTGCAAAATACTGCGTTTTTTAACCTTAAATCGTGTATACACATTGTATTATATCTAAAACAAACCATAATATTCGTTTTACCCGTGTCATTTGACCCCTTTAATAAAGATATTTGTATTGAAATTCTATTTATAAAAACAGTAGTAGTAATGCTAGTGGATAAAATAATTAGCTCAGTGTCACAACAGAAAAACCATGAAGGTCTCTACATTGCACAAAAAGTGTTTGTATAGAATGAAATTATAATTATTTATTGTACTGTACAATGTTTTCCCAGAAGACAGATCATATGTTCTGAAAATACAAAGGTTTCTTTACTGCATCCTTAAACAGAAAAAAAACCATGATAAATTAATCCAAGTGTTAAGATCAATGCAAACCTGGCAATATCTCACATTTACGCATTCCGCAGATGTTTTTTTCCAAATCAACTTACATTGCATTATACTATGCATATGTTTTTGAGTATTGCATCCCCTGGGATCGAACCCATGATCTTGGCGTTGCTAGCGCCATGCTCTAACCACTGAGCCACAGGAGATATTAGCCCATTAAGAAATAGTTAGCAGAACAGACAATACTTAAGAATAACAGCACATACATTTCATTTCTTATTAATTGTTACAATCTGTGCCGTCTATCATTTATCACAGTATCACAGTGACAGTGAAATATTTCAAACACCCCATGGACTCTTCGCATACCTGGAAAGCTGACTATCAAAGTTAGCAAATACAAGAAAAACAAGGAAAAATGCTTTGTGCTAGCTTGCATGCTATCTGCACACTTTATCTGTATATCAGCACCTCACAGGCGATGCCTGGCTGTTTTATGCATACTCTAAAGCCCCTCCTCTTTTATGTCGTCCTGTGGTGTGATTAGCGTTAGCCCTGAGGAGCTAATGAATTCTGGCGCCTGCGTTTGCATGATTACAGTCGGCCATGGCACAAAGGGAGGAACCCATGAGGACAATAGATGTCAGTTTACTGTATGCTGGCCCATGCCTCTGTATCAAATGCCTCACACCGCTTTGTTTTACTGGACACGATAGAAGGCTTAAGGTATCATAATATTCTCGTGCTTTTGTCTCAAATATAGCATTTGAAAAAATACACATTTATGAATAACATATTATTTAGATTCCATTTGTAACACAAATATTTCAAATTGTAATGAACATTTTTATTTATTTAACAATCCCCACGTTCCAGTTTTAACAGTGGCTACTGCCGTATATAACCTAATCTTTTTTAATTCCTGAGTTTTTAGAAATCTGTCTCATTTTCAAAAAAAACGAGTTATTGGATGTATGACTACGAATGATGAAGCACTTTTGCATTCATGAAATATCCAAGCATCTTCAAGTGCAGTTTATTTCAGCGATGTGCAATGTGGTCGTAACACACATCATCCTTTCCCTCTGAGAACAAAGAATATGCACATGGTAATAACACGCAAATATATGCAGATTTCAAGCAGAAAGGGGGAGGAGTTGAGAGGTGAGGCAGAGGAAAGGCAGTAGGTGAGGTTTCTAATAAAATGAATTGAATGTTTACATACATATTCCTGTGACGCATTATTTTTAGAATTTCGCGGAATGGCAGATTGGATGCCTAGAGAAATGCATAATTATTTAAGGGTTTTTCACAAACCTTCCCACCTCTTTTTTATGTAGTCTCTATTCTTCAAAATGAATAGGTTTTTCAAAATGTGTGCCTTTTTGGCAATCCTTTACAGTTGATTCACCTGTGATGATGTAAATTATTCAGCTCAAAATGCATATACATCATTTTTAACAACTTCAGTTCAGCTGTTCAGGGCCATTTGAGAATATATTATTCAAAATTCGCAATTCTTTCTTTCTTTCTTTCTTTCTTTCTTTCTTCTTTCTTTCTTTCTTTTTCTTTCTTTCTTTCTTTCTTTCTTTCTTTCTTTCTTTCTTTCTTTCTTTCTTTCTTTCTTTCTTTCTGTGTGGTTGGCAATTCTCCCACTTCCAAAAAGATCAGTGATTTGTGTGCACCAGCGTTAAAACGTTAAAATAATGCCCATCCCCAGACAGGAGACACAATGCTGTGTTAGTCCGTAGCACACACACATGTCTGGGCCTTTGCTCAGACACAATATGGCGAATGGAAAAGAAAGAGGAAGGGGGTGTGAAAGCACAGACAGACACTCAGAATAATGCATAATGATGTTAACATTCCTGCATGTCTAATAGAGCAGGACCCAGCCACTGAGATGCACCAAGTCAGACAAGTGCATGTGTGTGTCTATGGTGGGTGTATGTGACCATGCACTCAGCATCCAGAGATGATACATTAATTTGGACTGCTTATGCACAGATGCGCACAAATCTTTCATTTGTTCACATGGTAGTGGGCACCCGATCTAAGTACTAAATAGGTTGACTAGATCAAGCCGTCACACATCCCTTAAACACACCTAACTGCATCTGTAATATTTCTGGATGTAAAATTACAGAGATTTTTTTTCTTTTTACCAAACTTGTAATACTTGAATTATTTTGATATTTTGAAAACAGCTATGTTTTAGATGTGATGGGAGCGTATTGTGCTAGATTATGTCTGAAAAAATGTGTGTGTGAGCGTGTGCAAGAAGGGCCAATATGCAATGTGACTGCCATGCACATGCATATACAAAAAATAAATCCTAGCAGCCACAAAGCAGTGCTCCGTTCCCATTTCAATACCATCTCATTCTCCGACATGGAAGGCTGTATCATTTTAATTGGGAGCTTAGACTGAGGTGAGATTGCCCCGTTTCCATTTATTTCATTTTGTTAACCTCACATCAGGCAGAACCTCGCCAATGGGACCAACTGAATTGGATATGAAAATAGACAGAAAGCATTTGTCGAGGGAGAGAAAGAGTGAGTGAGAGACAGGCATCGTCTCTGGAGGAAGGCAGGCGAGGACGGAAAAGCTCATTTTCCATGGCCACTCCATGGCGTCTGCATTGCAGATCGGTGGAAATCCTACCGAATATGATGACGAGGCTCGGGAGAGGGTTTATGTTATCTATGCCTTTGGTACGCTTTTGTTTTTTTCCTTCCATATTTTTTCTCTCTGGTCGCCATAAAATGTCAAGTTAATTTCCTGGGTGGTGTGTACAACGCCTCGCCTCACGTCGTGTTTGTGACATGATGTGTTTAAGTGTGTGTGGTGGGTAGTGGGGGAAGTGGTTTGCAAGAAGGAGCCCATGCAATGTGCCACATTACATGCAGGTGTATGTGTGTGTGTTTTCTCTGAAATTTTGTTACCATATACACTGTGTGGGGGTTTGGCTGCATATTATACAAGCGAACAATTTTTGTGTCCGTGCGCGTTTGAGTGCATGTAAATAAGCTGCTGCTGCTACACCGCATTAGTGTGGGTTCCGGAACCTCATATAAATGCAACTCAATGTGAAAGATTACAGCTAATGATTTTTTACACGATTTAAACCTTTTCTGTATTATAGGGTTCACAAACCTCCCTTAATAGTTTATGTACAGTGTGTACATATAGACTGCTTATATGCAATCTTTTCCCACTTATTTTTTGAGATTTGAATTTCACTGTTATTTTCTGGCAGTATTATATACTTTCTAAAAAAAAATGCACTATTGATAACATTCATTTTGGTGTGGTGTGTAAATGTATGTGTGTTTAGGTTTAACTGTACATGCACTTTTGTTCTCTGTAACTCATAAATTATTATTGTAGATTATTCTTAAAATGACACAAAAACTGTTTAAAAATAGTTTGATCAGTGTCATGAGCAAAAGCATTTAGAAAAAAAATCTTCATGATCTATTAAGAAGCTGCCTCTCGTCTTTCTCTGGTGTTTTTGTTTATATCCAGGATCTCACATACCCATGGTGTGTCGATTAGGGAATTTATACGTATATGTGTGTGAGCATATGAAAGACCTGAAAAATGTTGAAATGTGAAGTAATGTATTAGGCATTTGTCACTCTTGCTTAGTCTGATATGTGCTTCTGCCCTACAAATGTCACATCCCATAAGTTGAAAAAATATCAGCAGCCCCGCCTAATTGCACATATTCATGATGCCGCTTTGCATTTCACTTGTAGTGGATCGTGCAGCGGTGTGAGAGAGAGATATGATGCTAAATGGAAGGGCGGAAGCGCAATGCAAATGCAAAAATATACATTAAGGTGGGACCTCGACGCACCTGATTTTCTGTTATAGACAGAATACTGTAAGCTTAATTTGTATTATTTTTGTATGAATAAGAAATATTAATGTTTGCAAGACCATACAAAGATGGCAGCATTTATGTTTAAGTATCTTTATTTGAGTTTTGATACATCAAATACATAAACAAATTGTTTGCCTTTACTTCAGTAATAATTCTTAAAACTATTTGTTTTAATGTTATAGTTTTTTATTATTATTGTTTTGCTGATGCACCATATGCTTCATTTTATTGTCCTAGCTTGTCTATTTTACTTAGCTTTAGAAATTTGCTGATGAACTGTGAAAATTACAGAAGAAGTGCTCTTGCATGGCAATGCGAATATATATATATAGGCTACGTACATACTGTATATGGAGTGTGTATGTGATAGTGCTGTTAAAATCGTAAGCTTTTCTGAGAAACATCTCTTTTCCCATAATGGTTGATGCTGAAAGGTACCTCTTAGTAGGATGTACAGAATTGACATTATCAGGAGTCCTCTGATTAATTAATGGGCACATTAAGGACCTCCGCTAATGCCTGGGTAAACAGCAGTTGTTCTTGGCCCGGGGTTTCCAAACAGTGGGGTAACAATGACGATATTGTCCCCTTACCCCTCATTAGAGAAGTGTGAAGGAAACTTGGGTGGAGTGTATGTGTGTGTGATGTGTGTATGCAATCACTCTCCCATGCGGCTTTATGGTCCTGGCTCCTATCACTTCTACTATGCCAGCTGCAGAGAGAAAATAGAGCAAGTCTGTCATTGCATCTTCACATCAAAACCTCCCATCGTAGAGAGGAAGGGAAATGAGGAGAGAAAAGGGAAGAAAGACTTTGTTGTGTTCGGACTTCATTAGCATAGAGGAAGGAGGATACAATGGAGGACTTAATAAGAAGCAATCAATTAACAGGGTCAGAGCTTCCCTGGCAAAGCACTGAGGTCTGTGAGAAGTTCTTTCTCTCCCATGAATAAATGTTGTCATTTTCAAAACCCAAATGTGTCTTTACTAGGGCTGTCAATCTTTAATAAAATATGCTTGACTTATTATGACAGCATGGTGTGCTGGTTTAGTCAGATTAATAGCATTTGTATTGTATCATTATATCAGGCATTATATCATTGTGGCAAATACTGCATGAAACATTACAAAAAAATATATATTTTATGTATTACTCTTACTCTTCACATCCAAATGCTTGATGTGGTTCACTAACAATGAACACATCCAAGTGTCACAAACAAATGATTTTCAAATGTGCAAAATATACCTGAGGAAAATGTATGTGTACCGTGTACAGGAACAGTAAAGAAATACCAAGGCTATTCTCAGGCTGCAACTCTCATTACTCTCCGTCTCTCTCTTTACTCTCCAAATGTAAATGAGCCTCTGAAACCTAGAATTTTGTGTTTGTGGATTTTGTTAAATCAAATCACACATTAGAAACAATACAGAAAAATGCCCTGCCTATTAAGCTAGAGGCAGTCAGAGCTTTTACAAAATAAAAGTCGCAGAAGGGGAACATCTGCAACACCAAACAACCATTGCATACACAATTGTAGTCCTGCCACCCCACCCCAAAACAAATCCCCATGTGTAATTCTTATTCACTGCTATACTAGACTCTTCTGATGTTTTTCTCCACCTGGGAAATTGTCCTGATAATAGCTGTAATCTGTATCCAAAAAGCAGAGGGCATTTCCCTCTCCAGCAACCGCGGCTGACTTCCGTCTGGAATCTCTAATTGAGCGGCATCAGTGAATCCAACACTGTGATGTCAGATTGAAGGTGGGAGATGTTTCGAAAACTGATGACTTTACAGTGTCAGTTTATAGAGGCTTAAAGGCTATTTATCAGAGTAATGCAACCAGACTGCCTTCGTAAAAAGAGAATTGTTGTTATTAATAATATGTTTTTATTAATGTGATATGCAAATATTTATTTTAAATCTTTGTTTATTGTCATATTGCTGTTGCCACCATTCTTTAAAACAATTAAGCTACTCAAGCCTTTATGTGATTATAAATGAATTCTACATTAGTATTGGGCATTTTATGCCCTTAAACACCAAGGAACAACAAGGAATTTGACATTTTGTAATGTGGAAGACTCTTTTTTGTTTTATTTTAAGTCTAAACATGCTGGTTTTGTTTGTGTATGATTTATAGCGTGTGTGTGTATGCTTGTGATTTTTTTCTTATGTGGTCTGCCATCACTTAATGCTTCAGCAGCACCGCTTTTGATTGGTTGAGGGTTTATGTGCTAGAATGCAAATTCATACTGTTCAGTAGGGCACAAATCTTAATCTTTGCATTACTAATTTTCCCCTTTTCACAGACATGTATTCTCGATTTAAACCATCATGGGCAAATATTGACTTCTGATTTTATCATGCAGCGGTACATCAACCAACACCGCAGCTACTGTATGCAAGAACATATTGTAAATGTAGGGTTTTCATTTAAAAAATCTAAATTTTTTCCTAGTCTACTTTATCACATGCAAATTATATACAAATGGAAGATTTTATCACAGAGGCATGTGCTGTTAAATTGACGGTCCCTGACAATTCGTCCATCAAGCTTCCGTCAAATACCACACACATACACACACATTTTCCAAAATGCCAGGTGCTTCCTTCAAACCCTCCTCCTCTGCATCTTGCTGCACATATTCAAAGAAACTGTTGTGTTTTAAAAGGAAGGCCAGGTACATTATTGTCCCCTTATTCAATTCTAATACAGATTGCGTCCATCGTGGCGGTCTTCCAATCGGCAAATCCGCACCCTGGGTCTTTGTGGCACTCTCATTTGCATAGAAACTGCTGTTCGCTTGGCTCTCCTAATGGCACATTACTGTGGCAACAGCATGTTGTAAGCAAGGGAATAATTAATGACGACCCAATGACACGAGTACTTGCGGCAGACGCAGACAGCCGTACTCGGGTGGTATTCTTTGGATAGCATTATCCACATTGGGAAGAAATGCAAGGCACCTTCATTTGTATAGCGCTGAATGAGGAACAAAAGGATACGGAATAAAAGAGAAGACATAAATGTGTGGAAATGGATGGATGGCTGTTGGCACCATCAAGCGTGCAGACACAGCTTTCTTATATTCTGAACCGAAGCTGAAAGTCAAGACAAGAAAAGAAGGATCTGAATACTCTAACATACTTTAATAGCAGGGGTTTGTATTGCAGCTAGGGCAACATTCATCGTCGCTGTGTTTTGATGGGAGGGTGCTTGAACACGCTCCCAGCTGAAAGTTGAAATCTTCAATATTTAATACATTGGGAGAGAAAGATGGGGCTTGTGTGTGCGGGCAAGGGTGCGGCTGCAATGATTATTTGTGACAGAAGACTGTGTGTGTGGGATCAGTCAGCTGAATGTAGGGCAATGTCAGAAAGCCTTTCTGCCTTCTGTGGGTGCTGTTGAGAAGAAGAGGGTGGGGGTTTGTACAGCCCCTTACTTGAGCAATAAGAAATACCCGGTGTCAGTGCACTTTCCTCTTTCTGTTTCATCTCTGTGGTTGTTATTTATGAAAACGGTATGTGCCACGATAAAACATGATATCTTCCATTACTACAACGGAATACTTTTTTTTAAGACATCAATCAAAAGTATCCATTGAAAACCAAGTTGCTTTAAAAATTAAGGCAGAGAAATCATATTTTAAAATAAAGTTCCATAGTTTAATCCATACTGTATCATTTCCCCCATTCACCAGTCAAAATTTTGTTTGCCCGAAATGGTCATACTTTCTGAAAATCATGTCAAATTTTTTCATCATCTTCCGACCTGATAACTCCCTGATTTGTTACAATTTAGGAGATGTTATCAAAACCTTTTTTCTTTTTACATACACCAAAAATGCTAAGTATTCACTACTGCAAGTTCATTTTCAATTTGACTTGTTTTAGTTTGATTCAATGAATGCCAACAAACACTTTCATTCTTAATTAGAACTCTAAATTATAAAAAAAAAATTATAGTCCTATATTTTAGTCATGTTAGTCAAGTCATCGACTATTGCTGGCTCTGGACTTCTTGGCCAAGAGTGGCCCTCCATCTGTTCTGTCTGTCCACGTTTATGTTCCGGCCCAATCATGCTTGTGTTTTGCGGGGTCCTCCTCTGTTAGTTCACATTTCAGCCCCAAGTTTAGACGCGGCCCTCCAGGAAAAGTGTCTATACTGCCCCTGATCAGGTCTGGACTGCCACTAGCACCCCTTCAAAGAATAAAGTGTATAATGTACCCCTGTACCCATACAGATGCTACACAAGCCAAATCTTTTATTCACAGTTATTACTATTCATTTTCACTGTGGTTGTATTTTATATTTAACAATACAATATGAACTCTATTATGTCTACTATGTCTAATTTATTGAAACTAATTATAGGTTAACAGAAAAGCAAACAACGCTCTATTAATAGTACTTTTTATTTTAAATCTATAGAAGGCAGTTAACACACAGTTTTACTCAGTAAGACAGACAAGGAAAGAGTTGGTTTGTAAAAGGGAGATTTATCTGTAATTCAAAGGGGGCAGGGACAAGGCACGCAAATCCTAAGGGCCCCCAATACATACAATCTTATAGAGCAGTCACTGGGAACGAAGGCTACTGGGGTTCAAGGTCAATGTTAGAATAGGGAGGCCTGCAGGTCTGTGTATCCCCCAGACTTCTCACACACATATGCAAACACACACACACTAATGCACTTTTGAACACCCACTACCAACACATGTTACCAGCACCCCCTACCAGGGTCTGTTTGTGTGTGCCACACAACAAAGTATAAGTTGTGTGCATCTGTTGTTAGTCTGAGGGTGCTCTCTCTCATGTACATACTCCCCCAGCCCATCAGGACCACTATAGACTCAACAGCTATACATATACATAGAGAATAAATATCCCACTGCTTTGTTCGTCCGTCCGGACAAGCTTCGAGCTAGCTGGCCAGCTAGTGGTGAGAAATGATCTAAGACCTAGTGAAAAGAAAGAGTCTGGCTAAGGCTGAGGAGAAAGTCTGTGATTAGCTCCTTTGTTGGAGGTCTTTTGAGCTTCATTGGCTCCAAAGAAAAACCGTCTAATGAATCCATCCATGCTTGGCCGAAACTTTGTATGGACGACAAACTAAGTTATGGTGGTCTCCCCGTGCACTGCCTCACAGCATAATGATACAGAACGTTTGCACATATGGTCCCCTGATTTCAAGACCCCACGTAAGCACTTTCTCATATGCCTGGTTATCTGTCCACTCTGAAGCATTGGGGGGGGTGCAAGGGGAATGTTGAAATGTGTTAAAAAATAAATTGCATCTTACTGTTAACATCTTACCAAATGCAAACTAAAGTACCACAGACAACCTGGTTTCCTTAATGTTTCATGTGTTTTCTTCAAAGTGTTCAATTCATCATTATTTATTAAAATGCCATGGTATTTTTATGCTTTTGGCACTGTTTGTGTGTTTCCTCTTTTGATATACAGTTAAACATCTGTTAGTAGATTTGCACATGTTAAACATTGCACTATAAGATTTGTTGTTGGGTACTAATATTTTGATTTAAAATAAATTAGATACCATTTGCAATAATCCCCCCAGTCCAAACATTTACCTGAATCCTTATGTCCGTCTCAGGTCCAGCTGTGTGGGGAGATACTTGAGAGCTATCCTCTTATAAAGATGTCATCACTGTAATACACGGGGAACGGGGAACATCCCATCAATGTTTTCCCTGTCCTGCCACACAGGTCCCTTTACTGAGCCCGGCTAAAGACATGGGTCCACTTTTTAGGCCCGACCCATACCTCTTCTGCTTCCCAATCTGTCATGCTTAACAACTTTATTGTGAAGGTTTATTTTATTGGTAGGTGAAAGAAAAGGACTGGGTAAAGTAATGCAAAATGAGTGAAGGGGGAGCATTTTTCTCTTTACGTGGAACAGAAAAATGGGAGATCAAAATGAGTAACACAAGAAGACGATTTTTTTCAATGTGGATTAACTCTTACGACTAACACATTGTTCTATGAACTATGAATATTTTATTTATGTATTTTTGTGGACTTAAACTAAATTTTGAACTGTTTTATGCAAATGTCTTTTTGGTTAAAAGTTTAGTACTTACTTCTCAGCTGTAATTACATGTGTCATTACTAAATGTAAAATAGGCAACATGTCAATTTCAAGATCCAATTTATTGTAAAGACTGAAAATCACCAAACTCAGCCAACTAAAAGAGAGCAAAGAATTTTCAAGATAAACTTTATGTAAATTGTCTCAGTTTGGCCGGTAGGGAATATTCTCTTCCGATTTTGCTTGGGATAAGTGTCACGGTGTTAGACTTCTCTGAGGGTTTAGAGCCAGAATTAACAATCCTCACTGTGGGGCCATTAACTAAGGTTTCATTCTTTCTTTCTCGGTTCCATTCTTACAGTCATGATACTCATTTAATCAATTCGAATTCCCAGCCATTTGAAATAGCATAGCAACTAATTTTAATGTGATAAGTATGGAAGAGGTAAAAGCTAATTTTGTGTGTGCATGTGAGTGAGAGAATAGGAACCGAGGGGAGCGGTGTGTTCAGGCCACAAGCTTGTGAGAAGTAGTAGCCCATGGCTCTGAGACACTCAACAAAAGATCTTCTCTATCCATTGTATTAGTGCTGGATTTCCCACGAGAGGCCTGTCTGCTTGAAAAGGTGAGTGTATCAGTTTCTCCTGACATGGATGTTTATTCATTCTGTGGCCAACTGCACTGCCAGCTCAAAAGGATTCACCTTACCGTTTTGATGTGCATGACGCACACACACACTTTTTGGGAGTAGATAGGTGAAAAAGAAAAACACTGGCACATGTTGTGAGCCGTGTGAATAGGCATGTCCGCCCTCGCATTGACAGTGTTTGTGACAGTATCGTGGTGACTTGTCTGGACTTAGCTTTTGGTGTGAAGTGAGCCACGATTTTGTAGTTGA
Source organism: Triplophysa siluroides (assembly GCA_006030095.1). Lineage (NCBI taxonomy): Eukaryota > Metazoa > Chordata > Actinopteri > Cypriniformes > Nemacheilidae > Triplophysa > Triplophysa siluroides. The sequence continues at coordinate 150,240 of VCII01000198.1, read as the reverse complement.
AGATTTCAGCATGATGCTGCAAGTTAATCTTTACTGCTGTTAAGATTTGTTTTATGTTTCTTTCATCAGAGTTTAGGCTATGAGTTGAGAAACTCATATGCAAACAAATAACTTATCAGAAAGATTGTGGAGCCATGAAAGATTATGACTACTTGTAGCTTTGAGGTCCACTTACTCTACAGCTTTAGTTAAAAAGGGTAAGCCTACACTGTGAAAAATGAAAAGTTGACTTAACTTAATATTTCAACTCTATGCACAGCTTTTTTGAGTTTACTCAACTTTTGGCCAAGTAGTTCAACTAATTAAACTGAGTAATGTCACATGACTCTCAACTTAAAAAATAGTTAACCAACTTACAATAAATAAGCAACAATCAAATTGTTGAGTTCACTTAACTATGGACTAGATCCTTATTAGGTATTCGATAATTAAAAAAAATATATATACTGATTTATATTGAGAACTACTTGTAAACTATGACTAATTATAAGGAATTACAGATTAATAACTAATAATCACAACAGAAACATGTTGAGAAAGTTTTTAAAATGTGTATTTTCCAGAAGGCTCAAATAGTTCTTTGTGGAAACGTAATTTCATAATATTTTAGCCCTCCAAAGCAACAAGTCCTCCAACTCATACGACCACATTGGTCGTTTACAACATTCCCAAAATACGACCAAATTTATTGTTTCCTTAAATAGCGCTTCTACCGGCAGCAGGAGAAGCTTTGGTCTACCGTAATTATAAAATTATGTATTTAAATTATTTTGCAACGATGACACGTATTGGAGTGTGATTTTTAATTTAAACTGTCAATATGAACTGTATTTACATTACCAATGACACCATTCACGCATTTTGAGCAAGCAACATAACTCATGTATGTATTGTATAACATAAAGCACAGCATATAAAACAGTCAAAAAAAAATTAATTAATGAGCACCATCTGCAGTAAATCTTCACGTCCTGTAAACTTCCGGGTTTAACACATTTAAATTTACCGCCAGACGAAGTGAAAGGTCAGCTGTGATTGTGAGAAAGCATTGGTTCTCGTGTATCTTGTGACCGATTGCGTCATTACGTCTGCACTGAATGTGAAGTCTTATTGGCTCTCGATTGCTTCGTGACGTCAGTCCGAACAAGCTCTGCCTACATGTATACATGGATAATCTTCGTCTAAATTTATTTTTGGTTTCAATTCAGAAGGTTCGCAACGCGATTTGTTTTGTAATATATTGTTTGTTTGTCAATTTATGCAACAAATATCTGTGACTGTACATTCACATGTGTTGCGTTTTGTATGGTTGAATAGTATTTAGGTTTAGGTGGGGGTTGGGTTAGGGGTTCAAAAATATCTTTAAAACTATAAATATTGATACAATTATTGATACTATAACAAATACGAAGAATGAAATCCGTGAAAATTACAGTCAACAAAATAATCTTTGTTAGTACCACATTTACGCTAATTTTGTTCACTATAGTCTACTCAAATATTAAATTATTTTACTTCTACGAAAAATCTCTTTGTTCAAGTTACTTTATTACCTTTGTTGGGAGAACGATTTGAAGTTGTATTTTTTACAGTGTAATGTTGCACCCTAACCCTAACTTCAAGAAACATGCTAGCATGTTACTAATTTATTATATTTACAATACTGAATAAAACTGTATTGTTGAAAAGATGAGGCTTTTATGACCCAGTTAACAGGTTATTCGGGAATTATCTTCACACTCTTGCTGGAGATCCTTTTAACTCACCTGTCATCCACATGAGAACAAAGCTTTACGGTTTGGACAATTCTCTTATTTCTCTAGCTATCCAGATTAACAACTTTGGTCTCTGAGTTAGACAAGTCAAAACAAATGTGGGTAACTGAAACTTAACTCATTTCTGCAGCCCCATTATCGTCTAAAATATCTCCACACTCTGCTTCTCTCCCTCTTGAACCTTTGTGAACAATCAGAACCTGTGGACCCAGTTGCCATGTTGGGTTTTGCTTTGAATGGCTCCATTGTCGTGCTGTAACAAGATGCCAGAGCTGGTTGTTTGATCCTCTGTTTGGAAAAGTTTTCCTTCCCTTTTTTATTATTTCCCTTTTTGTTAACCACCGGATCAGCTGAGAAGGTCAAGGAACATTGTCTTTTGTTCGTGCAGTTTCTTCCTTTTATCCCTGTATCTCCTCATGTTTATTGTGAGTTGGTATGGATTGCATTTGATTGCATATGATTTGTTATTTAGCTATTTTTTAACCCAATTGGAGATGTAGACTTTCCTTTGCAGCTCTTAAAGTGATTGTGGACCATTATCATACTAGATTGTTGAAGCCTATCCACATATTTGTCTGGGAGTTGCTTGGTTTCGCAGCAGGTGTTCTCGGAGGTAAAATCATGGTGTTTAGTGTGAAAGAAGAGAGGCCACTGTCTTTCAGTCTGAGTGCAGACAAATTGTCAGAAATCACGTTTTAGTGGCTTGTTCAGGTCACGCTGAGAGAGCAGCTTCTTGTTCCTTACTGTTTCTTTCTTTATGTTTGACTTGCCTGGTTTGACCATTTTTGACGGGCTTACAGTAAGCAAGTAAGCACTTGCTAAAATATTACATACTCTATAAGCAATACATTTGCAAACAGATTTAAGGCTGCCATCCATAACTTGCATAAGCTAGCTGTATAAACACTCTGGATATCTGGCTATGGAGTCATTCACATCATTTAATACAGGTTATCAGATTGCAAGCTTTTAGCAAACATTGCTAGCATCCACTGGCTTGAGGAAGGACAAATATGCAGACATCATTGTCACATTGTACAAGGTCTTTTTCTTTGGCATGCTGTTTTGCCTTGTATGTAGCATGATTTGTGGATAGCCATCTGGGCTCAATTTCTTTTGAAAGCTGATAAGGAAAATGTGCATTTGCACAAGAATAATTGACAGATCAAATTAGCCCTTTAATCACAAAGGATTTTGTGTGTATGTGAATATGCTTAAGTAGAGGCTAGTTCATTTTAGGGAAAAAAATATGTTAGCTTATAATAAAAAAATATATTCACAATAATTATGTATTTTTATATTTGGTTAATTTACAATTGTATAGTACATACATGCATACATTTATGCATTTGACAGACACTTTATACCAAAGTGACTTACATTGCATTATACTATGCATTTATTTCTAAGCACACTGTATGTGCAATCCCAGGGTGGAACCCATGACCTTGGTGTTGCTAACGCTATGTTCTAACCACTAGGCTACAGGAAAGCAATGTTTTAATAACAACAACAGCAATAATAATAATACTTGTGAGAAGTAGTATAATAAAGTGGAAGTTACATTTCTAAATGAACATCTAAACATCAAGTACTGCTCCTAGGTCATGTTCTGTGTGTCTATTTATGTGTACTTGCCATCACTCATACTTGCATGGTAAATGCAGTGGTATAGTGCATTTGTAATAAAGTAAAGAGAGAAAAACTGAACATGTGCACTATTAAATTATTAATGACAGCTAATGAAACGAATTGTTTCGGGATGAACTGAAAGATTAACAGTACATGTCCCTGGATACACAGATGCACACTCCGAGATCCACACACACACAGACAATATTTAATTGATAAACATGAATTACCATCTGATCACACTGTCACAATCATCTCAGTCGGTACATTTTCATGCAGCGGTGCACAATAATTGTGAATTGTGTTTCTGGGAGGTCTTGGGATGTGGCTGCCCCTGCTTCAGTGGGTAAGCCATTGGAAGACATGGAAGATCTTGCCTGCTCTAGTTGGCCATGAATTCATTTGCACACATATGAAAGAAAAAGAGCCTCTGGCGAAGAACCCGAGATATTTGTGCTGTCTGGTGTCAGATACCAAAGAGGGAATGTGTTTGTGTGTACACGAATGCTCTGCCTCACCCATCTTGCTTGGTGGAGGAGCATAGGTTTATCCTGGTCTCCATGGCAACACTGCAGCATTCAAGGGCCATACCAAAACTCAGGTGCCCAGGGCAAAGTAGTTGATGTAGTGGGACAAGGAAAGAGAAAGGAAAGGAGAGAATATTTTTAAGTGCTTAATAGTGGAAGCAACATTTTTTATAACAGCCTGTATAACCTTTTTATAGTAAAGGGACAAATTCATTTTGTAATTAAATTCAATATGTACATAAGTTCAGTATTGTGTAATTCTGTTTAATGTTTTATGCCAACCTACATTCGTATAGGAAGACACTGATTCTGATTTCAGTAATTCTCTCATATTATGGTGCTCAGAGGTATAGTTCACTCAAAAATGAAAATGATCTCTTGGTTGACTCATCCTCATGCCATAGATGTATAGGATTTATAAAATTAAAGTAATCAAAGACTTAATCGAAACAGGGGTTAATACAGTAAATGTCTTCTGAAGCAAAACTGTAGGTTTGAGAAAGCAAACAAGATTTTAAGCACCAATTTCACTACCTGCAGCTTGTGACCTGCAGATAAAAGAAAGTCCTATTGATTTAGAACAACATAATGGAGAATAAATGACAGCAATTCTATTCATTTAACTAAACCACAGACTACTCAAGACTAAAGTTGTGTCTTCCTGTGCACACACACATGCACTGAATTGATCTGTGGAGAATATATTTTTAACCCAAGCCAAATGTTCTTTTTGCAGAGGGGTTAAAAGGGCAAATGAAAAATTCTGTAAATTATTTATAATAGCTGAAACTCTTTTAGTGTTCCTCTGTTGGGTAGGGAGTGAGCCTGTGCACTGGAATGTGCTTTACTTATATATATTGTCAGATATGTGGTGAGGAGGTGCTTTTATCTACATGAACAAAATAATTGTTTGTGGGGAAAGAAGTAGGTCACGTCATTTACTTTAGGTCAGAAACAAGTGGGTAGATTTTTGCAGGTTTAGCTCGACATATAGAATAAGTGAATTCACACATGACACTAATTATAGTTTTTTTTCTCTAGGAATGAAGAAGGTGAACTGCTGCTAACTGCTGTGGATAAGGAAGGTTAGTAGACGGTTACGCTATTTATGTCACATAAAAAGAAGAGTCGTATTTGGGGTTAATAGGCCATTATTGGGGGATAAAGACAGCTCAACAACTTAAGTTGGTAGGGATGAAATAATAAAAAAAGTACTACTGTGGTATTGTCACTTTACCCTCTAAGTATAAGGTATCCTGTACAGTCAGGTGGTCATTATCTCACAAAGGAGGAGTTCAGACAGCTTGTGCTTCTCACTATTCTCACTATTCACTATATTATTTAAATACTAATACGGTCCACTTTAAGGATTCAATGGACACAAATGAGCATATTTAGACACTGAGTACAGTGGAAGTGCTGCCACATCTTCTGCATTATTGGAGTTCATTAGCCGTTGAGTGTACATCAGTTAGCACTCACTATAATAGTGCATCATAAAATTAAATTAATATACAGATATGTACTGTAGTGTTACATTATTTTGTTTTGCAATAAGTTACGCTTTTAATTCTGTTTAATTATGCTGTACATTGCGGGCTGTAATCTAAAGCGTTACTGAACGGTAAGGGTCTCGAAGCATGATACAATGTCAGTGTACACAAACCACTAAGAATAGATACATTTTAAAAAGTCTTCTGACAGACTGACAGCTTAAATACTGCATCGATCAGTATTGATTTCCTAAAATTTCAGCTGGGATCAGGCCAATTTATTACATTAAAACATGAATGTAATACTGTTTTGAAACAATATGTATTGTAAAAAAACACTTGAGAACTGACTTGATATAATCAATTGTGAAATACAACGATACAGAAATAAATGAAATAATCTTCAATCCGGGTTATTTTCTTAACTGATAATGTGCCTAAATAAAGGTCCAGTTTGTTGTTTTTTGGTGGATCTATTGACAGAAATGCAATATAATATACAACTTTGTCTTCAGAATCAGAATCAGAAGGAGGTTTATTACCAAGTATGTTTACACACACAAGGAATTTTACTTGGCGACAGGAGTTTAGTGCAGAAGAAAGTGTACACAAGTTGCAAACATAGATGAAAGAGCTGAAATATACATTAAGATAGACAAAAATGAAAATTAAATAATAACAATAATGCACTATATACTAAAATGAAAAATATATATATATATTCACAAAAAAAAACCTATAAATGTTTAAATGAATGTGTAGATGTGTTATTTACAGGTTTATCATATTGTTTTTACTACCATAGAATGAGCTATTTCTATCTACATACACCGCTGACCCCCTCGCCAAGTTGTTTCTACAGTATCAGAAAATCTGCTCCACAAAGCGAGTTTTGTAAATAGATTGGCTCCGTCGGCAAAAATGCCAAAACGCAATGACGTGTTTGTTCTGTGTCAGTTGCTGTGCTTCGAAAGGGGGGGGGGGGTGGGAGTGAGATGTTGATTCCAATTCGCAACCTCACCTCTAGATGCCACTAAAATCTCCACAATGCTCCTTTAATTGCCAACGATAGACTGTTATGCATTTTTACTGTTTAAGGATTTTTCACCAACTAAGCAATGTAACAATGATAATTTTGGTGTTTCCACTATTAATCATACTCCATACTCATTAAATTAATTCAGAAACCCACAATGCAAACAAAATTGTGGTTGACTTGATTTTTAGAAGCATTCAGCATACACGAACACCTAATTTGGTATCTAGGTTAAATTCGTTAGAGTTCTTGGCTGGCATTAAATTATTTTTATATAAGGGTTTATACCAGAGTCATTGGATCTAGTGTTGGCGGTATTGGACAACTGAGTACAGTGCTCTCCATGTCAAGTCAAATTGTTTTGGAAAGAGATCAACCACCTTTTTCATATCTCAGAGAAATAATGTGGAGTTGGACACAAATCTGACACAGATAGAGCAGTGAATTCTGCAGAGTCAGTTAAATCAAAGTGTTGCTACTAAAAACACATATTAATGATCTTGGACCACACTTCAAAAGTGCATGTTTCACCTGAGGCGGTGTGCTGTATGTAGCAAGCACTTTAATTTATTCCTATGGGCTGAATTACTTTTTGTTGATGTCTTGATTTTGTACTTAATTATATATTTTGTGGGCATAGTGATTTAGATATCCCATAATCTAACAAGCTGATGAAGAAAGCACTAACAGGGCAAAAAGTGACATTCCCAGTGTCTCACCTGCCTAGAAAAACATAACCATACCTCAGATATGTACAGCTAACACTACTACCTACGATAACTAAAGCCTTCCCTGTGTAAAATCTCACACTTGTCATGCCTTTCTAAAGCTTTATGAAATATAATTCCATAATAGCAGAAGAGAGGGGAGACTGTTTGGAACTGTGGGGGGGGTATGGGGTTGGGGGGATGGGCGTTGGAATTGGATAAATATTTCTTATGCCTACCCGCGAACAAGAAATAATGAGGTGAGGCTGAAACACAGGCCTTCCTTCATCTATGTTCTTCACAATAATACAAAAACACTCTTATCAGGTTATAAGGAGAGGTGTAAACAAAAACCATATGAGAAGTTCAGGAGTGACAAAGATTAAGACTAGAATGTGTCGGACACTTGTCAGCCATTATTGTTTGTTTCTTTGTTAGTGGAGAGTACATCACATTCTTTTTGAAAATGTGGTGATCTTTTTGTTATTCAAATATAAGAGTCTCAAATTTTTTGCGATGATGTTTAAGACTTTAAGAGATTCATCCGATTCACATTTCATAATGAAGCGGATTTAGTTTCCTTTTGTTAAAAAATGGCCTATAAGTAAAACTCCAGGTCAATGGGAAGAGTTATGAATGTGAGAAATATTATACAGATATCTTCAATCCCCAAGATGATATTTCAGGATTTGAGCCTAATCTTAAAGCAAAAGTTTAATTGAGTCTTCAGAAATATAAATACAACACTCATGTGCAGGTAATGGGTATTGCATTTATTGCAGTAAGCTTGCAAACCATGAACATGCCTTAAGTCCACAATGATGTTTCATTTCATAAGAAAGAGAAGTAGGCAGAGACTGCATGTGTCTATTAGAGCTAAATGTTTTCAGAATTCACCTGTATAAATGTCCACTTAAAATCTGACAGGAGTTTAAAGAGAGCTCATTTTAAAGCAGCCTTACATTTTTTTTTCAGTGATGTGTTCTCCTCATATCTTTATTAAAGACGATAATAATACATTGTAAGCCTAGACGGCCTTTAATATTAGGAATGTCAGAATCCCTTTTAGTAGAAGAGAACTTCTAATAAAACTAGCTGGAAAACCTTGTGGTGCTTGTAATGGCCTTTTTTAAAAAGAGAGAACATTTTTCAATTTTATGATAAATTAAATTATAATGGTTGGTTGCACTGAACTAAATTAACAGCAAGGGATTTGTAAGGACTTAATGTCAGAATTGGTGCTTTGTGTCAAATCAAACCAGAGGGAGTATTTTGATGCACCTTACATCAAGAGCTGTATATAGTCAATATACAGTATGGACAACTAATAGTGTACACAATATTCTGTATTTTGGTAATAGTGAATGTACTCTGCCTCTTGTAAAGTTGCTAGAACACACACTGTAAAGCTTTGCTGTAGTTTTGCAGCAGGTTCACCAATACCTTGCTATAGATTTAATTTACAATTTTATTTTAAACATAAACTTATAAAATTCTTATATTTTTTTATAGAACAAGACTATATATCTTAGGTCACTTTTCTTGTTTTGTAAATGTATCGTAATTTAAGAAGTTTTAAATATTTTTACTAGGAAACAAAACAGAATTGCTTAGAGAATGTCATTTTTTGCAGTGTTGCTGTGTTAATGCCAGTAATGAGGCCAGTCTCTTCTTGCTGATTTTAAATCTCAAAAGTTTAAGTTTTAATAGGAAACTATTAAGTAGCAATTAAATCTACAGTAAGCTACTGGCAAACCTGTTTTTACAGTGCAGATCTTAGACTGGTTAAAATAATAACCTATCTTTGTGTGTTTTGTATTTTTTTTGTGAAGCACACAAGTAAAATATTTTAAAAGAGATTTTATAACAAAATGTTTTAAAACTGCTACACAGGTGTTAACAAAAAACAACAGTTTGGTTAGGGGCTGTCAGGGTCCACACAGGACAAAAAGTTGTTATTCAACAATATCATTAATCTTTGGCATTGGGCTTTAATTTAAGGTATTTGTTGCCCTTTTCAAAGCTTAGTATTTATTAGTTATTGTGTCCAAGGCGTTAAACGTACCCGGAGATACTTAAAGGTTCTTCAGAAACGTTACTTCTATGCAGAGATGTATAAAGTACTAGAGACCCAGACTTGAGTAAAAGTACAAGTGCTCTATCAAAAAAGTAACTTGAGTAGAAGTTGAAGTGCTCTTTAAGCACCACACTTAAGTAGAAGTACTAAAGTATTCAACAATTTTTGTACTTAAGTATTGCAAGTAGTTTATTTTAAAATTTACTACTCAAGTACTGAAAGTGAAAGTACAAGTATTGTGTTATGTAGTTAATAATGAAAGTAGTCAAAATTTGAACATCATATTGTTTTTATTATTTCAAATGATTAACCTAAAGGACAATCACAATTCCTTTGGCTGTAACTTTTTGTAAACAAAAACAGATTAAGTATGTCCCTTTCCCCCTTTAAAAAATACAGCTGTTCATTGTCTGTATGTTCCTTCACAGTGCACATTAACTATGTTAACAATTAGAGAGCAAGATAGCGCTCGTGTTGTTTTAAGACGGGGAATGCGCGCACGGGCACGGGACGCGCGCGCGCTCTTTCTTTCTTTCTTTCTTTCTTTCTTTCTCTCTTCTCTCTCTCTCTCTCTCTCTCTCTCTCTCTCTCTCTCTCTCTCTCTCTCTCGCTCGCTCGCTCGCTCTCTCATAGCAGTCATTCTATTATACATCACTCACCGAAAAAATAAGGCTTTGGCGGCCGCCAAAAAACATTTCAATGCAGGAAAACACCTGCATTAGTTATGTGTGGCATAGTGTAAATCTATACTATTAACCTATAAAACACTACTTCACTATAAAAACGGGCGTGTGATTAAGCAGCACCAAAGGATACATGCTCTATGATTTATTTTTGCCAACAGTAGCTGCTATGTTATGTCATTAAATAAGACTCAGAGAAAGTCAACGTGCTGCGTGACAGCTTTCATGATAGCCAGCTAGTTAACGTTAAATGAACACCGCAGCATGTCGCTAGTTAGCAAAAGGGCTTACTGATAGCTCTAGCTGGTGTGATTTGTGATGATATTTGTAATTTACCTTGATATGTTTCTTCAAATTCGACGGTGAATTTTTGAAGGCCATTATTTCACAACCTTTCGGGCGGCAGAGTAAGCACTTCATTCTATATGTATTATCTTTCATTCCGACATATAAGAACATGGACTCTAAGTAGGGCCAGGGGTGGTCTCCTTCCTCACTCTCACAGCCACGATCACTGAAAGTTGATGGGGTGGAAGGTGGTGTTCTTTGTTTCGTCCATTTTCTTAGCTGATCAAAAGGCAGAACGCGAGCACGCGCAGTCTTCTTAATCGCTTGATTCGCTCAATGATGTGCCAGCTGAGCTTCATCAAACCTGCCATCTACCGTTCTGGCAGTGGTAATGTGGGTTTGGAATGGAATGATTCGTAACAGTTTTATATTTGTAACGAGTAACGATGCAGCACATAAAAAAAATATCGGAGTAAAAGTATTAAACTCATCGAAAATATCTACTGAAGTAAAAGTGGAAGTAGGGGAAAAAAAGAATACTCTAATAAAGTACAGATACCGCCTTTTAGTACTTAAGTACAGTAGTGAAGTAGATCTACTTCGTTACTATACATCTCTGCTTCTATGTTTCGTGAACAAAAACAGAATAAGGGTTTGAAATGACAACTTTCAACTTTGGGTGAACTATTCTTTTGATTTAGCATTTCATTTTTACAAAAAATAAAGATTCTTTCTTACTATTGTTGGTTAGTGATGTTTAATGTCACATCTGTAAAAGGCATGTTGGCACATTATAATTTGAAATCCATTCTAAAGTGTTCTTCTATCTCCTGCAGGTTGAGAGTCTTCTCAGACACCGGTCAGCCTCATTAGTGTCCAGCACCTGGTGACGAGAGGTCAAGAACTGAACCAGTGGCTTATTTCATGCACCTTTGCTTTTATGTTAAGATGAATATTGTGACCTAATGTTGCAGTAAGGCTGACAGACATAACCCTTGATCCTTGTGATGTGTGATGAAATTGCCATTGGATCCAACTGTTCTCAACTTGCTTGTACTTCAGATTTTATTCATTCAATAAATTGTGTATTTTTCTGAAAAAAGGAACAGGTCTTGTGATTTATTTGCTGAACTGTGGGTGATGAAATATTTAATATCCTGGGTATTAAAATGATCAGTCTCGGATCCATTGAGAGGGTTGACGTTGTTGAATCAGTACCCAGTACCCCACTAAGGGACTTGCCGCATTGGGAATTGCTTCAGTCTGAACATGTCACCTCTAGAATATTTCTAGGAATATAATGTACAATTATCCTTTCTTTCTTCTCTCAGATTTAAGTTTCTCTGTCTTGTCGTTGTTCAAAACTTTTACACACGCACACAATATAAAAGAACAATTGTTATATTTTTTCCATATAAGTATTTCTATGAATCGCATCAGGGAACGGTCAAGATGCACAAATAAATGTACTTTGGTCTGACGATGAAAGTTCTTTTTACGCGTGTCAGAAAGAATTGATCACATGGGTCGACCGGAACACCTGAATACAATACCAGGCATTGTGTGTCGTGCTGACCTCAGTGTCATGTGACTCCGTTTTGGCCAGGTGTTGCGTGTATCTGGAGCAGAAAATGTTTTTGTTTTTACGACCAAAGCCAAAATAAACTCAAGCATCAATACGGAAAAGAGCATTAGGGAAATAAAACCTACAACAAATATGTAGGCTGTAAATTGTGAGGTTAACTTGTGCAGCATGTACTAAAACCTGCATTTTAATTAGTGAGCAGCCACAATAGTTTAACCAGGAACTATTGTATAGAAATAGCACCCAGACTGTAGTACTGTGTCACAAGATTGATAAATACGCATGCGCAGCACTGATTTTGTGAACATGTTTGTGCGATTAACTTTGCATAATTTGCATAATTTCTTTATCAAACAAGCACTGGGTGTAACAATATACACACAAATCGATACAATACATGATGGGTTCACATTATAAAAGTAACACGATGTAAAACTGATAATTGCCCTGAAAATAATTTATTTTTAAAACAACAGCTTGTTTAATTGAACTTTCTGTATGTAAATTGTTAAAACTTAAAGATGAACTGTAACTGAAAATGTTTTACTTAATTTCAACATAGGCTACTGTAAAATTAAAATAAAGAAAGGAATTAGGAAACCTTGAGAGAGAACCTCATAAAACAGTAAGAGTGCACACAAACACAAAAGAAAACACATTAGGATTAATCAGCTATTATATTGTTAAAAAATGGATGTACTGGCATGTGCATTTTTTCTGAGATCTACAACTAAAGCCACAGACAATTCGTCATGTAGTTGTGCTATTCTAATTTTATAGACCAGCATGTGGTTCATTCAGTGGCGCAGAAACGCTCTCTGTCATCTGATGAACACATGAATTCACTTTGAATCTCAGTTGTTTCAGTCCAGACCTTCAGATTAATGATCTCAGACTTGTAATCCACAATTGAGGGATGGAAAATAATAAATGATTAGAAATGACGGGCAGGGAAAATTTGATTAGGCATATGACTGACTGATGTCCATTGTAAATCTATGATGACTGATGTTCCATTCTTTAGTTATAAAATACAGTTTCAGAGCAGATCTTCCCAGAACAAAGCCACTGCCTGCTGAAACTCTTCTGCACAATTGAATTGTCTGAAAGCGTGTAGAACCGCAAAAAGCCTGCTAGCTTTGTTTTAGAATCACTTACAAATAATCCTAGTAGCAAACAATGAAACTCAATATATTTCAGGTTGACATTTGGAATTTAGAAAAAGAAAACAACCTAGAGAGCTTTTAAGGCCGAGTGACCTTGGTGAGGTCAGAAAGACGTATCTAACTTTAAAAACTCCATTACCTACTCCAAGACTTGGTCTTTTTTTTTTAAGAGGAAAGTACTGCGTAGTATTTCACCTTTATCTCCCGATAGCAGGTCTTTGTGTTATCTTATTCTTATTGGTAAGAAGGGAGAGACGTGAAGATGGGAAAAAGCCTCCAAGGCGCGATACACTACGCACTCCCCATGGATGGCGAGATACCAAACATTTCCTTTCCAAACTTTCCACACTTTCATGCTAAAGGAGATGAGTGCCAGCTGCATTGTAAGAAGAAGCTTCTTTTGGATTTCTCTACAGACAAATAGAGGGATACATCTGAAAAGCAGAGCATATGCCACGATATGCGTGCCTGTGTGTGTGTTTGCGGATATGTACTCGCGTAGAGCCGGGCTGAACAGCATAAAGACAACTTTTAAAGAAAGAACTGTGTGACATATTCCCAGAGTGTCTGTCTGCCAGTCAGAATTCCCAAGCACACTAGGTGATGTCCTCCAAAGCACAGATCTACCTGTGCAAGAAGCCCCTGTGACAGAACACATGCCGCACAGATTTTCACAGATGGGTTGCAGTGGCCTGTGAGGTTTATCTCTCGTTCTCTTCACACTGAGAATGACAAGAAACACTGTAGTACACCTCGCTAATGCTGTAGCAGATTAAAAACCCAGTAGTTCTCATTTTGTCCCACATACAAAATCTTACCATTCATGCTGAAATTCCAGGCAATTGAGTATTTATTTGTATACTTCAGCAACTAAACGTACACAGCAAAATCGCGAGTGTTAAAAATGTCAAATTAACTCTCACAGTATATATGATCCAGTGTGGATTATATACACTGTGGGAGTTAATTTGCCTTTTTTATGCTGTGTATCTTCCACTAATTGTTGATTCAGTGCTGAGCATTGAGTTCACTATTGATGTCTCCAGACATTCAGTTTTTTCCTTTCCTCATCACATTGCTTTGATATCTAACAACATTGTTTATTGCTATAAAACCACAGTTCTTGATGGTGGTAAGAGTAAAGCATTTATATTGGTCAATTACAGGTTAGCTGAAGCTCTTCGCTTCCAATGATTTATTTCATGTTCACTGCTGTCATAGTTTCACTGTCTTTATGTAGACTGTGACAGGCAAAACAAATCAAGAGACACTGTATGCAGTAAACTATTACACACATGTAGAACATTGGTTTGCAGTTAGTGCAGCAACTAACAAAAATGTATTAAAAATCATAAATGAGGCTGAATGGTAAAGTCAACAATTTTGTAAATATAGCCTACACAAGTACACATGCAATTTGCATAGGGGCAAATTACCTGCACAGGTGAATTTACCCCAACATTTTGATTTTGAATAATGCACAGCATCTGAACAACACAAAAGAAACTGGAAACATTTGAACTTCCCTTTTAAAAGCAAAGTATACCAAACATATTTATTTAGCTGTCTAACATTATATGGTTAGTTGCATTTTATTTTGTTAAAAAATCCTGTCCATCAGAATAGATAGCCTGACCATTTTTGAGAATAGAGTTCAGATATCATCATTTCAGCATACGTTATTTGAATGGCTCCAATATTGTGAAACAGTAAGTATGGCTGCATCAATTGTCATTTATAAAATATAACAAATCAGTAAATTCAAATATGCCAGAGAAATGTGAAGAAAGCTATTAATATCTGAGAGTCTGGTCTTTTTATAGTTGGAAATCACTCCTTCTCTCCTCCATAGGATCCATATTCAACTGCTCTGGGCCCCCTTTGTTCTACCAGCATGCCTAGAGGCAGTGTGGTTTAAACAAGCGGAGTGATTTTTGCTTTTCAACTGTTTCATGGGTCTTGACAAAACAGAAGTATAATGAGAGGCAGAAATAGATCTTTTTTAAATCAGAAGCTTTTTAGAATAAATATAATACATAATGATTTATGTTTGAGTATTAACCAAATAAAACCGGATAAATATAAATCAATGATCAATGAAAAAAAAAATAAGAATAACATAATCGCTCTTTTACTATCTCAACAAAAACAGCAGACAAGCATGATCCTAATGCTGAAATCAGTGAGCTGTAACATTAGCTGTCAATGTAGAATATAACATTATAACATGTATAATTTGTTCTTATTGAACTCTATAATGACACTAAAATCATTTCTTTTTGAGTCCACAACCAGCCATGAGTGTCCCCCTTCCGTTTGCCAGGACTTAACACCATGGACCAGCCAGACTGCAGACAATTGATGACTATTTGAATAAATTCATGATATGCAAGCATTAATATGCTAAAAAAAAGACTTCTCATTTTTCTTATTTTACCATCCTTGTTTCGGTCTATCGTTTAATCCTACATTACTTTTTCAATAATCACAACAATCGCTGTTTTACAGACCATTTTCAGGTTTTCTCACAATTATAAAACAAATATAGAAAGATGCTTTGTCTCTTTCACTACAGCCCATGTCTCAGGGTCAAGTTCCTCCATTCAGACAGGACATGGGGATCACTGGGGACTCACAAAAGGGGTTTAGTCTAGACAAAGTCCCCTCACCCAGTGCTCATGGCACGGTCGAGGTCCTCAGAGACGCATCATTCATTTGTTTCCATATTATTTCACTGCTTGCCTAGTTAGACACCAAATGTTGTCTCACTAAGGCCTTCAACTTGAACTTCAAAAACAAAACAAATGAAGCCAACAGAGAAAGCAAAGATTTTTGACAAGACTTCAAATTTTTGTCTAAAAACGAATACATCAAATAGTGTACATTAAAAAATTAAATAAAAAATGTTTACATGTTAAAGCATGTTCATTTTCATACAGCTTATTATAATTTTGCTTAAAAAATAATGGTTTAGAATAGATTTTAATTAGATTTTACGGTGAACTAGACCGGACAATGTTTTTAAATGACTGTGAATTTTAGAGCAGACACCTGCAGATCACCCACAGGACATCCTTATTGTATTAATCATGAGGGAGTGGTTTCCACCAATCCTGCTCAACTATACCTGTATTCATATGTGTGAGAGAGGCCTTACCATGGCAAACTCTAATGCAAATCACCCTGAAAACAGGGGGATATCTGTCTGTATGTCTGTGCGTGTTTATAACAAACCCCTCCATTTTATGCCTGAAGCATTTGTTCAAACATGGACTGGCTTCCACCTTATGGAAGGATATGACAAAAAGGCTGTTTCACCAACCTTGCACTACTATTAACAATAGATTTAAAAGGCCCCAGACTCATAAAGAGAGTTGTTGGTTATAAAAAATTCAATTTTACAAAACAATATTCTGATCTTATAACAAGTTCGCCACCCAGACTTTTTTAATTCACTTCTAAGATGTACCTATATCTAAGATCGGGGAAATCCTTCCTTTCCTTACAACTTCAAAAAAACTTAATGATTGCAGTCCCAAACATTCTTGTTTATTTGTTTTACATTTTTAATAAGAAACAAACAAATTAAATATCCGTAAAAATATATACAGTATGTACATACCAAATGACACCATATTTACATTTACATTTTACATTTAGGCATTTGGCAGACGCTTTTATCCAAAGCGACTTACAGTGCACTTATTTACACATTAAACAAATTAATTCAAATGTAATATTGTATATGTACAGTATATGTATTTTAGCATCTTTCTTTGCATAGCATAACATACATTTAAATTTCTTCATTGCAATGATTTATATTTAGAATAAAGGCTGAGGAACTGAAGCCTAGAGGTCTCCGCTCGCACAGACTCTCAACAGAGTGTTTGCATGTGTTGTCCACACACAAGCTCATGTGTACAGTTGAACCAAAATTAATTGGGATGAATGAGTCATACAATACCGCATTCCTATATTTATGGGGTCTTGAGACAGACCTGGATCTTAACTCATACTGCAGCCAACGCTCTGAGTCATCAAGACACACCATCGCTGCACTGACATCATCCTATCATGACAAACACACCTGTAATGGCCAAAGATGACATCACTCTCATTAAGGTATTGTTAAGAACCTCCAAATATGTGAGATAAAAGGACAAGAAGAGAAATTGGAACTTGGAAGAGCTTAATGAAGAGTCAGGGTCATTGGCAAAATATATTGTACTCTCAAATTATTATGAAGATTCCAAAATGAGATAATTTTTCAAAAATCATGTTTTTTTATTGAGCATTCCAAATAATATCAATCAAACTGCGGTTAGTTTGTTCTGAGTTAAGCCATTAATGACTGACTTAATGAAAAATACAGCTAAGTAACACAATAAAAACATGATAACATAATAAAAAACATGAGTATTGAAAAGTTTTTTTTCTTTTCTCATTTTGTTAACAATGTATCACTTCAAAGTGAATATGAACTTGTTTTCTTTGCAGTATTTGAGGTCTGAAAAAATACAGAGCAAATTTAATGTTATTTTTACATTTTTTTACCAATTTTCATTTTCTGCAAAAAAATGCAAAACAAACACACACACACATTTAATTTTTCAAGACAGCTATGATCAACAGCTGCCTTTGTAAACCAACTGAAAAAAAAGAGAGAGCCCAAGTTTTGTGAACGTGCATGTGTGTGAAAGAGGCCAGAGACATGAATGCATTTCCAGATGAGAGATGGGGGCATATTGAAAAGTTTATTAAATTACCCTGATTAACAATTTAGCCACAAATAGAGTGGCGGCGAACTCTATGAAAAGGTACTAACACCATTCATACCTCGAGCTGCAGGGTCGAAAGGTTCCTCAAGTTCACATGCTCTAGGGCTTTTGTTATGCTAACGCTTCAGCCCCCCACTTCATGGCCAGACAGAAACTATTTTTAAGAACTTCTCCAGTGGGTTGCTGTTCACGAGTGTACCATTGCATTGTGTGGTCAGGCCTTTTTTTTACAGAGGAGCATTTGAGAGGGCTACTGGTGACAGTGTCGTCGGTGTGTATAGGAGAAGGTGCTAAGAATTGCTCTTGTACAACAAAATGTGACATAAAGTTTATTGTGTATAACTGACTTTATGCTTCTTATTTTTAACAACATTGTGTGTGCATGCGTGTGTGTGTTTTACAACATTATAGGCTAACATGATGCAGCTAAATATATGTTTTCATTACAGCCACTTTAAATATAAATAAAAGATTGGACTAATGTGGGTTACCATGTAAATTCAGAAAATGTATATTTTACAGGTCACAATGATTATTTTGTGTTAGTTTGTTTTTATTATAACAAAATTGTAATTGCTAATGTAAGCCTAATATATAGGCCAAAATAAGGAAAGACAGTCAGAATAAAAAAAAGATCGCATACAGTATGTAGCCTATAAAGACGAATTCGCCTCATTTGGATGACTGATTAAAAATAACACGAGTGTGGTTTTCATTGTGATCATTTTGCTTAATATTTGTTTTCAATGATTTTGAGGCAAAAGGGATGAATACTGATAGATACACGTTGAATAAACATAGTCAAAAAAAGTATTGAGATGATCGGTCAGTGATCCCTGCTCTCATGGGGATGAGTAATCAATATGACTTTAACAAGAACAGGTCAGCAGATAACACGCCTTGTGGTCAAGGTCAAATACCGGCCAAACACCCTTTGACCAAAGGTCAAGTTCTTTATCACAGCAGCACGTGTTGTTCGGTGGGGATTTAGACTTTATAGCCTACTCTATTTTAGGGCAAATACATTTTATTTTAATATAACGAAGTCTGTCGTCAAAGAGTGTAGACTGCATTCAATTATCCATATGCGAATATACGTGTGAAAGTAGGAGGAAGAGATTACGAAAAATAAATCAAACAATACTTTTATTCATAAAAATAAAATACTAGAAATGCGTTCAGCCGCTACAAAGACAAAAACAGACAAACACTAGGCCTTTACAGACAGGTCGCATTGATTGACACAGACACAACAACATCAATAACAACAAAAGAATAAGAAGTACATGTAGGCTAACGATTTATTGTGAATTTCAGCGCGTATTATATGGTACCATGAAAACAGTGCCGTGAAATAATTGCCGGTTGATCCAGCATGTAGCAGATAGCCTACATAATGCAAGCGAGACAGAAGGGCGGAACATGCAAATAACAGAACATTAATATAAAGGCTATATTGCGTCCCGACAGCTTTCATCCCCGTGATCTTACTGTTTTTATGATGTGATCATGTGCCACGTCAGGTGCGCGCGTCCGTGATTCCTTTTATGTCCGTCATCAGCCCAATGCAAAACAACAAGTCTGATGACCGGCTCCACATGAAAGCCTAATTACTTGATGAAGAGAATTCTCTCTCTCTCTCTCTCTCTCTATTCTCTCTCTCTCTCCCGGAGAGCCCGCCCTCCCCTCTCTTTTAATTATCACATCTCTGGATTCCACTTGGCACGCAGAGCTGTGGCAGATTCTATTCAAACTAATACCTCATATACACAGCAGGTCATTTTGCTCAGGATGTCTTCATGTGGTAGCTGGGCTTGATTTCCAAGAATGGCTTTTGTGGATAATTTCAGATTTTCCCAAAATATCCCTCTTATTTCATAGTTAATGCTTAAAATAAAGAGACCTATCTGTTTCAACCAAGCAGCACTGGGCTTCAGAGGCTCTGGCCATTAGGTAGGCTATTCTCCGAGACAAGAGAGTGGGCACCAGTAGGGTGAGGTGAATTGTAAGGTGTGAAAGTTCACAGCTGGGGATCTATCTGACCCAATGGGCCCACAAAGCAAGCCTGAAATGGTCTATCCCTCTTTCAAAGCTGCTTGGCGCCTTTTGAAAAAAGTCTAATTTAGAAAACACTAAAGGTACAGAAAGGTGCTTTTCTATAATCATGAATTCTGTTGCACCCTTTCCTGTGACATGCCGAATTACAGTAAGATTTGTTTATAATTTAATGTGTTTGTTCCAAGAACATGCCTAAAGACACAATATTCACTACTTTTCTGTGGTTTCATGAAAATGTATTGGAGCATATATTAATTTTCACTGCACTCCTTATGTCTTTCCCTGTGTAAGGGTGTTTGGGCCATGCAACTATGTCAATAATGTACTGAGGTGACATTTACATTGAGAGAAGTATAGATGCAAAGAATAGCTCCACCGGTGTAATTCCTTTAAATAACATTGTCTCTAGAAAAATTGCATGACATTTGATAGGAAGTGTGTAATACATCTAAGTAGACTGGATATCATAATATAAATGCCACATTCTTTCAAAGAGTACAGAAAAAATGTTGTACATAGTAAGAGCACATTTACTGCCTGCATTTTCAGAGTCAAATATTAATGATTATAATGAAACTCCTACACACCTGAATAAATGAGCATACATTATAATTATATTATAATGATATAAAAGTATGGTACAACAAACCAGTTGTTTTTATATTATAGCAAAATTAATAATTCTGATATGTTGTGTTTGAATATAAACATTTTACAGATAAAAAATGTGCTGTAAAATTCATCTGGGCTTCTCTGTTACCTACAGGCTGAGCAGTTGAGGCCCTGGCACATATTTCAAAGAATGTTTCATTAATAAAAGAGAGAAAGCGGATATAACATTACTGTTTCCAATTTTTTTTTAAATCACCATGAAAATAAGGAATGCCATTCAGAAACAAGAGTGTTTGATTGACTATACAAAAGCTAGGCTGTAGTATTTTCATACTATATATATATTGCAGAGCAAGGGAGTTAGAACTAAGGGAACAGACACCAAGGAGAAAGCCGGGATGAAAAGCAGAAATGACTGTGAAAGTTGACTGCGATCTCCTGTGACCCAGATATGCTATATCATCTAAAAATAAAACATGCAGCAGGGATAGTAATTAAGGCAATTTGCCACCACACTGAACAAACAATAAAATAAAAGGGAAATGTTAATTTATTGACATCACTTGTAAATTTTAATAAAATAACATTTATTTACAGATTAGAAATAACATTGTTTTCTACAATCAAATGGACATAATGTATATTCTTGCAAAGTTTTGTCCTGCTTGGTAAGTGTGCATGAAAATATATCTAATTACAGATATGTTTGTAATTAGGGATGCACGGTATATGACCGATACTGATATGGCCGATAAATGGTAATTTATATGTTATCGTCTGGATGATATTGTCACAGTTTAAGTCTGTTTGGTTATGTTTCCTATGTTCCTGTTTTGCCTGTGTTCCCTCATTAGTTTCCCTGGTTGTTAATTGCCCCACACCTGTTTCTGTTCTCCCTGACAGTGTTGGGTAAGTTACTCTGAAAAAGTAATTATTTACTAGTTACTAATTACATGTTACATATTCAATAGTGTAATTAGATTACTGTAAATTACTCTCTCCAAAAACTATTTAATTAGTTCTTAATAATTACTTTCTATATCCTACATCAAGCTTGATTAGAATTGATCTGAAATTGAGGAAAGACATGAAACGGGTTATTTAATTAATTCAAATAAATAATAAATAACTACATAAATTATTCTAATTAAATCAACAACGAGCCGTTATGGTATATGGTTCCCCCAAGTGGTTGAGAAGCGCAATTATCTGTTATAAATGTCGTAAATATTGCCGCTGTATAAGCTTCCACGTGGGCAGCGCCAATACACGTGAATTTGTTGACTAGGCAGAAACCGCTGTTACATCATGTCACTTCGTAAACTGTGTATGTACTAAAGCACTCTTTTAGCTCCCGCGGGTTATACTACTGGGCTATACTAATAGTTCAAACTAGATTCTGAGGTAGCAGTTGGTTGTTAGACGTTAGCGCATAGCGTGCTAGCTAGATAGCAGCTAACTTGCTAACGTTAGCTACATAATACATTTGCAGTAACCAATGCAAATCATTTTCTGTAGTTATATTTTCGGAAACACACTCGCGACCAGGCGTTGTGCTTTGTGTAATGGGTGCAATCAATAACTTACTCTCAACTCGCTATGGGAATAGTAGCTAGCACAGTAACTATAGATACCGATAACATAAAGTCTACGTGCATGAACTAAGGAATCAGCAACTTTTGACCATAAAACATTAATTGTGGTTTGGTAGTCATCGTTTACAAGCATAACACTAAATTCGTGATGAGGCACGATCATGCTAAGTAAGCTATTGAGACCAGGCAACATTACATTATCTCTAGTCTACCTTATGGTTATAAATTGTGAACCAGTAACGTTAGTGCGCCAATAAACAACCTGAGCAAAGCCAAATTACTACTAAGCTCAAAAGTACAGGACAGTAAGAAAAAATTGACATACAAGACTTTCAAATCCAGTAGCAGGAAGGCTAACGTTAGGTCTCCATCCGTTTTGCAACCCCTTGCCTCTTGCAGCTTGTGTCGCCCAGTGCAAGTCTGTCAGATATTGATTTGTGTCTGATCACTCTCTCTCTCTTCCTCTTTGTTTTATTTGCTGTCTCTGCAATGGTGATGGTTTGGAGACTTCCGTTGAACTAGATCGTTTCGTCTTATTCTTAGCTGTTGGCTAACTTCTCCCAGGCTACGAGTAAAACGTGACGTATGCCGTAAAGCAGGGGATAGGCGGGAGTTGTACCAGCCCGAACACCAAAGTTACAAGTGCAATTTCAGCTAGATAGGAGGCTGCTTAGGTAGCAACGGCAGTACAATTCGTCCAGTTAAAAGTAGTCCTACCACTAAAATTATTTTAGAGACATTATTTTAAGGTCAAAAAGTTACATATTGCTGCTTTAACTGACCAAAGTATACAAATGTGAGAAGGATACAATAAAGCATTCATTTTAAAGTTAGACTTATAATTTTGATGTAATTTCCACTATTGAATATATTATACAGTATTTAGTTCAATTACATCAGAAGTAACTGTAATTTAATTACAGAAAAAATCGGAGTAATCCCTTACTTTACTTTTTCAAGGGGAAAGTAACTAAATTACAGAAACTAAATACTTATTAACTAGTTACACCTAACACTGCTCCCTGATTATGTTCCCCATGTATTTAAGCCTGTCTGTTCCTTAGTTCTTTGTCTGAATTTGATATTGTTTCGTATGATTGTGATTATCTTCCTTTGGTTCCAGTGTTATTATTAAAGAACTCTTTGGATTATACCTTTATCACCGTGCGCTTGATGTTACAGGAAATCTCGTAACAAAAATAATCAGGCCGATAAATTATAAATAATTTGCTCTGTTTTAATTACTTCTGGTGCACACTGCTGTACAGTAGGCTGCTGTCTTTCTGCCTTGATCATTAACTTACTGCTATTAGCAAAACTTGTTTTGGTACATGTTTTTTTTTTGGGGAAAAAAGATAACGAAATGTAAGGTTTTAAAATAAAAACAGTTGTCCACTTTTTGCCTTTTGTTTCAGGCTCAGAATTTTATTAAAGGGGTCATATGGTGCGAACACGTGTTTTTCTGTGTCTTTGGTGTATCATAAGTTGCCCATGCATGTATTAGACACGTAAAAATGCAAAAATTAAAGTGTCAGAATAAAAGATGCATTCTAACTAAAAGCGAATGCTCACCCAGACCTGCCTAAAACGCCTCGTGTAACCACACCCCCACAAATCCACGTCAATTCGTGGTATGAGTTGACTTAGACCGCCCAAATGTATACGCAAGATGTACTGTCAGTACAATTGCTTTGGAATCTGATGTTCCAAATATGGTAAGATCCGTTACATATCCATCACGCGCTTGCAGTTTTCGACCAATCACTAAGCACTGGTTAACTGGCCAATCATAGCACACCTCGCTTTTAGAGCGATGAGCCTTGTAAAAAATCAGCGCATTTCAGTGAGACGGGGAAAAGAGAGGATACAAACATGCACGGTATGTGGAAAATACAGCGTTTCTTAACCTTAAATCATGTATACATATCTCATTATATCTAAAACAAACGATAATATTCGTTTAAACCGTGTCATATGACCCCTTTAATATTATAATAGTAATAGTAAGACTGTGTATCGGCAATATCGGTTATTGGCTTCCAATGTTAAAGTTATCATTATCTGACAAAATTGACATGTTGGTGTATCCTTATTTATAAGCAAGTTATTGCCCGGTTTCACAAGGCTACAGTGCCAGACTAAAATTTAAGTTTGAGATATCTGAATTGAAAATAACTTTCCAAACATATCTAAAAACATTTAATTTGCCTCAAGACGCAAACCAGTGATGTTAATGTCCTAATTTAGGCATACATTGGGCAATTTAGACATAGTACTGGCTAAAGCTAAGCCTCGTCTTTGAAACCGGGCCTATAGTTTTTAAGGGGAAATAATAGTGATTTATACACGCACAGTCATATATTCATTTTAAACTGATCCTGATCACTGTAGGTTTAAAAGCAGAAAATACTTTTTTTAAACACAGCCCTTTTTTAAGATAAAACTGAAATAACACACATGTGCTTCCTTAAATAAATGATGCCTTATATTCACGTATAAATGACATATTCATTATAAATATAAAACATGAACAGTGAAGCACACAAGTTACCCAAGAGCTATGGTGCAAATTAAAAATATAAATAACAGTTTTATATTATGGCACAATAAATGTTTCATTTGACAAAACTTTTTAATGCAAATAAATCTACATACTAAATCATCAGTTTGGAGTCTGAAATTAACCCTCAGTATAACTTTTAAAGCTTTTTGAAATTCACGGGCTCGGTTTGCTAAAAGCACATTCAAAATGTTTACTTGATTGGGTGTAGACGTTGAGGTACGTAGGTACCCTATACAAATGTAGAATATGTTATTAATCATAAATGTATCACTAAATTGTAACAACTTTAGATACGAGTTTAGAAAGCATTTGATGCACAGTACAATATAAAATAAGTGAAAGGAAAACATTACACACTTCAGCCATTATAGCAACATTTATAACAACACAATGAATAAAGGCAAGAATATGACACCCAACATTAAATCTATTCATGTTTTACAGTTGTAGACAGCAGTTAGACAAAGACCCGTTTCACAAACACACAAAAGTATTTGTAAACACAGGAGGGGGTGATCTTATATACTGTAAACAATGATAGGGACATAGGGGACAGAAGCTATTTACACTCAGTCAAATTTCTAGACACACCTGTATATCATTTTTATTTACTTCATTAGTAACGTTAACCAAACAATAAATAACATAAAACGAAAACGACGTTGTTTAAATTTAAAATCATTACAGTTCAATATGTTTCTTCTTCAATAGCACCCACCCTTTTTCTTCATTAGAAAAACCTCTGCACAGTCTGGGCTTTCTCTCCACCAGGTAGTAAGGTACTGTAGGCTCAACCACTTGCTGAATGCTTTCCCTGGACTAACTTACTTGATCCAACCAAAGAAGCAAATCATAATATGTTTGGCTACAGACTATTCTGAATATCTGTTTTAAATAGATCAAAGCGCTTCCACAAAAATGTCTAAGCTAGTAAGATGCCATAAAACTAATTCAATACATAAAGTAAGAAGCTGTGTTCAATGCTCAAACTCAGTTTACACCTCAGTCACACTGTCATAATTGCGACAGACATCGGCTGTTAAAGTGAATTAAGTTAATCTAAGACGTACAGTTTTGCGCGGCAACAAGAGCGCAGTTGTTATTTTAGCAATGAACTTAAAGAAATAAACCGTTTAATCAACACAATCAACTAATGCAGTTCAGGGGTTAACGCAACACCGGTAGAAAAACGTCACATGTGTTCCATGCACTACTTCCGGTGAAGGGGTCCTACAAGACCCTTAAGCATCCCTGAATAGTGCCTGATTAAAAAATGAAAGAAGTAAACTTGTTTGCTTTTAAGTGTACTTGATAATGTGTACATATATGAATGTAAATAGATTGAAGTGCTATTTGATCTATTAGTATCTATTTGTCATTGTGAAAACGTTTTTGCTGCCATCTAAACGTACAGGCTATCACTGGCAGCTAAGTACCAAGAGTCTTAGCGTGACCTCTACTGCAGTTGAAAACACAGACAGTGGAGCTGCGGGTAAATCATTTCACTATCAGTGGAGATGATAAGTTAGTCTTGCACTAGGTTTTAATTGTCAACACAGTGCTCTCAAAAAACAGCAACGTAAGACAGGCTTATGTGCTCCGTGCCGCTGGATTTCCGACTAGGGGTGCTCAGAGTGTCAGCCGGCGTTGAGATCTATCACTGCACTGCAGCATCAGTATGGTAAATATAATGCACTGTTTAGATTATCTTTTACTTAAATACTGTGTCATGTATGTTTCATCGGTGGACACCAGCTATATGAGAACAGTTTTTTTTATTTGTTTTATTATGATGGCATACGGTTTCAGCCATTCTGATGGCTGTGCTGATCTGTGTCCCTGCGTTATCTTTCAGAAATGAGTTGACATTACCTCCCAGGATTGTATATAACTTTATGAGAATTGCTAGAGGAAATAAAGATTGTTGCAGTCAATGCCATTTATTGGGCTTTGGATATAAAAATCTGAAAAGATGATGGAAGGGGGTTGTGCCTCACCTGGTGCAGGTAACCTCCACTATAGTTCCTTTGACCTCAGAATGCCCTCCGTATGAAGGGCACCACATACCTTTTGCTTATCTTAACGGCACAAAACTATAAATAGAAGTTTTGATAAGAAAATTATAAAAAAGTAGCTTTGGCATTTTGCTAGCCTCAATTTCTAACTTGACACTGATGAATATAAAACATGAGCTACGGACTTTATTAAGGTTAAGATCCAGTAAACTTGTTCCATCAGTTCCTTATCAATTTATATATATAAACGTTTTGTTCTTATCTGCTGTGTGGTGATATATTTAATATTTTAGCTAATAATAACAATGTCCGTTTCTGTTAGCACACTAGTATTAATGTTTAGGGGGTAGTGAAATTACAAGCACAAGCACCCATTGTCAGGTCAGTCTCTTTGAGTCATCGTTGTATATTATTACCTTTGCTTGTAAAATATGATTGTATTATGAATAAGTTTGCCATAAATGGCCTTCAGTGCTGATTTGGCATTTAAAACAAATAAATAAATGAATAAGAAATCCAGTTTGTCATCATGTTTCAGGACTTAGGGGCCATTTATACACAACGTTTTCAACTTAAAAAGCTTTAGTTGTTTACACAACAACGCCATTTAGGGGGACTGAAAAGGCAAACTTTTGAAAATGGGTCTTGACCTGGCTGGTAATTTTCAATACCCCCCTGAGAGCTTGTTCGGCCCATGTGAGATTGAGACAGATAAGTGCCTCATGCTGCTTCAAAAACCAACCTGTCATGGTTCTCCGTCTGACTCAACATGTTATGGTTCTCTGTCTGACTCAACCTGTTATGATACTCCAAGAGCCCTTATACTCACAGATCTGACTTGCCCAGGAAGGGGGTACTATCTGTATACAACATTTCTCATGCCATGTTTTTTAGGAGAATGTCCAGGCTCCTTGGTATGTATCATAAGATGTGACACTTTATGTAGAAATTGTAGCTTTAAAATCCTTTGACAGTTAAATGAGCATAAATGTTTGTCGCTCTATGTTAAGGAAACATTCCTTTCGCCATATACTTTCTGCTGGGGTCTAAATTAAAAGGGCCATTCACAGGAACTATAAATTAACCATAGTTTCATTATAATTAATACAGTTTAACCATGATGTAGTTCAACTATGGTAATACAAATTGTAATAAATCAGAAAAAACATGGTTCTATGTGTGTATATACACAAAACGGTGCTCATAATATATATATTTTTTGCAAACAGGTCAATAAGCAGGCTAAATGAAAATTTCAAACGATTCCCAATCCCAACCCTACATGGCACATGCATGCTTAGTTTGCTACTTGCTGTTGCTAGTTTGTAAAGGAGGAGGTACATTCTGATACTTTACCACTTTATTGGGCCATTGTATTAAGATTTCTAAAAACCCATGTGCAACACTTTTTGTCTGTTTTCATGAAACTCATGAGCACTGTATGGACACAAAACTACAGAGAGATTAATCAAAAGTTCACAAATAAAGATAATGTAAACTATTTGAAATGAATATAAAACGATAACACAACACACAGATCAGTGATTAGCTTTATCAGGGTAAGTTTTGGATAGTCCAATGTTTTTCAGTAATTCCCATGATAATGGTTTGAGAAAAAGTAAGAGAAAGCATTATTATGGTTAGTGATGCCTACCATAACATGTAGTGTTTCTGTAGCTTGACGGGTACGGATACATAATTGCCTTAGCAGCAAATACAAAACAGTATCAGGTATTAAATAAATAATTTGGTGTACAGAAGCATCTGGCTGCTTTCATGTGTTTGGACAAGTGCATGAAAGGGCAATTGATTACAATAAATAAATAAACACAGTTTTTGACGTGTTTGTGGTGCTAAAGAACAATGCTAAAGAGCTCAATTAATGAGTGTGTTAATGTAAATAAAATGCATTTTTGTAAAGGTCATATTAGCTTTGCAAAAGCTGAATGTATTTGCTTTCTCTTTGGCATGTGGACTGTTTGTCTTAGATATGTTGAAAAAGAATCCTGTTGAAAACACAGAGAAACATCAAGGTGCTGACTTGTTTTAATCCAGTAAGGAAATGTTTAAAAATTGACTTAAAAATAGTGTGATGCAATGTTTTGTCCACTTTACAAAACTGTCAAGTTATGTTGCAGGCGTTCATAGTGCTTATAGGTTTAAAACAAAACTGTGAAGGATAATCTTTAGAAACAAGACTGTGCACACTGGAACCATTGTATAACACAATCATAACAAAATGGAAATGGATATAGGAAATTAGTTATCCAAAAGCAAATATTTTTCTGTCGTTATTTACTTACCCTTATGTTACTTGCTTTGTTACAAAAATATATTTTGATTGGTTTACAACTACAGTAACAAGAATAAAGAAAAATAATAATGTATATTGATAATATAGTAAAATAGTAAAATAATATTCAATGAAGAATACTGGAGAATATTAACATTTCATCCTGTTTCTGTGTCTTGAATTGAATTGCTCTAGAATATGATTTATGATTCCCTGAGTGACATCCAGACCGTGTTGCAATGTCAATTTCTTTTTTGTGTGTGTTTTGAAATGGCTACCTCCATGTTGCAATTTGTGCGGATCATTTGAATGCATGCACCTCAACATCTCCTCAAAGTAGGGGCAGGACACAGTGCCTTAAATGCGTGGATGGTGAGAATGCCCATTGATGCCAGCCGTCCTCCCACGCTCGCTGGGATAGTTTGATGCTCCGGTGTTTAAAGCAATTACAGAGTAGGGCTTGACTGAGGATGCCAAGATCATTTGTAGAGGTTATTTCTGTTGAAGAGCCAAATGCAGTGCCTTTTCCAGTTCAAATTATTGTCTTTACCATTTCCAGACATTTTTAAATGTGATGAAATAATATTACAATTTTTATTAAAAAACAAATAAAACTCCCTACCATACATGATTTACAAGGGTAAGTTTATAATTAGGGATAAATAATTTGTTTTACAGTTCACGGGGAATGTCAGTATGACGTCAACACATGTAAACAAAAAAGGAACATGCAATTTTATTTTTCAAACAAAGATAAGGATATAGAGGCAGAAGTTATGTACTGCAGTTTAAAAAAAAATTCAGTTGTTTTGTTCGGATCATTTCGAATAAAATAAAAGGATACAGTTCATGCTGATTTTGCAACACATTTGACTTGATATGCGGGGAAGTTTGCAGTTCCAACTTTTGCCTGTTCAGTGATGTATTTATGACATTTATTTGTTTGAAGTATAGTTTGTACTTGTCTGAATGTTCTTTATTCTTATTGGTGTGATCAGAAAGTGTTATAATATTTCACTGTTTCTCTTCAGGGTGTGATCAGTGTGCAGCTGGTGGTTACCATGGTAATGGCCAGCGTGATTCAGAAGATCATACCCCACTATTCCTTTGCACGATGGCTCCTTTGCAGTGGCAGGTAATGAGGAAGTACAGCCCACTGTGCCATTTTGACATCCCTCTCAATGGTCAAACTAGATTTAAATAAAAAGGCAGCCTTAACAGCAGAAACCACAAAATCTGCTCCACTTTGCAAAGGCATTCCGTGTTTTATTGTCTATATTAAGAGCCCATCAAAAATGCATCATTATGGAGCATCAGTGAGACCAAAGGGTATCATCAAAAAGAGCTCCGTCCCAAGAGAGCCGCTAACGAAACTATAAGCCACGCTTATTTCCCCCTTAATTAGCGCCATGTGTGTTTAGAGTAAACAGCTCTTCCAAGTGTGCTCAATAATTCATCTGTACTTGTTTTTGGCTGTAAAAAATAGTTTGGGAAATCTCTGGCTTGAGTGCAGGGCTTGATGTGTTGCCCAGGAGACTTTTATTATTAAGTTTTCATTAGTAAGTAAACATGAAGCAGAAGAACTTGAAGCAGCCTAGCCCTCAGCGGGTTTTATGATGAGGACTTTTTATAAAGTTGAAGGGATACATGTTTGCCCCCAAAAGTTTAAATCAACAATGCTAACCAAGGTCAGAAATTAGTTAGTGTACCCTCCAAATGTTTTAACCGGAATCAAATTCAATATGAAAAGTTTATATCCAACACTAATGCTGACCAAGATATTTTTGATTATTTTTGTTATATTTGTCTTTAAGTGAATTTTTTATTGGAAAGGTGTAATATACTTCTCTTTGTCTTTGTTAGTCTGCATTGGTACCAGCACCCCACAGATGATGAGTTGAGAACTCTGGCTGGAAAACAGCAGAAAGGTGGCAAGAACAAAAAAGACAGGTACAATATGACATAATTGTGGCATTTCTTTTGATTTGACTTACATTTGAAGAACATTTGCGGCTACAACAAAGATCAAGCAGCTTTGTTGCTCATACGCCGCTGTGGATGAAAGCTGTGGACTATGCATACAATGCTAATTCTCTCTGAAAAGGTAGGCCAGCCTGTGTCTAGCAGCTTAGTTTTGATCGTCAGCTCTATTATACCTACCTCCTGTTCACAGACAAAAGCCCATTTTTGCTCTGCAGGGAGCTCTTGAGCCATTTTGTCAGGCAGGTATGCTGAGATCCAGTGCAGAAACTACGATGCCCACAGTGCTTTTATGCTGAATACTATTGTGCACACTGACCTGTGTAAACAACAGTGGGCCCAGGGGAGAGGTCCAAGAATCTCAGGTTCAGCTGGCTTGGAGCCACGGGGCAGAAAGATTGCAGACTAGACCGGTTCACTTCGAGACCTGTGCCCCTTTCCAATATCACACAGCTCTCAGCAGACCCCGACATTCATTTCTGCATTCTTTGTCATGCAGACAGCATTTGAGATGGCTGGAAATATGTTTGATTTGAACATTGGATGGATTTAGCCCTTTTTCAAGAGCAAAGAAGGCTCCTTTAATCCTCAGTAAAATGTGCAAACTACAGTGCTTAGTTTCCAATAGAAACAGATCCGACAGCTGGGGCTGGTCTCCGTCTGAACAAAAAAATCTCCATTTCATTAGAACATAGTTGCGGGTCACACACATTGATATCCGCTTGTCATTTCTAAGAATTTAAAAAAATAGTTAACTTTATTTTTTATGCATTAAGACCATTGTGTATTTATAATTAGTGGCCAGCGAAAGGATTTAGCAGAAGGGGGCAAAACTGATTTTTTTTGTCATATTAAAGTATGACTAACAATGTTCTCTTTAAATTATATGATACAATAGTCATGCAAAGTAGTTAATAATTCCAATGTTATCACGTTAAGGCAACTTTTTGTTGGTTACAGGTTTCTTTAAAGTGGCCGTATCTCAGACAGTTTCTGCATATCTCATGTTAATCTTGAGTTCTTACAGAATAGTATTGCACCCTTCAAATTTCCGTAGAATCTTTAGTTTGATCACATTTATAAAAGACAGATACAGCTGTACGATTATTTCCGAAAACGTACGAGGCGTGTGGGGGGGAGGTGTAGGCGGAACTAAAGCATGTGGCATTGCCCTCAAAACACAGACATCACTTTCACTTACCGCATGCGGTTAATGTCCGGCATCTTAGCGCTGGGACCGCTCCATCTATCAGTTCCAAACAATCCCCAAATCTAGTGTTACATCCACCATTTATATAACATTTATCATCAAAATGCAGTGAACAAACACACACAGCTGAATTTCGCAAACGTAGTGCTCTTTCTATCTCTCCTGCACACAAGTTAAAGTGACGTGTTAGCATGCTCCTTCTCCCGCTCTCCTTGGTTGACACGTGCCGCGTGCTTTTCTGGAGAACTGTTCAATAAGGGACTAAGAAAAGTTGTTACGAAATGGATTTTCATGTTGGAAAAATTTTTGAGTCTATCGAGCACAGAAATACTACGTCCAACTCGTTTTTTGACAAGTTGACCATGTCAAGCATGAGAAGACAACATGTTTAGCATTGTTAAGAAGTCAGAATGCACGAAACACCGTTGCACGGCCGCTTTAAAGTGATAGTTCA
Organism: Triplophysa siluroides; assembly: GCA_006030095.1. Taxonomy (NCBI): domain Eukaryota; kingdom Metazoa; phylum Chordata; class Actinopteri; order Cypriniformes; family Nemacheilidae; genus Triplophysa; species Triplophysa siluroides. The sequence continues at coordinate 117,710 of VCII01000198.1, read as the reverse complement.
CCCAAAAGTAAAAGTTCTGTAGTCATTTACTCACACTTTTGTCATTTCAAACCTGTATGACTTTTTTTCTTCTGTAGAAAACAAAAGAAGATATTTTAAAGAATGTTGGTAATGAACAACATTCACCTCTATTGTATGAACACATGGTTACCAGCTTTGTTTGGTTACCAACGTTCTTCAAAATATCTTCTTTGTTGTTCTTCAGAAGAAAGTCACACAGGTTTGAAATGACAAGAGGGTGAGTAAATAGTGACAGAATTTTCATTTTGGTAAAACATTTTTTCACATTTTAAACATGATTTACACCAGGGACGAATGCAAATTATTTCATAATTTACTCAACCTCATGTCATTCCGAACCTGTATAACTCGTTGTCTTCTGCAGAGCAAAATAGAAGAAATTTTGAAGAATTTTGGTACCAAACAACATTGGGACTCCATTAACTTCTATTGTATCGACACAAAACCACTTATACATTTTGTGTTCCACAAAAGAACAAGTCATATACAGGTTTTGATCCGAATGAGGGTGAATATATTATGATAAAACAAATTTTGGGGTTAACTATCCCTTTTAATCCCATGGAAACCTCAGCATCCACTGAAGCAGTTGATAGGAAAAGTAGGATATCTGCTGATATGTAGTAGTACCTGGTCTTGTAAGAGCATAATTTTTTTTAATTTTTTAGCATATTCTTTCATTTTAGAAAACAAATGCTTCTTTTATCTCTTGCTTCTCAGGAAGTACAATGGGCACTTAGAGAACAAGCCGTTGACTATCCCTAAAGACATCGACCTTCAGCTGGAGACCAAGTGCATTGCTGAAGTGGATACTCTGGGTAACTCAGCTGTTTTACAAAACCAAGCTTAATCTACCATTTAACCTTAAGATTTTTTTTTTCAGGAGGCTGCTTTGTAAAGGTTCTGTGTGTGTCTCTTTATGTCCAGCGCTGCACTACTTCCCTGAGTTCCAGTGGTTGGTGGACTTCACGGTGGCAGCCACAGTGGTGCATCTCATCACAGAGCTGTACTTCTGTGTGGCTGAGCCCAGTGGGGAGATGAACATTAGTGTGGTGTGGAGCCTGCTGGTCTTGGCCTTTGTCATGTATCCTTCTTGAGCTTGAGCTAATGAGATGGTTCTCTTTTCCTTTCATGTTGTGGGTGGCTTTCATTCATTTACAAGCAATAGTGATTGTGAAGTTCTGTGCTTTGAGGTATCATTCGTGTCCACACAATGTGAGTTACCCACCCTGGTTTAATACTAGGTTGGGGTGTATTTAAATGGCCAGTGCCATTACCTGTTAAAGGGATACTCCACCCAAAAGTGAAAATTCTGTCATCAGTTAGTCACCCTCAAGTTGTTCTAAACCTGTATAAATTTTTGGTCTGATGAACACAAAGAAAGATATTTGGAAAAATGTAAGTAACTGACATTCCTGTAAAAATCATTGACTACCATTGTATGAAAAATTATTGTATCGTGTTTTTTTTTCGGTTGAACACAGAATTAGAGATTTTGAAGAATTTAGGAAGGCAAACAATTCTAGGGCACCTTTGTATACCATTTAAATTGTTCCTACAATGGTAGTCGATGATGTCTTGGAAATGTCAGTAGCTAACATTTTTCCTATATGTTTCTTTTAGAGGCGCTCCAATTGATCGGTCTCTATAAAGGCCGATCCAGAAAAGCGATCAGATGACGGAAAATGTGCGAGACATTTTTTTTACGCGCTACAAAAATGGCTTCACCGGTCTGGCAATTCTACAAGGTGTGTGAAAAAGACAATACATTAGTAATCTGCAACGTGTGTACCAAGCAAATTCCACAAGGCAGGAAGCACCCAAAACCACCAACCTCATCAGACTTTTGAAGGTTAGTCACGTAAAGGAGTGTGAGTAGTTTTCTAAAGTTAGCTAGCTTGAGTGCGGGACAGTTAAGTAACTCAAGGGCCGCTCCACTGCAGAGATTGCGTTAACCGAAAATTCTTCAGTGATAAAAAAATCTGAAGGCAATCTGTAATTTTGACGGATTACAATAAAGGTGATTTGTAATTCCCCGTTTTATAATTTCCTTTCATCAGAGTGTGATCGTTAATGGACTGAACGTGATTATGAGCGGCAGGAGGTAGGCTATCGTGAAGGGACGTGTGTTTTACTATTCATTAGCTTACAAATGCCTGGTCAGTTTTGCAAAACGTGCGTGTGGTCAGAAGAGCCTCGAGGTGCATATGCATCCGTCACTCCCCATGCATTCATACACACACAGTCGCGCAGTGGTGCCATCTTTACAGAGTTTTTACATCATAAAATAGTGTCTTTTTGGATAAATAATAGCTTTCAGTGAGCAGCAGAAGCAGCACACACAGATACATCTAAATCAATTTGAATATCATGAAAAAGGTCAATGTTTTTTGTCACTCATTTCAGAAAGTGAAACCCATATATTATATAGATTCATTACACAGAGTAAAATATTTCAAGCCTTTTTTTCTTGAAATTTTGATGATTATGGCTCACAGATAATGAAAACCCCAAATTCAGTGTCTCAGAAAATTAGAATATTACATAAGATCAATAAAAAATATATTTTAAACAGAAATGTCAGGCTTCTGTATGCACTCAATATTTGGTTGGGCCTCCTTTGGCATGAATTACTGCATCAATGTGGCGTGGCATGGAGGCAATCAGCCATTGCTCAGGTGTAATGGAAGCCCAGGTTGCTTTGATAGCGGCCTTCAGGTCATCTGCATTGTTGGGTCTGGTGTCTCTCATCTTCCTCTTGACAATACCCCATAGATTCTCTATGGGGTTCAGGTCAGGTGGGTTTGCTGGCCAAGAAAGCACAGTACCACCATATGGTCATTGAACCAGCTTTTGGTACCTTTGGCAGTGTGGGCAGGGCCAAGTCCTGCTGGAAAATGAAATCAGCATCTCCATAAAGCTTGTCAGTAGAAGAAAGCATGAAGTGCTCAAAAATTTCCTGGTAGATGGCTGCGTTGACTGGACTTCAGAAAACAGTGTCGGTAACAGACATTTCAAAAGCATCAACCCTACTGCAAGGACAGTAAGAAGCATAAAGAAATGACAGATCAAATAATGGAATACATTTTCTTTGATCATCAGCCACTATATATTGTGGAAGACGAAGATTTTCATGCGACTCATGTCACAGGCTGCTATGTTTTATGTAAATATGTTACTTGCCAATATTCAATTGTCAATTCATGAGACTTTCTCTTCTCTTAATTTGAATACTTGATATTCATTGTTGTCAAATATAGTTAAATTAATAATTCTACTGAGAAATCTTCAAATAGCTCCTGTAATCGGTGATCGGTATTGGACGATACAGCCTTCCGTGATCGAAAAGCATGTATAGCACCCCTTGTTTCTTTGTGTTCAACAGAACAAAAATGTATATAGGTTTGGATCAACATTGGGGTTAGTAACTCATGACAGAATTTTCATTTTTGGGTGGAATATCCCTTTAATAATCTATTTCACATAAATATTAATTAAGAAGTGCTTCGATTTCCAAGAGCACCACATAGACCAAAATGTTGACCATTGTGCAAGACGTATGCAACAATCATCCAGAAGCACTTCCTGATTCATTTCTAAGTGTTCTGTTGGTTGTATTTTATATTTTAATCTATCATTTGTTTAGTGAACAGTATTTTTATTTCAGAACAGTTCCATAGTCACAATATGTTAAAACAGTTTTTGTAAAAAGATAGCCCTTGTCAAGAAGCTCCATTTTCACAGTCTCAGCAGGGACTGTCTAGCCATGAGTGATGAAAGCTGCACCTGTTGCCTTCTACCTGCTACTTTCGCCGTCTAGTGCCTCACCAAATCACACACATTAACCCTGGTACAGTCCACAAAGATCAATCTCCCTGCGCTCGTCATTGCCCTTCACCTACCTCAGCCTGCCACCGAAGATTGGACGCCCAATTTTCATGGCCCACTAGACTGATTTGCCTGGGAAAAGGAGAGGAAGGAAGGGAAGGCTGCTGGGTGATGAAGATGATGACGATGATGATAGGTCTATATGTGTGCAAATGGCTGGATGTGGGCAGGAAGGAGACATTTTTCCTGATCTCAGTGGAGAGTGTGGTGGGGAAAATGGCCTTGTCAAAGTGATGGTCACTGAAACATTTCCTCAGATGGCCACCGCTTGCCAGGCGAATTTGTGCAATGTAGCTACAAGTTGAATGATTGACCTTAGACCAGCATAAACAACGCAGGCACACATACCTGTAGGCAAGCCAGCGTAACAAAGATGGTAATTTTTCCATTGTTTGTTTTTGTTTTGTAGTTTGTTGTTTTGCTTAACTAGATCGGGCACTATTTGAAGGGGTGATTTTAGAAATGCGTCTCTTTCCAAGTCTAAGGTGTGTCTTAGTCAGGGTGGATGGCACAAACAAGGCCTGTATGCCAAACATTTCATATTAGTTTTACAAGCCAAGTGTTTTTGGTAAATGTTTTCCTCAGCTTCTGCTTCTCTCAGGAAGATCCTTTTCTCCCTTACGGCTCACTACTTCAGACTTGAGGAGGGGGGTGAGCGTTCCCTCTGCATCACGTTTGCCTTTTTCTTCTTTGTTAAAGCCATGGCTATCCTTATAGTCACAGAGAACTACCTGGAATTTGGCCTTGAGACAGGTACAGTATCAAGTTGGTTCATATACGTGATGATTTCTCTTTTATATTTGAAAGTTATGCAGACATTCACATTATAGGAAAAGGTTGACAGGGTCCAAATTTAGCATGCCAATGGCTGATGTCTTTTTACATACCATGATTTAGTATTTTACATTATTTTATTCAAAATCTGTATACCATATAACAAAATTAATTTTCAGCTTTGTTTCCTTGCATATTTGAAAACGTGATAGAATAGCTACTAGATTCTCAGTGAATTCTCATTCGAACGTATTTGTGTTTTGATATAATGTCACCTTCTAGCCCAAATTTATGTCACTAGAGAATGTTCAAATAATGCGTCTTTCATTGTACTATGTAGATTTTGTTGACTTATCTGTCAGAGTTCCAAGGTTACCGCAGGACCTGACAAGAGCTGAGATGACAGAGCTGGATAAAGGACGCGGCAACTTGACACGATTTTTCTACAACACTTCAAATGCTATTAGATTGTTAATGATAATCTTAAATCTATAATTTACCTTATTAGTACGTTTATTTATTTTGTATGTAGCCTTGTTGTGCAAGCACTGTTGAGCTTGTGCAGAGGCAGCAGCTTTTGCCAGAGGGGAACTGGAATCCCCTGGTTGGGCCTGGGTTCTCCTGAGTTTTTTTTTCTCGATTGGAGTTTTGGGTTCCTCGCCACCGTTTGCATATTGTTTTGCACTATTTGCCTGGCCGGGGGGGCTGCTTTAGAATTTAGAAGTTAGACATAATTAAAATTGCATATAAGAATTTATAGTCCGTTTAATATTTGACCTGTGGTTCTCTCTCCTTTATCTCAAATGTGTGCTTTCACTGTGCGTGTGTGCGAGTGTGTTTGCGTGTGTGCGTCTATGTCAATGTGTGTAGTGTGTATGCATATTGTGTGTGTAGAGCATTTGTATGTCTGTCTTTTGTTGTTTTCACCTTTTTCTTGTTTTTACAGGTATATGACTTTAGTTGTTTTTCTTGTATTCATTGCGTCTCATGTACAGCTGCTTTGTAACAATGAAAATTGTAAAAAGCGCTATATAAATAAAGTTGAGTTGAGAGTTGAGTTGAGTTGAGAGTTCCTATAAGTTCTAAAATTGTTCTGTAACTCAGTAAGGTTTTTTTCTTTATTCTGGATGTAACTTTTATTCCGTTCATTCTTGTATTGATTTAAATGCTTGTAAGTTGTGGTTAAGTGCTTTAATCTTACTTTTTCTCCATTGATAGGTTTTGCAAATTTTTCCGAAAGTGCTGTGCAGTTTCTGGAGAACCAGGGCCTTGAGTCTCAGTGAGTAGTATTACCACCACTGCGCTGTCTGTGTGTGTGTACATACAGTATACCTGTGCCTCCAGATTAAGCCATGTATGTGATGGTTTGTATTTCCCAGTTGTGAACAGTCCTTGCTCTCTTCCTCCATCACCACAGGGGCCCCATATCCAAACTGACCTTTAAGCTGATCCTGGCACTGCTCTGCTCTTTCATTGGAGCCTTTTCTCACCTTCCCTGGTCTGCGATTGGCCCAGATGCATCTTGATGCCCTCACACTCAACAACTGCAAAGTCACACAGTAAATGACATTTTTCTGATATTTTGTTACTAATATTTAAATAGTACAGTACTTTTTTTGCAGTGTTGTTAGCAATTAATTGGTGACCAAAATATCTGCTTTAGGCGTTTCATTAAAATACCACCAATGACAGTTTGTTATAAACCTATATAGAGTACCAGTGTGTAAATATAACCTGAAGATAAGTATTATAGCAGATGGAGCTGGTCTCCATTTTCAGCCTGCGTTGGGCTCTAGGGTACCATGCTACAAAAGAGGGGTTAGGCACCACACAGCTCACCTATCTAATCCACGTCAGTGTGGCCAGCTCTGCATACCTGCTTCAAATACACTATGGTGCTTACAGTTAGATCTCTCTTAGCACTGGATTAAGTGCAGTGACATATAGTGTTAGTTAATGTTTCTCAATCTGCTGATATTGGTACATATTTATCTGTTTATCCTTTAGGACTTTGCTGCATATCAATTTCCTGGCTCCCTTAATAATGGTACTGTTATGGGTGAGGCCCATAACCAAGGATTACATAACAAATCCCACATTTGGGAAAGATAGTGTGCCTTTGTGAGTATCTCATTATCCATTACTACTACATTTACTTGGAATTGTTGTAACCAATTAAAAGCTAGTTTTAGAATGCTGTTTAAATTATGTACCATGGTATAACTTTTTTAAGTTACCATGGTTGTAAATGCCATTTTATGTGACCATAGTTTTAATATGTATGTGGACTTTTTAGTCATGCTTAAAAATACATGAATGCCATTCCATAACACATACAATATATTAATGTGCAATATATTTGTAAGAATTCTTTCAGGTATAGTATATAAGGTGTTGGTTTATTTTCTGATTTAGACACTATTGGGCGGTTTCCTGGACAGGGCATAAGCCTAGTCCTTGACTAACTCAAATGTTAGAGGTGTCTTGATCGAAAAACAACTTGCACTGACATCTTAAAATATATAAGAATATAAGTAATGTTTTATATCAAGTATGTTTTAAAAACAACTTTAAGGGGATGTGCCACAGTGTTCCATGCATTCTGACTTCTTTACCAAGTTAAGTGTGCTGGCTTCTCATGCTTGACAACTTTTCAAAAAACGTGTTGGATGATGTAGTATTTCTGTGCTCGATACAGTCCCCCAGCGTTCGAATAGGTTTCGAAAAGTTTTTTCCGAACATGAAATTCCCTTATGTAACAACTTCTCTTAGTCCCTTATTGGACAATGAGATGAAAGAGCACGCCCACGCGTCAACCAGGGAGAGCGGGAGAAGGAGTATGCGCACACGTCAACCAGCTAAAGCAAAAGAGAGAGAGCACTGCGTTCGCAAAGTTCAGCTGTGTTTGTTTGTTCACTGCATTTCGGTGAGGAATGTTATATAAATGGTGAATATAACACTGGATTTGGAGATCGTTTGAAACTGATAGATGGAGCAGTCCCAGTGCTAAAAAATGCCGGTCATGAACCGCACGCGGTAAGTGAAACTGAGTCATATGTCTGTGTTTTGTTGGCATTTTGTTAATGTGTTGTAATGTTATGCCATACGGGACCAGGGCACTGAGCACGCATTAACGGTGTGGGTAGTCATGGCCTAATGCTTATAGAGTCGGACTTGTGACCAGAAGGGTACCGGTTCGTTTCTCAGGGCCAGCAGGTAACGACTGCTCTGCCTTTGAGCTGAAGTGATAGATGCCCAGTGCTCCGGGAGTATATGTGTTCTCGACTTCCAGTGCGTGAGTTCACTACTCACTGGACGGGTTAAATGCAGAGGTTGCCATAGCTGACAAATAGGTCATTTTCAGAGGACTGGTCCAGTAAAGGATAATTAAGAACTGGCCAGTGGTGCGGAAAGAAGAAGCCACTGGCTGTGGTTAAGACAGATGGACACAGCCTGGGCTGCCAGATGACCATGTAACAATGAGACACAAACCCAGGTCTGATCAACCTGCGGTGGGCCTCCCTTGGCTGAAGGTGTCTTGTGATAAAGGGCCGAAACACCCAATGAGGCAGAGGTGCACAACTGAAGATGTGCCCCATTGATGGAAACCATACAAAGGGCTTTATCAGCAGCACCTCCCCAAAAGGCATCTTTCACCCAGGATAATGGATGTGATGAAAGTGGGACACACAACTCATGAGATGTCTCTCTGACAATAGCAAGGAAAGGTAAGTATGTTATGTATTTCCATTTATCCCCTAAACACAGAGGATGCCTACCTGACGAACCCAGTGAAACCTCAGATCTCCTCTCCTCTATTCATATTCTTGACTGCTTCCCCCTGTCATGCATAAGGCGTGGGAAATGTCCTATTGGGCAATTCAACTGTGCTGAAATAGTGGGATTATAACACCTAGTCCTATTAAGTAAATATCCTAATTTAACTAAGGACTAGTCCTGGCTTGAATTTATCCTTGTCCGAGAAACCGCTCCTATATATCATGGGTCACTACAAATATGTTGCACTATGTTGGTAGTGGTTTTTCCTTTTACTAAGTGTTTCTCTTATTCTTGCGCTTTCAGAATGTCTGAGAAGACGTACGACACGCTGCGTCTCTGGGTGATCTTACTTCTGTGTGTGCTTAGACTAGCCTTGATGCGGCACCATCTCCAGGCCTACCTCAACCTGGCCCAGAAGGCCATCCTGCAAATGAAGAAGGAAGCAGGACGGATTAGTTCAGTTGACCTCCAAAAGATGGTGTGTTTAGACCTTTCACTGTTCTGCAATTTGGACGCGAGATCAGGAAACCGGTTTATATTTAGACCGGTCATTACATCACACTAAAAGAGTTTCCTGATGCTAATGATATACATTTGACTTACTGTCAATCTTCGTCATCTTATTTTTTCTCTGATATGTTGATTAGTGCGTTAAGTTTTCTGCCTTTAATATGATGGCAAGGTCGTTCATGTGATGTGTCGTATGATACTGGTTAAAAATGCACTCTTGTGGCGTATACTCCAGGGGCCTACATTACTGTCGACATTCCTCAAAGGTGGAAATATGTCGGTACGAAAAAGGACTGCATACTATTGTTGCACTCAAAGCTCCAAAATGAGGAGGCTATTTGAGTTTAGTGGAGCGCAAGGATCAAAACCCACAGCACTCCACAGCCGGAGCTGAGGAAAAGAGCCCGTTTGATGTTCCAAGCCATAAGTGAGACTCGCAAATGGCCATAAAGTCACAGGGGTGTCTGGTCTTACATCTGCTGCAGAATCATATGCTCACTGCCTCCCTCTGTACTTAAGCTCCCAGTGAGAGTTTCAGAAAGTCCGTTTGATGAGCTCTTTTCTTGCGAAGCTGCTTGTTTTGAAGTAAATTTGCCTAAATGTTTTAACTGCAAATTTGTTTTGCCACACAGGTCGCCCGAGTCTTTTACTACCTGTGTGTGATAGCGCTACAGTACGTTGCACCTCTGGTGATGCTTTTACATACTACCTTGCTGCTAAAGACATTGGGTGAGTGTATTCAAGTCTTCTCGACACATTCACGCTAAAATAACTACAATCGTCCCTGTAGGTGCCCAAATGTTTCTTGAACAGTTGTTGTAACCCCTAGGTGGATATTCGTGGGTGATTTACCCTGAAGAAAGTTTGCCCTGTCTACCAAATGAAGACTTAAACCCCACTGAGGTGGGGCAGGGAGGGATGCAGGCCTCTCAAGCTGTGGCCCAGTTATCGGTTGCTCTGGGGGGGTTGAGGACTGTGTTCACGCCCTTGCTTTTTAGAGGGATCCTGTCGTTTTTCACTTGGTGGATTGCCGCCTGCCTGTTCTCCACCTCTCTCTTTGGCCTCTTCTACCACCAGTATCTGATGGCAGCGTAACATTGGGATGGTGTGGAACACCCAAGGGCCCAGGCTCCTCCTGCTGAACTCTGCAGCACAAGCCCCTGGAACATTCCCCTTTTGCGTAACCATATCATCAGAGTTCTTCTCTGATGGGCTTCCTCCGTGGACAAATTAGTTCAACCTGACAAACACAAATTGGACAATAGGAATAATTAAGTGATTTTATGGAGGGTGGTTGCCTTGAACAAGTTTGAAAGGTTTCTGAGAGCTCTGGATGTTTGATCTTGGATATACTGTATTTTATTTTTTAGAGTTTAAAATGGATGACTTTCAGAAGGGAAGGGATTTAATAGGTTTTTATTACGTTGTTTAAACTTGGCTCTGCTGTAGGGGGGATCTCACTGCTGATATGTGATTAGGAAACAGTATTTCAATCAAGCATTAGTGTAAGGTAAAAAAGAGCGATGTTTTAAAGATGTATTTATTTGTCCATTTAAGACAGACTGAAGCCAGCCTTCTCACGATGAGTATTTAGTTTGACTGTAAAAGACTGAGAGCTAATTTAAGTGTGTGCGCGTGCGTGTATAAGTGAGTGACAGTTCGTTCATGTGTCAGCATCAGTGCCTGCGGGCTCCAAGTGACCCCTGCTGCTTGTGGGTATAAATCTAAAAGGGCATTTTGATCAAGCATAAAAGCTCACTCAAAAAAATGTCTAAAGAAGTACCCTATGCTCTTCTGATACTCTTCCCTGTCATTTAACCAGGTCAAATATTTCACTTTGAATTTTGGGTCCATCAGACAGATCCTGTAAGCACCCTCCATGTTTCTGTGTGGAGTGTATTGATTTTCGCAATAGATTGAGGAACAGGATTGTTTCATGTGAAGGAAAGATGTGCCAAGGAAGCTTGTATTCCCTGATGAATATATGTAATACTTCCCGCTGGAAATCAGAGGCGCAAAGGCACTGAGTATACAAGCCAAAGCAGAACAGGGGGCTTGATAAAAAAAAAGAAAGATTTGTGTTTTTTAATAAGGTCCAGTTTAACATCTTCATATTTTGGCACTATCGTTACAAACAGCAGAGTCATATCTGAAGTTTTTTTTTTTTTTGCTGTTGCGTTTATTTGTTAGTCTTTATCGAGTCCTGCTGTAAAAGTCTTATTCTCGCTGTTCATATTCTGAAATTTTGGAGGATATGCAGACAATGAATGTATTGATCCTGCCTGATTTGCAAGTCACATTTATTACACTTGGGGCCACAAAAAAGCCAAATATGACATAACCTTTGCTTTCGAAAGATAACCGTTACACTACAGTATATATATTTTTGGGTAATGTGGACATTTATATTGTCAGTTATAATTGAACATCTTGCAATCAGTTCTTATTAATATTACTTGGCAGTACGATTTCAGTTTTCCAGCTTCTCCCATTGATTATCAGTCTATGATACCTGATTGATAGCTGTAAACATTTACAACCTTTAATAATTGTCACCGTGGGCATTTCAGTTTTACATATGGTTTTCTCTTTTGCCTTATATTGATTCTTTCCCTCTTATTAAAAATCTAAACCAGTGACCAATAACTTTGTTAATCTTACTAAATATATGCCACCTTTATAAGGTATTTTCAACAAACATGTGTAACCCTATTGCCAAATGACAGTATAATAGGCTCAGAACTGATTTATGTTAAACTGTTGAGACATTCGACAAATCATTTTCTTTCAGTTTTTTTCTAAATTGTCAGTATTCCTGTAGGGAAGTAACTAGGATGTTATGTTTTAAAATCAGTGATCTTATTTGTTTGTCTTATTTTAATGTATTTTACATACTTATGATCTTTATTTATTATTTCACAGTTTGTTTAATAAATGATTGTCAAGAAAACTATGTTTTACTTTTTCTTGTTCTTTGGGGGATTTGTGGGTTTTCTTCTATTTCTCATTTATTTATTTCTTGAACTCAAATACAGCTTAGAATTAAGTCTTCTGAAGTGGTGAATAGAAGTGACTTGTGCGGAACGTGCTGGAGTAAATGAATTGTCCAGATCTCGAACAGTAAATAGGCCTAGACCATGTGATGCTGCAGTAATGTTGATCTGATGCTATTGTTAATACGGAATAAAACCCAGGCCTTTAGTTGCCACTCTTGGATCAATGAGACAAATTCCAAAACAAACAGCCAAAGTGGCTCTTTTCTTTTCCCTAGACTCCATTCACTCAGCCCATTTTATCTGAGGCCCACCAAACAGCTCTATTGAGCCTTGTCGTACCTAGTGCACGAATTGGGAATCTTTTTCAAAGGTATCTGTTTAATAAATGAACCACTGTCTGTGCTACATCATTGTTACGTGTGCTCAGTTAAGAGTGTCAAAAACAAACAATGAGAACTAGTGATAATGAGTGACCTAACCTTATCCCTTTCGTCCACTAAAGAATATATTGCAAGCTTTTGCACTTAAGGTAAAGGCTCTTTGATTTAGCAAAGTGATCTTTTCAAAACAGTCTATTTACAGTTTAGTTTACATGCATTCGCAATAGAGGATTATGCAGTGTTAATAATTATCATTATCATTATTTATTTATTGAAGCCGGATTGTGTTCGTAGTGTAAGCTGCAATGATATTAAAGGGGATCCCCACCCCCCAAAAAAATCTGTCATGAACACAATAAAAGATACTTTGAAGAATGTTAGCAACTGGGATTTCTGGTGTAGACAAAGAAAATAGTAGTCAAAGCCGCGCCAGAACTGTTTGTTTTCCTTAACTCTTCAAAATATACGTTTTTGTGTTTAACAGAACAAAAAATATACAGCAACTGTTTCTGGTAGTTAATGGTGCCCCATAAATCTCAGTTGCTAACATTCATCCAAATATATTTATTTGTGTTCAAACAAAACAGGTGCATGTTGGACTCCGGCAGGGCTGCCCTTTGTCGCCGGTTCTGTTCATAATTTTTATGGACAGAATTTCTAGGCGCAGCCAGGGGCCGGAGGGCGTCGGGTTTGGGGACCACACGATATCATCTCTGCTCTTTGCGGATGATGTCGTCGTGCTGGCCCCATCAGACCAGGACCTTCAGCATGCACTGGGACGGTTTGCAGCCGAGTGTGAAGCGGCTGGGATGAGAATCAGCACCTCCAAATCTGAGGCCATGGTTCTCAGTCGGAAAAGGGTGGCTTGCTCACTTCAGGTAGGTGGAGAGTTCCTTCCTCAAGTGGAGGAGTTCAAGTATCTGGGGGTCTTGTTCACGAGTGAGGGAAGGATGGAACGGGAGATTGACAGACGGATCGGTGCAGCTTCTGCAGTAATGCGGTCGCTGTACCGGTCTGTTGTGGTGAAGAAGGAGCTGAGCCGCAAGGCGAAGCTCTCGATTTACCGGTCAATCTACGTTCCTACTCTCACCTATGGTCATGAGCTGTGGGTCATGACCGAAAGGACAACATCCCGGATACAGGCGGCCGAAATGAGCTTTCTCCGCAGGGTGGCTGGGCGATCCCTTAGAGATAGGGTGAGAAGCTCGGTCACTCGGGAGGAGCTCAGAGTAGATCCGCTGCTCCTCCACATCGAGAGGGGCCAGCTGAGGTGGCTCGGGCATCTTTTCCGGATGCCCCCTGGACGCCTTCCCGGGAAGGTGTTCCGGGCATGTCCCACCGGGAGGAGACCCCGGGGAAGACCTAGGACACGCTGGAGGGACTATGTCTCCCGGCTGGCCTGGTAACGCCTCGGTGTCCCCCCGGAAGAGCTGGAGGAAGTGTCTAGGGAGAGGGAAGTCTGGGCGTCCCTGCTTAGACTGCTGCCCCCGCGACCCGGCCCCGGATAAGCGGAAGAAGATGGATGGTGTTCAAACAAAACAAAGAAATGTATACAGGTTGATGATGTGTTATTCATAACAGAATTTTCATTTTTTTTTTGGGTGAACTATCCCTTTAATTCGCAGAAATACTGGGGAAGAAGCTCACAACAGGACATTAAACAGAATCGACTGCCCCCTTGTGACAGCTGTGGGTACTGACAAGCTTTCATCTTCACTAAATAGTCTGCTGCATAGGCATCAAAAGGCTTTTTATTGTAGGCATATGACTCAAATAAACAGTGTAGTTCAAATTTGTTACATCTGGTCCAAAATTAAATGTACTCACCCTGAGGTAATCGTGGTGTTTAGTATCAGAAATGCAAGAAGATGAAGTACACAATCAATTTGACTTCTGTTATTTTTAAACCTTTGAACCTTGTTAAACTAAATATGTGTGGGTTAGGTGAGGTGAAATGAAATGAACAATTTCCAAACCTTTTCATTCCAAGACCCACCTGAACAGAGGTGGTTCTCTTTTTTGAGAACCACCAAAATATGTTTAAATGGTAATATGGAGTGACTGCTTTTATATCAATTTCCCCCACCTAATACTGATGTTTGACCCACAAGTAGAGTAGGTCCCGATCCACAGTTTGAAAATCCCTAATTTGAGTAATTTTATAAATGGCTTAATAACCTGTCCACAACAAGAATTAAATATATAATCTTATACATTTGTGTGCATTAATCATAAAGACTTCTAGAATATAGACATTATTAGCACATAGTGATTAGGTGAAATAGTCATCAGAAGCATTTATAGCATATCATTAAAATATGCTGAAATTATCTGTGTCCACTGCGATATAGCCTAAACATCTTAAGCCTGCAGTTGCCCTTAATGTGTCCCTTGTGATTTTTGTTTGAACTGTGGCTATTAGTTCAGGGGCAGCAAGGGTCAGTAGCAGGTCAACTGAATCCCCCATGGGACAATGGCATTTAGATTCCAGCATACTAGGTTTGGTTCACATCATATTTATGAGTCAGCATTTAGCTGTAGGTATGTTTCATCATTTCTTTAGCGTTGATAAAAATATATATATTATTCCAAAAAGTTGCATTGTTACAAGAGTTTGATACACATTTTAAAGCTGGCACCATTTATACACGGGCATGTGAAAAATAAAGTACATTGATTTTAAAGTGACTAAAGTTGGCACGTAATAGTTTACAAAACACAAAGTGAGTCTTTTGGAAGCATAGTTTTTTTTTTGTTCAAACATTATTTTTGCACCAATTTCACCCGGACATGTGTGTTAACCACACAATTTGCCTAGCTGTATCTGTTATTATACATGCAGATTTACTCTTTACACGCATTTACTTCCATATTCACAGATATCAGAGTCTGATTACACACTTTCGGCTTATCTTGGTGTATGTTTGTCCAATATTTCTATATAGAAGTATTCGTCAATAGGGAATAGTTGCCACTGGAGACAGGTTGCCAGGGTGCTGTAGCTGAAGGCATATTGGTATCTCAGTAGTCCACAGGAGCTGGCTGCCTATAAGTCACCAGTGGAGGTGAGAAACTTATATGTTGTCGCCTATTTGCTAACCTGAAAGACATGGAAAATAAAGGTTAGTCTGTATTAGTCTGTAAAGGACATATTTCAAGTTTAGTATAGAGGTGGTGGGTTCATTGTGTATGGTCCCTTCTCACTTTGCTAAACCCTCCCCAACAGATCGCCGATGGTACCTATAGCAACAATTTAGAGTTCTTGCAAGATGGGGATTTTTTTAAATGCAAGATTCCCCCTCCCCAATTGTTATTATAACTCAAACTGTTAACACTTATACACAATAAGGTTGTATTGGTCAATCAGTTAATGAATTAGCTAACATTTACTAACAATGAAAAATATTTTACAGCTTTTATTAATCTTAGTTAATTTCAGCATTTACTAATACAATTATTTCAATCAAACATAACTGTTAACATTAGTTAATGAACCATGAACTTACATGACTAATTGCATTGACAATAACTAATATTACCAAGGGTTAATACATGCTGAAAAATTTAAAGTTAATGCATTTATTAATGTTAACAAATACAACACAGAATTTTTGTTTTTATATTATTAAATATAATTATGTGTATGTTGTTTGGAAAGGCTATACAATTCTAAACACATTAAATAAAGGTAATAAACAAAGACATAAAAACCTATACAAATAAAATATTTTACACATTTTTTACATCCTTTTATCCATTTCTTTTTAATTTTCCAAGATCTGCTGCAGCTTGATTGTGATTCTTGGTTGTGAGATATGCATGTGTATCAAATTACTATTATATTTGTTAACTAAAGTCACATGTAGGAAAAATATGTCCAAAGGTGTGAACAGTCTTCATCTGTGCATATGCAACACCACTGCACATATAATAATCATACATTTTAAAGGGAAACGAAAAGAGCAGTTGTTATGTATAGACATTGTCAAAGCTTCAAAAAATAGAAAATAACCATATGGCTATAACCAAAAAAGCTATAAAACAAAACTTACCATTTACTAAAAAATTCTACAAAACATTTCACTGACATACCCTGTTATATTACAACACCAAATTATTGAACAGTTTTTTCATGCAGGGGCATATTGGGGGAGGGTTGTGGAGATAATTTCGATGTGGAAAATAAATTGATTTCATAATTGTAATGTCTTTGTGCTAAAAATGACTCAAAGAGTGTCAGTTTCAACAAATCAAAATAGAATTCATTCTGCCAACGGCAGTTCCTGCCTTAAAAGGTGATGAATGAGAATTTTAGATCAGGCTCTGAGAATGAAAGAAAACCCGTTTTAACAAAGTGCTTTAGATACCTCATCATCTGCCAGTGGTGTGTGATCCATTTTTCTGTCAATTTAAAGTTTAGAAAAACACAAAGAGTGGTTTCAGTTGGTTTATTGACTGGCACTTACAGATGGTCCAACAACTGTGGATAATATCTGTTCCACGGTACCCCTAAACAAATATGTTTTATTACTTAACAGCTGATGCCTGGCAGATATACCTGCCAAAATGATATCCATAAAATTTCACATATTAGATGTATATAGAGGTATAGATGTGTGTTTTAGGATATGTGGATTGGTTGTGGCAGCAAACCATTTAAACTAATTGAGGTGATATACTTGCTCATGTCTGATACATTACAGAAATAACTCCAAACCATTTTTCCTTCTCTTTTCCGAGCAAATCTAAATACATGACAGGGTCTCTGTTGACGTCATGATTTTAGGAGTTCTGCCCACAAATTTGGGATAGACATCATCAATGACCTGCAAAGAAAAATATATGAAGCCTATGTCTGGTATAAGATTGTGGGTTGGTGTGAAAGGGCATGAGCAGTTGTTGGGATCAGTTCATCCTGCAGTGTGTCTGCTCTTCCAGACACACCGCCCATTTTACAATGGTGACAATGATGGCGGCCCAACCTGCCCAGCCACTCCAGACAATAGGAAAGGCCTGGGGCCATATGCTGAGCGTTTGCAAGATTGTCTGTGGGAAAGAGGGGACGAGGGCTATGCCAGACAGCAAGGGTCACAAAGGTCTCCTAAAACCAGGCAACGTGGTTGAGCTCCTGACAACAAAACCGTCTGACAAAGACAATAGAAGGAATTTTAGGTGCCTGAGCACTGCTGTCATATTTTTCTATGTTAAGTTAAATAATCACATCAATGTGAACTGTAGAACTGTATTGAATCCTAAATATGCAGGTTTCTAAAATGTTGTGACATCACCATGGCAACATGGCTGCTTATAATTAGCGCCCATACTTGATGTGCTATATTGAGGAAAATAAATAACTTCCCCCATTATCTTTCGAAAAAAAAGTGCAGTGGCCCAAAATGACTTTCTGTATTGTATAAGGTGATTAGCATGAGCGAAATGTAGATTGGTTGAATGGCTTTGTACGCAGGTACATAATTGGACAAAAGATGGAAGGCCTTAGGCTGCCCCTCTTAGGCTACCCATCCCCCACACTCCAGTGCATCTTCTCAATACTACGCAAATAACCATCTCGAACCTAGTACCACGTTAATTGGCGTGTGGATAGCTAGCACCCTCCATTCACACTCCATGCGCTTTTATTAGCATGACACAGGTTAGCGGCTGCCACGTATTGGCCTTCTCTTGTCCAATCTCTTTGGGCCTCTGATTAAAAAGAGAACCCCTCAGAACACAAATCTTCTGTCCCCTTTCATCCCATACCTCATATAACTTGCCTCTCTAATCCATGCCGGCACCGCTAACCGTCAAGAGTACCTGTTCATCACCTTCTCATCACCTAAGTCAAGCCTCACTGCAGCTGGTGCCCCTCCAAGTGAGAATAATTGTTGCTTTCACCTGATACCCAGGCCATACAGATTAAATTCTGATGTACGGGTACATTAGTTGAATCTAATCTATCTAATCATCTAATCACCCAGGATGAAAGAAACAACTAAAAATGGGTCAGCGTTAGCCTCGAACAAGCTGGCATCTTTTGTGAGGTCACGAAAACGTTCCCCCGCCATAATCCACTCTAGTCGAGAGCATTATTCCTGCCTGGAATGGATCACACCCTTTCTATACCTCCCCCTGTCTCTCTGAAGGATCCAGATCCAATTCTGATACCCTGTGCAAGTTCAGCTCAACAGGGTCTCCTTCTGTCTTGCTCTGATTTCAAGGTAAAACGTCTCATTAGCTCGGGCCCTTGAAAGACGCCCGCTCCATCTCATATTCAGTAATACATTCTCTTTGAAAAGCTTGTGAGAGGCAGGAAGGGAAAGAAAGGAAGGCAGGGGTGAGGGCTGATCCAGCTACCTGAGAGAGAGGGAGGGGTGAGCCTGCTGAGGCCTCTGTAATTTCATGCAATCATTACTGCCTTGTGCCACAGACACATTTGAATGTCATTTATGCCTTACTTGAGGATAAAAGCTTTCTAGAAAAAGGAAAGTAGAAAGTGTCTTCAGGTTTGTGTATTTGTAGTATGCTGGAGAAATAAAAAAGCCACGCTTAATGATCCAGCCTGATCTCACAGGAATTCGTAACTATTTTACAAGGTGGCTAATACGTAAAAAATCGTAAGATGTGAATCATACAATAATGTACGATTCTTAGAAAACATACGCAATAAGGAAGGCCTCCCCTAAACCTAACGTGACTGGCGCAAGAAGCAAATCGTACTAAAACGTACAAACAAGATCACACAAATTCATATGAATTATCCAAAATTAGCCACATTAGTTACAAATTTCTTAGAGATTGCATTGAATGATTTTAAAAGTGATTTAACAACAGAATGTTGATTCATTTATTATTCAGATTAATTTGACACTGTTGTAAAATGAGAGTGTGAATTGAATCTTTAATTATTATTAATGGAATTATTGTTAGAAATAGTAGAAAAAAATGTCAAATTAAATGTATATAGTTGTAATACAACTTTTAGTTTCGGTGCTATGTAACAACTTTCCAAGAAAGTAATATTTACTGTAAAAGCATTCATTGTCTGTATTGGGTCAATATTCATATCTAATATAGTCAACTGTAATATAAAATCTTGTTGGATACAGCTTAATTATATGTGCTTACATTCGGTACTCAACATTTTGATATCAATCAATTATTTTTCGAAATGTATTATTTCCATGTTATGACCTACAACCACTATAGAGATTTATTTATCAGTAAAGTACAAATATAATGCACAAGCTGACTTTGTCAAAGTGTTTCACCTTTTGATTTTCACTATATTCTCAAAAAAAAAAGATTTTGCCATATGCAGGTAGATTGGATGTTCGTATCCACATATGAGACACCAGGCCTTGATGCTCCAGAGCACAAAGCAGGACTTTGATGCGACCACAGTGACTAATGATCAAGCCAGCCCTCACATCTCTGAATGGGGTGGTGGATGGTGCCATTTCTAATAAGGACTCTCCCTGTATGTAGCTGACAAAGGCTAAGAGAACCAAATAAAACTGCAAAATCTAAAGAGAACAAGAGAGCTGAAGAGATTCTTTATTCCCCAGTCAATAAATTTATTTTGCTTAGTATGCTTAACTGTGATGGCTTGAATGCAATGAACCTCGTGGGTTAGCTTCTCTGCTCAGGTTCAGAACAGAAATAGAAAAGATAGAAAAACATCCCAGTAGCTTCCTTTTGATTGATTCATTTCTAATTGTAAGTCAACAAATCTAAGGACATGTGTTTCTTAAAAGCTACCTGTGTATTCGTGACCAAACATGCATCTGTACCGTATGTACCTCATATGCATTTTGCCCTCATACATACATTTTTAAACATTCATTCTTATAATGAAATATTTATTTTCGTTCTACATTTGTTTTGCCATTGATACATCTTGGGCCACAAATCATGGAGCGTGCATAAGCAAAAAACTACGGCAACGTTCATATAAAAAAGGTCTTTAGTGTGGAAACGTCATCAGGGTTTGAGCAGACGTACAAACTTTTGCTTGTCCGAGTGCTGCATGTTTTTTAAAATCTAAAATATAAGGATTTTTTGCCGCTCGTGAAGACTTTAGACGTTGACAGGTGCTCTTTCATATTTCAATTATATTGATTAGACATTGTTTACAAGGCGGAGATCTGAAAACTGCTCAAAATTTCAAGATCATTTGCGATTTATAGATTTCACATCTGAAAAAGAGGCGTGCGCACACTTTCTGCGCATACGTTAATTATTTAAATCACACATGCACAAATGATCGTAAATTCAAATTTAGGAAAGTATCTACGCAGCGTTTTATAAATGAGGCTACTTGTGATGTGGCAAATATTGGACATATCAGATATCTCCTGACAAACTTTATCTAAGTAATTCAACACCAAGACATATTTAAGACTGCACTATCTTCATCTGATACTGTGAATTACACTTTTACAGAGATGTCCCATGTAAGTCATATGTAAAGCAAGATTAAGGCATTGGTGCCCGATTATCGGAGTATGGGTAAGCAAAATCATAGCAGAAAGATAGTAGGTGCATAGACCTAGAGGTGAAGCTTTCCACCGCAGGTCTTTCTTGCCTTGCGGCACAACACAGGGACTCAAATGTTTTGCCCAACCATAAGAAGCATCTAAGCAAGTAAAAGGTGTGCGGCGGATTAGCTCCCTGCATTGTAGCCGTAGGCTGCCTCTGAGATTCGTGTGCGGCCCCTTTTGCACTAGTGTTGTCCTCCACACACAGCGCAGAAGGGGGTTGCTGTGGATGATCGACTCACACACACTCAAGGAAAAGGCAGATATAAACACACATCCTACATAACCCAGATAGCACAATCCATCTGGCTTACATCCATTTGACGTCTGAATTTACATCTGCAAGACATCTACAATACATAGTTTGCTCATCTGCAATACGTCTCGGAGACGTCTGAACGTCTGTAATACGTCTGGTAAAGATCTGGAGATCTGCTGCGTAAAAACATCTGCTAAACATCTTAGAAATAGCAGCTTTACATCCATTCTAAATCATACACATCTTACAGACATCTTTTAGAGGTCTATATGACGTCTGACAGCAGACATCTCCGAGATGTATTGCAGATGAGCAAACAATGTATTGTAGATGTCTTGCAGATGTAAATGCAGACGTCAAATAGACGTAAACCAGACGTATGTGTGCTATCTGGGAAATGTCTCTCTTAAGTGACTCCCTCTCTAAGGAAGTCTCACTTTTCCTCACTTTTTTCCTCATAAACTACCTTAGTGTGCAATTTTATCTGACCTTACTTTTATTAACAAATGTAAATACACCGAAGGAGATTTTACTTTACCGATTGTGAAATATTTAACAAGAAGTATCACAGTCCTAGCTAGGCAGACAGATATATAGCCTTAATTTGCTTCTAATGATTGACACTGCATGTTTACCCCTTGCTCTCTTTTGCACTCATACACACTCATAAATACTGTGATTCCCTACCGAGTGCCTGAGGAGATGAAAGCCATTGCAGCTGCACCCACCCCAGTGTTGTGCAGTGCCTCTCAGGAGGGGCTCCCAGCATGACATAAAGCAATCGAGAAACACACAGATTCAAACATCTCACAAATACCATGTACTGTAGATAACCACTGAAGATATAAACAAACGTATCTCAGAGGTCACCACCACTAATATACCATCATCTTTATGTTAAAAGTTATTTATAGAGACCGATAAAATATATGGGCCTATCCACAATATGGCATTGACTCTGAAATATTAGTGCTGTGAAACACAGTGTTCTACAGCCATTCAATATCATGTCAGTCAACCGTTGTGTAAAAGCAAATATCATTGTAATATCATTGCATTGCATTTGTCACTATCGGCAAGGGATATATTTTTCTTCCCCACGTATCTCATATAGGACTCAATTCACATTTGGCTAATAACGTCAAGGTTTTTGTCTGGAGAACTCCATGCCAACAGTGAACGCCCCGGTAATGGTGTGGGAACCTTGGACGTCTGGATGAATATTTACTCTGTCATCATGGCAGGGTGGTGCTGATAAATCTGCCTCATTTGGCTGCCCATGCTAAAGACCAAAAGAGTAATGAGAAACGAGGATAACGTGAACGAGAAAATGGCTGACAGTGAAGGAATCAATTACTGGTCAGAGAAAGCTGGGATGCACACTGTGAACTCAGAGGGACGAGCAAACAAATGCAGAAGACTGAATTGCTACGGGGCATCGGTATGTTTTTACTGAGTTAAGATTTCAAAGAATTTCCTTTGTCGTAATATGTGCAAAAATAACTTAAGTGTTAAAATGGTTTAACTGAGAGAAAAGCAAATCAATCATCAAAACATAATTATGCTGCTTCTCTAGAAGTAGACTGACAGCCTGGCTATGTTAAATATACACTTTGGGCATGTGCGTTGTAAATAACAGGCATATGTGAGGTGAAAAGACCTTTATCATTTATAGGTAAATATTCTTGAGGGTTATCATAGAGACTTATAGGTAGCATTTTCAATAGTTTAAGATTATTGCTGATGTTCTCTTATTATTGGCCTATGGACCAACCCTATACAAGCAGATTTCATATTTTTTCTGTTTAGCAATAGCATGCTTTAGGGACTTTCCATACACGTGACTTTTATAGGCCTACTGTAAAAGACCTAAAGATGTATATTCTATTACCAAACCCTAAAAATAACCCTAAAAAAAACTTTCTGTATTTTTTAATAAACAACAATTTAGTATGATTTATTACAGTAGCTGTTTTTCACCTGGGGACCAAAAAATGACCCCACAAGGTAAAAAAAAATACTGGTATTACAGTACTTCTTCGTGGGAACATTTGGACCCCCCAGCACAGGGTAAACACATAAATAAACACATAGGGGTGCCACAATATACTGGTATTGACAATATTAAAAACCATGATTATTAATGTTGTGTTAATTCTACACATATGATCATATCAAATATATTTTAGCACCTGTTTAAAGTTTCGCCTTAAGAGCCACGATGGTTACAAACTCTCTCTCTCTCTCTCTACCTCCTTACACTCATATTTTAGTGTGATTCATTGGCCGAAAAGAGAGAAAACACACAAAACTGATGGTAAATTTGACTGACAGCATTATGTATTTCTTATAAATAAAAACATTTCAATAAATACCTTGGTATTATCATTATTGCAAATTCTTTTTGGCCATCATTGCGTAGTGAAAATTTGATATTGTGACAGCTTTAAAACACACTCTTTTAAATGTGCTGATTACAGACCCTTTGCGCTGAAGGCCTTAAAAGGGGCAGCAAGCTGGAAAATAACCCCATGCTGTCCCGGTGCAACTCTACCACTCCCAGTTATGCAGTTTCCCATGGAGCCATTCAAGAACTTAAGCAGCAAAGCAGGTTGACACCTCAAGTCTGTCTTCCACAATACAGCAACCCTCACTGGGTCAAACACTAGAAGAGTCTTTTTTTTTAGGCACAATGGAGAACATGAGGAAAAATGACTGAAGGCTACCTGATATGAAGCAGAGGCAGGAATATGACCCCAGAAAATATCCCATGGGGCCTTTCTACTTTAAGTCAGTAGAGACTGACTAAACAGAGATCATGTAAACTTATTCATAATCTCAAAAACTACTGTTACACAATTGATCATAAATAATTATAATGGTGGTGTGGTACTCTCTGAGAATTGGGCATTTGACCAGTTCAGCATCACCCACTTTAAAGGTCACTACCAATGTGAACTTTTGCTTAGAAAAAGTCACAGATTTCCTTTGTGAAGGACATTATGGTGAAGTATTGGTAATCAATTTATGAATGATAATTAGAGTAGTTCTCTGGTGTTAATCTCAATACAATCACACCCTGCAGTGTAGTTTCTCATGTTGAATGTACAGCACATTTCCAAGCTTCTAGTTTAGTTTTCATGTGTACGGATTATTCATACACTAAAACGCTTGATGTGAGGCCCAAACATTCTACACCATACAACTAATATAAAGTGCAAAGTAAAACATTGCGGTAAAAATGTTGTTCTTACATCTCAAAACGACATGATTCAGTCATCATCTTACTAGTCAGACATCCCCTGCACGTGGCCACTCACTTAAATCCAGGGTCATGTTGTTAGTAGACACACAATTTGTTTGTGGTCAGTACTTAGAGCAGACAATAGACCATGTGTTTCTCAAAACCCCACGAGGGCTGCTATCATAGAGCTTGTTCGAGCTGCAACACAGGCCTGGTCAGACACTGGAAGGGGTCAAAGCCATTACAACCCTAAACCTTTGACCTTCTCCCAGAGGACCTGTCCCAATGGCTAAAAGACACGGTCAATGAAGATTAATTAAGAAATAGAATATGATGAAGTGTGAGCATGGCATAAGTATTCCAGACATCATGGCTTGATCACAGAAAATATTCAATATTATTTTCAATAAAAAAAATCTAAAGCCCTATGTTTGCCTGAAAAGATGCCAAGCATTAGAGATTATGGTTTATATCATTTCCTCGAAGGGCAAGCGTTTCTGAAGGTGAGGCTGCATGATGCATGAAGAAATTGTGTTAAATAGACATTTGAATTTATTGAAATGCTCTTTTTTAATGATAAGTTCATGAATGATATTTGGCTCACCCCAAGGATAATAGTAATACTTGTGTGTACTTAGTTAAACGAAGGTAGGTCACATTTATTTCTGGGCTGAGGCAGAATTTATGATGTATAACAAAAATGAATTGTGGAACAGTCACAAACATTATTGAAATCTTTGTGAGACAAATAAAAATGTATATTTTAAATAGTCCAATTCTTTAAAGACTAAAACTTTGTTTCTCAGACATGGCACACTTGATCAGCCCTCCATGTCAACTCCAACATGACAATATTCTCAGTAAGAATGATGGACTTTTGCCCTGACCTGAGATTTTGGGCCTCTCGACTGAAAGAGAAGAGCTGCAGGGGCATTTGATGCCGGCGCCTGGCCTCTGAATAGTGCCGCAAATATCCCCACAGTTCCTTTTCACTCAATACCCCAGCTCTTCCCCCTTGCCTCGTACATACCACCCAACCACCCCCTGCCCCCCCGTCCACCCAAACCCTGACTGTGCGCAGGCAAATAAGGACTCCGATCAGCCCGCCACTCACACTCCAGGGTAACGGATTAGAACACGTCCACCCGCTGCCTGCTTTCATCCTTTGCCAGTGGTCGAGCAGGGGGCTCGTCCGGAAAAAGGACCGCTTTCTCCTCCGGCCCCTCCCCCCTTCTCTTCTTACCTCAAGGAGGTGGCTTGGGGTGTAGGGCGGAGGACAAACCAAGTGGCATGAAAAGGAGGGGAGTGGGGGAGGGGCGCAGATAAAAGTCGGGGAGAAAAAGAAGGAACATTGTCCTTTTCAAATGGATGGGAAACGATTCAGTGGGATTTGCTGGCAATTATACGGTGCAGGGCTAATCAATTCAGACCATTCTGGCCGTGGAGTGGACTGATTCGATAGAACAAAAGGTCGGACAGCAGGAGAGGTACCTGAGAAATGGGTCCGCTCGGTGTAAGTAGCATGGGGCAACACTTCCCCCTCCTGAACAGCACCAGAGCATATGGACTGGCTATGAACTTATTAGCCAGAGGATTAAGGGGTAAAAGCAAGGGCTCGAGGGGGACACCACAAATCCTTTTTACTTCAATGCTCAGGGGTCTTACCACTAATCAAAAGATGATGATACCATTAAAAAGACCTAAAAAATATTACAGGTGAAAGCTCACACATTTAAAATCACTAATAGGTTTATCATCTGCCGTCCAGGCTAAAATCACAACTCACTAATAGATGGGATCAGATTGCCTTGTGTATTCATGAGCCGATCTCACTTACAAGGAGCTTCATAGGACTTTGATGTCACAGGGTGGATGACAGGTGATCCTTGGCCCCTTTATGTCTGTCAGCAAGGCTCCATGCCCTCGGCAACCTCTCAGCACCTAGAGACAGACTGCAATGTAAGGCTTGAGGACCTGTGGAGAACTGGTCTGGTGACTACAGAAGATGAAGCTCTACCAGGTTCTATTTGATTCTAGCACAGGGTCAAGCACTTGTCAGTGTGGGTGAACTCTGGGTCCTTCTTTGACAATTCTTACCACAAAGACTTAGACACCTAGTGCTTTAGACCAGGCTGTGGAGAATGAATCTAAAAGACACCAATGTAGAGAACAATTTCAAATTTGTTTTATTAGTTCCCCTTCAATTGACTGTGTGTCACAGTCTGTCTTTCTTTTCCCACTGTTCTTTAAATAAACACTGGCTGCGAAAACAAAGGATGTTTGGCCTTTTAAAAAGAGGAAGCCTACATCGAGTTGTTTATTTTTCACTTCACCTGTTCTCCCACCCATTCTATTTCAGCTGTGGAGGTCAACTTCCCTCAGGATTCTTAACAGGAGAGCTGGAAGGTCGCTCTTTAATGAGAAGCGATCATAACGGTGCTCCTAACGCCTCAGTCATTTTCATATGCTTGTCACACGATGTTGGCGTTATCAACTTCAGAGACCTCCATCTTCACCCAGTGTGTCTCTGGAACTTCAAGGGGAATCACAGAGCACACCTCTCACTGGTAAACATATGTCTATTGCTGTCTCAAATCGAAATAAAATCCACCTCATGATCAGGTTTGTCCTTTCATTACAGTTTATGGTCATGAGTGGTAACATTTTTGTACATATTTGGCTTCCAATGCACATAACCTTTTACCCTTGCTGTCTTTCTATATAGGGTGACTTCAAAATATTATTTTCACATAAGAGCTACTATATAGGAAATGCAGAGCTCTGTGCTATGTCTCAGAATAATTTAAAGTCTTTTATTTACTGGTCAATTTATGAATTACCTGCTAACATCAAACCTCACTCACAACAATGAAGACACAATATGTTCAGCCCAAGCTTTTGTGAGTAAACCTTTGATAACCTGGCAATACATTCACAATGCTCGGGTGGGCACCAAGCCACATTATTTCTAGACTGGTCTAGCCAGATAAACTTCACCAAATCAAGTGATCTTCTATCTCCTGTCTAGAAGTAATTCAGCCCATCATATTCATCAGTGACATGAACATATTCTATTTATCTAACCAACTGCAGCCATCTCATGTGCTAAGGTACAGTGATCCGTCTCCGGTAAGGTCAGGCAGGTTCGGGTTAGTGAATATGTTCTGATGTGGAGGTTTTGGAGGGTACTGGAGGAAAGAAGTCGATGACACCTAGACACGCTCACACCGTGACGGACACACAGAGAACCTCTGCACTCCCCCCCACTTTCCTGGTGCTGTCAGCCAGGGTCAGTCGGCTGTCAGTGTGGCTATGTTTGTGTGAAGTGCTGTTGCATCACGCCTGCCTGTCAGTGTGTGATAGCATGCCTAGAGATGACCACAGGGTTGTGGGTGTGCCAACTTTACCCCTCATGTTTCTGGTAGCGCCTGCCATTTGCCTATCCATTCTTTTGTACGAGTGTGGCAATCAGGACATCAGCAAGAGAGGTAACTTACACATCACTGCTGTCTATAAAACATATCAGATCGTTTTGTTTTACACATTGTGCTGTGAAAGCTCAAATGAGCATATATCAAAGAGTAGGGTGCTTGTTGGATGTCATTGCTTAACATATTGAACGTTTTTTAAGGAATTTAGCGTCGTGGGGTCAGGTGTTTTTATTGATTAAAAAACATTTTATATTTAATGGATAAAACTAAGTTTATAAAGTCTAAAAGCTTTAGTACAGTGGAATGTGGGATCTCATTGGTTTACAGGAAGAAATCATTTGTGTATAATACTGCACTTGTAATCATAACATTTTGAGTTATCACATTAAAAATAAAGGGATTACCAAAAATGAAAGAAAATTAATGAAAGAACATTGGAATAGAAAAAGGTTTTCATTCAAAGTTAAACTCATACAAAACATCAGAAAGTTCCAAACTACACCATTTGGAAAGAGAGAAAGAAACAAACAAACAAACAAACAAATATTTTTTTTTATCCCAGCCCAGTTATCTTTAAATCTTTGAAATTAATCAGCAAGTAGACTATTACATTAAAGCATAAAAGACATCTTTTCTTTTGCTTTCTGCCTCTCTCACACTCACACTCTCACTATACACTTGAAACAAAAACTAACTGAAGTCTGCATTTAGAAATTGTAAGAGGGGCTCATACAGCTTTTGTTGATTTAGGTTTTGCACCATCTATCAAAAGGTTCATAGGAAGAGGTTTAATCAGGTAGGAAACCGTGTACAGAAAGAGGTGGGACGGGGTATTGTGTCAGTGTGAAAGCAGAGCCAAAAAGGGGCGTCTTTTCGTGTTTCTTTACTTTCACCTGCTGGGATCCATTTGGTCTCTTTCAAAAAGAAAAAGGGGTGAATGCAATGAATAAAGACACAGACAAGTAGCCCATAGGCCAATAGCTTAATCAACAGCCACTTGTAATTACCATAGTGTACTGGCTTACAGCAGTTGCTGTCATATGTATTGGAGAATACAGAATAAAAATATATATTTCGATTTGTTTTGCTATATATGTAAACCACAAGTTTTTGTAAATAACAAGAAAATTAAGAAATATAATCAGATCTGTGCGCTTTACGCAGTTCACAGTCAAACAATAAAGTAATTGCGCCATCTTGAGGAGAAAGTGAGTATGATTCTGCAGTCTGCGCTTCCTTCCTGCATAAATATCAAATACAATTTCATGCATTACAAAATGTAAAGATTTATATGTTTCTATTTCTATATAATCTTTCTTTCTTTTTATATTTAATTTTGGGCTCCGAATATTTGACCTAAACCGACAGATTTTATGAGAGATGTGATTTAAATCTCACAGAAAAACTGAGATTCTGATATTACTGCTATGAATATTATGAAAATGGATTTTACATAATTTTGGACTTTACAACCACAAGGGGGCCTCTGCTATTTAATAACGGTACAGTCTAAATAATGCAAAACACACAGACACACAGAGAGAGAGAGAGAGAGAGAGAGAGATTATAATTTAAATGCATTGCCCTCAAAATCAATAAATATTTTTCTCCCACAGTCTGTCCATCCTTCGATGTCATGAAGACCTACATCACATTTTTAATTCATAGTGAAAGCAGTGCGTTTTGATACACTATATGAATACTATAAGGGGTATCTTGAAAATAACATTTTCACATGAGGCTACATAGGCTATACAAAATGTATTGTACTATGTAACCATATATATAAAAAAAGTAATTTCAAAACATACCACAGACATCATACACACAGATACACACACACACAAATGTACGGCAGGGTCAGCGCCCCAGAACATTTTCAAGACAGGTCATACATTACTCAGCCAGGTTTGTACATGCATATTTTCCTTGAGAGCGCAGTGGCTATTTGGAGAGCCACGGACATGGCACACTGATAAAAGGGTCATTCTGTAGGCTTTGCGGGGGCTGTGTACTGTGAAGGATTGGATTTTCACATGAATGCTTGCACTCTCAGACTGGCAATCCTCTTCCTCGTCCACACTGAGATAGCATTCGAATGGCAGATCTCAATTTCTGATTGCTGTCTGATTATCTATTCACCTCTAGCTATATTGACAGGGCACAGAATGAAAGTGGGCAGAATTAAGATTTGGTAAAATGTTCACTTCTATTTTATTTCAATATTTACTCCCTATATTATGCTATTTACTAAGATTTTATAATAATTTTTTATATTCATTATTCATATTTCTTTGATTAATATTGTTCATATTTATGAAACCCTAAACAAATATACAATTATGGAAACAAACAGAACTGGCACAGTTTTGATGAGTGAATTCATCAACTAACAAGTGCAGATGCTGAAATGGTATACTCATAAGTAAGTTTTAACTTTAAGTAATTCTCATTAATTGAGGTTGTGAACAAGAATGGGATACAATAAGAAATCTAAACAGAGACCAATGGCAAGCATGGGCCATAATTGGTGTGCAAATTAAAGGGTGCATGGAGCTGGTGGGGGAAGGGTGACCGATGCCAACCTGAGACATTTCATCTCAACACTTGAATTCGCAGTCATACATATTCCGCACTTTGGAGACAAAGCAGACTAAAACGCTTTTACACATATGCATAAACACACTTGGTCATTGGAGTCAACATGATCTGGGTGGCAACAGTCAACACAGTGCGGGTGCTATGACGGCATCTATATCTAAGGCACTCCCCTTTGTCGCAATAAGGAACACAACCAGTAGCATCCTACTATCCTCTGAAATGTGTAATATCTAGTTTATTGTGTTTATTGTGTCTCTAAAAACATTTCAAAACCAAAACTCTCTGATATTTAGTTTGCGAGTCAAGCTGTAAATCTCACATTAATCATATTTTTATATCCTAATTTATTTTGTGTTATTACATCCCTTGAGCATGGCACAGTGCCAGGCAGTCTGCAAGCAGATTAGAAATTTGATGAGGTCATGTGATTTAGTAGCTGTTTGCTACATGGAGAGAGCTGCACTTGTCCATATTGTAAAAGCTAATATCACAACAGCTCTTCGCCGGTGTCCATGGCAACGGGCGTCAGAAAATGAAAGGAGGAAATTAAATCATGCTGTCATGCAGGGGTGCATGCATTAATTTTGCATAAAGACTGGATGATATGTGAACGCCTGGGCTTGTCTTTGTTCCACCCTAGTGTCTGGTACACATTGAAATAAATGACAAAATCGAAATCGAAAACCTAACTAAAAATACTGAGTATCCATGTGTTAACATCAGTTTGGGCTTATTTGGCAATATTTATAAAGTATCCTACTGTATACAAAAATATAGTACATTTTGTATCAAAGAGAAATAAGAGAAATAATGTATTACACTACAGTAAGAAAGAAGTATCATTGCATTTACATAATTGAACAATAGAAGAGTTTGGTTCCAAAATGAGATAACTAAGTGCAAAAAAAAATTGAAAATCATGTTTTTTTATTATCTATTTCAACTAATATCAATCAAGGTGCAGTTGGTTTGTTTTGATTTAAGCCATAATAACCAAAAAAAATACAGCTAACTCACACAATAAAAACAGGATAACCTAATAAAAACATGATTTTTTTTTTTTTAAATGGAGTTATATCATTTTGGAACCAAACTCTTCAATTTTACATCCAACAGGGAACTAAGTTTGGGTTATTTATGGAATCTGGAAATGTTATTATGTTGATAAGTTATTAGAGGTTGAAAAGGGCAAGTCGATCATCTAAATGAATGTTCGGGTAACATGTACGGCCCATTATATACTTGTAGTTTACAGGCAATCATTATGATAGGTAATGTTGACTGGCAATATGCAGGTAAATCTAAATTTTTTCCACTCTGTGTTCCCAAGCTTGCAGCAAAAGTGCATATTGCAATCTGCTTTTTTACAGATGAAGGAGGTCTATGCCACAATAGTGATGCTAGTAAAAAGCATATACTTTCTATATGCATAAAGCCTGCTTGACTGAATACCGCACTTTAAAAATTACTAAAGCATTGTTGATTTACTCAGCAAGGTGCATAAGAATTTTCCAAAAATTTTCTTGCATCTTCAGGTGTCAGCAGGGTCCAAAGTGACAGAAACAATAATACAATGCATTTCCCCAATAAAATCAGAGCGAATAAATTACAATAAATATTGCCAACACTTGAAGGTTGTAAGCACGAAATAACAATAAGCATGCGGTTCTTCAGCATTTCTTAATCTTTTTAATGTTAGTTTATGGCTAAACAATTTTTCATGTTATTATGCATAAGCTCATCTTATCTAATAAATTGATTTTAAAAATGTATTAGTAAATGCTGAAATTAATAAATGCTAGAAGTAGTTCATTGTTAGCCAATATTAGCTAATGCAATAACTAATGTTAACAAATACAACTACATTGTACAGAAATATTTTGTTTCCAAAGATGGGCAGTTTCTCATTTTTGTCAGACAGACAACAACAAAGTTGGTTTTAACCAACTGAAAATATATATATATATTCATAAGACATATCCCGATAACTAAAGTCGTCTGTTAGAATATATTTACATTTAAGAATAAGCACTGACACAATACTCTTTTGCACATGTATTCAATACTACAGACAAAATCTGACATTGCACATTCCTTTGCCGGCCAAAGCCAAAAGCTCAACACTGATGCCAGAATTCAGCTGATAAATGGCAAACATACTGTATCATGCAGATTCAGATAGATTTTGAATCCGAACGTATTACACCACCAGGTCTGATAATAAGAAAATATCAATTCTGCATGGTCTGAACAGTCATTAAATAATAAAAAAACATATTTGGCATACTGGTCATTTTGTCTACTAGACAATATGATCCTTTACTATGGCTGCTTTTGCATATTTTCAGCCGTTTATACAAAAGAATCTCACCAATAATGCAATAAAATGTGACCATGGACAACAAAACCAATCTTATGGGTCAATTTTTTCAAAAATTTGATTTTTATATCATCTGAAAGCTGAATAATTAAGCTTTCTATTGATGTATGTGTTGTAAGGATAGGGCAATCTGGAGGAGATTCAGCCGTTTAAAACTCTGGAACCTGAGGGTGGAAAAAACTAAATATTGAGAAATTGCATTTGAAGTTGTTAAATGTAGGCACTGTAGCAAGCTATCCACTCACAAAAAGAAAGTTTTTATATATGTAGGGTAGAACATTTACAAAATATCTTCATGGAACATGATTGTTACTTAATATCCAAATGATTTTTGGCATAAAAGAAAAAATATAATTTTGACCGATTTAATGTATTTTTGTCTTTTACTACAAATGTTCCAGTGCTACTTAAGACTGGTTTTATGATCCAGGGTCACAAATATTTTTATGCAATTCACACAATGAAAGCACTTGTACACTGATAACTGAAGCCACATATTGAAAAAACACACAAGCATGAAAGAGAACCAAACACTGACCCAAATGTTAAGACTAAAACAAGTGTATTAAATAGGCAAGTTAGTGCAAATAGACAAAAAATACTTACCTTTTACACATCGTTTGAGTCTCTTTTTGCAGCCTCTTATCGGTTCATGGTAGCACAGCACACAGGAAAAATAACTGTAGTGCTATGGTGATATGCAAATTAATGGATCATGCTGAATACAAGTGCATTTATTATTCATAAATTACTCATGTTTATGCAAATTAGGTTACAAAGCGATATTCAGATAGGCGGTTGGTAAATTATTCTGTCTGGCAGCTATATCCTTCAGTGGCTTTCCTTAGATTTTAAAAAAGCACATTTTTGTGTTTACTGGTATTCAATAAAAAAGTGTTCAAATGTCAACATCAGTGTTTTTATTAATGGATTAATTTAGTGGTAAAAAAAGAAACAAATGTTTTAATTTCTAAAATGAACATTAACTATATACCCTACTGAGGGACTTTAACATGTAATACACACAATAGTAAAAAAACATAAAAATAACAACAGTAAAGAGTTTTGGGTTTAAAACAAAAGGCTACTGCACGCATCACAACCGTTATAAAGAGGGAATGTAATATGACAAAACTTTGGCGCCTCCATGTGGAGATTTAAAATAGCAAAATTCACATTGCACACGTGAAAGTCAATTTCTTCATGTCAGATGCATTTGGTTGTGCATGTCACCAAATCCAACCTTATATAGGCTATATTAATCAATATGTTACAACTGAGTTCTCATTGCATTGCTTTGTACACATGGAGGGCTATGTAAATTCCACTAATCGTATTACATTTGACAATGATGTTATTTTTATAACAGTGCAGCATTTTCTCATACAAACTATCTATATGCATTGGTGAATAGGATGGTGAGGATGTGCCCTGCTCCCCCCTATGAATTTGCTACAAAATAAACAGTCAATTTTCAATGGCTTTCAGATGTTATTCCAGCCCATGAAAACTAGTCTTGAAAACTGCGCTGTGTTCTTAGGGACAATGATCTACTCAAAACATTATCAACCTCTTTTTCAAATTGATGAAGAAGTTTAAAGTCACAAAATCCTCTATATAGCAAACCCGTTGACAGTGTTTTCATAGCTTCCTTCATTTGCCACAGTGATGGTACGACGACAGTATGTGCTGTCCCATCGAGCTCAGCGGTGACCACGATCGGTTCCAGTTTGGGAATGTCCAGCTCCGTGCGTTCATCCTCCACGCTCGTGTCATCGGACTGTCTGAGTGCATCCATGTACTCAGATTCACTGTCGTTTTCAGATCGCTCGGCTACTTCGTAAAATTGTAAATTTCCGTATTCGGTTCGTTTACTGGAGTTTATTTTCATATCAATCGATTTACTGTTGGATTGGTTGCTTTTTGGTACCCGTGTGTGCCCTGGCTTTTCTGATGTATTGTTTTGACCATCGACATCTTGCCAGTCGAGTTTGAACCGCTTTCGTATGATTCTCTCACGGTTGACGAAACGTCTAAACCAAATTTTGTCTGCACGGAAGTCCGGGAAATCCATCGTTCTAGCCAGCTCATGTGCTTTTGATCGAATCATCAATTCGGGAGGAATAATACCTTTTTCGCGCGAGCTGTCCATCCACCCCCAAAGCGCGGCTTCGACCAGTTCAGTCTTTTTAGGTGCAAACACAGTCGTTGCTTTTGTTAATTTCCTGTGCCGGAGCCACACGCACAGCAGAGACGGTGAAATATTCAACAGACGTGCCGCAGCCCTTTGAGACATTGGTGGAAATTGATCATATCTCTGTAGGAGAAGCTCCCTTTCTTTAAATGTTGTTCGGAGACGTTTACCCGTAGCCATGTTGATGGAGACGCGAATGACGTCATTAAAGAAGTTGCGTAAATAGCGAGCGACGCGGGCTGGCGGAAACACGCATGTGTGCTGTTGCAACAAAGATCAGCAGCTGATTCTGGTCAAGTTTGTTCGGCTGGAAACGTTATTGGATTAAAACAGACAGAATCATCAACGTGTGCCCGACAGGGGTGAGATTTCAATATGTCAATTTTTAAAGATAAAGTCGACGAGAATGTATTGATTTTGTGGTAACACTTTACAAAAAGGTTGCACCTGTTAACAAGTAGCGATTGTTAAAGTAGCTAACATAAGCTTAACGTTACACTGTACAATAGTTATACATTACTAGTACCTTTTAAATCAAACGTAACTTTCAACATTTGTGAATGCACCATGAACTAATGGTATTGACATTAACTAAAATGAACAAGTATTAATACATGCTAAAATCTATATTGCTTATTTTTAGTTCATGTTAGTTAACGCATTTACTAATGTTAAAAACATCTTAATTTTTAAATGTTACCAATTGTCCTTCAATACTTGTGAATCGATGTTTGCATACTTGTTTTTACTGGCCCGATTCTAATTTACCTTCCTCTTACCTGGAAGGACAGCATGAATCATCACACTTGGTGTATAATCATAAGTGTATTGTTTTATCTACAGCCTTTGAGTCAACCATGTATCACAACAGCTCTCAGAAGAAATTCTGGACTTTTGACAAAGAGGAAACTTTAGATAAATTAAGATTAGAAGGGAATCAGAAGTTCTGCACTAAAGCCTCGTTCAGTGGTAAAGTAAGTGATTATCAGCTCTGTGTAAGATTTCTACAAACTTTGTGCTTATTTCTACTGTACAAAGCATGAGCTCACATGAACATCTGATTTTAAAGTGTTCACCCAAAAAGGAAAATTCTGTCATCATTTACTCACCCTTTTGTCATTACAAACCTGTATGGCAAATTTTTGAAGCATTTACTTCTATTGTATGGACACAAAACCAGTGCAAGTCTGTTGTTCGGTTACCAACCTTTTCAAAATATATTTTGTTTTCTGCAGAAGAAACTCATACAGGTTTGAAATGATGAGAGGCTGAGTAAATGATGACCGAATTTTCATTTTTGGGTGAACTATCCCTTTAAGAACTGTGCACCTTCTAAGCTACAAACAGTTTTTTTTAACAGTCCTGGTGTAAATCATGATGGATTACTGACTTAGTATAACAGTGAACTTTATTATAATAAATGTATAATTGCAAGTATTGAAAGAGACTCAACTATTGGTAAAATCATTTTTAGTCCTCACAATTTCTGTCTTGTTTTTCAGGCCGGAATCAATGAATCTATGCTTCTCAACCAATGGGAAGAGAAAGTACTTTTGAGATACTATGAGAAGAGATTGCTGGACTTTTGCAACATGTTCAAGCCTGCAATGCCAAAATCTGTTGTGGTAAATAAAATCGTATTTATTTGTTAAAGATTGGATCAACTACTGAACTGTAGTAGCTTTCTCCATTGTTGGTATTTTAAAAGTCTGTATCTTTCTCTCAGGGCACAGCATTTATGTATTTTCGAAGATTCTATCTGAACAACTCTTTAATGGATTATCACCCTCGGATAATAATGTAAGTGTTTCAGGAGTATAGGATCAGTGAGTCCTAAGAAAATGATTTTTTTTGGAAACACTAACTTGCTATTTAACTTTGCAGGTTGACATGTGCGTATCTCTCTTGTAAAGTGGACGAGTTTAATGTTTCCTGCACTCAGTTCGTGGGAAACCTTCAGGAGAGCCCAGCAGCACAGGAGAGGGCTTTAGAACAGATTCTGGAGTATGAGCTACTCCTTATTCAGCAGCTTAATTTTCATCTGGTTGTTCACAATCCTTATCGTCCCTTAGAGGGCTTTCTGATTGACCTGAAGGTGAGCCTAAGGCAGCATAGACATTCTATACTGTAGTGCTGTTCAGTATTGTGTTTTTTCAGTTAAATTCCCATATGTCTGGGTAACACTTATGCATTGAAAATTGTACAGAGAAGTTTGGGTTTTGGTTAATTTGTATTTATCTGCAGCTAAATGTCTTGTTTGTATTTTTGAACTGATTCCACTGGTTAAGACAATTTTACTGCTCAAATAGACTGGAATTCCATTTGATGTCTCTAGTGGTGCAAAAATGACACACGACATTATCAAAGTAGATTTTCTGCTTGTAAGATTGTACTGCATCAGTAAGATCATTTTTATTATCAGACCAGATACCCATTATTGGAGAACCCAGAGGTGCTAAGAAAGAGTGCTGAGGACTTTCTCAACAGAGCAGCAATGACTGATGCTGGGCTCCTCTTTTCTCCATCTCTGATCGCCCTCACTGCTGTTCTGAACGGCGCGGCACGTGCTGGTCTCAAGATGGAGGCGTAGGTTGATCTTTCAGAATTCAGCTATTCTAACAGTTTAGATGAAAGAATTAAGACTTTCCTTTTTCAGATATTTGACTGAATGCATGGGACTTAAGGGGGACAAAGAAACCCTCTCAAAGATGTATGACTCCATGAGGCGTAAGTACTTTTATACAGTCAACACTTGTGCACTGATAGCATTTGTTGCAAAAAAATCTACTTGTCCAACTGTTGCACTTAAAGAAATAGAACATACAAATATTATATTTTCTTATAAGTTTGAAGATGTTTTTTTTTTATAGAGAATATTATTAAGTTCCAAAGCTGCCCTATAACTGTAAAGCCAGTTTGATTTGCCTTAAACAAGTCCGTTGAATTTAAATTATATGAATCTGAATTGAATGAAGTTGAAATGGGTTAAACTAGGTGTAAATTATACTCAATGAAAATGACTTGGTTTCAATTGTCATATTTTACTTCAAAATAAAAGTCCACAATGTCTGTGAATCGCATTGTCTTAAAATTCCAAATAACTGTATGACATCATGTGCTGACTGCCTGTGATGGCATTGCATTGCACTACATTTACAGCGAGAACAGGCAGGCCACCCTTGGTTAGGACAGATCACTATTATTTGAAACTATTGTTGTACCTCTGGGATGTAATATTATCACTCTTTAATTATAGGAATCACAAGTCTTGTTAAAGCATATGAGCTTCCCAAAATTGAAGAGGTCAATGTCGGC
Organism: Triplophysa siluroides; assembly: GCA_006030095.1. NCBI lineage: Eukaryota > Metazoa > Chordata > Actinopteri > Cypriniformes > Nemacheilidae > Triplophysa > Triplophysa siluroides. The sequence goes on along the minus strand of VCII01000198.1, from coordinate 79,400 downwards.
AAACAGAAGCTGGAGAGCATACATGCAGAATTTGCTACAAACTTGTGAGTATTAGTTTTTCCATGTAATTTAATTTCCCCCTTTTTTTGTAAGGCTTCGCTTAATCTAGGACTATGCCTTTATTAAATTTGGAAAAAACAATATTGGTGTGCATATCGAGACAACACAATGGCACTGAAATATATATTTAATTTATTTTCAATTAAGACAGTGCAAGCATTTCTTTTGGTCTGTGAAACCCGGCATAAATGTTTGTCTCTGCGAGTCTTCGGTTGAAAATGTATGTTGTCATCGATCTATTAGGAACCAATTAGTTACAATCTCGAAGACAATTATTTTATAGTTAGTAAAATAACATTTTAGTTACTAAAATACATCTTCCAAAAGATTTAATGTACATACTTACTTAAAGCTGCAATCCTTAACTTAAAAAAAAGGAAATAAAAAACAGATACTGAGCGTTTACTTAATGTCTCTGTTTTAAACACACAATTATTGATAACCTTACAGAGATGGTAGATAGAGGGACAGAAGTTACAGATGGCAGCTTTAACAGCACTATGATTATCACAGTCCCATCATAAACCCACAGATAACTTTCTTCACTTAGCCTTATTAATGCACATCTTGATGAAAAACTACAATACCATGGTTTCTGATTTTCTGTACGTGTCATAAATTCCTGTTTTTACTTTTGTCTCTACTTTTTCATACTATTATTTACTGTAAAGCTGCTTCACAACAATATAAAATCGTAAGGTGCTATCCACAAGTTTCCTACACCCCATGACGCTTTGCGCGAAAGATGATATAAACTTTGTTTCAGTGTTAACAAACACATTTCTACCATATTTCAAGTCATTCGTTTAAAGCAGATCGTGAACTCGCACACTGACAGCACTTATAACTACATCAGAATTCTGTCTACTACTTAATAGAGGAATAGTATGATGATTTTAATACTTGACGGCAGATTTTTAGCAACTTTTTTGATTCAGTTGTTATGACCGTAAACAAATGAGCAATTTGAAATCACGAAGGTTTTTCAAAATCTTTGCGTGATGTCGATTGTCTGCTATTTACAAAAGTGGTACTGTAAGGGCACATATCATAAAGCTGCTGTATCGTCAGCTGGCCATTAATATGATAGATCATGTGCAAAAGCTGCTATATTTTACATTCTCTCTACGTTTTGTTGGATGAGTGAAAAGATATACCTACTTTACATCAAGCATATCAGATGAGAACAGATTTTTGACAACACGTCGGTAAAATACAGTGAAGCATCCTTGTATATCCCGTTTACTGTTTCGCATTTTTATTGAAGAACAGTGTGTTGATGATTACGTGAAACTATTTGAACTCCATTTTAAAACTGCAAACTCTTTTTAAACTATGAGCACATTCAGTGTAAGTGATGTTTAATGTTCGTTATCTATTTGCTTGTCAAGCGGTCCACATTTTGAAGTTTGTTGTCTGTAAACTGTAAAGTCCCTCACAGGAGCAATCTGTCTTAAAGCCACAATATGTAGATTTGGACCACTAGATGGCACACTTTCGAAACGAGAACAAAAAGCGACGCTTAATAACGTTATGTAGGAGAGTGGAATTATGGGACATGTCGTTTTCACCACCCAGAGGCGTATGGGGATTGCCCTTCATGTTCACGGATGAGGTAATGAATGAATTTAATTTTGTCATCGTAATGAATTAGCGTGCAAGAAACATGGAATGTATGCTACGTATGCTGTATACGGTGGTTATACAGATGCTGTATACTTCTGCAGTTGTGTGATGCCGTAGTTTCTCCAACCGGAAACTGACTTAATATCCAGTGCTCCGCAATACCCTCACTGATATGTGACAAATACAAGCGACAGACATTATTTTAAATAGGAATTTCTCTGGATTTGCACATTTAGGATAATGCAAAAGTACACAACTGCATGAAATATATCACACTGTGCAAGTGATTTTTGTATATTCCACAACAAACTTCTTCCATATTGTGGCTTTAACTTTAGATCTGTGTGAAGTGCTCTTTTTTTTTTTTTTACAACGTGAAATAAGCTTCGCCTAGTTGTAAGTGCAGCCACGAACAGCATGTTGCTTATCATTTTCTTAATTATTTTTTAATAGATTACCACATGAAAACAACAATATTACAATTTAAAATATGAATTATTAGTCTCGTTCTCAGTCATCAGAATAAGTTATTCAAGGTTATAAAAGCTTTCAAATGATGGTACACTTAATGTTTTAGAGAAAGGAACATGTCAGTTCAAAAACCACACAACCTTATCCTACTAAGTTTTATTAAGCGAGGTTAGTCAATTGGTGTATTGTATCTAAGATGCAAAAGTTGTGGTTTTTAAGTATAAAATAGAAAAAATAAAAATACATGAGCTACGTGAAATCTGAAAATGTTGCATTCTGCTTCACAGATCTGCTGGGTCATAAAATGCAGTTATATTAACTAGATTTTTCCCCAACTGTGGTTGACATTACCAAACAATTGGTGCTAATGAATGTGCATTTGCTTCCACAACCAGAAAAGTACAGTGCTAATACCAATACCTAATTCCAATACTGTGGTATTTCCATCACTTTACAATGTCAACCTTCAATACTTTTGTAAGGATGAGCAAGTGTAGGATAATGTAACTACAGGTAAAATTGACAAACAAAAGACATGGCAGAATCACCCAATAAATTTGTAACGTGACTTGGCATTGAGGTTTTATACAATAAAGATTCAAGAAATAACATTCCATATCCTGTCAAGAAAGTGTCAAATAGAATCATGATCAAGACATAAAATATTTAACATACTTTGATAGTCAGTGGATCTTGGTGTTTCTCGTTTTCAAACACAAAACAACCAGGAAGCCCATACTATATTCAGCCCATGCTGAAGAAAGTTGACCAAGTTTGTTGTTGTAGGTTAGGTGGAGGAAGGGAAATTGATGCATGCACCAAGCAAGGTACCACATCCTTTTAATCTGTTCTCAAAATAGATCTCACTGATCTGCTCATGTATCGCACACAAACACTGGTTTGAAGATAAAAGGTAGGATTGCAGCATCTTGTCAAGCCAAACCGCTCTGAAGGTAAGATCAGAATCAGTTGCTATAAGTAGGATCTAAGCCTACGTGCACCTGAAACTGCCGTTGAAAACAGGAACAGGTTGTGAGGTAAAACTGAGTGTAGACATTTTTAAGGCTTGCACCGTAAGTGCGTCTCGATTCCCTGATGGTCAAGAGCAGTGTAGTGCGAAAGTTCTTCTCTAGTGCTCATGGCTCCTAGGTTTGTTGGTCCGACCATCATCTTTGTCTGTGGTACAGTTTGAAGCCGAGTTGATCCAAGTTGATTCTGTAGTCTCCATGAGGTGGTTCAGACCTCTTTAGGTGGAACCTAGTGAGCATTTCTGATTTATGCTTGAACATTTGGTTAAATTATATATTCTCTTGGAGTTTCACGATAATCAGCTTGGGAAGATCCAGGAGATAATCAATGTCTCTAACCATCCATTTGATGGTTCACTTGTGAGCTACTTCAGTCTGGTTGATATTTTTGGGATCGGTGGCAGTGTGTCACCCTAACTAGTCAAATAATCCATCTGGCAAAACAAGCCTTGCTGTCAATGCTATCAGTCTGTTTTCAGAGGACATGGATAGTAGTGGCTACAGCCATAAAGGTACATTCAGTTCTGCAAAATAAAGAACAATGGAGATATAGTGACCTTGCAGGATGGTTTCAGTTTTGAGGCATTCGTACTGACTTGTTAAATACCTACCAGTTCTTATCTGTTGATATGATTTATAATTCAACAACAAATGTACATGGATATTAACTACATGTACGACTTCTAACTACGCAGATATAAGCTACAGTAATGCACATGCTTGTATATGTGTGGTGGTGTTGGGTCACTAAATGAATGTAATCCTCAGATGAGAATAGTTTATGGCGCTCTGATGTCAAGAATTCTTAATGAATGCTTTCCCTCTGACCATGCCTTCCAGGAAAAGAAAACATGGATATGAAGATGATGACCACATTGTGAAAAGGCAGATGGTTACTGAGGAAGTAAGTTTTGATTTCTTTCCTCAGAAATGCTCAAATCATCTCTTTACCATTGGAATCTCATCATTTTATATTTTGCAGGAATGGACTGATGAGGATTTGGATGATTTGTGACAATAAGCCCTTTCAGTATGTTTTTAAAGCGGCAAGAACTGTGAATTGTGGGGGTTTTTTGGACACCTGTGCATTATTTCATCTGTGTGTGTTCAGGATGTCGTTTTTTTTTTTGTTGGCATTTTGGATTGTAAATATTTCATTAAAATAAGTTGTACTGCCCTGTGAGAGATTCGCCCTTATAACAATAAAATACGTTTTACTATTCCATTTGTTTAATTGCATGTCCTGTACTAAATGTAACGATGGCTTGTGGTTTAATGGTCATTTAGCATCTATAAACCTCAATACAGGCATGGAGCGAACAATCAGCAACCTTCTGGTAACCAGGTACCCCACAATCCTTGCCTTTGTCTTATTAGTTGCTTTGACAATATTATGCCATATAAATTGTCCTTTATTCAAGAATTGAAATCGTCACAAAACGCTACAATACAGTTAGAGGCAGCACAACAGCTGTCGCTTTATATTCAAAAGCAGTTTTCACAGGCTGATCTGAGACAGAAGCCAGTCGATACTTTTATAAAACTTGTTTAATAAGTGCATGCATTCCTGATACAGTCTGGACTAATATAAATTTACTGCTGTAAACATTTTTACGTTTAACTTTTCTCCTGAGAACATGTCTGGCTTTGAATTTATCTCAGGGAAAACTACCAATCAAATACATTGTACAATAAGGGGAAAAATCAGGTTACCTCAAATTATAAACTCATGATTCCAGCAAGAGAATTTATTGTTCTAATATAAAATAATCATACTCTCTGAGGATGATAAAATGAAAAGAAAAACAAATCCAGTCTACAGCACAATTCAAACTCAATGGAACGAGGGTAGAAACAATAGTCTGAGCACATTTTTGCATATTCATAGCCATGTAAATCAGTAATCAAATTACAGTATAAAAAGCATTATAGCTCATAATCCAGTTATAGAGAAAGATTGCTGCAGCTGTGTCAGTTCAGTTTCAGATCAAGCGGACAAAGAGATACACTTTGGCAACCTGTATTTAAAAACACCGTTCTGTGAATTTTGTGGGTCATTCGTTCGACCCGTTTGTTAGACTGATATGTACCCAACATACTGAGAGCAGTCAAACCGAACAATTTGGATGCAGGATTATACAAGTAATTGGTTTCAGACTTCTAAGTCCAGCCGTTTAGTTTTTAGTTTGCATAGTTCTCGTGGCACAGGCAATAAGACAGAGGAAAAGTGGGGATGGAAGATATGGGGAGGGCAGGAACTGACATGGTGATGAGGGTGGAGCATGCTGGGACCCACTGGCTACTCCATGGAGACGGAGATAAACTATCAGACAGAGACTGAGGTGGAACTACCTGTTGCTGTTGGACATGGCATAGTGCACCTGTTTCTGCTGGAGGAGCTCAGTAATGGCCAGCAGCTTTTTTAGTACATGCTGCAGAAAGAGGCAGAGAAAAATAATTAATGCTTGAACCATCAATATGTTGTTTGTATTCTGTAGGTGACATTAGACTTTGGACTTAGGGTTAATTCATACATTTCCTCATGGGCATGTGAAATGAAATAAAATACTTCTCAATCTGTTGGGTACTGCTTCTGGTTTGTACATTTTAATTGACAGAAATCCTAAGTACGTATGAACGTTGTCTTGCAAAAACAGGCGTCCTTTTTTGTCACATCCATAACAGATCTTTTTTATTCTTTTTTAAATTGATGAGTTAAATATAAAAAGATGATTCAATATAGTGCAAATAAATACATTCTCTGATAATTTATGTCAAGTTTTTATATATCGCAGGATAGCCCCATATATATTTCAGGTGTTTAACAGGCATGTTTTCCATAAACTTATGAAATGTGACTGAAAAAATAGAAACAAAAATAATGCAAGCTAACTTGTATATCATCTTGTATATTAAGATGGTAGATGCTGGCACAAGCAATGTTAAGGTCATAGGTTTAATTCCCAGGAAAACATACTTTTAAAAGGTATGTTGAAAAATAATTTTGCTGTCAAATGTTTTTGGAGTCACTGTTAAACTGTATAATAGACTCTTTAAGGCATCATAGAAGTATCCTGAATAGACGTTTTATTGAATGCACAATCTGGCTCCAAGTTAACTTCCGGCCTGTGTTTGGTTATAATTGAACAATTTATGTTATATTTAATATACATTTATATTTTATTGTATTAAATTGAATTAAAACTAGATTCTTTGCAGAGGTTTATCGGAAGTTAAGTTTGGGCCACGTAATGTTTATGTTGTTTATCTGTCATTTTCTATAACTTTTGATTTAATTTCTATCAAGAAATTAGTAATATAGTTTTAAGATATTCTGGTTATTTCCAACACTTAAATAAATCATAATTTCAGAAAAGGCATCGCAGCCTTCCGGAGTCATTGTTGCAGAAATATTTTTTTTTGCTGCTCAAGCATTTGGATGCAACCAATGCGGCCTTTCTGATATAATGAAATCTGAGCCAGCACATTATCCTGTTTATGCTGTGGAAACGACCGTCTGACAATGAATTCTCTCTTACAAATCACACAACACAGAGACATTTACCTGCTGGGCTCCTCTCTCGTTGCTGAGGGTGCGGAGTTCATCAGAATGAATAGCACAGATCTCATGCAGGGCAGCAAGGTCACGGGACAAATCAGTCCTAAAGTGTTCTGTCGATTCCGGAAGATCAGGAACATTCTAGAGAAACAGCAGTGAAAGGTCGTAAACTGAGCTGCAGGCAAACACATGCTGTTATGAAAATGGATGTAGGGCCGTTTACCCCCAGCTCATCCAGAAACATGATCATCCTTTGTTTGTTGTTTTTGATGAAAGGATTCACTCCCTCCATGTAGGGCTCCTGCATCACAAATACATCACATGAAATGCTTCTGATTCACAAGTGATTATTGTAATTCCAGCATGAGAAATAATATACCTTAGCACCAAATTCCACCAGGTTGGCCAAGTTCTGCACCGACTTGGCCACCAAGGTGAGTGTTCGACCTGCTGTGGTGGATGGAGGATCTGTAAAGAAACACTTTGAATTTTCAGTTATAATAATAATAATAACATTATCAAACTAATGAACGTTTTCTTTTTTGAGCAATATCAATTTACAAAATCTCACTTTATTTTTCAAATTAATTTCTCAGTTTTTATAGATTCATTTATAGACCAACATTTTTGTAAACATATATACTAAATAATCATCACTGACTTAATGTCAAAGTCAACAGTGCTTTGAGTGTTTCAAAGCAGCATTTCAGAGCATCATGTTCTAATGTCTTATATCCACCAGTAGGGGGAGCCCATCCTCTGCCTCACCAAATCAAATGAGCATATGCTATAAATTGTCTAGCTGGTATAATACAAATTGTGCTTGTTGAATAACTGATATTTATGCAATATTAACACTAACGTCAATCTTTCTGAGACTCATGCCATGAATCTTATTTGCTCTTTTCCATCCTGTTCGTGTCTGTGCTGCTTCTTTTTGTTTCTTTGGAGACGAGCACTGCTTTAATAGGGCTGCTATGCTGACAGGGCATACTCGATTGAATCGATCCAATGAATTTAATGGTACGAAAATATTGATATAATATAAAATATTACATGATTTAGCAGACGCATTTATCCAAAGCAACTTGAAATAGCATTTAACATTCTGTCAGTAAATCAACAATAAGAATAGTACAATAAATTGCATAATCTGTAGAATTCAGCCATATTTTGTCTAGATTTTTCTGTCATTTTATTTTGTCAAGCATTAATGTTTTTCAAGACGTTCAATGTATTTAAAGTATGTTGAAATTTCCTTTTGTCCCTATCCATTTTCATTTTATTTTTGTCGTTTAAACATCACAAAAAAAACTTTGGTAAAAGCATTTTCATTTTAATGCTGCTAGCAAAATTCACACATTCTGTAACTCACAACAGCAAAACTGTCTTGGACGATACTGAAGCACATACAAATACAAAAGACTGTCAAAAGCAAGTCAGTATAACACATTTATGTATTTACAAATGCTTAAAGAAACAAGCTTCCGAGCTCATATTAACTCTTTCACCGCCATTGAAGAGTTATCTCGTCATTAAAAAAAAAAACGGTTCCCTGCCAAAGACGAGTTATTACGGCAATCAGTGTTTTTACTGTTGTACAGCAGGTGGCGCTGTTACACACCTTTTTGCTAAAAAAAGAACAAAAGAAGATAGAAGAATACTTTTTTTTTGTTTAAAAGCAGAGACTCTGTTCTTTCATTTGACATATTGTATGTCCATATATTCTTTACAGAAAATGTACTGTGAGCCATTCAAATTTGGTGAAAACGTTAAAAAACGCTGGCGTAGGCCGGCAACTTAAAAAAAAAAAAGGCTGGCGGGGAAAGAGTTAAAGCAACACATTCTGTCCTTTAAGTGGCTGAGGCTCTTACATGTGCAGAATGAATACTGCTATCAGCATCTGTGCTTGACCTAAATGTGCTGCATCTGGACGTGAAAGCTTGTGAAGAAAGCTGTGCACTCACCAGCGATGATGTTGAACATTCTGGGGTTAAGAATGGCAGGACAGATGAGCCTCAGGAAGACAAAACCACTGGAGGACAGAGATAAACATATTTTGGCACTTCGCAACATGCCTCTCAGTAAACATATGCAAATGCAGCTTGACAACACGTTACCTAACAACTCGGGTTCTCATTGTAGTGTCCGTGGGCCATTTCTGCTGCACAGACGTCTGCAGACAGCCGTAAATGTACCTCAGGGTGCTAAAATAGGGATGATAAGAGCTTTAGGGCAAAGCTTAGCATATAAGCAATGTATTACTGCCTGCAGGGGTGAAATAAGACTTTTACTGTGTGTGTCCTATATGGATGGAAGTTTAAACACTTTGATTCACTGAAACTTGTAATGCCAAATGAATAACTTGGGAGAAAGCGTGTACATCAGTGTAGACAGTTTGCTCAGACTGCAATGCTCACAGGATTGGTGTGCTGTCATACTTACGGAGGCAAAATCTCAGCAGCCATAAAGATTTTCTCCACCAACTCTGACAGGATATTGAGCAAGTGAGCGAGATTTAGATTGACGTCCTCATTCTTCTCCAGTTTAGATGGGTTCAGCTGTGGAGGGAGACCAGAGAACACTCCATATGAGGGTAAAGAATTAGAAGCTATTTGAGTTTTACTATCCAACAGAAACATAATGAAAGTTAAATCACATTTTGCCAAAACAGCAATGCAGTCAGATCATTTTTTGTTCTGAGTAAAGTTGTTGTTTATTACATTTTATAGCTTTAAAATGTGTTAAATGTTCAAGACAACAAGGTCACAACACAAAAATCGTCCATTTAAAAAAAATACGGTATAATTTCTTTTGGATTTGGGGCGAAATAAATTTACAGGTTCCATTAGATTCCAAAACTTTATAGATTATGGATAACATGAAACGGACTGCACTGCAAAAAGGCAATAGAAGGGAGCACATACACCTTGTTTAGTTCCATTACCTCACAGGACTGCTTGCTCTCCATGATCTTCAGTATGGTGTCTTTGAGGGCGTGGTGGACGAAAGGCGTGGCTGTGGCCTTCATGTACTGCTCCATTAAAGTACTGGCCAGAGTAGTGGCACGGAACAGCGTCGTAGCCTCATCTGCAACACCAGAACAAAATGTCTGTCTTGGTATACTGATGCTTAACGTAGGTCTTACTATAAACCATCTCACAAGATGTAAACAGAAGAACTTATGTTTTCGATTTTATTTATTATTCCTATTTTTTTATCTTATATAATTAAATCTTCAAGGTTTTTGTTTAACATTTGAAATAGGTTATAGACCTCTTCAGATGATGTAAACAAAGCTGGAGCGATGCTGGTCCAGAAGAACTCCTGTTTCAGTTCTTTAACACTACACAATTATTTGAACAAAAGCCAACCATGCCATCTACAGTAAAGAAAAAGCACTAACCTCTCTCTTTCTCTCAACAGGTAGTGGTCTAGCTTTTGCTGAAACTAGTAACTTTGTATTAGCACCTATTGTATTATTGTATTATCTGCTAAATGACTAAATGTAAATGTTAAACAAATACTTTTAAGACTTAATTATACATGCGATATAAGAAACTAATAATGAAATAAAAACGGAAACCAGAAGTGCTTTTGGACCACTGTTTACATCTTGCAAAGTGGTCAATAATATGCAGAAACTTTCTGAGTTACGGTCATTTTAATGTAAGACTGCAAAGCCTATTCAAATGAATACAATTTCAAATAAGGTAAATAATAGCTTTCTCCTTAAATACTAGATCTACATCCAAGGCACAGACAAAACTGTGAAGGTTTGCTATTCACTGATGAAACTTAATGAACCAGCAAGCCTTACTGCAGCTGTGGCAACTGTTTACTGTTAAATATTGAACTGTAAATACATAAAGCGAACCCTACCCTCCATATTAATTTCTTTGTCGTTCAGCGTCCTCAGTAATGGAGCTTCAGATCGCTCGTGTCTGAAGATCCGGAGCAGGATGCTGGCCAGCAGCGAGCGGTCCTGCCCGCACACGTGAGCCAATGCATAGATGACATTAAATTCTTTCTGCAGGATGAGCTGGGAATGGACCGAAACCACATGTCTGAATCCAGTGAAAGCATTCTGAACATTTTAAAATATTTGTACAGCATTTTTTTCATGTTACCAAGTATATTCTCACCTCTTTGAATTCACTGTACTCTTCTTCAGGCATGATCTTCTCCATGGAGTAGCGCGCTCTCACACGGAGTGAACCAGGCTCGATTCCCTTCAGAGGCACATAGGAGCTCAGAGGAAACCACTCATCTATCATTTGACCCCTCTGCAGCCTGTTCAGCTGGCAACGCATGAACACTATAAAAAAAGAAAAAGAACAAAATCTGAGAGAAGCTCATCGAATCCATCTTTCCACACACCACCAGAGGGCACACTTATGCAAGGAACCCTAGGAAAGAAGCCTGTAGCTTTCTGTAGCACACTACAAAACTACCCAGTGTATTATTGCAGTTTCAAAAGCAGTGTACTAAGTAGTGCACTAAGTAGTACACTAGGGAGACATATTTACAATGGGAACAGACAGCGATACTCACAGATATCACTCTCTTTGCTTTTCTTCGTCTTGTTGCTTAAGGTGATTTCAAATCTGTTGATGTCACTAGATAGGTCACTGTGAGGGAGGAAACGTTTCAGAACTTTAATCATCAGTACCTTCATCTTTATAGACTATAGAGACAAGCAATTCCCATTTCTTTTAATCGAAAAGAGGCTGCTTTAAGACAATTCGGTTATAAATGTCTCAATTTATGCAAACTGAAACCGGAAGTGATTCTAGACTAGTGTTTCTTACGCCTTGCAAAATGGTCTATATGTCTCTTTCAAACACTTTCCCTGTCAAGTTGAAAACTCACTCAAAAATGAACTCCTCAGTAAACACTGGGTTCTGTCCTTCTCTAGGGTGAGTCTTGGCCACCTGCACACTGTTCAGTGAGATGTTGCAGTAGGGGTTGGTGAAGTGTTTGATGGGAAGTTTGTGGGCCTCCTCCACATACAGCACCAAACTGCTCACCTGAGAGGAGAAAAAAAAAATGCACAAAACAAACACACCATGAAATGATAAAAAAAAGTATTTCCAAATACAACGTTCTTTTAGATTTAGTCCAAATGATCTGTCTGGGATCCGGTGCTCTGAATACAGTTTTCATCCCCATGCTCAACAGCATGAGACAGCTCAGCTGTGGCCATCTTTCACAGCGCATTCAGAGCGATCTAAACATCTCGACTCACAATTAAGGAATAACTGGAAACCAGCCGCTTTGTTTTTTTAAAGAAGGTTAGAGTTGAGTTGACACACAATGGCTGGTATTCTCTTACCTGACGTAAACGCTTGTTGGTTGTGGTCTGTATGGGTTTTCTAAGGTTATTGCAGAATGTCTGCAAGCATTTCATCCAGTCCTGTGAATGGTTGGTGAAAGATAATATTTTATCAGTATACTCAAGTTTTGTTTAGACAGGCCACAAAAGTAAGATTTTCTGGCATTGTTGGGCTCATTCTTTCCCAACATGAATTATGTGGCCTTTGATATCGTGAAACATAGCATATGCATGCATGTTCAAAATCCAGTAATGCCTCAGAACATGAACATTAGGACAAGTGTAATTTCTAATTTCCCCAGTCTCTTTTTAGTTAAGTAGTTTTTGGCTTGATGCTGGCATTATTACTATAGCTGTAGATACACCACATTTAGAGTACAAAGTCTAAACAACTGGACATCAAATGCCAAAAGACAGTTCAGACAGCCATTCATAAAGAGCCAATATAAAAAAAAAACATAGGCCAGTTTCACAGACAAGGTTTAAGGCTAGTCCCAGTCTAAAATGAATGTGTGAATCTTAACTGAATATAACTTGCCCAGAAATATCTTAAAATATATCAGTGCCATCGTTTCGTCTCGAGATGCACACCAGTAATGTATTCTTCATAAATATCTTAATTCAACTAAGGCATGGTCCTGGCTTAAACTTAGCCGTCTCTGTGAAACCGGGCCATACAGTGTTTAAAAAATGTATCAAACCACCTTTCATAAGAAGAGAACACCACTATTTTTTTACAGATTCCTTAAATATTTTTGCCATTTACCAGACAATTAGCTAACTAAAATAGTCTTTATTCATGTTTTATACCCAAATTTGAGCCGCCACATTGGGTCTAATACATTTGTTAAGCACTGTATGTTAGATTCTTGTGAAGTGTGATACAACAGAATCAAAGGGATGAAGTGTACCTGGGCCTGCTCAGGTGTGTCCCCAGCAAAGTAAAAAATATACTGCTCTTCACTAAAGTGCTGAACCACAATCTGGAAACAGTTTGGCCTACACACACAAAATAACCATAAGACTGTTTGATAGGATACATCAATAGTTGGGCTTTGTATATATTAGTAACTGTATATATATATATTACAGTTATATATATATATATATTAGGGCTGTCAATGGAAAAAAAAAAAAAAGAAAGAAAATCGCGATTAATCGCACCCTTTTTGTGTGATTAATCGAACACGCATAGTGAAATAAAAAATTAACAGATTATTTTGTTTAACATGATTATTTTGTGCTGTCAATCAATTAAAAAAATTACATTAACATGTAACATTAGTGACAGTAGTCACAGCAGCACGTTAAAGAACGCGGCCCCTTTAAGAGCTGCCGCCCAAAGCAGGTCTAATGCGCTTCCTATTTTCACTACTCTTTGCATTAATTTAAGACTTTATTTAACTCATTGAAGACTGTGCTTGCGAAAATACTAGACAAAATGTGCTTTCTGCCATGAAAGAGAAGTAAATACTGGTGCGCTGACAGATTCTGAAACAGCCTTAAACCCATGTGTACACCAGACGGGACCGCTGTCATGTTGCGTTGAGCCTTGCTCCACAGCCAGAAGCTGTCAATCTATACTGGACATGTCAATAAACTATTTAGCTGCAATTTGAAATGATTATAAAGGCCTTTATATGAATAAGAGCGTGATTATATAATGTAACGCTAGACAATGATGAAAGACAAATGGATGTTGCGTTAATGGCGTTAAATATTTTTAACGCGTTAATCTGAAAATATTCATTGCATGCATTAACGTGTTAACGTTGACAGCCCTAAATATATATATATATATATATATATGCTAACTGTATGTTCACACCGCCGCCATCGAGAGCGTCAAAGCATCCGGAAGTCATTCATTTTCAATGTGAGCCAGTCTTGGCCATTGACGGCATCAAGAAGAGTTGAAATCAGGTCAACTTTATGGTAATGAGCTATGAACCGGTTCGGCAGCAACCAATTGGAACGTAGAAGTCCACCACTTGAGAGGATTCCAGAGAATGCAGCACTGTAAACTCGATCTACGTCAGAGTGTCACAGAGTCTACGAATCTTTCTACAGCATTGTTGGCAGGGCGGCCAGATTTTTGACGCTCTCGACGGCAGCGGTGTGAACGCACAGTAAGGCTTGAGTTGTCTCGCTGAGACTGCTTACCTGCCAAACAGACTGTCATGGACACACAATACACAGAACACACACTAAGATCAATTAATCCCTTGGGTTTGGTGGCTCGCTTCTCGCTCTCAAAGTAAATAAGCTGAGCATCATTTCCCTCCAGTATGAAGTACAAGTTCTTCCAGCGTTTCCCCTTTCCTGCAGATCAGGGTTATTAAAAATAACTATTACACCATTTCTGTTCATTGAAATAAATAAAAAAATATAGGCATAAATACTTTTTGAAAAACTTAAAGGAGCATTGGTAATGCTGCTTTTGCAATACATTGAAATAAGGTTAAGTAAGTTGCGCTAACATTATTTGTATTCTAGTTTTAGTTTAGATATTTACTTATAATTAATAAAGTAAACATAAATAGCAATGTTAAAATTAATAACAAAATAAAAAACAAAAGCCAATTTAAAATATACCTATAACTAAAACAAAACTAATGTTAAAACTATATATGCAGATATACATGTGAAATAGTGAACATGATATTATGGGTATTATGTGTCTCAATCTGCAATGGTTTTGAGAATTCGGTTTAAGCCAAAGCAGGAGAATGCCTGATTTGTCAAATTTCTAAAAGGCTTGAATGCTTTTCTGTACATCGGGAGCTAAATACCAACAACAAGAAAATGTGTCAGAGCTATGTCAAACTTATTTGAATGCAGAGCGCATTGCTGTGCCCTTTGATCACAAAGAACAACATACAGAGCACCAAATCTCTTAAGCACAGCCACTGCCAGGAACAGAACAGCGTAACACTGATGAGCTGTTTTAGGTAAACGCCTTTTTTGTTCTTCTTAGCTCATCCTGAGGTGGCTGTGAAGTGATGTGTGGTTCATGAGGTGATCAAAGACTGCCAGTCTTGGACACACAAGACACACAGGGTTTATGTGTGCTACAGATTACCCACATCCTCTAGTGATCAACTGCACTAAGCGCGAGTGATCATTTAGGCAAATGCTTTACAAAAATGCCTCAAACACTTACAGTACATATGATCAGTTGAGTAAATGAATAATTGGCCTGCAGTACCTTTGTTGAAGAGAAGATATCCTTTCTTAACAATGTTTTTGTAGAAAGCATCTTTTGTTTTACGTCGAATAGTGTTATAGATTTCTTTGCCATCAACCAGGTCAGAGAGGACTTGTTCTTGTTGCTAAAGAGCAAATAAACATGAATATTATGCTTGTTATTCACATTATCTTCAGCAACATCTGGCTATATCTGTGATTCTCATGAAATCAAGAGGTCAAACATATTTATTTTTTTAAACATTCACATCAACAAATTTCCTTCTTTTTCAATAAAAACAAGGTATGACAAGTTTAAAAGCATTCATTTAAAAACTTTATCAAAAACCTTTCAAAAAAATCTCATTACCATAACCATTTAAAAGTGTCAATCCCATAGACATAATGGCTTTGCTTTTTTAGCAAAACATGCTAAGCAGGTTTTTATGAATCATACATAATAAGAATGATATTTTAATAGAAATTTAAACATGTAACATTTTTTATTACGTTAAACTACTTGTATCGTTAATGAGAATAAATCTGAGAAAATCTAGTAGAACATCCAATTGTTTTTTCAGAATGTTTTAATTGAACAAAGTAATTTCACTTAGACGAACCAGAACGTGTTACGGAAATCAGAATTTCAGCAGGAAAAGCAATCAAATACATAAATAATTAATTCATATGCTACAATTATGCTTTGACCAAGGTAGATAACACAATTATGTTTATTATAGTTTTTGTGTTACCAAATTATACTTGACATTAAGCAGTGTCATGTGGTTGTCCTTCGGACAAGTGAAGTTGTCATTCACTTGTCCGAGTACAAATATTTATAAATATATATTACAAAATATATTTCATTTGAAGTGTCAATATAATTGTTTCGGATCTTGATTGGTCTAGTTTACTTATAAGCGTTTTACCTAGTGTCCGCTGCGGCCACCTACAATTGTTCTATAGCAATCATGGAGAGTATTTACAAAGGCAAGCAGTAATTATTATTAGTGTCCAGGGGGCTCATTTATAACCGTTGCGTACGCACAAAACATGCCCTGAAAGATGCGTACGCCACATCCCACACAAAAGATGGGATTTATAAAAACAAACTTGACAGAAAAAATTGCTGACTCTGACCCATGCGTACGGACATTTTGGAGACAGAGCAGTTTGGCGATACCGATGGTGAGTTAGTGAACTCAAGTTAGATTGCAGAAAGTAATTGTGATAAAAACGATTATAAGCATTAATGCTTCACACACATTTAATTTAGACCCACATTATCACGAATATTAAATCTGCCGAGTTATTTGCGCTTGTATTGAGTGATACTCATTTCATGCACCTTCTTGTAAAATCCAACTCAAATCTTAAAGAGCCGCAATCCCAGGTGTTTTCTGCAATGTAAAAATAGTCAGTGAAACCAACAGCCTGTTTTGTGTCACTGTTGTGGTTTAAAGGAGATTACAAAAAGAAGAATAGATGGATTTGTATAATTAAAGGGTGTTTCTGCACACACGCTGGCGACTCAATTTCTAGTAGATAAACATTTAAAAGTGCATTTTCTGGGATTGCAGGCCTTTAAATAAAAATGTAATCTACACATTTTTATCACGCTGTCTCACCATCACACTACGAGCGCATGAGAAGGAGATGATCCGAATGCATGGATTAACTGCAGAACACAGTGTAAATAAATACTAAATATATTTTCCTTAAATACTGTGCATAATCATCAAATGTCATTGTCTCTCCCACAATCCTAACTATGTGATTTTAATTAGGTGTTAATGATCAATCAAAATGCTGCAAACATTTAAATGCTGCAGAGAACTTCTTTGGCTTTAATATAATTATAATAATATTAATTATTAATAATTATAACAATAATTCATTAGTGAACCTCATGTGTGGCCATATGTAACTTCGTTACGGAGATAAAGGATGGGATCAGGTTTTTTTGCAATTTTACATCATTTTTTTTTCTTTATGACATGTGATAGCGGTTAGACCCGGTATACGTCCAATATGGTGCGTGACGTCAGGCTTAACAAGCGGATTGGATGCCAAGCTTATTAATATACGAATCAGCATTCATGAGGTGCTTTGCATTGACTATTTATGGGTAAAAATGGGCATGTACACAGCGGTATATGAGGCTGTTTCACGTATGCACGCTTGCAGATGATCTATGATGATTTACAAAGCGCATATTGCTTACAGGTGTGCGTACGCACGGTTTTATAAATCTGAATATTTTTTGTGCTACAGAGGCCAAACAGTTGTAGCACAAGTATAAAACGTCTGTTGTCATCATTAAAAAATATGCAAGTGCAGTTCATCACATGAATATGCAGGTAACTGACAAATGACATTAATGTTACATAGAGATGGATAAATTAGGACCATACAATTTTTAGTTTACCTACATTTTTGTATTTTTTCTTAGTTCTGTGCATTACATTTTTTCATTATACAACAGAGGTATATATTTACTATAGTTAACTGCAGTAAATTTCCTTTATACTACAGTGTTTTTGAACCTTACTATTGTATACTACAGTGTTTACTACGGTTTATCAATTTACTACAAGGGTACTACAATTTCCTTTAGCAAATACTACGGTATTTTTGGTCTGAGTGTTCAAGTTAACGGGACTATTATTTTGACGGGTCATCAGGAAGACGCTTGGGTTTTATTGTGTGCTTGACGATAGCTTCATTTAAACAGTTAAATGCTTGTAAAATAAACTCTCAGAGCAACTCTGGAGATTAAGTTCATGTGTTTATATTCTCATACAGTAAAGACACAGAAAAATCCTCGACCATCACTCATGCACTCAGAAACACAGAACCGCCAGATTAAATATTTAAATAAATGGATTCCGCGTCCGCATCTAGTTATATGGACTCAATGCGGAGTGCCATTGTTCAAACAAGCACAACCATGACAAACGCAATGTCTACACAGCTACACAGCTCTGTCTAATGCACATATTCTTAGCACATATTGATATTTTCGTAGTACTGTTATAATTTTTTTTCAAAATACTTGTCCGGTCGGTCAAGTAAAATTCTCTCTCACTTGATCATACAACAAAATAACAAGCGTTAATGTCGAGCCCTGTGCCTTATAATTAAAATATTTACTGCCATGATGTTTAAGTGGTTTTGTGAGAATGACCCATTTCAATAATCACGGATTGATGATTATTTCTTTACCTGGATTGAGACAGGATCTTTCAGGGTGTAGCTTTCCACAATCTGCTCTTTTCGGTAATGTTCGATGATATCATCAACAACACTGCCAGGAAAAGCATGCATACAGATCTATTAGAAATCAGCTGTATGTAAAGTTAGGGGATTTTCATTACTGTTTGTTAAACAAAATATTGACATTCCCCAGATTCGTAGAAATGTTTTTAAACCATCAGCCTTTACAATCAATAGTGAATTTATGAGCAAGCAAACTCAACGCTAAATGCACGACATTGGTAATCGCACTAATGTATATGAAACATATTTGTTTATGTCCTACATTAGTTTAGGTGAGAGCAATGGCAAAAATGACAGTTATCAGACTCTTCATAGACATACATAAAGGCTAAGGGCAAATACTTCACAGCTTTGCATAGTAAATTAAGGATTTTAGAAAAGATAGAGATGTACAAGATCTACTTCAGTCAGAGCCCAGGGGGAGTTTTAAAATATCATCATTGCTCCACTTGCAGTCCTACCTGTTATAGTACCGCCCACCCATCATGTACTGGTTGTTGGGAGTAGGGCTGATCTTGAACCTTTGGATGTTTTCATTGGTACGAAAGAACAGGGAGTAATCACCCGGCGTGTTGTCTGATGGCCTGACCAGAAAGCTGCATACCTGCCCAACTGGAATGAAAAAGTGAAAAAGATAAGTGTATTGTTTTGTAAGTGCTTTTAAATTATAGTAGTGGCATATTTTCTTTTACTCTAATGTGGTGGTTGAGCTTCAGTAATTTTGAAACCCTGTATGAAATGAGGTCAAACTTAAGAAATCTTAAAGCCCCAGTGAAATCAAAATGAAAGTTTTTATAGTGCCTTTTGTTAAAAATGAGTGAGCCTTAAGGACATGTTCCTACGCGCTGACAAAATTCAGATTTAGAAGATATAACCGTTCAAAACTGACAGTTTGGCATGTGCACTCAAATAAATCTAGAAATTCCATGACATCACGCTACACTTCAGCCTCTCGTCTAAGTTCTTGTCCAAACAAATCCGCTTTAGAATCCTTAGAGTCCCATCCCCTTCACTAGCAGAGCTGCGCCTCATATCAGCCACTTGTTCGGACATTTATTATGTCCTACATGGTGATTGACGTATAGTGCTCTAGATGGGAGATAGGGTTTGATCCAGACAGTGTAAACATTAAAGGGGTCATATGGCGCAAATATGTGTTTTTCTGTGTCTTTGGTGTGTTATAAGTTGCCCATGCTTGTAGACGACACATAAAATTGCACATATTAAAGTGTCGGAACAAAAGATGCATTCTATCTAAAAGCGAGTGCTCACCCGGACCTGCCTGAAATGCCTTGTGTAACCACACCCCCACAAATCTACGGCGGTTCGTGGTATGATTTGACTAAGACCGCCCAAATGTAAACGCAAGTAAGGTGGGCGTGCCCTGTCAGTACAATTGCTTTGGAACCTGATGTTCCAAATATGGTAAAAGGCGTTACATTTCCCTCAAACGCTTGCAGTCTTCGACCAATCACTATTCACTGGTTAACTGGCCAATCATAGCACACCTCGCTTTTCAGAGCGATGAGCTTTGTAAAAAATCTGCCCGTTTCAGAGAGGCTGGGCAAAGAGGAGATACAAACATGCATGGTGTGTGAAAAATACAGCATTTTTTAACCTTAAATCGTGAATACACATTGCATTACAAAATAAAAAGCAATGATAATATTCGTTTTAGCCGTGTCATATGACCCCTTTAACATTTCAGTCTTAATTTCACGTCATTGTAATGGTGGATTCACACGGTACGCGGCAGTCGCCTCTGTCCATTTCATTTTCAAAGGGAAACATCCAGTAAGCGCCACGATGAGGGGCGCTTCGTTGGCGGTGCGCAGGCGGTGCTAGGGCATCCAAAATCCTACAACTTCCACAGGCACGGCTCTTTGCGGCAGGCACAGCTGAAGATACCGTGTGAATCCACCATAACGCGAGCGGTTACATGTCAGTGTGCTCCGGTAGAGAGAAACAATAGCACAGAGCTGATTATATGCGCGATCATACGCGGAAATCCACTGAGAAAATATAAACGTATCTGACCAGTTTAAAGTTTATACAGTATGTAAAATGTTAAGGCTCTTAAAGGAGACAAAAAAAGCCTTTTTTCCTCACAGAAAAAATTGACATGTAGGGCAGTATAATAAAAGATCTGTGGTGTATTTTGAGCTGAAATTTTAGAGAAACATTTTGTGGGCTCCTAAGATTTATATTACATTTTGTAAAGGGCTAGATTAGGGGGCCTTTAAAATATTTTAACTAGCTTGCGATCTGAGTGAACAAAGATTAAGGAACTTTTTCATAAAGATTTTCTGTATATTATAAAGTCATGACAGATGAAGTGAAGAAGCTTTAAATAAGACAAGACCATTCTAATAAGGTTTTCTGTAGCGTAACTTAACCCTGTGGTGAAGCAGTTTTTTATTCTTATGAAAAATACGAATATTCGTGCACATCCCTAACGTAAATAACATGTTTTAAATGACACATCACTGGTATCCTATTCTTTTCAATAGACTTTTATAGCTTTGCCAGACTGACTGTGCCATAAACAAAACGTTATTGTTATTTTAAAAGGGGGCAGGACCACTCGATATTGTTTTTCCATTTAAAATTATGTCAACACATCAAATAATGCCGCGTGTTCCAAGGCAATGTACTGGGACTTTAAGATATAATTGACAAAAAATGTAATATGTCATTATTTTCTCATGCTTATGTGGCAGCAAGCAAGTATGATTTTTTTGTGAAAAGAACTAAGAGCTGAAATGCTTAGAAATTGTTAGAAATTGTTCCCCCAAAATGATAATGTCATTATTTACTGACCCTTGTGTTGTTAAAAACCCTATGGCACTGATTTTATAGTGTTTGGGTTTTTGTTAAGTGTCAAGTGTCCTGAAGGCATCCACATGGGTTTGGTGTAGAAAAATAAAGTACGATCCGTTATTTGAGGAATTTTTGATTTTTCACACATGCATACCATTGTGATATCTCAGAAAAATTAAGGTGAAACAGATCAAAGAAAAGCCATAGAGGGTTTGAACAAAATAAGCGTGAACAAATTATGACAACAATTTTATTTTTAGGTGAACTATCCCTATAAAGCCATACAAAGTGACTTATTATTCATAATCTGCCTATCTGCCATACTTCTCAAGTATCTTCCTATAAATTGGTTGCTGCACAAATAGCTGACATATCATTGGAAGCACTCGTACCGCATTAGGAGAAAAAATATACAATCTACAAAATTCCTTAAAGACAAAATCAGAAGCATACAGGTTAGGGAGGACACATGGTTGAGTATTTTCAGCATTTTCATTTTTGGGTGAGCTATTTCTTAAATGATGACAGGATGATGCATTCCTGCATGACCTTTATTTTGTTGTTGCACAGCAGTGTAATATCATTTGACCTGAAAATATCAACAGGGTTTTCTGTTGACTGCAAAAACATGTAATAACCAGCGGTGAATGTCACAATCATGTACCTGTCATTAGCAGGTTGTACGCCTCTTGTTTGTTGATCTTCCCGTGGTACCAGCTAGAAAGACGGACAGAAGAGGAAATACAGCGGAAAATAGGAAATTAGGCTATATGAGTACAGCAGATAGGCCCTATGACGGCCATTTCACACCGCACGCGTAAGCAGCGCATATTTTTTGGGTTAGCAGATGAGAGCATTCATACAGCACGCGTAAGCAGCACATGCTCGCGGAGCAGAAACGGCGCGGAAGCAGCAGTGCAGCGATCATTTCGCCGCCGAGTCTATTTTTGCATTCTTTACAGACAAAATCCACATGGATTGACAAGAAAAAGTAACACTTTTACCTTTAAAGCATGTAAGTGGTCTTATGTGTTTTCAACAGTCGCCATGACTTTCAAAAACCCTTTTGCCAGGAGTTTTTTTTGGGCCAAAACCACAACAGCACATTACAAGGATTTATAATACAAGTATATCTTAAAGGAACACTCCACTTTTTTTGTTAATAGGCTCATTCTCAAATTTACCCAGAGTTAATAAATTGAGTTAGGGTTAGGGACCCAGAGATCGATTGAATAGATCCCAAAACGGTAAAACTCAACTGGGGGAATAGGAGAATGAGCCAAATTCCAAAAAAAGTGGTGCGTTTCTTTAAATGTTATTCTTATATTCCATATGAAAAACGAAAACGTAACGGAAAACAATCACATTACGCTGTCAGTGTACTGTCTGAAACTCACTGTCATCAAGATAAAACTACATAGACATCATGTTATATGCTTATATTGCGTATGTCTGAGAGAAAAACGATCGCATCACAAGTCAATCACTCTCTACTATGGTGAGTTGACCCTTTAGTGACAGCTTGAGCATGAATCAGTCAGATAAACAAATCAAAATTGTACAATCTACATAAAATAAGCTTTTTGATTAAGTTCTTGAAGATATTTTGCTCATTGATAACATAATGCGAAATTGCATTGTTGTACGTGGTACCCAGTGTGAAAGGACAAAGGACACGCGCTGCCAACGCTCTCCCTATGCGCTGCTTATGCGTGCGGTGTGAAATTGGCGAGTCAGGTCTGAGTCAGAGCAGCCTACTGTGATCCCTCAGAAATGGATTAACCCCTCTTTATAGGGTATATGTACTCACATAACCGAACTGGAAAACAGGTCTTATTACATCCTCTAGTCAAAGAAAGTTAACAACAGTATGATGCAGTATAATGCTTTTACCCTGCATTTACAGTTCCTGTATAATCTCAAATCCCACATATAGTACTCAGAGGGGCACGTAAATAAAAATCCCACATACTACTGCTCAAGCATTTTATATATTCATGTCAGTGAGAAAAATAAATGACATTTAGAATCCAATCTATATATATGATGGACAATGACAATCATATTTGGTAGCACTTTCAAGACAAGAGTAAAACAGCTATCTATGTAACAAAGGCCATACAAAAGACCCTAACTGGATGCAATGAGAGCCGTTTTCCCGTTTCCTGTTTGCTGTCTGATCAGATTCTTACAGGCGTTGATTCGCCAATGGCAATATAACTCAAATTAACTGAGCACAAATCCCAGAAGGCATACATTTGAGAAAGATGGAGAAATTTCTTCACATCAGTTCACAATATTGAAAATATATTTCAGTCAATTTGGACACAATAAGATACAACATAACAGACTAAATTAATGTTAGAGAGAAAAAGCGTAGGCTTACATAAAAATCATATCTAGACAGTGAGAACATTAACTAACTTTGACAATGTAATTCTTACTATTAAAGTGTTGAGCTTATATTAATTCAGTATTTACATATGATTTGCATATGTGACATTTATATTTTCATTTATATTTCTTGTTTATATAAAGCCTTTACATTAATTATGTCACTGCTATTCCATAGATGCAGCTAAAAATGTAAATAAAACAGCTTACTTATTAAAAATGAACTTACATTTTTCCCTCGTGGGGATCTTCTTCTCGTGCCTGAGAATACATTTAAAGCCATTAATCCAACCATAAGAAATCAAGAGAGATCGGTCAACTCTTAACAGGAACTTAAACAATAACAAATAAACTTAAATTAGACAGAGACACTTACCACCTCCTCCACAAGATCATCTACTATAAGGCCCTGCTCTTCTGTCCGAACATTAGTAACCCACATCCAACCGTCTTCCAGTCCATTAAGAACGATAAACATGTCTCCTTTAAGAAAACTTAAGACATACACAATAAATTATACATTTTCACAAAAAAAATGTATATATATAAAAAATATGCGTTAATGTTGCTATTATTTTTATTACTATTGCCTGGACATCATTTTTAAATAAAAGTTTAGTTTTATAATCAGAGAAATTAATGGTGCTTCACACACACACTCAGTCTGGAATGAGAAACATTTCAGTTAAGAGACCCTAGACTTTTAAACAGTAGTAACAGGAAAAATGTCCAAATAGTTTACAGTAAAGTAAAGTGTATAATACTATGAAAAATACAAAAATATAACAAGACAATGCTAAATTGACATCTATTGAGCAACTTATACTAAGCCCTGTTGGTACAGAGTGAGATGTAATATGTTCTGGCCTTTCAAATGTACAGTATAGGGTCATCTTAATGCCATAAATGTGGTTTGCAAGGGTCTTACATTTGGGGTAGGAATGGGGTCATTTATAATTTATGAAAGTATCATTTCAAATACGGTAGAAAAGCACTTCTATATACCACTGCTGTGTGCCGCAATGTACAGCATCTGCTAAATTGAACTATTTTCTCATTTTTTCATTTCTCTCTGCTTCAAGTCTCCCCAACCGGAAACTACCGAGGGTTCTGAGCGTGAAACGTTCAATATTTATATTTCTACCACAGGGCTGTTGAATGCTTCAATCTAATTGGTTGAAAAACGTTCTATGGGTATGCATTAACTTTCAGTAAATCCTATGAAGGTGTTCCAGGTCTGTTGACCGCATTACGGTTCCATATCACTTTTGATATGGAAAAAACTTTTGAACGCCAAGATTAAACAACAGAAAGGTTATAATGCAGCCTACAGGCCATCACCGCAGACAGCCCCCTGCTATTGATCTGGCATCTATAATGTCAAACTGTACTGTTAATGGAAACGTGTGCAGGTCCGTTTCAATTAACAAAGCATTTCAAAAACAATATAGAAATTC
The DNA here is from genome assembly GCA_006030095.1 of Triplophysa siluroides. Classification (NCBI taxonomy): domain Eukaryota; kingdom Metazoa; phylum Chordata; class Actinopteri; order Cypriniformes; family Nemacheilidae; genus Triplophysa; species Triplophysa siluroides. The sequence goes on along the minus strand of VCII01000198.1, from coordinate 54,185 downwards.
ATATACTGGAATCAAATAACTAAATAGAAAAACAAAATGAATTAATAAACCCTGATAGCCTACTGGTTCGTTTTCCTCTTCATGCTGCTTACAACAACTGATAAGTGGAATAAACAATTTATTATCATTGGCTTTTCTGTCACATTAATGCAAACACACAGCAGGTGTGCGCGCGCTGTCTCTCGCTCTCTCTCACTCACTCACACAGACACACCAAGTAGCAGTGGCTCAAGCTTCAGAGTCTGTTCGTTCTAACAGACGCTTGAAATGAGATGCGCAAGAAAGTAGTCCTCCCATCAAGAGCATCTTAAAGGTGATAATATGACAAACGTTGAAACATTCTGAACAGTGTCCTGTGGTGTGGTAACCGTGGTATAAGTACAATAATTGACTCCGGCCTGTTCAATTATTCCAAAGTTAATGCACCTTAGCTTCGCGTCATGGCCGCATTACTACCTCGGTCGGTGTGTGCATTAACTTTCAAATAATTGAACAGCCATCATCAATAATTCCTTACTTATAGCACACTAATATACTTATTTGAAGCAGAACATGAAAGCATCTACATTCCAAACAACTACGGTGAAAAACTGTAACTGGTGTGGGTGAAATAACAGCTATTTAAGAGAAAAGAAAATCTACCAAACCGAAATTGCAAGTTTGCAATGGCATAAAGCAAATGTCTAATTCTGGGGGGGATCTACCTATGAATGGCTTACTTATAGTTTTCTCTGTGAATCAGGCTGCAAGTATGAGTAAAAATAGGAATATGTTTAAAAACTATAAACTGCATATATACATCTATGTAACAATAAAATCAAACATATAGGACACTTTTTGACCAGACAAGAGTATAATATTTAACTTAAAGGAGCTCGTATTCGCGTTTGTACCTGATCTCATCAGTATCTGGCACTTTGGTGTATGGAAGTATGGCCCTCACTCGTCTTCTGTCCTCCACTGGCTGCAAAGACATCAAGAGTTTACATCAACTTAATTAACCAGAAATCACAGAAAAACTATTTGGAAGAAAAAAAACAAGAAAGCAAGTCTTTCTTTTGGGACAATTAGATGTAAGGCAGGTAGTACAACAGTCCACAAGGGACTATTCAAAATATTGCATGGTTTGAAGTTGTATTAAAGCAACAGTTTGTAGTTTTTTTACCTCAATATAATGTCTTAATATAATTTTGGTGGTAGAACAACTCTAAACTGGATGAATTCTATGACATCTTAAATATGCTAATTAGTACATCAAGAATCGATTCTAAATCGAACAGTGACCCTAAGACTCGATTCTGAATAGAATCGTAAGGGACCAAACGATTCCCACTCCTACTGGTAACAGACAATTGCGCTTTTCATACACATGGGGAAATCATGAGCAAAAGTTCTTTATTTTTGCTTTAAAAGCAAAAGATGGTCCAGCACATTATTAAAAAAATGAAATAAGAAATCTTTAAAAAACAACTAATAAATAGGATAAACATGCCTTTGAGTGCAAAAACACTGATCAGAGCTAGCAATTTGCTCTGCAGTAACTGGATTTTACCACATTCTATGCCATTTCGTAGTATAAATAGTGTGTCACATGAAAATTTCACATCCACATATAAAAAGTGCACTTTAAGTACCTGATGGTGCACTTATTCAAAAGAAAAAGTTCAGTGTGGAACACTGGACACACAGTCAACGGTCAGAGTTTTGCTTAAGTAGCAGAATCGAAGCAGTGCTATTAAATGTGACACAAGCTAAGTTTTCCTGCGGAATGAGTACTCCTGAATCTGATGGTGACTGGGGTGATTTTGGGCAAAAAATAAAAAAAATACATCAAAAGTACAATGTACAAATTGTATTTATTGTGGTGTTTGACGTCATTTACCTATCCTGGGAAACCAATAGTATTTCTGGTTATTATAAAACTGTTAAAAGAATATTTCACCAAAAAATGGTCACCATTGACATTGACTTATTTTAAGTATTCCATGTATGATGATAATACCCTTCTTAAATTCATACACTAGATGGTAAAGTGCATAGTGTACAGCTTGTCATTTGGGACACAACAGAATATGTAAAGCTGTAGCACTACTGCTTTATACAAGATTAATTTTGTTTTCTGGAGAGGGTTTACTCTCCATCTCTCACACTTTGTTCATTCAAAGCAGTTTAAAATGCATTCAAGATACCATCCATTTGATCAATACATGCAAATAATGGCCTATCTCGAGATTTTTTTATGATTACCTCTGGAGGAGCCACTGGAGACAACAGTTTTTCACCTTTCAGCAAGCAAGACACATAGCTGTAATAGCCAATGAGGTCTGACAGGGATGAGAAGCGCCGTCCACCGATGTAGTAATCTCCACACATCGCGATGATCCTGAACACATGCACACGAGAAACAAAGTGTTTGCTTTACTTCATGAAATTTAAACAATGCCTGAATGAATTGGACTGACATTTACAGAGATAAAGTCTTTGTGAGTCATTCCAAATACATTTAACAGAAACAGAAATAATTCTGTTTAGCAAATGGTTGTGTTTATTTAGATGTGGGTTCTTTATTGTAAAGAGATGATCTAATACATGCAGGCATGTGACACAAAGAATATAAAATTCCTGACCTTCTTTGTTATTAAAAGACAGATCTACTATATTCCATATATGGACAAGTATGTTTTACTCCAGTGCTTGTTTGTTTAGAACTAAATATCGATGAGCCATATAAGAAATAATGAAAAGCAGACAGAACTGTAACTTCCGTTCTAAATGTCAATGTTAATTGTTCAGAACTTTGAGATGTCGATCTGTTAATATGGCATTTAAGATGTATTACCTCTTGGAGGTTTTACTCAAATAATCATACTTCTTTCAGCCATTCAGAAACGCATGGCAATTCCAAGAATATAAAGACATTTAAGAAAATACATTTCCAACACATTTGGGCCCAGGTTATAAAATGTTATTTATATAAAATTGTATTATATTGATTTTCTCTAGCAAGGTGACACTTTTTTACCTACAGTGGGGGAAATAATTATTTGATCCCCTGCTAATTTGTTAGCCTGCTTACAAATAAATGAAGGGTCTATAATTTTTATGGTAGGTTTATTTGAACTGATAGAGACAGAATATCAACCAAAATAATCAGGAAAACAATTTAAATAAAGGTTATAAATTGATTTGCATTTGTAAGACGTTTCTTATAGTTGGTCACCAGGTTTGCACACGTGTCAGGATACATTTTGGTCCATTCCTCTCTAAATCTTTAATGTTTCTAGGCTATCACTCAGCAAGTTTTAGCCTCCTTCTCATATTTTCTATAAGACTAGGATTTGGAGACTGGCTAGGACACTTAATGTGCTTCTCCTTGAGTTACTCTTTGGTTGTCTTGGCTATGTTTAGTTTTTTTGTCATGTTGAAGGCTCCTCCATGACCCATCTTCAGTGCTCTGGTTAAGGGGAGGAGGTTCTCGTCCAAGATTATACGGTACATGGCCCCGTCCCTCAGCCACTCAATGAGGTTAAGTCATCCTGTACCCATAGCAGAGAAAAAGCCCCAAAGCATAATGTTTCCAACATTGTGCTTGACTGTAGAGATGTTGTTCTTTTAGTCATAGTTAGCCTTTCTCTCACCCAAAAAAACAGAGTCAATTTTGGCCCCATCTGACAACAGCACCTTCTCCAAAGCCTTTTCTGAATCATTTTGATGTTTATTGGCAAAATTCAGACGAGCCAGACCGGCCTTCTTAAGCAGGAGGACCTTGCAGGTGCTTGAGGATTTCAATCTATTGTGGCATAGTGTGTTACCAGTGGTTTGCTTGGTAACTGTGGTCTAGGGCTGGGCGATGTGAGGACGTTATCGTATATCGCAAATGTCTCACAAAAATCCTGATGCCGATTACAACATATACCCAAGGCAGTCACAGTAACAGTGACAGAATTGTAGAAACGCTGATTTGTTTGGTCAGTTGAATGTGCTACTGTTTTCTGCTGGTCGCTGCACAGATAGACCAAGAGAAAGACAAGCTGCGTCGGCAAAGCAAAACCTCACGCTCGCGGGGCTGTACCACCAACATTTTTCTATTGCATAAAAGCTATGGCTTATCTAAGTGCTTTACCTGATGAAAGAAGTCACTACAACACTGGTTTGTGCGCGTGGCCCTTTTAGTTTGGCACTTGGTGGGTCCGTAACGAATTCCCTCCCGGTCTATATCTGTAGCTTGATCGGTGTAAGACATCAGCATATGACATCAGTACGCCGATCGTCTGCGCAACGTTGCATGAAGTCAAACGCACCTGATATTGTCGGACATCGTGATGATTTTAAAGTCGATTATCAATATATTTTTTTAAACGCATCGCCAAGCGCTACTGTGGTCCCAACTGCCTTGAAATCATTAACAAGCTTCTTCTGTGTAGTTCTGGGCTGATCTTTAACCTTTACCTTTACAATGAACCCATTGGGGCAATCTTGCAGGGAGCTCCAGTTCAAGGGCAATTGATGGTTATTTTGTATTTCTTCCATTTCCAAATAATCACACCAACAGTTGTCTCCTCACCAAGCCCATTCCAGCTTTGTGCATGTCTACAATCTTGTCCCTGACATACTTCGACAGCTATTTGGTCTCGACCATGGTGGTGGAGAGGTTGAATTGGAAGATACAGATTCTGTTGGCAGGAATATTTGATATACATAAGCTGATTTAGGATAACTTTTTTTAAAGTGACAGGACTACTGTGTGATTCATATAGGCACAATAACCAATCTTTGGAGCCAGAATTCTTGCTGGTTGGTAGGGGATCAAATACATATTTCACTGACTGATATGCAACCTTCATGTATTTGTTTCCAGCTTTTTTGGTTAATATTCTGTCACTATCAGTTCAAATAAACCTACCGTAAAAAATGATAGACCCTTCATTTCTTTGCAAGCAGGCAAACTTACAAAACCAGCAGGGGATCAAATAATTATTTCCTCCACAATGTTATACATAAAAATCATAAGATGATCCAATCGTTTACCATGCACCAAAAATGTATGAAATATTTTTGACAAGATGTTGACTGGTCTCTTATTTGAAAGTCGCCTGGCCTGAAGTTAACTTCCTATCTGTGTTTGTTGATCTGTCTGGCAAGTGGCTAATAATAAAACTATTTATATTTAATTTAATTTATATTCATTTATATTAATATTTTATTGTATAATGATTGTATTAAATAAACAATTTGTTGTTTGTATTGTGTGTGTATATATATATTTTATTAGACAATTTGTTGAATGGGTCATGTAACTTTGTCGCATTTAAGTTTAGGCAATTAACAGTTCCTCTACTGTTCACTCAAAATAATACTGGCTAGAACCGCTTTTTTCACCCACGGTTTTCGGTTCGGGTCTGATGGCTTGGCACATTAAAGTGCTTTTACATTGTTCTATGCTTATGTGACAGGAACAGTAAAAAGTTAAGAAGAAAAAAAACTATATTACTGAAATTCTCTTAATTTAACTTGACTTATTTTATTATCTTTACGCAAAAATCAACTTCCTGGCTCACAGCAGTTTTTGGTTTACTGTTGCCAGTAAAATAAGCTTCTTGAAGAGGTTTTGCACATCAGAGTATTTAAAATAACGTAATGCAAAAATTGCGGTTGCTGTAATGGAAGTAAACGTGCGGTGCGCGTAACACTGTAAACACTAGCGCTCATTGGGAAAGGCCAAAGATAATATATTAACAAGATGCGCCACTGCGATTGCAATAAATTGGGACAAATGCAATGCTAAATAGCTGCCTGGAGGCACTCTTGTGTACCAAGATGTGCACCACAAAAGCGTGCATGCACAGTATTGTTTATGTTGTTGCTTTGAAACCGCATATAAGAAAAATACTGTAAAACAGCAGTCCTTTTGAGGGCTACAGTCTAGTCAGCAATCCTACCTGAAGTGATTGACTACGCTGGTCATGCTGAGGAAGGACAGCACGAAGGAGCCAGGCCGGCGGTCGCTTTCTCGAATGAGGTAGCTGCCCGGTGTCCGAGCCTGACGCAATCGCTCTTCTGCAATGGTTCTGTCCAGCTTTCCATGGTACCATCTGAAAGAAAAACACAGCTAAAAGTTAAAAGTGCATCAGATATCTTCTTCTCCCCAGGTTTTATTTTTGCCATGCGGACATAATTAAATTTAGCTCATCTTTTTCTGAAATTGATTTGAATATTTATGAAATAGTTTTTGTAAAATGCAAATTATGGTTTCTAAAATAATCCTGCAGAGATTGCACAGGATTTAAAGTAAAAGTAAGTGCTCTCACACTCAGCAAAGACAAAAAAAAGACATGAAGCTCAGGGCTCCAGACTGCGACTAAATGGTCGCATTTTGCAGCCAGTTTTTGAGACAGTGCGCATGTGTGACCTGCCAATTTGGATATTTTTTTTGTCGTTATATCTCATGTGAAAAGACGAGTACATCGCGTTCCCACCAGTGTAGGCCTATGTGTGTGAGAAAGGGAGTGACTGATGTTTCTCGCTGTCGTCGTGTTAGTCACAGCTCAGCTCATCATTGACAAGTTTAAAGACACAACGTGAGCGCATTACTACGATTTGCTGTAACAGATTTTTTGAGCCTGAGGACGAATTATTTGATATTTGAGACATTTCAAACGAAACTAACCGCAGGAGTTCAGAATACGTCATTTATCTGAGACAGCACTGAAACACTTCTTATCTGTTCACATCAAGAAATGAACAACAGGCGAATGATCTCGTTAGGTTTATGTAAAGTTATCTTTACATTGTGTTGTGAACATGATGAAAAGTGTCCTTAATACACAATAAAATCATCATAAGAACGTATTAAGATGAGCCATTAGTTTTGCTTTAACACCATAAACAATTAAATATATACTTCTTCCTACAAAACGACATGCTTGTTTTCTGTTGGTTCAAATTAATTCAGTACTAATTTGGTCTGGTGTATTTAGAGTGTAAACAGTCTCTTTACTTAGCCCTTAAAGCTTCTCTGTGAGCTCAGACTCATTTTAAGAGATGAGCAGAACCAAACCACTGTCACCTGCAGTTCAATGCATAGACAGGTAGTATTTTAACACATTTAAACACATTTCAATTTCTGTACAGTGTAAAAACGCATTTAAAACTGTTCCAAAAAAATTTAGCACAGAATTAACAAAAAAGTCTGCAGATTCCGTATGTCCCTGGTATCAAGTTATTGTCATTTCCCTCTGAAATGAAAATAAAAATGCACATTGTGATTTCTGTCAGTTGAGCATATTTATTATCAAAGTATTTGTCAGTAATACAGCTATTTTGGGAGAAAAAAAATCAATAATTACATTGCAGGGTGATTTAAGGTGTGCCCCTAAATGTTTATGCTTGCGCTCCAAGAAATTTCAGTCAAGGGCTACAGTGCTCCTAAAGAAGCTAGTCTGGATCCCTGCTGCTAAAGATTTGACTTGACAAGCTCATCCAGAAATATCCAAAGTTAAATATTGCTCTAAAAAGCCTTGGCACAGTGTGAAATCTTAAAAAGCTTTGACTGCAAGGTCTGAGCCATTAAAACATGGAGCTCTCTAAATTAAACAGTAGCATTTATAACAACACTATTAAAATGTATAAAACCCCTAAATCAGACTCTCTACACAGCCCTAAAACCTCTAAAAAATCTAAAATCAAAACTAAAAACAAAAATCAATCAAATCTCGGGCCTGGGAGGAGTTCGGTGAGGCCATGGAGAAGGACTATCGATTGGCCTCGAAGAGATTCTGGCAAAGTGTCCAGCGCCTCAGGAGGGGGAAGCAGTGCCCTACCAATCCTGTTTACAGTGGAGGTGGGCAGCTGTTGACCTCGACGGGGGATATCATCGGGCGGTGGAAGGAATACTTCGAGGATCTCCTCAATCCCGCCGTCACGTCTTCCATTGAGAAAGCAGAGGCTGAGGGCTCGGAGGCGGACTCTTCCATCACCCGGGCTGAAGTCACCGAGATAGTCAAGAAACTCCTCGGTGGCAGGGCACCGGGGGTGGATGAGATCCGCCCTGAGTACCTCAAGTCTCTGGATGTTGTGGGGCTGTCCTGGCTGACACGCCTCTGCAGCATCGCGTGGCGGTCGGGGACAGTGCCTTTGGACTGGCAGACCGGGGTGGTGGTCCCTCTTTTTAAGAAGGGGGACCGGAGGGTGTGCTCCAACTATCAGGGGATCACACTTCTCAGCCTCCCCGGGAAAGTCTATGCCAGGGTACTGGAGAGGAGAATTCGGCCGATGGTGGAACCTCGGATTCAGGAGGAACAGTGTGGTTTTCGTCCCGGTCGTGGAACACTGGACCAGCTCTATACCCTCTCCAGTGTGCTGGACGGTGCATGGGAGTTTGCCCAACCAATCCACATGTGTTTTGTGGATTTGGAGAAGGCATTCGACTGTGTCCCTCGCGGCACCATGTGGAGGATGCTCTGGGAGTATGGGATTCGGGACCCTTTGCTAAGGGCTATCCGGTCCCTGTACGACCGGAGCAGGAGCTTGGTCCGCATTGCCGGCAGTAAGTCAGACTTGTTCCCGGTGCAAGTTGGACTCCGGCAGGGGTGCCCTTTGTCGCCGGTTCTGTTCATAATTTTTATGGACAGAATTTCTAGGCGCAGCCAGGGGCCGGAGGGTGTCGGGTTTGGGGACCACACGATTTCATCTCTGCTCTTTGCGGACGATGTTGTCGTGCTGGCCCCATCAGACCAGGACCTTCAGCATGCACTGGGACGGTTTGCAGCCGAGTGTGAAGCGGCTGGGATGAGAATCAGCACCTCCAAATCCGAGGCCATGGTTCTCAGCCGGAAAAGGGTGGCTTGCCCACTTCAGGTTGGTGGAGAGTTCCTGCCTCAAGTGGAGGATTTCAAGTATCTTGGGGTCTTGTTCACGAGTGAAGGAAGGATGGAACGGGAGATTGACAGACGGATCGGTGCAGCTTCTGCAGTAATGCGGTCGCTGTACCGGTCTGTCGTGGTAAAGAAGGAGCTGAGACGCAAGGCGAAGCTCTCGATTTACCGGTCAATCTACGTTCCTACTCTCACCTATGGTCATGAGCTGTGGGTCATGACCGAAAGGACAAGATCCCGGATACAGGCGGCCGAAATTAGCTTTCTCCGCAGGGTGGCTGGGCGATCCATTAGAGATAGGGTGAGAAGCTCGGTCACTCGGGAGGAGCTCAGAGTAGAGCCGCTGCTCCTCCACATCGAGAGGGGCCAGCTGAGGTGGCTCGGGCATCTTTTCCGGATACCCCCTGGACGCCTTCCCGGGAAGGTGTTCCGGGCATGTCCCACCGGGAGGAGACCCCAGGGAAGACCTAGGACATGCTGGAGGGCTTATGTCTCCCGGCTGGCCTGGGAACGCCTCGGTGTCCCCCCGGAAGAGCTGGAGGAAGTGTCTAGAGAGAGGGAAGTCTGAGCATCCCTGCTTAGACTGCTGCCCCCGCGACCCGGCCCCGGATAAAGCGGTAGAAAATGGATGGACAAAAATCAAGAAATATGAACTTACTGGAGAAATATCAGTTGCTGTTGCAATACTAAGAATCGACAGCATTAACTTTTTATCTGGTTTTATTTAAAAGTGTTATTTCTTCCTTCTGCTCACTAGGCATTTAATAGCTCATAAAATGCTTTGTTAAGTTTTGCCATTTAGAATTTTCTGAACAAGCTATCTTTTAGATCTAGACTGTTCGTTCAAATAGCATTCAATTCTGTATGCATCATTTATAAAGATAACAAAAAAGCTGTTGAAAGATTTCCGATGACCAAAAAACTGGAGTCAAATCAGCAATGAAAACTGACAACAAATGGTATCATTACTTGTGTTTCTTTTAGGGCCGTCAAAAGATTAATCGCGTCCAGAATAAAAGTTTGTGTTTACATAATATAGGTTTATGTAGTGTGCATATTAATTATGTTTGTATAAATACAAACATACACATTTATACATATTTAGCAAATATTTACATGTATTTATTTATATTTACCAACAATTGAAATTATATATAAATGTTTAATATTTTTAGATTTTTCTTAAATACAGTGGGGCAAAAAAGTATTTAGTCAGCCACCAATTGTGCAAGTTCTCCCACTTAAAAAGATGAGAGAGCCCTGTTATTTTCATCATAGGTTTACATCAACTATGAGAGACAAAATAAGGAAAAAATCCAGAAAATCACATTGTAGGATTTTTAAAGAATTTATTTGCAAATTATTTTTGAAAAGAAATTTTGTTATTGACCAAATACTTAATCTCAATACTTTGTTATATACCCTTTGTTGGCAATGACAGAGGTCAAACGTTTTCTGTAAGTCTTCACAAGGTTTTCACACACTGTTGCTGGTATTTTGGCCCATTCCTCCATGCAGATCTCCTCTAGAACAGTGATGTTTTGGGGCTGTCACTGGGCAACACGGACTTTAAACTCCCTCCAAAGATTTTCTATGGGGTTGAGATCTGGAGACTGGCTAGGCCACTCCAGGACCTTGAAATGCTTCTTACGAATCCACTCCTTCGTTGCCCCTGGCGGTGTGTTTGGGATCATTGTCATGCTGAAAGACCCAGCCACGTTTCATCTTCAATGCCCTTGCTGATGGAAGGAGGTTTTCACTCAAAATCTCACGATACATGGCCTTATTAATTCTTTCCTTTACACGGATCAGTCATCCTGGTCCCTTTGCAGAAAAACAGCCCCAAAGCATGATGTTTCCACCCCCATGCTTCACAGTAGGTATGGTGTTCTTTGGATGCAACTCAGCATTCTTTCTCCTCCAAACACGACAAGTTGAGTTTTTACCAAAAAGTTCTATTTTGGTTTCATCAGACCATGACATTCTCCCAATCCTCTTCTGGATCATCCAAATGCTCTCTAGCAAACTTCAAACGGGCGTGGACATGTACTGGCTTAAGCAGGGGGACACGTCTGGCACTGCAGGATTTGAGTCCTTGGCGGCGCAGTGTGTTACTGATGGTAGCCTTTGGTCCCAGCTCTCTGCAGGTCATTCACTAGGTCCCCCCGTGTGGTTCTGGGATTTTTGCTCACAGTTCTTGTCATAATTTTGACTCCATGGGGTGAGATCTTGCGTGAAGCCCCAGATCGAGGGAGATTATCAGTGGTCTTGCATGTCTTCCATTTTCTAATAATTGCTCCCACAGTTGATTTCTTCCCACCAAGCTGCTTGCCTATTGCAGATTCAGTCTTCCCAACCTGGTGCAGGTCTACAAATTTGTTTCTGGTGTCCTTTGACAGCTCTTTGGTCTTGGCCATAGTGGAGTTTGGAGTGTGACTGTTTGAGGTTGTGGACAGGTGTCTTTTTATACTGATTTTATACTTTATACTGAGCTTTCCTGTAGCTCAGTGGTAAGAGCATTGCGTTAACAACGCAATGTTGTGGGTTCGATCCCAGGGGATTGCAAATACCTATGTATACATGTATAGGATAATGCAATGTAAGTCACTTTGGATAAAAGCGTCTGCCAAATGCATAAATGATAACGAGTTCAAACAGATGCCATTAATACAGGTAACGAGTGGAGGACAGAGGAGCCTCTTAAAGAAGAAGTTACAGGTCTGTGAGAGCCAGAAATCTTGCTTGTTTGTAGGTGACCAAATACTTATTTTCCACCATAATTTGCAAATAAATTCTTTAAAAATTCTACAATGTGATTTTTTTTCTTTTTTTTGTCTCTCATAGTTGAGGTATACCTATAATGAAAATTACAGGCCTCTCTCATCTTTTTAAGTGGGAGAACTTGCACAATTGGTGGCTGACTAAATACTTTTTTGCCCCACTGTATATGCATTGATGTGTATGTGTTAATAAATACAAGCTTATTATGCACAGCACACATATATATATATATATATATATATATATCTGTATATCATATATTATGTATCACAAACTTTTATTCTGGATGCGATCTTTTGACAGCCCTAGTTTCTTTTGATCAAAATCATGCTAAAATAAATTTAAATGTTTTCAAGGCTGGTTCAACGCAGACTAGAAGGCTGCATTGGGATTGGGCTCCCCCAATTGCTACGTTTGAATACAGTGTGTGTGCTGTTATAGGCACAGCTGAAGGCTAAGAGTTCAGGTGTTGTTTGTATACCCTTTCAGAAGCGAAAAGTTTTATCTAATAAAAAATGTCATTTGTCACATTTTGTCATTTGTCAAGTTATTTGTAATGCGTTGTGCTTAACCATCACATGAACATTTATCGACCATAAGATGAGCGTTTATTTAAGTGCAAATGTTCTGTATCTGTTGTTATGAACATTAGCATACCTCAACATTGTTTAAATCCTTTAAGCTAATTGTTCCTGGGCGGGAGCGAGCTCACAAATTGCGGGTGTGGGCGGGAGTGAAACACAGGGCTCTAACGCAGACATTAGTATACAATCTGTAAAGATCCCTGTTCACAGAGACTAACAGAAGAGAAGTCAGCTATGCGTGCATGATGGGAGGAAGTGAGAGCAGATGAATGTAGGAGGTGTGAGATTAAACTATGACACAGAACACCGAGATATTTTAAGAATCTTGCCCATGATAAAACGCCACACTGACAGCAGACGGAGTGTCCAAAGACATCATTTGGACACGCGCCACTTTCACAGTCACTGTAGATGCTTTTTATAGTAACTTTTAATTGTAATAGAGTAGAGTGTCTGAGTTATATTTGCCTTGCCTTTCCACAAACATCAGCTTTCTGGAAAAAAAAATGTGAGCCACTCTTGAGAACTTTAAAGCATTGCCACCTGAAAAAAAGTAAAACCTGATGGCCGTATATGTACATACTGTATAAAGTAAGGTCCATAAATATTTGGACAGAAGCACATTTTTTGTTATTTTAGCTGTGTATCAAAATGTATTCAAGTTACAGTTTTATAATGGGTATTGTCTTAAAGTGCACACTCTCAGCTTTATTTAGAGTGTATTCACATCCAGATTAGCTGAAGGCTTTAGGAATTACAGCTCTTTAATATGAAGCTTCCCCCTTTTCAAGGGACCAAAAGTAATTGGACAGTTGAATCAAAAGGTGTTTTATTCACAGGTTTGGGCTTTTCCTTAAATCATTTCTTCATAAATGAAGCATGTTAAAGGTCTGGAGTTGATTCTACGTGTGGTGTTTGCATTTGTAAGCGGTTGCTGTGAACCCACATCATTTTTTCAAGGAGATATCCATGCAAGTGAAACAGACCATAGTTAGATTTCAAAGACACAACAAATCCACCAGAAAGATGCCAGGAACATTAAGAGCGGCCAAAGCAACAATTCGGTACATTCTGAGAAAAAAAAAAACACATTGCTGAGCTCGGCAACAAAAAAATCCTGGGCGTCCATATGAGATAAAAGTGGTGGATGATGACATTATCCTCTCCATGATAAAGGAATACACCTTCACAACGTCCAACGTCACAAGCATGCTCCATATGCTTTTAAAACGCTTTCACGGAACATTGATGTCAAATTCCAATCGTTCTGCGCAGCGCTTAATGAAGTCTATTCAATCTATGCGATGTCCAAACAGCTGTGAAAAACTAAAAGCGCGTATAGTGCAAGACTCGTTATATCCGTTGCCGTTCTATTGATTTTGTCAACATCCGTGCGATAGATGGCACCAAGTTAACAAGCTTGTGTACATTGGTCATAAATTTAGTTAGAATAAGCGACGCAGTCAGTGACGATGGAGGGAAACGCAGAGGGTCAGACACCACCCAAAAAAAGCAAAACAATCACTTGCCAGCTTTTTAAAAGCCTCAGCTCTTGTAAGTGCATCTGCAGCCACAACATCAGCTTCCCTCATCTCAAAAGGAGGCAATAGAAGGAGAATTCTTCTAGATTTATCATCCCCCTTCGATACCATAGACCACTCCACACTAATATCAAGATTGGAATCTTGGGTAGGTCTAAGAGCTAACGTTCTGAGATGGTTTCAGTCATACCTGTCTGATAGAAAGTTTTTAGTGAAGTTGGGAAATTTTACCTCCTCTCCTGCACCCCTGACCTGTGGCCTTCCACAAGGCTCGATTTTAGCTCCCTCTCTATTTTTCTCTTTAAATGCTACCTCTGGGCTCTATTCTATGTAATCATGGAGTATCATTTCATTTTTACGCAGATGATACTCAAATCTATCTACCAATTAAAAGAAACAATTTCACTGCGATTACTTCTCTTACGAAATGTTTAGAGGAGGTTAAATCATGGCTAGCCCAAAATGTCCTCTTCTTAAATGAAGACAAGACCGAGGTAATTGTTTTCGGTTCCAATGAGAGCTCTTAGTGTATTAGCCCTGACTTAGAAAGCTTGTCTGTTTTTAGATCCTCACGGATACGCAACCTAGGAGTTCTTGTTGACCAGCATTTAAAATTTGATAAACATATCTCTTCTGTTATTGGATCCAGTTTCTATCAAGCTCCGCTTACTGTCCAAAATCAAATATTTTCTCACACCCAAAACTCTAGAAATGGCTGTCCACGCTTTTGTTACGTCTCGTTTAGATTACTGCAATTCTTTATACTGCGGTATATCTAAGCGTCAAATTGCGCGTCTTCAGCTTGTGCAAAACGCTGCGGCCAGACTCCTTTTAAAGTGTCGTAAACATGAACACATTACTCCAGTTCTTAAATCCCTACACTGGTTGCCGGTTTGTCAGAGAGTAGACTTTAAAATTCTCCTCTTTGTCTATAAATCCCTACACAACATAGCCCCTGTCTACCTCTCTGAACTTCTTCATCTATACACCCCATCCAGAAGCCTACGATCCTGTGACCAGGCATTGTTGGTAGTCCCTCGCGTTAGGCTTAAGCGTAGAGGTGAATGTGCATTTGCAGTGGCAGGGCCTCGACTCTGGAATGCCCTTCCCCTAGAGATTAGAACAGCCCCTTCTCTGTCTGTTTTTAAGTCTCGGCTAAAAACATATCTATTTTCCTTTGTGTATTGACTATTGTGATTTGGCCATTTAAAGTTTTTATTCAGGTTGTTTTAAACTGTTGACTACAATGATACTGCCAATAAGGTTGTGTTAAATTTGTGCATGGTCTGTTTTCGTATATGTAGAATAAATGTTTTCTCCTGTGAAGCACTTTGGTCAGCCTGCTGGCTGTTGTAAATGTGCTATACAAATAAAATGAACGAACTTGAATTGAAGGGATACTTGTCCACACCAAATGCAGAAAGTGAGTTGGATCGCTGGAATGGTGGAAAGTCCATGAGGCAAACTTTCCAAGAGTTAGCCAACTTGCTAGAAAGTATTTATGCATTCCAACCACAAGTGCTCCCTCAGAAAGAGCCTTCAGCACAGGTGGCAATATTGTCACCTGCCAAAGGGCAACTCTCAAGCCAGATAAAGTGAATCAGCTGGTTTTCCTTTCTAAAAATGTGTGACTGTGATTAGTTATACTGTGTGTTCTTTTAGAAATTGATATGTTCCAAAGCTGCTAAGTTTAAAAGACTGTTTAATTGTATTTATTTAATTAGAACAAGTTATTTTTTTTATTTAAACTATTTATTTTTGTAAAAATAAGCTATTTACATTTTTGAACCCGTTTGCTAGGATCAATGTCTAATAAGCTATCTGTATGTTACAATTGTCAGATTTATTAAACCAATGTTCATTTTGTGATGTTAATTGTAATGCAAGTCTTGTTGAATGTTCATACTTTCAGAATTGCACTTAAATCTTAACTCGATTAAAATATTCTTGAAAATATAAATGGTAAAGAGTATGTTTTTATATGGGGACATTAGTTTTGCTGTATTGTATCTCTGTAATTTGCAAAATAGTCTTAATACCAAATTGGAAAAAAAACGGGATTAAATCGTGATTTATCCAGAAAAAAATTGTGCTTTGAAATTTTTCCTATATCGCCCACCCCTAATTTGAAACAGATTCATTTTGTTGAAACAACTCAAAACAACTTGTACATCAAACACTGAACTCACTGACTGAACCCATCAAATCAGTCTCTCAAAACACATCAGAACATAATCTTACTAACCACTCTTGTTAAATGGTCTAAGCACGTTAAAGTATTTAAAGTTTATTTATGACAATGTGTGGTAAAGTACATATATAATCATTTAGTTCCGAGTTACTTTTGAGTTTTGAGCTAGCTAATTTGATAAAAATGTATGTGGTAAAAGGCCAGTGGCAAAATTAAAGCTTTTTGCAAAGAGGGCAATAAAGGAGGATTGTGAAGAGTGACAGTAGGGATGGGAATTGATAAGAATTTAACGATTCCGATTCCATTATCGATATTGCTTATCGATCCGATTCCTTATCGATTCTCTTATCGATTCTCATTGGGTGAGGGAATAAGTACAAATTTGTTTGTTTGTATTAACTCGCTTTAATATCTGATAAGAACATAGCACATACTCAGAGTATACACAAATTATGTGTAGCAACCTCAGAACAAACCTAAAAGTAGGCTACAAAGTAAAGTCCAGGGACCTATAGAATTTTTCACATTCATCATTGGTCCAGACAAAAAAATCAAATAAAACTGCCATTTAAGTGCCATAAAAACTAAAAACACAGACTAAACAGTCAAGGTCATCATCATCTAGATTTGATTGACAATGACAATGGAGATTATTATTCATATAATAAAAGTTTACACAATGAAATGGCGCTCACATTAACTAAATAGAGAAGTTACCTTCGGCATTAATAGCAGAAGACATCTCGTTAGCTCCGCTGCTGCTTGACTCACTTGTTGTTGCTGTGTCGCTAAGTAGTAGTGTATCAAACACGCGACAGTCCTGCAAATGAATTGCGTGCTGTGTGGCCAAATGTTTCTGCATATTGGAGGTAGTTCCCCCCTTGCCGAAATTAAACTTTTACAGTTGTTGCAAATGACCGCATTGGCGTCTTTTCTAGTGAAATATAACCACACTTTAGATCGCTTCTGCCTCGATGACATGTTTGCTGCGTAACCAAAACAACGCAGCGCGTTGACACATTTGCAACGAGCGGAACCGATAAGCGGAATCGTTAAGCAGGTACGCTAACGGTTCCAAGGAATCGATTCACTGGGCACCAGTTCTAAAGAAGAACCGGTTCTCGTTTCCCATCCCTAAGTGACAGGTTATATTTGTGTCAGATCATTCCATAGCCAATATATAATTTGAATATAAAACATAATAGTAACAACTGTATAAAATAACAAATACAAAATTTCTTTGCATTTATTTTGGATTATTATTTTAGCTCGGTGGTAAAAGCATTGCGTTAACAACGCAAGGTTGTGGGTTCGATCCCAGGGGATTGCAAATACCTATGTAAAACGTATAGGATAAAGCAATGTGAGTCGCGTTGGATAAAAGTGTCTGCCAAATGCATAAATGTAAATGTAATGTTTATTGCCGACTAATTTAAAATACAGAGTGACAAATTAAAGCAACAACGAGCCATTTATGGACCTTAAAATAATCTCTCTAAAATTATTCTAGTGGTAGGACAACTCTTAACTGGACGAATTTTACTGCCTCTTCTACCTAAGCAGCCCTCTATTGGCTGAAATCACACTTGTAGCTTTGGTTTGCGGGTAAGATCCCAAGCCTCGCCCATCACCTGCTTTACAGCATACGTCACGTTTTACTCATAGCCTGGGTGAAGTTAGCCAACAGCTAACAATAAGACGAGACTAGTTCAATGCAAGTAATATACGTAGATGGCGGCGCGTGAACATCGCGAGGCTCAGCGTCTCTCCAGTTTTTAGCAATTATATAGTGTTTTTCTTGCTCATCTCGGGCCTGTTCGTTCAAAACAGTTGTGCATTCACATCGTACACCCGGCATGAGCTTTTGGATATCGGTTTGCGCATTCCCGGAAGTTATATCAGCAACATTCAACTCGTCCCTGAGATCGCCAAAACACCCGATGCTACGCACCCCACACGGCCGGGCGGAAGTGCTCGCCGGCGGCGTCGAGATAGTAAACAAAGGCGGGGGAAGCGCGGAGGGCTAAGAGCTAGGCTAAAGCTAACACCACACCGGCTCTCTTTACCCAGCATTTTCCTTGCTAATGTACGATCATTAGTGAACAAAATGGATGAGATTCGACTCCGCATCATCAACAACAAAAGACTTTTGAACTTCAATGTCATAATCTTCACGGAAACATGGCTACACAGCGGCATACCGGACAACGCTATTGAGTTAGCGGGCTACAACACACACCGGGCGGATAGAACGGCAGAGGAATCCGGTAAGACAAGAGGAGGTGGATTGTGCATTTATGTCAATAAAGCTTGGTGCACGAACTCTGTTATTGTCGGGAGACACTGCTCGGCTAACCTTGAGTTTCTCATGGTTAAATGTAGACCGTTTTATCTGCCACGGGAATTCACTTCCACCATTGTAACCGCTGCTTATATTCCACCGGATGCTGATGCCAAGCTTGCTATGAAAGAACTTCATGCAGCCATCAGTAAACAACAGACTGCTCGCCTGGAGGCTGCATTTATTGTTGCGGGAGATTTTAATCACTCTAACTTAAAGACAGTGCTCCCTAAATTTCACCAGCATGTTTCCTGCCACACAAGAGGAAACAAAACTTTGGATCATGTGTATACAAACATGGCTAAAGCTTACACCGCGACCCCCTCCCCCACCTGGGTCAATCTGATCACCTTTCTTTGTTCCTCACCCCCAAGTATTCACCTCTCATTAATCGTGTGAAGCCATCAGTGAAGACCATCAAGGTGTGGCCTGCGGGGGCAGACTTCACACTCCAGGAAAGGTTTCTACACACAGACTGGAGTATGTTTGCTTCTCAGGCCACCAGTGGCTCTCACACGGACATAGACAGCTACACCTCCTCTGTATTGGACTACATCAATACCACCATTGATAGTGTCACAGCTCAAAAGCAGATCACCATATACCCGAATCAGAAGCCATGGATGAACAAGGAAGTGCGCCTCCTGCTGAAAGCACGCAACACTGCCTTCAGATCAGGTGATGCACAGGCCTATAGTACTTCCAGGGCAAATCTGAAGAGGGGCATCAAAAAGGGCCAAGCACTGCTACAAGTTGAAGCTAGAGGAGCATTTTACCAATTCTGACCCTCGACGCATGTGGCAGGGCATCCAGGCCCTTAGTGACTACAAACCCAACCACTCCATCCCCATAGCCACAGACGCTGCCTTTCTGAACGAGCTTAATGACTTTTATGCACGCTTTGAGAAAGACAATAAGGAACCCGCCACCAGGCTCACACCTTCTACTGACCACCCAATCATCAGACTGAACTCCACAGATGTTTACACTGCACTAAGCCGGATAAACGCACGCAAGGCTGCTGGTCCTGATGGCATCCCTGGTCGTGTACTCAGGGCATGTGCGGAGCAGCTCGCTGGGGTCTTCACGGATATCTTCAACCTGTCCCTCGCCCAAGCAGTGGTTCCAGCATGTTTCAAATCCACCTCCATTGT
The DNA here is from genome assembly GCA_006030095.1 of Triplophysa siluroides. Lineage (NCBI taxonomy): Eukaryota > Metazoa > Chordata > Actinopteri > Cypriniformes > Nemacheilidae > Triplophysa > Triplophysa siluroides. The sequence continues at coordinate 34,720 of VCII01000198.1, read as the reverse complement.
GCCCATTCCAAAACATTCCAGCCCGACATGCCTGAATGACTACCGCCCTGTAGCACTCACACCCATTGTTATGAAGTGCTTTGAGCGGCTGGTCCTGTCACAACTAAAAGACTCTTTACCATCCACACTGGACCCATACCAATTTGCCTACCGTAGCAATAGGAGCACAGATGATGCGGTGTCCATGGCGCTGCACTCCGTGCTCACACATCTGGATAATAAGGACACTTATGCACGCATGCTGTTTGTAGACTTCAGCTCTGCATTCAATACCGTCATCCCTTTCAAGCTAATCATCAAACTTGGAAACCTAGGCATTAACAATTCAACCTGCAACTGGATTATGGACTTCCTGACGAACAGGCCTCAGCTTGTTAGGTTAGGCCACATCTGCTCCACCACCATCACCCTCAACACTGGTGTACCACAGGGCTGCGTACTAAGCCCCTTTCTCTACTCCCTTTTCACACTCGACTGCAGACCTGTGAATGGACCTAACTCCTTCATCAAGTTCGCAGACGATACAACAGTGATTGGTCTCATCAGCAACAACGATGAGACTGCTTACAGGGAGGAGGTACGGCACCTGGCCACATGGTGCTCAAACAACAACCTGCTCCTTAACACCTCCAAAACAAAGGAGATCATCGTGGACTTCAGGAAGGCGAAAGGAGGCACACACGACCCCATCCACATTAATGGGATGGCTGTTGAACGTGTTTCCAGTTTTAAGTTCCTGGGGACCCATATTTCGGAGGACCTGTCTGGACCACCAACACCTCATGCCTGGTCAAGAAGGCTCACCAGCGTCTCTTCTTTCTGAGGACACTGAAGAAGAACCAACTGTCTTCAACTATCCTGGTGAACTTCTATCGCTGCACGATAGAGAGCATCCTGACCAACTGTGTCACAGTCTGGTACGGGAACTGTTCTGTTGCTGAGCGCAAGGCAGTGCAGCGGGTGGTGAAACAGCCCAGCGCATCACAGGAACTACACTCCCTTCCATTGAGGACATCCAAAAGAAACGCTGTCTGCGTCGAGCTCGCAGCATTCTCAAGGACTCCTCTCACCCTGCTCACAGACTGTTTACTCTCCTGCCTTCCGGTAGGCGCTTCAGGTGCCTCCGGGCAAGAACCAGCAGACTAGGAAACAGCTTTTTTCCCAGAACTGTTTCATTATTGAACTCTGCTCCCCACTGATTCCACTACCCCTCATAACTTACACTGTAATGCTGCTATTACATAGACATTGCACTACAGGGCTGGCATGCATGACTGAACTGTACACACCAGTACTTCATGTATCTGCTCTACCGGACTGTTTACACACACATAGCATCATTTGCACTCTATACTGCTCACTTGCACACCAGGAATATTACACTGAATGCTCATTTGCACTAATGGACTACTCTCATAACTGCATTACCTCATCTACACTGTAACTTTCATAACTGCATTACCTCATCTACTGCAAACTTCAATAACGGCACCAACTTCTCTACTGCACTGTAACTCATCCATTGCATTACTGCATCTATTGCATAACTAACTGCATCTACTCATCTATTGCACTATAACTTCAATAACTGCATTAACTCATCTACTGCACTGTAACCTTAATAACCGCATTAACTCATCTACTGCACTGTAACTTCAATAACTGCATTAATCATCTACTGCACTGTTAATAACCGCATTAACGCATCTACTGCACTATAACTTCAATAACTGCACTAACTCATCTACTGCACTGTAACTGTATAACTGCATCTACTCATGTATTGCACTATAACTTCAATAACTGCATTAACTCATGTACTGCACCGTACCTTTAATAACCGCATCAACTCATCTACTGCACTGTAACTTTAATAGCTAATCTCTGTAACTAATGCACACTCAAGTCACTTGCACTATTGTATAGTCTATATTGTTATCTGTTCATAACCACCTGTACATTAATGTTCACAGTATATAGCCTTCTGTTTATATTGTTCTAGTACATACCGACTGTCATATTTTCATAGTACATGCCCATTGTAAAGTATTTTCCTAATATTGTATTCTGTATTTATTAACACTGTATATCCTGCACTTGCTAATTGCACTTCTGGTTAGACCTAAACTACATTTCGTTACACTGTACTTGTATATGTGTAATGACAATAAAGTTGAATCTAATCTAATCTAAAAAGTCTCCAAACCATCACCATGGCAGAGCCTACAAAAAAAACAAAGAGGGTTTTGTCGGAGGAAGCGAAGAAAAGAAAGAGAGAGTGTGATCGGACACTAGCCCGATAACGAATTAATATCGGACGGGCTTACACTCGGTGGCGCGAGCTGAAAGAGGCAACGGGTTGCAAAACTGATGGAGACCTAGCGTCCTACTACTGAATTTGTAAGTGTTATATGTACATTTTTCTTACAATCCTATACTTTTGAGCTTATTTGTTATTAGGATGTGTTCAGGTTGTTCATTGGCGCACCACCGGTTCACAATGTAAAACCATATGGTAGCTGAGAGATAATATTTTGTTGCCCCGGTGTCGATAGCTAGCATGTTGTTTCTCGTCAGGAATTAGTGTAATGCATGTAAACAAAGACTACCAAACCACAATAAACGTTTTGTGGTAAAAATGTGCAGAAAAATGTGCAGATTCAGACCAGAAAAAAGTTCAGACCAATTATGCACGTAATTGTTGAACAAGTCAGTCGTTGAGTAGGATAATGTTATCGTTATGTATAATTATATGATATGCGCTGTTTTCATAGCGAGTTGAGTGTAGTTATAACACAAAACACAACGCCTGGTCATGTAGTAAATTATGTAGTAACAATACATAAAACTTTGTCACCTGAAGAATATATGGTAACACGGGCTACTTTACCTGATCGGTGGACATAGTTTCAAAACGACTTATTTGGGTAAGCCGGGTTAAATCAGCTTTGTAAACAAATTCACGTGTATTGAGCTGACAACGGGGAAACTTTGTCTGATACGCGTGTCGTAAACACTGTCACAATCGCGCATATCAACCACATGGGGTAACCATACACCAAAACGGGTTCTGCTTTAACAGAACGATTCATCAGCTGAGGTCATTATGCAAGGTCTTTATAAATACTATAAAAAAGGGTGCGGCCAAATTGTAAATTGGTGTGACCAACTGAGAATGTGGGTCGCACAAGTGCGACCAGTGGGAAAACTGAGTCTAGAGCACGGTCACGCGTAGTCACATTTCACATACAGCGATCGTGTCATTGTCAGTCCGTTGGCATTTAGAGAGCACGAGCCAAGACATTTTTGGCCTTCAATACAGATAATGGCATTTTCAACAGTAGAAACTTTGATGCATCCCCGTGCTCACCACTTTATTGTACATACACTTGCGGGGAAATAAGCTGCGCATAACATTATTATTGGGCATAACATGAAGAAAAGGGCAATCATATGTTCAAACAGTTAACAATATGGCTCTTAATGGAACTGAATTTAAAATTATATAAGCGTTCCTGTGGCTCAGTGGTTAGACCATGGCACTAGAAATGCCAAGGTCATGGGTCCAATACCAGGGGATTGCATATAGTAAGAAATAAATGTATAATACAATGCAATGTAATTCGCTTTGGATAAAAGCGTCTGCCACATGCGTAAATGTATAATTTGAAAGCCGAAAATCTTCACAAACGGCTTATTATTGCTTCAGATTCAAAAGGTTTGAATCTGCGCGCATTGCATTGACTCGAGCAAGTGTAAATAAGATCAGTGTGACGCATCCAACACCAATGTGAGACAGCGACCGGTGCTGATTGTGAGAATAAAGACAGCCTGTTTCACGTGTCATTTGTTCGGGTTTGATGATTTATTTCAAAACTAGATTTGAATTGAAGCAAATACATATGCAGGAATTTCTTGCATTATTAAAGCTAGACTTGCGGGAATTACTTAAATTATGCGCAATCCCGTGCCAAAATTCAAGCCCTGATTGGTGGGCGCGTGTGTTCGGTAATTGTGAACAGGGGGTCGACCAATATATTGCAGAGGCCAATGAAAAATGTCAAAATATCTGCCATCAAATAATGTCAATCTGTCTTTATGCATTGAATTTTAAATATTAAAATATTGAGTTATAATTAAGTGACATAACTGTTTGTAGCTTTAGACTACTAATTACTTTTCCATTTTATGCCAACATTCCGTGCTTCCGTCTGCGTTTTCGGCATTGTGGCAATAAGATTTTCAGTTTCAGAATCCCAATTCAGTATGGTTACACATGGCTCTAGTGAAATTTTTATTATGCCACTTTGTTATGACAAAATTCCTTCAAAACACTCCCACAAGTCGTCTTTCAATTGGTCATTTTTGAGCATGCTGCGATTGGCACAAGACAACGCATAGGAGATCTGAGATCTTTCTTTCCTGATACACTTTTAAAAACTAGTACTAATTATTTTTATAATTTTGACTGTTGTTTTCAGTGTCGACTAGTAGGAGCTGTACCGTTTAAAGAAGAGTCCCTCATAATTCCCAGAGACTGCATTTTCAATGCCTTGCAGCTCTGGGTGCTATAGAAATGACATCAGCAATACAGGGTTTTTAGCACACTGGGTAATGTGCTCTATTAAAACTCTGTGGTCACATGAATCACAGGCTAGTGAAAACACAGAAGATGGTGGGCCAGATGAAGAGGCACTGTGGTCCTACACAGTGAATGCATGTAAATAAGATGATGTTTAAGAAATGAATACCCAAGCAGCAAATGTCACAGACTTGCCACTTTTAAAGCCTATTAACCGAAGTAAACTGGATGCAAAACTTCACACTATAAAAATCGAATTTCCTATGCATCATTCTACCTGCAAACTGCGTAGGTTCTCTTTAAAGCAAGTCAAATATGTTGTCAGGCAGGTTGTATTTTGCATTGAATCAAGCATAATGTAAATGTCTGGAGCATGTATCTTTTTCACTTATGTTAGTGCAGTATGAAAATTATTCAAATTCCAAGCAATTTATCTAGATCCTTTCAAAGAGAATGACACCAGACTGGAATAACTAGCCTGAAGGCCTGTTCACACACTGTTCTTCCTAATGGTGCTGAAGTTCAGTTCCTGTGCCAACAAAAGGCCTATGGATAAATACAGCTACCTTTTGCACCTCCAAATGGAGTACAGCCAAGCACAGCATTGATCCTCCTGAGGAATGCCCGATGGTGTCAGTGCATGGTCATTGGCTGGTGTCCACAAACAAAACCAAAAAGACATCATCGCCAATAACATAATAGTTTTTTCCTCTTAAGAAATTTAAACTTACATAAATGTACATTAAACTACCTGACATCTGTACAGCGGTAGTGTCCTGTCTGCTTGTGTTAGTATTTACCCACACTATGGCGCTCACTTAGTGCAAAAAAATTGTTAAAGAGGCCGTAACACACGCGGTTTCTGCCAATCTCATATTAATCTTGAGTACCTATAGAGTAGTATTGCATATTTCGTATCTTCGAAGAGTATTTAGTTTGATCACATTTATAAAAGATAGAGATACAGCTGTACGATAATTTCCAAAACCGCGTGTGGGGGGGAGGGGTAGGCTGAATTACAGCACATGTGCACCCTTTGCCAACAAAACACAGACACAAGTTTCACTCACCCCATTCGGTTCATGTCCGGCATCTTTTAAGCGCTGGAACGGCTCCATATATCAGTTTCAAACGATCTCCAAATCCAGCTTTATATCCATCGTTTATATAACATTCATCACCCAAATGCAGTGAACAATCAAACACCTGAACTTTGCGAATGTATGCTCTCTCTCCTGCACACAAGTGAAAGTGACGTCTGCGCATGCTCCTTCTCCTGCTCTCCTTGCTGCCGTGTGGGAGTGCTGCGTGCTTTTCTGGGAGAATTGTCCAATAGGGGACTAAGAAAATTTGTTACGAAACAGTTTTATATGTTCAAAAAAACTTTCCAATACCTATACGATCACTGAGGGAGTATTGAGCACAGAAATACTATGTTTTTTCGTTTTTTGACAAGTTGACCATGTTAAGCATGAGAACACAGCACGTTTAACATTGTAAAGAAGTCAGAATGCATGAATCACCGTTGCACGGCTGATTTAAAGTAGTCGTCTAGTCGACATTTTAAATTTAAGACAACGGCTGACTGTTCCAAGAACCTGCACGCGGGACGGATGTCATTCCCACCCCGGTTCAGCGGGATTCTGTCACACTCCCGGCATTATCTTTTCCTGATTCCGCACGCATCATTCGCAATGTGTACTGCTTCAGCACGCATCATTTACAATGTGTCCTGTTTTCATCTGCAATATTAAAGATTTGCTCTGAAACCACAAAAGCTCGGAGGTAAAGCCTTACGTTTCAGTGCGCTAGCTTCTACACGCAGAGTTTTTATATTATAGGCTATTTTTGTATTTGTTACCCGTTTATTAAAACATGAAAGAAAATAAAAATGTTTCTCATATTGGCTGCTGTGTCACTGAGGTGCTGCGTTTGAAAGTCCGCTATGATAAAGCGTCTTCTGCATTAATTAGGCTAATAAATATACTGACGATGTTCTGAAGTCATAGAGCATCACAACAAACTCGACACGTTTTTTGTGGTTTCATTAATTAGTGTATATGACGGGAGTCCCGCCATTCTCTTGCAGGCCGCACACACAAGTGTCATACTGCACATACCCATCAAACCTTGTTGCAAAACATTTCCTAGCTCTTATTTTATTTATTAATGACGCCATCGACTAGTCAACGTGACTTTTATCCCATTATAGTTGACCTAAAAAATTCTAATGTCATTCAACCCCTAGTATATATAGCACACAGTATATATAGCACACATACACCTACAGACACTCGCGAATACACACTTTATATGCCACGTGTCTTTGGCAGGAGAAGCAGCCCTCACGGAGCGGAAAGGGTTAAAATGAAGCGTGTTTGGCGCAAAATAAAGATATTAGAAGATATAGCAGCAAAATATAATCAACATAAATGAGTGCGCGTGATGTGTGCTGTTCAATTTAAACCACAGAAATAGTCATCAGAAAAGATGTTTTGAATGGTTCTGTGTCTTGCGGTGCAGATAGAACGAAGCCAAGCTGGGTGAAAACCTGTCATCCGGTGGTGACTGGACTGGACTGTTGCTGCTTGTCATGGGTAGGGGCAGCGTCTTTTCTGTTCTTAGACTCAGAGCAGGAGAGCAAATGTTGCCATTTTTACAACCCTGGGAATATTTCTATCTGCTTGCTTTTCAGGCGATTGACGCAACATTTTCCAACACACGCTCTCTGTCCGCTGGTGGGAGTGTGCTTACCTGTGTATGGGTGCGCACCTGTCTGTGTGCGTGCGTGCGCGCATCGGGGCGGAACTCGATAAGGAGAGCAATGGTGAATTGTAAACACGCGACCATGTAGAGACAGAAATGACATGCAGCCGTGCAGAGGTTGCGCTACAATCAAAATGACGGACAGGCTCGTAAAAATTCCGTCATAATCTATTATTACCCGTCACTATGGTGCAAGGTGGTAATTAGCATGTTTGTGACGTCGTCACGCTGTACCTGAGCTGTACTCTCTGAACCTACTATATTTGAATGCAACTGAATGCCCAATAAAGCCGTTGTTGTATATATTCAGTTATACATTTAATATATTTAAGTTTCTGTTGTCAGACATACAGTCTGTGAACAGTTCTGTGTATCGTTTTAGGACATAAAAGTGGATTAAAAAGAGATGACAGACCCTCCAATCATCACGCAGACGCTCGGAGTCCGGGCCAGCCCACTCCTCCATTCATCCCAGAGACGCTGAGCGTCCGTGGGCGGGACATAATCGCAGCATTATCCAATGACCGTCTTGTTTCTAAGCACTGAAAAAAACTGTTTAAAGCAGCCCCATTGAAGTCAATGGACGCTGGGCTTCAACAGAGTAATGCACTGTACGCTACGGGAATGAATGAGAAGGAAATCGAGTCAGCCGACCTAAGTAGCTGATTCTGAACGAAATTGTTTTCGTTCGAGATGAACGTGTTTAACGCATTTTTAGTCAATAAAATGTTAACATAATAGTACATATATTGGACCATTCATTTTTTGACAATTATAGGGGAAGCTGAGCTTCCCTTGCAGTCTTAAAGAAATCGCGACTGGTCTATAGGACATCACAACACCAGTTCTATTTAAGTGGTACTTCACACAGAACGTGAAAATGCTCATTTGGCTGCAAATTAACTCAATGAGAGAGTAAAAGCTTTTGGCGTTCAGCCACGTAAGCTCACCCTAGAGCAAAAAAAATCTGCACTTAGATTTGTTATGATTTCCAGACAATAGCTGTATTTTTAGAACGGAAGAGTCCATTCAATTATTCATAAAAAAAGCCAAGAATAGATCCTGACAAAATTCCATAAAAGCACACTTTTTCTTACAGCTTCATGGTGAGATCAATAAAAACAGGACATGACCTTTTTGAGGATAGTCTGTGCCATCACGGTAAGAGTTGGTCCTCTCAATTTAAACAATCTCAGGCGAAAGTGAGGGCAGCCGATGCTTGTTGAGAGACTTGATTGAACGCTCATATTCCCTCTCTCCTGTTCTCTTAAGTGTTCTCAACCCATCTTATCTCTTTATGGTTTTCACCTACCTCAAAAACATCTCTAAAGACATTGAGTCACCACGTATTACCGTCAAAGAGTAATGAAACAGCAGAGCTTTAAATTATCTGTGCCCCTTGACCACTCTGCCAGCTGTCATTTGGGAGTCCATCTCCCTTTCAAGCACAAGGACCAAAGATCCATCAGCAAACTGATTTTCATTTATAATGAGGATCACATTATATACATTATTTTTGGATATCCTAGTGAAATTTTAAGCCAAATAATAGTTATTTGGTGGGAAATAGGGCTAGGTCCTAGCTAAACCCGTCCTAGCTAAACCCGTCTCATTTTGACAATATAAATCCTGAAATGTATTTGCTCTGCAATTGCTGATAAGGATGACTTCCTACTCATAAGACGCTTTAACCAAACAGACACTTCAGCAAAGTAGATTTAGCTTTTTTTAGCCAATGCTTTAATAAATCATTTATATTCATAATAATATATATAAAAAAAAACGCCACAAAGACATTCATAAAAAAAAGATTAATTTACAGAAATAAATCAAACCTAGGCGAAACCATAGACGCTTAATACATCAATGATAAAGCAGTCAGTGAAATCATGTTTAATATATCGCCCAACCCTGGTAAAAAACGGTGCACATCAATGTAAATAAAAAACGGAATTTGGGAAAAGAACAGAAAACCAAGAGTGCACAGAGATCGCAAAACAGAAATAGTGAAGTTAACTCCACAATCAGAAAGTCTGAACACCGAGCTCCAGCCATGTCCCACTTACGCTGAATTCACCCTTTGCTGCATTCTGGGCTATCCGGCTCCCTCTTCCTCACTCATTCACAAAGTATTCCACTGCTGCCAAGTCCGTTTCATCTGCATCACAAGGTTTAAGTTACAAACCTCAGATATGGTCACTGCCATGCCTGCTGTTCCACTGCGCTCGACACACGGCTTGAGGTCAGCGAACAGAAACTCCGTCTGTATGCGAATATGGGAGGGGGCTCCACCTCACATATGTTCGGCACAGTCTTAGCTGATGCACAAAAGTGACAATCCCCACAACGTCAGAATAGTGGGTTTACTAAGGAAAGCTGGACAGTTGAAGCCAATCCCTGTAATATATCTGATTCCTGGAACATGCCTTGTCTTTGCTGCCTGCTTGATGTCTTTCCTCTGTAAAGGTAGTCACTAAAATGATGCAAAGTATGAGTATGAAATGGCTCAGCAAGGAGAGCAGGCAGGGTGAGGAGGGAGGGGACCAATGAGACGTTAAGACTGGTTGGAGGAGAGCAAAAGCTGAACAACCCTTAAGAAGACTTAAGAACCTTTAGAATCAAAAAAAGATGTTGAACTTGTCAAGCACATACGTTTCTTTGTGAATAAATCATATTCTTCAAAAATAAGCAAACTCAGCGGGTCATAAGATTAGGAAACTTCGGTCAGTTCAATAACAAACAACAATGCAAATTGCTTGGATAGTGATCTCAATTTACTCAGATATCCACACTGGAAAAAAGGTGGAAGGAACGAGGTCTGGGAGCAGCTGCTAAGCAGCTTTTGTTTCCTTCAATATGATGAAGTGTCAGAGCTTGTTAGAGTCAGCACAAGAGGAGTGTCCTCTTGCACATAGATGGATGACTACAGAGCCGGTCTCCAGCCAGCAGTTATTGCAGCAGAAGCTGAAATGGGGTCACACACACTGGAAGGATCCTGAGAGTGCTGTACATTGTGTTAAAGATTAAATGGATAGTTCACCCAAAAATGAATTACTCACCCTTAAGTTGTTCCAAACCAGTATAAATGTCTTTGTTTGGTTAAAAAAAAAAGAAATATATTGGAAGAATGAAAGCAAAAATGACAGTTCTGGGGCACCATAGACTACCATAGTAGAAAAAAGATTGTACAGTTTTTTCTGTTGAACACAAAATTTGATATTTTGAGGAATTTAAGAAAAACAAACCGTTCTGGGGCACTACCATTTCAATTTTCCACCCTATGGTAGTCAAAAGCCAGTTTTCCATCACCCTGGTTTAATTTTTCACATTACAAACGTGATGAAAACTGCAAATTTCCAGATAAAACCCCTTAATTCGCAAAAATGTTTTTACGCTCGCTTGAAGTGGTTTTCTTTTTTTGCAAAAAAGGGTTAATGCGAATAAAGGGAGATATATAATAAATGCATAATAAATGGAGAATAAATTCCTCCAAAATGTCATGTAACTGCACTATGGGACAGCATAACCTGACTAACCAAAGTACTGATCTTGATGCACAGCATCTGAAATGTTGCTATGGTTATTAGGGATGTGGCGGTGATGTAATTTTCCCACCGGTTAATAGACGTGTAAAAACACAGGTAGTAACAGTGACACCGGAGGTGGGGGGTTTGCTATGGGGTGGTCGAAGATGGTGGCCGTGCAGATGCCGCATTTTACTTTGTTTTGAATTAGCGGCAATTCGGGATTGACAACTGCTTGAATTAATGGTGGGTTCAATATGTTCCTTAATAAAAACAGACAAAGCTACCACAAAGTACAATGACATATGCTTATATTAAACACAGACCTTACTGAACGAATAACCACATACTATGCAAAAAATAAGAAATGAATATAAAAAACCTTAACGATAGGTTTATTCATTAGCAAATTATTCATATTTCATTTCGTTATCTGGCGTATTTAAGTGTATACGTGCCAAGACAGGCATTATAACGTGTGTGTATGAACATTTATGCGTTATAAATTGTGAAAATAATCTGACACTTGTTGCGAGCAGTTTGAGTGGTGACTGTGTCCCTTGTGAGCGTGCATTGCCTGAAGATAGCGAGTACATGATGCTTTAAAATGGTTTGAATTTGTGATTGACATGACTTAAAATAATGTGCAAATTCCTATTCCGTCAACTGATGCGCGATCACTGAAGCAGCTCGAACTAGCAAATGCTTTCAGTGCTGCATCAGAGCCAAATAGCGCATTTCAAAATTTAATTACTTTAATCAGCTTTTGAAATTACCAATGTCGATAATCGAAAAAATGCTTAATATCGACGTCTATAATCGACCAGTTCGATAATCGGTCGACCCCTAGTTTTGACTCGTTGGATGGAAACGGTGCTTATTCGAAAAATGTCTTATGCGATATTCCAATTTTGTGCATAAGCATAATTCACATCTTTGAATGGAAACCCACTTAGTGGTGCATCAGAAATCTCAGTTGCTAACATTCTTCCAAATATCATTCTGTGTTCAACCAAACAAAGAAATGTATACAGGTTTGGAACAACAATTTTGAGGGGTGAACCATCTCTTTAAAGATGCGACAATTAAAGTTTTGACTAAATACACAACGATTTAATTTTAAACTGAATTCCATTATGCAGATAACATTTAGAGATTTTCAATTCAACAAAAATTTTGGCTACTGTCAGGGCTACTTGTAAACCAGCAAGGTGGAATTAACCACTTCCGTTGATTGACCAACCAGACACAGTTATTGCCTGTGCTGGTGATCTAAATCTAGGCATGGGCCGGTATGAGATTCTGACGGTGGGATAATCTTGAGCAAAACTACCACGGTATTACTATTGCATATCTACAATGTGTTATTTTTAAATAAAAGTTTTTTTCCACTGAACACAATACGTTTTTATTTTAAGAAACATATAGTACATTCTGGAACAGTAAACATGTCAGGTTAAATAATAAAAATTTATATTTAAGTCTTCTTAAATAAAAAAAAAAATACTCAACAATTAAAACAATTTCTGTAAAAAAGCATCGAACCTGCAGCTGAACAATGTTTTTGGAGACATGCTCACTTTCTACACATTTATTTTTCAGTCCAAGTTATAATGCAGGAATGTAAGCATGCTCACCTAGTTCAAACTTCATGTTGGGCTAGTTGATTAGCCATGTTATTTGCCTCGGTAAAAAGCCAAATAGTATTTATTCTGACATGACTTCTTTTTTGAAGCTGCTAGTGTCTGTTTTACATTATAATCCTATGGAGTAAACGTCCCGAGCGCTTTTTTAAACGTCAGCGCCGGCATCATTTTCTGCAGCTCAGGGCATCTGTTAATGTTGAAAAAAAGTTCAACTTTTCTGAAAAAAATGCCCTTTTACACAGCTAACCAATGACAGAGACATGCGTTTCCATAACAACATGCGAGGAACGTGATTGGTCGAGAAGGCCCGACCTCGAAAAAAATCTTATGGCGGCTGAAACGCCCGTTGTAGCATAGTTGTCTATACATAATACGTTTAATTTTCACTTTCAATAACTTTTGAATGCATTTCTAGCGAGAAATTAGTATTGTAGTTTTTAAATATGTGATTAGGTATTGCAAAGACGCTCCCTGTTTATAATTCAAAAATGCCTATCTGTTTCTCTGGGCTACCTTCGTGCACGGACGCTGCCTCTGAAGTCATGGCTTTTCGGCTGCTATTTGTAACTGAATGATGCCAGCTTTTTTTTAACTGCGTCTTTTTCGACGAGGAAATCCTGCACACAGGTGACTCACACTCCCTGACTGGTTGCACCAACCGGAGGGGGAGGGGCCACGTGACTCGTTACGCTCTTCGCTGTACACAACCTGAGGGATTCCTGCACTTCCGTCTTTGAGGACGAGTAAAAAAACTGCGACTACCGCAGGAACGGTACATTTTAGTGGTTTTGACACCGCAGATTTTAAAACCGCGGTATACCTTGAAACCGGTAATCTAAATAATTTATGACTTTGTTTATTCCTATTAATAAGTATTGACAGCTTGATTCATACTTAAAGACGGCATGAAATCAAAATTGAAAAAACTTTTTTTATTGAAATATTCTTTTTTTTTATTCATGTGCCCTCATAATCTTTAATCAAAAACGTTGACCTTCCCCCTCAAAACAACTTCTCATCACTTCCTGTCATGAGGAATGTTGAAAGGGCAGAGCTTCTTCATGGGAGGGTGCCAATGGCAAGTCCTCCACGATTGACTGTAAACTTTCCAATCCAATCAGTTCTCAATGTAGGAATCAAGTCCCACACGCCCTACATTTTTTCACTCAGCTATACATCAAAATATGGAAAAAAATACAATCAATACTTCCGTTTAATGCCGACTTTAAAGTTAAAATTAAACCCATGACATCAGCATTGCTAGTGCCATGCTCTCCAATTAAGCTACTGAAACGTCCAAAGTAAACTCTTTGTAAGTCGCTTTGGATAAAAGCATCTGCTAAATGACTAAATGTCAGTCTAGGCCTACATTAACATTTTTCTAAAAAGAAACAATAAGGAGCCACTTGGCATTTCTAACGGCAATGAACCAGCATTAATGCTCGATTAGCCTTAAGTGTGTAAGTCTGGTGAGCAATTGATCGGTAAGACCCTCCCCTCGAATGCAAATGAGCCAATGGCAGTTGAATAGGACTTGCACAAGGACTGGAACTCGGACAACTTCAAGTTTAAGCGTCATAGAGAAACATTGTAAGACCTGAAGCTCTCATCGGTTTTATGGTGTTTTGCTACAATGATAAAACGATGTGCCTGGGGTACTTGTAAACACTAATGCCAGGTGTCCTGGGAGGATGAGGAAAGGAATTTATTTTATTAAATTGCCTAAACCCGCACAAAAAAGCTAAATGTGGGCGCAGTAACCAGATTCAACTCCAATCCCAGTAAAGACAAAAACATTTATTTTCTGGTTAACATACTTTCACCAAGTTGTTGTTCCGATTGATGATACTATTGTGTTTGTGTATCGACGATACGCAGACATATCGGCCATGGCCGATTCCTTAGACGAAAGTTGACTGTTTGGCAATATATGTTGGAAATGAATAAACATGCATTGCAAATTTCTTAAGCTTAGGCTTTTCCTCACACTAGAGTTTATAATGTGCAAGCTTTGAGTTTTCCACCAACAAGATAGCTTGTAATACACGCAGCTCTGGCTTTTCATCGCGCCATAGAGAGTTTATGTGCAGGGTTTGAGTTTTTCCTTGCAGGAATTGCTATGCGCGTAAGGGTTTAAAACCAGCGCACGAGATGTTTCCATTTGGCAAGCAAGTAATAACAGTGCACGCGGGCATCAATGACGCAAGGACTTACAGCAATAGTTTACTTGATTATAGAATGCTAATTGTAGTCACACATGAGCATTTCTAGCCATGTAAAGCTTCTGTTTTTGTCCAAAGATCCAGCCTGTCAAAGATAAATGCGTAAATTGCCAGCCTCTCAATACTACCGTGTATCGGCGATCCACAGGCTGGCGATAGAACGATCTGACAATAGAGAATAACGGCAAACACTACTAAGGGGGGGCGGGGCTTCCTGATAGGTCAATTGCTTATTTAGCAACACATATATACCGCTGTTGATCTCCATGTTAAACTCTCTTTCTCCCCCTCTCTGTACAGCTCCTGAGGGAAACAGTTAATGACTCGAAATCCTTTCTAATCTTCGTGGAAACTCAAAATCAACATGCTTATTCTTCATGCTGCTCTTTATATTGAACTCTTCAAATGCTTTTTTGTCTTTGGTAGGAAGTAGAAAACATCTGTGAAATATTTATCCCTCTGTTGGCATAATTGTTTATGAATGAACAGCACAGCAGAAAGGAGTAAATGATCTCACTGCTTTGAGTGAGCAACTAAAGCACTATTTATTTAGTTTATACTGAGAGGCGGGACCTAATCCAAACTTCTTGTAAACCACAATGTGCTGCCATTTGCCCAACCTGCGGTTTGGACAATGTCTGTGACACAAAACAGTACCGTATTTGACGCACTATAAGGCGCACCGGATTATAAGGCGCACCTTCATGAATGGCCTATTTTAGAACTTTTCATATACAGGGCGCACCGGATTATAAGGCGCATAGAATAGAAGATACTGCAGTCAAACGTTTGACTGGGTTTGCGTTATGCATCCACTAGATGGAGCTGTGCTAAAGGTTCAGGTGGTGCGTACAGACACCGTACTGGTCCCCGTTTTCTCCACAGTGCGGTTCACGGGAATATCAAAGGTGAGTGAAACCTCATCCATGTTGGTGATGTGCTCTGGCCGGATCTTCTTTTCAATGATCTTCTTTTTGCAGTATGCGCGGAAAGTGACCAGCTTTTCTTGGTAATCTTTTGGCAGTTGCTGCGAGACGGTAGTTCGTGTGCGGATGGAGAGATTACGTCTTTTCATAAAACGAAAGCACCAAGAAGGACCGCCTCGAAATTCATCGATGTTCATGTCCCGTGCTAGCGCTGTTGCCTTCATTCGAATAGTGACTGTAGAGACGCTTCTATTTGCTGCTCTCTGTTCAACAACCCACTGTTCGAGTTTGTCCTCTAACTGTGGCCATCTCGCTTTCTTCCCTCAGAAACTCCGTTTTAGTCTTTTTACTTAGTGCAGGTCATCTTCTTGCTTCCTCCACTTCCGTACCATTGATTCATTAATGTTGAATTCTCTCGCTGCTGCTCTATTCCCATATTCTACTGCGTGACCGACAGCCTTGTGCCATTTTGGGGTCTTTAAAAAACACAAGTGGTGTGGGACTGCGAGTAAGTACCGGTGTTTACTGACTACGGTAGCCGTAATGCTGCAAGCGGTGCGGCTTTGTAGTTTACCAGTCGTACTGAAACATTTTATTATTATTAAATTGTTTTTATTGGTTTTTCATACTGAAACATTTGACAGAGCGTTGTCGTTTTTTGAGAAAATTAAAGGCTTTTAAGTGCGCCTTATAGTGCGGAATATACGGTACAAGTTGGGCAGTTCCAGTGGGTCTGGAAATCAAGAACATAACTATTCAAGTTATGAAGATGGGAGGTGGTGCATAGGGGATCTTTTACCTAATGGTAGTAAATGGTAGTTCATAAAGGGCAAGATAGTAAATTCTAGATAGCTTTAAATAGGTATTTTTGTCCCAAATGGCACAATTAAAAAAAAATCATACTGGTCCTATAGACTTTGTCTTTATACAAAATACAATTCCTCAAAATCTTTACTTGTAATATTCAGTGGGTGTTCCACCTCAGTTGCCAACCCAATGCTGACCTTATGCCCGTTTCACACTGCACGCGTAAGCAGTGCGTAAGCAGCGCATATTTTTCACGGTCAATGTTCACAGATGAGAGCATTCTTACCGCACGCGTAAACGGCACAGCCGCATAAGCAGCAGCCGAGTCTATTTATGCTGCGCTGCTCACACTCAATTAAAGCGATTCTTTATGGACAAATCCACATGGGTTGACAGGAAAAAGTAACACTTAGCATGTAAGTGGTGTCTAATGTGTTTTTAACAGACTTTCAAAAATACTTTTTTACTAAATACTTCTTGCTGTCGAATATAGCGGAAACAATGTTTTTTCTTACCCTTGCCTGGGCCCCAAGCGCGCAATGGCCTGGGCCTGTGCCCATAATGCCCAATGCCATTGGATAATCTGGCCCTGTGTGTGTGAGAGAAAAGCGACCGCATCACAAGTAAGTCAATCTCTACTATGGCAAGTAAACCCTTTTAGTGACTTCGCATCCTTCAAAGCACGATGTCTTTTATTTATAACTTGTACTACGTGGATCTAAAAGAGCTAGAAAGAGGCGGATATAACAAATCATAGTAATGCAATCTACTTAAAAGTGCTTTGATGAAGTTCTGGAAGATATTTTGCTATTGATGTATTAAAATAACAATGCGAAATTGCATAACAGTGTCGTGGCCCGGTCCTCTCTCGTCGGCAGTCCTGTCGCTCATCCTCTTATGCTCCCCATCTCCTCCGCGAGATATGCGGGACCGGTGCGCACACAGCTGATACCCATCATCACTCACGCCACCGGCCCAGCCTCCTTGTCTCGTCACGCCTTCCTCGTTACATAATCCATCGCCTTTCACAGGTGGGGGGGTACCCCCGAGACTGTGCTTAATAGCTTGAAAATAGCTTTCCTGTGGCTCAGTGGTTAGAGCATGGTCCTAGCAACACCAAGGTCATGGGTTCGATCCCAGGGGATTGCACAAACTCAGAAACAAATGTATAATACAAGGCAATGTACCTTTGGATAAAATGCCAAAATGCGTAAATGTAAATGAATATTTGCATTGCAGGCTGATTTAAGGTGTCCACCTAAATTTTGTGCTTGCGCTACTAAAGATTTCAGTCAGGGGCTACAGTGCTCCTAGAAAAAAAAGTTAGTCTGGAGCCCTGAACATTTCATTATGGACAATAGATAATCAATATATTCACTTTTTGTTTGTATAATAAATCGCATGGCTAAACAATAAATAAAAGTGTGACAGGGCCTTTGTGACAATTTCCAGCTGACGTCAATGACATCACTCATCATGAATTCTTCTGGCCATCAAACTAACACCTACATAAGACTTCGTCACAATTGTGAGAAGTTGGGAAATATCTAAGATAGCTTTGGAATGGTTAAAAATATATCAAAATCACTATATATCATTGTCATTTAGTTCATTATAAAATTATTGATTCATAAGCAAATTACCTCACTACAATTACCCTTTAGTTTTTTGTTTATAGCCAAGCTGAAACTACAAGTATTAAAACTCAACAGACTTATTATCAGCCTATTCTTGAGCAACTGAGATATAAGAGAGTCATAATATCTATAATTTATCTTACATTTACATGCACTCATGGTTCCACAATGTCTGCAAAAGGAAAATCTGGATACATGAGCAGCAAATCGTTTACAGAGATACTGTTACCATTTGAAATCTCCATGTCAATGCTAATAACAGATCAAAACTACATTGCAATAAAAACAAGAATGCAGTGGGAGAATTTGGACTTTGAAACTACAGCACTATTGCAATACACACTATATACACAACCACACATAATCAGAATAATGATGCAAAATGTAAAACAAATAAGCTTATGTTTAGTTACATTTCTAGAGTTTTCAGGAATATTTGTCATCGGCTCAGTGGGTTGCCTACTTAGACAAAATTACAACATCAAGGCTACTATCACCCCCAAATGCGGTATACGTAGCATGTTTGGAAGGTTTTAAAAAAATAGCCTATTGGCAATTGCAGGCCTTCTTATAGCCCATACAAGAAGTCCATACATTTTTAATAACAAGGGAGAGATTAAAACTTACTGGTTGGTGGGCGGCGCGCAGAGGGGGAAAACAACCTCCTCTTCCTCATATTCCGGTCCATCCTGTTGATCACTTTCATCCACACTCCCGTGCGCCCCGAATCCAGGCGGAGGCGGAGGTGGCGGTGGTAAAGGTGGGAAGACCGTGGGCCCGTCAGTGGGGGACATCCGGCTGCTGCCCGGACCGTCTGAAGAAGGAGACTCACAGCCAGCAGAAGTAGCTCTCCCCGTGAGATCCTCTCCAGCGCTCGGATAGATCATCACGTCAGAATCCGTGACCCGCACTCGTGCGGGTTTGGAGTAAAGAGGAAAGTGGGTCGAGTCGGGGCCTCTGCTGCCGTCCGATCCCCGGTCCTCGCCCCTCACCTCCATGCAAAAAATGAGAAGAGAGCTAAGCTTCTTCTTTAACGCAGTCTTTTGAAGGTATTTGAAAGACATGTGAGAAGACTTAAAGAGCACTAAGAGGGGGTGGGGGGAGGAGGATGGAGTAGAAAATTTTTGCGGCCCGAGTGGAGTCGAAGAGATAGGAAGAAAAATGAGCCCTCCTAAAAAAAAAAAAGATTAAACCGGGTGAAAGCCCTGTTTGAAAAAAAGAAAAGTTTAAGCGCTTCCTCAGCTTCTGCCGTTCGTTCTTATCACGTGGACGAGTGAGTTCTAACTTCAGCTTGAAATCAATCGCAGACACGCATTCTGGCCCATCCAGCCCCGTAGCCGATCCCGTGCGATCAACCACATGCGAGCGATCTGGTAACAATCTATGGCCGTCCAAATACCCCACTTGCGGTCTTTGCACTTGACCACTTGACTACTTTCATGACTATTTTTGGCCTATAAGTGTTCTAGTGGGCCGGAAGATCCCAAGTTAGCATGTAGTATTTCTAAGCCGATAGGACACACTTATGCAAACTTGTAACAATAATTAATGTGGTGTTTCTAATTATGTAATAAAAAGCAGTTTTACATAACTCTGGAGTTTTCACCAATTAAATGTGCAACACTATGTTTTACAACGAAATTATATGTAATATCTAATTATAAAGTCAAGTCAGATTTATTTTATAGCACTTTATTTGTATTGTATCAAAGCAGCTGTAGCCAAAAAAGCAAAAACAAAACAAAAACACATTAGCCAAACATAGAACAGATAAAGATATAACCTTAAAAAGTATGGCTAGTTGTATAACTCACTGGAAAGCTTTCTGCAACATCTAGCGAGACCCGGGCAAGAAGTCTTTATATATCATTATATATCCAGAATGTAATGCATGATGGGATATGCTTAGCCCAGAAAACCCATCGGAAGTGGTATTCAAGATAGTGTGGGTTTAGTGTGCGTGAAGGGCACTGCATTTTGGCATGTTTAAATCATTGGACAGACTTGCGCTCTTACTTCCTGTCGTGTGCATGTGCTCTCGAGTGGCCAAGACCGCAAGTGGGGGTATTTGGATGACGTAGCCTATGTTTCTCAACTGGGGCAAGCAACTACCTCAGGATGGCTTAAAATTTTAAAAAGACAAAACAAACAATAAAATAAACCATAACAAATAAAAGGCAAAATCTTTGTTATTGTTTGGTGTTTTTTATAATGAAGATGCATCCTTCTAGCTATGTCATGCTTTATTTTCTTTTCTTGGGTAAAGACATTGAGGTGGGGGGCTTGGAGGTAAAATTCGGATGTTGAAAACTCGAGATCCACAGTAGGCTACTGATATGTACCACAGACAAAAAAATACTGCAGGTAATCAGTTGAGGTCAATAGGGTATCCATATTAGTTTAAATGTATCACACAGGTGACCAGATATTCACCTCACACAGGTGACTAATCTTCCAGTGCACAGAAATGCATCAAATAAAAAAGTAAACTGAACACAGAAAAATACACAAATACATACATAAAGACAAAATAGACAGGCAGTACTAGCGAATATTGCATTGTTATGTACAAATTTGTTTTATTTACATTTGTTATATACAGTCGCTAAATATATATAAATATTTAAATATAATATTTAAGCTATATCTCACTGCTCTGCCTGAGTTGAGTCAGAGATGTTGTTAGATGTATGCAATCAGACAATAATCTGATGTAGCCATGGGAACTGTGGGCTTACAGATGCATCTGCATTCATTATTCCTCTTGTCTACAGCCAAAACAAATCTGCCTCCAGGCCGAGAAGCCTATATAAAGCTTAATTACATTTTTCAAATGTCAGCATAAACAACCAAACACTTGCCTGTCATGTTAAACGCTACCTGTGCATTGCTGTGCCAAGCCTTTTGAAAAGTTAAGTGAACTGACCTAAAACGTTAAACTGAACTGACCTAAAACTTACAAATCTCTTATATATATAAATATAATATACAGTATATTTGACTGCCTCATCATGGCATTGTAAGCATACGATTTTTAACTTTTAACATATATTTAATTAAATTATAGTTTTGCATATAGCCTACTGTATTTTAACTAAAATAAATAATAATCAACTCAACTTTATTTATATAGAGCTTTATACAATTTTCCTTGTTAAAAAGCAGCTGTACATGAAAAATATTGACTATAAGCAAAACAAGTAAAGTTATACCTGTAAAAACAAGAAAAAGAAAAACACAGAAGACAGACATACCCACATACAAACGCTCCACACACACAATATGCTCACGTACTAACACACATAGACATAGACACACACACGGACAAGCACGCTCACACACACACAGACACGCACGCACGCACACACACACACACACACACACACACACACACACAGACATGCACACGCAGTGAAAGCACACGTTTAAGATAAAGGAGAGATAAACACAGGTCAAATATTAAACAAACTATAAATTCCTATATGAAATATTAATTATGTAAAACTTTAGAATTCTAATTCTAAAGCAGCCCCCCGGCCAGGCAAATAGTGCAAAACAGTATGCAAACAGTGGCGAGTAACACAAAACTCCAATCGAGAAAAAATCCCTCAGGAGAAACCAAGCCAGCCAGGGGATTTCAGTTCCCCTCTTTTGCAAAAGCTGCTGCCTCTGCACAAGCTCGACTGTGCTTGCACAACAAGGCTAAATACAAATAAATAAACTTATTAATTAGGTAAATTATAGATTTAAGATTATCATTAATAATCTTATAGCATTCGAAATTTTGTAGTGAAGACGTGTCAAGTCGCCGCATCCTTCTTTATCCAGCTTTATCATCTCAGCTCTTGTCAGGTCGCCGCTTCCCATTCTCCGCTCTACCATCAGGTCTGGGCATGAACTGCATCTGCTTGCTGTGGTAACCTTGGACCAATGAGACAAGACTGGCTGAGAGTAGAGTACTGTTCTGCACTCTTTTATGCAACAATACATCAGTTGTTGTTGGAAGTGTTCCTGATTCCGGTTGATCTAACTAACGCAGCCTAATATAAAATTTATATTATAATAAATTATTCTTTAGTCTAGATTTAAACTGATAGAGTGTGTCTGCCTCCCTGACTGTGCAGGGAAGACTATTCCAAAGTTAAGGCGCTAGGAGAAGGACCTACCACCTGCACTTGATTTTGAAATTCTAGGTATTTCCAACTGACAAATTGCCTGAGAGCGTAATGCACGTGAAGGATTGTAATACAAGAGGAGTTCACTCAAATAATGCGGAGCTAAACCATGTACGGCTTTAACGGTTAAGCAAGATCTTAAAGTTAATGTGATGCTTTATAGGTAACGAGTGCAAGGTTGACAGAACCGGGCTAATATGCTTATACGTTTTGTACGTGTAAGAACTCGAGCTGACGCGTTTTGGACCAGTTGGAGCTTTTGTAATAAGCCTGCAGGGCAACCACCTAACAGTGCATTACAGTAATCTAGTCTTTATGTCATGACTGCATGAAGTAAATTCTCTGCATCTGACAGTGACAGCATATGACATGGTTTAGATATATTCTTGAAATGGAAGAACACAATTTTACAGGTGTTGGCGACATGGCTTTCAAATGACAGATTACTATCGAATAGAACGCCAAGATTCTAAACTGGCGACGAGGGTTTTATGGAACATCCGTCAATAGTTAAGCAGTATTCTTGGTTGTTACGTATGGCGGTTTTCGGTCCAATAAGTAACACTTCTGTTTTGTCCGAGTTCAGTAATAAAAAGTTGTTGCTCATCCAGTTTTTTATATCGACTATGCATTCCATTATTCGATGGAACTGCTGTGTTTCAGGAGACTTCGAGGAAATGTAAAGTTGAGTATCATCAGCATAACAGTGAAAGCTAACTCTGTGTCGCTTTACTATATCTTCTAGAGGTAGCATGTATAATGTGAAGAGCAGAGGCCCTAATACTGAGCCCTGTGGTACACCGTACTGGACTTACGATTTGCGTGACACCTCATCGTTTATTTCTACAAATTGAAAACGGTCGGATGAATAAGACTTAAACCATTTTAAAGCTATTCCCTTAATGCGACGTCATTTTTTAGTCTATGTAGGAGTGTGCTGTGGTCAATGGTGTCAAATGCAGCACTAAGGTCGAGCAGCACCAATAACGAGATACAACCTCGGTCAGATGCAAAAAGCAGATAATTTGTAACTCTGATCAAAGCAGTCTCTGTACTGTGACATGCTCTAAATCCAGACTGGAATTCTTCATTGATGTCATTCCTTTGGAGGAAGGAGCATAATTGAGGTGAAACTACTTTTTCCAGAACTTTAGATATGAAATGTAGATTCGATATAGGCCTGAAATTCCCTAGTTCTCTAGAGTCGAGTTTTTTTTTTTGACAAGGGGCCTTATAACAGCCACCTTATATGCTTTAGGCACATGTCCTAATGTCAGAGATGAGTTAATAATACTTTCGATCTATAATTTCTGGGGGCATCTCTTATAGTAGATTTGTAGGTCTAGCATGCATGTTGTTGATTTAGATGATCTAATGATTTTAGACAGTTCATCGTTATCTACGGTAAAAAATAATTGCAATTTCTCCTTAGGGGCGCTGTAGTTAGTTTGTTCAGCGGGTTTCACTTCTGGTTGCATTGTTATAATTTTTTCTCTAATATCTTGGATTTTATTTGTAAAGTAGTTCATAAATTCATCACTGTTATGCTGATATCCAGAATCTGAAGTCTCTGATGTTAAATAAAAACTAAGGGTTGTGCTGGTTTTCTTCTATTAGTGTGATGAAAAGAGGCAGATCTAGATGTTTTTAGGGCTTTCCTGTATTTTCGAGTACTATCCTTCCATGCTGTACGATATACCTCTAATTTAGTTTTCTTAAAGTTGCGCTCCATTTTTGTGTCCTGAGTGTGTTCATTATACCACGGTGTTGGGCTGCCGTTTTTAATCTCTCTTTAACGCAGAGGAGCAACTGTGTCTAGCATTTCCGAGAAGGTGGAGTTAAAAATTTCAATGGTAATGTCAAGATCTTCAACGTTATTTTTCATGCTAGTGATTTGAGACAATTCAGGCAGATTATCGAGAAACGCATCTTTGGTAGTTGAAGTTATTGTTCTAACATATTTGTAACAAGGAGTTTAATTTGCAGCCTTAGGCCAGTGAAGCAAACATAATACCAGATAATGATCCGAAATGTCTTCACTCTGCTGAAGGATTTTAACGTCGCCCACATTTATACTGTAAAATGGTATTAAATCTAAAGTATGATTACGAAGGTGAACGGGTCCTGACACATGTTGACTAATGCCCATTGAGTTAAGAGTGTCTTTGAAAGCCATTCCTAAGGCATCTGTATCGTTATCTACATGGATTTTAAAGTCACCAATGACAAGGACTCTATCTGCGGCCAGTACTAGTTCTGATAAGAACCCACCAAATTCTTTAATAAAATCTGTGTGGTGCCCTGGAGGCCTATATAAAACAGCTAGAATAAATTAAAAAAATGTTTTATCCTTAGTATTAGGTGTTGATACATGAAGTACCATGACATCAAAAGAATTGTATTTAAAGTTAGACTTCTGGGAAATGCTAAAAGAGTTATTGTAAAGTGCTGCGACACCTCCCCCTCTGCCTTTTAGACGAGGCTCATGTTTATAATAATAATCTTGAAGGACAGATTCATTTAAAGTAATATAATCGTCTGGTTTTAGCCATGTTTCTGTCAAACAGAGCATGTCTATTTTATGATCTGTTATCATGTCGTTAACAAAAAGTGCTTTATTAGAGAGAGATCTATTATTTAGCAATCCGAGTCATAACAGTAGATTATCTGTATTTTATTCATGTTTAATTTGTTTAAGTGTATTAAATTACTTTCAAGAGGTTTACGCATTATTTTATGTTTGCTAATCCGGGGGACAGACATGGTCTCTATTTTATGATGTTTGGGAGAAGGGATTATTACATGTTGTACATTTTGCGACGTGAGACGGCAAGCAGTCAGTTGGTGAAGCTATGCTCGTTTTAAAATCAAAAACAGAAACATTTTTCACAAAATAAAGAAGGAAATTATTACCTCTTACTATATTTTGATTAAACTGGGAAAATGAAATAATGATCATCTTAAAAGGCTGTAACCATGGGCTACAGTACATTTTCTCATGAACAGTTGCAAAGGTCGCCGAAGGGGGTAGCTAACAGGACCGTGCAGAGACCTTTAAAGGGGCAGGTGCTAAAGTAAAAAAGGGGCACATAGAACAAGGCTATAAATAGGGTCTGTGCTCAAAACATCAATGCTGTATATCGTGATGAATTCCTTGTTGATACATGTATCAATATGGATGCTTCTGTATTGATACAGAAGCAAATGTCATGATGCAGTTTTTAAAAAGGAACAGAAAAGACCATTCTAATGTTTAAAAGTATAAAAATATTTTATTTGCACCTATTAATAAGTCTTGGATTAGAAACGGATGTGAATTAAATTGTCCAAACCTTAAAGGGATAGTTCACCCAAAAATTCTGTCATCACTTACTCACCCTCAGATTATTTCAAACCTGTATCAATGTTTTGTTCTGTTGAACACATATTTGGAAGAATGTCAGTAACCAAACACATCTCATCCACCATTTACTGCCATAGTAGGGAAAATAAATATATTGGAGTCAATGGGGGATAAGATATGTTTGGTTACTGACATTCGTCCTTTGCGATTAGTAAATGATGATGTCTTTTTTATTTTTGGGTGAACTGTCCCTTTAAGGTTTCCTCTCTGATGTACAGAACAACAGCTGTTATAGTAAACTCTGCAGGACATGGTCACTGTTGGAAAAAAACTTGTCCACTGTATCATGACATATTGTACTGTAAGGTTGTAGGCAATATGCTATAAAACACTGTGGTCTGAAATAATTTACAAGAAGCAGCTGATGTTGAGGGGGCTGCTGGGGATGTTGCTGTTTAACCAGTATTTTGATAACTGTTTTGAAGGCACTCTACGGTAAACACTGTAATAATAATACTTCCAAGTATTAACAGTTTTAGTCAAATAACATCAAGACCAGAGCCCTCGACGCCCGTGAAACTTTCTCCCCCAAACAGCAAAGATCGATTCAAGAAGTAAACCTGCACCTTTGTTTATATATTGCCGTGTGTAGATGTAGCATTAGCTGCTCAGCTAACGTCAGTTCAGGGCAGACTACACACACAAACGCCGTGCATGCTTTCTTCTCGGCATTCTTGTAAAAAACTACTACTACTTATGATAATACAATAATAAGTAGACAAGCACCGCTCCGCTGAAAGCGACAGCCGCGAATGGTTTGAATCCTGGAAAAGGCGCTAAACTACTGAAGGCGTCTGAACGTGAGGGGGCGTTCCCGATGAGGTGGTCAGGTGAAAGGTCATCACGGGGGTAATTTAATGTAGGGTCAAATTATTATTAAATTTTTCTAATAGTTAGATTGGGCAGGCGTTCACAAAAGGGCCTTTAATTACAAAACATTTTTTTTTGCCTCAACAAAAAGGGCACTTTTGCCATTAAGGGCCAAAAAGGCAGGTGCTCAAGCACCCTCCTCAGTTCTCCCTTATTAGTTTAATTTGCATGTGTCATACCAGACCCCGACAGAGCGGGCAGGTCGCCGACGAGTGCAGCTAGAGAAGAGAGAGAGTGCGCGTTCGGGTCAGTCCCAAAGAACCGCTGAAGAACCATCAAGATATTATATAGCACTTAAAGTGGCTCATGATTACGAGCAAAGAACCACTTTTAGTGCTATATAGCACGATCTTTCAGAGCGTATAATTTGAATGAAATACGTCGTATGTTTTTATATATCGTATATTGTCAAGACGAAGACAATTTTTGTATAGCCTTCAGTTTCTGTTGTTTATTGAGAAAATTATCCTAAATGTGAGATCTGGAAACGTGATATAAATTTAAAGGGATCCGTCGGGTCGGGACAAAATCATTGCGGGTGAACACAAGAATGAATTCTCGCTGGTGGGTGCAGTAGGCACTGGCCAGTTCTCACACTCAAAAACAGGGGAGGAGTTTCATCATCAAACAACACATCAAATAACAAATAAGTGCACAATGCATTAACATTAAACAAAGTGACTTTACACACAACATTTTGAACATTTTGAAATATTCTCTTTGTTTATGGGTAAGTCTGGCAAAGTGCAAGCAATATATATATATATATACTGTCTAGTTCAGAAATATGTCTGTAAGTGGTTATTAACTATTTTCTTGCTGAGGATCTTATCTGCAAGTCCTGCTAAATGCCATAATATTTTAAATGGTTTTAAATGTAAATGGACCTGAATGACTGTAGTTGATCAGCAGCATCTTCTACCCCTGTTGATGACCTTTGCAAATGTTCATAAAAAACGTACTGTAGCTCAAGGTTAAAAAATACAGCATTTTGAGATGTTCATTATTTCATTTTCCCAGTTTAAACAAAATATAGAAAAAGGTTTATAATTTAGTTTTTTATTTGTGAAATAAATGAAAAAAATGAAAGTTTTTTAGTTTTCTGTTTTTTATTTGAAAACGAATGTCAAATGGACGGAAGATACCCTGTTTGGTGGTCTGTGTACCTTCGGATAATTCATTTATTCGTTTTTGTTTTCAAAACAGAAAAACGAATAAACCGTAAATTTTGTACATATTCCATAGGTATACGAGACACATTTTTGCTTTGTTTTCCTCAATATTTATAAATTTAAATACAATAAAGTGCATCAAATTAATATACAACAAAACTAAAACGAAACATCACATATTTTTCTTAACATAGTGCATTTTAGTCCACCGGAAGTTCAGCTGCACTGCAGCCTCTGTGGTGATAGCACAAGACCACTCTCTTTAATTATATAAATGTTTTCAGTGGTTTGTGCCACTAAATGCGTAAAAACCATACAGACAGGTAGACATTTCTGTGCAATGTAGAAGTATACAGTGAATGAAATATAGAATGCACCTATATGGACGCGCATGCGTCAGTGCTCGTGGCGGCGATGTATCTGACAGCGGGGGAGGTTAACATAGCCCCATTAAAATTTATAGTGAGAGAGGCACGTTTAGCACTTTAATGCGTTAAAAAAATGCACTTTGTTTGCACTGTTCGTAAAAATGTTAATATAAAAGACAACACTTCTACATAGAACTGTTGTATGTAGAAGTGTTTTGTCTATTATATTTTATACTGTATGTAGATCTATATGCATGATGATATGTTTATAAATATAAGCTGAGTTAATCAAAAACCTGTACTTTTCATTGAATGTTATTCTATTACATAGCAATATAACTCCACCCAAAACTTAAAAGAGAATGTAATGGTTTCCTTGTAAATACCATTAGGCCTATGAACCTTGCAGTAAAACCATAACTAAATTCCCATTACAACTAATAAATCCATTACATTTTCTATTGTGTATTGGATAGGGTTCTATATATTTTTAATTTTTTTATAAAATGTAGTGAGTGGTGTGTAGTATTATGAGACATTACAGGTTGATCAAGCAGACTGTATATTATAAAAACAATTTCTTCACTACTTTTATCATGGGTCACTATGACCGGTTAACCTTTACATTTGCCTACCTGAATATGAATGAATGAATAGCTTTTATTGTCATTGCAGGCAAAGCAAACAACAAAATTCTTAGAGCACCTTTAACACAAAACACAAGACATAAATACATATTTGTAATATATACGACAAAAATGCCCTCTGGCTGGCGCTTCAGAGCACCAAACACCAGGACTTCCAGACACAGAAGCAGCTTTTCTTCCCCCAGGCAATCTCCCTCCTAAACAGATAACTGCTCCTAAAGAGCAATATTCCACTTTCACTACTCCTATAGGGTGCACTATAGTGCCTCATTATATTTAAGTTTTATTTCTACATGTATCAAACACTACCTCTACTTTCAACATTATCTATTTGCACAATACATATAATCTGTTAATATGTATATTCTACTATATACTACCCTGTACAATGTCTCTTGTATGTTATTATCCCCCCATTTTGTGTACAATAGTCTTTTCGTCCGACCAGGATTCCTCCAACGAGAACCCCCAAGGCTCTCTCCTCCCATGTCAGCCAAGGAGGCCTGCTTGGTGGCGGAGAGGAGTCAGGGGAGAAGGCGACACCCGGAACCCCGACTTGTGAGGGGTGGTCCTCTGGGGTAGTTGCCGGCCCTGTGAGATGCTCCGCCACGGACAGTGCCCTGGACTCCTCACGCTCCATAGCGATCCGGAGCAGGTCCACGAAGCCCAGGGCACTCGTCCTGGCACAGGGTTCATCGTGGCAGCCATTGAAGATTGCCTGCAACTCTGCCTCGCTGAAATCCATGCTGTGCGCAATGGACAGGAAGTCCGTGGCGAAGATTCTCACGGGGATCCCCCACTGGTGGAAGCCGCACAGTATACGAGCCTGGTAGGCACGCATCGAGTCCTTTGCTGCCCGCTGGGTTCTGTGAGGTTCGGTCATTCTGTCACGAAATGAGTGGAAAAGAACCCAAGTGCAGGCAGCGGGTGTGAAGGGGTTATTA
Organism: Triplophysa siluroides; assembly: GCA_006030095.1. Taxonomy (NCBI): domain Eukaryota; kingdom Metazoa; phylum Chordata; class Actinopteri; order Cypriniformes; family Nemacheilidae; genus Triplophysa; species Triplophysa siluroides. The sequence continues at coordinate 5,031 of VCII01000198.1, read as the reverse complement.
ACACGAAATCCAACAAGGGGGTAAAGCAATAAACACAGGGGATAATAAAACAGGTAAACACAGACGAAGACTAACTACACACTAGACTAACCAGACACTAGACATGAACTAAACTCAACACTTACTGGACTTGACACGGAAATGGTAAACAAGCACTGATGCACGACTGAATATGAAAACACACGGGTGGCACACTGAATACAAATGCACAAGATATAAAATGACCGAACACAGGACAATGAAACATGAGGACTATTTAAAGGGGTCAAAATCAAGAGGTAACAGCTGCAGGGAATAAACTAATTATCAGTAAAACGAAAGGGCGGGAAACACAGACGAGACAGAGAGAGTATGGTGACCCACGAGGCCCAAAAACCTCTCTCTCTACAGGAACAAGGGATCCTGTCCTGGTTCTGCCACAAGACCAAGAAATATATGACAAAATGAGGCAGAACCATGACACTTCCAACACCAAAGAAAATTCCTTGTGTGTGCAAGCACACTTTGGCAATAAAGCTCTTCTGATTTTGAAAAAAGTGCAAAAAATTAGCAAATAGGCATTTTGTCTAATCACTGTAAAATGACCAACAAGGAAATAGACCAGATAAGGGAGATAGGTTTTGATGAACTCAGCATATTTTTGTAAACAGCTATCATGTTGTATAGAAATGTTTAGTCTTTTATATTGAACATTTTCATGAACTTAACATTTAACAACTTTCACAATTTTAGTGCAAACAAAGGTGCAAATTTGCATCAGAACTGCAAAACGAGCTGCTCTCACTATGAATTTAAATGGGGGCCATGGTTAAACCTCCCTTGCTGTCAGCTTTGCATGCTCGCTCGCACGCACACACACATTCTTTATTTTAGTCACTGTACATACTGCTACATTGCACAGAAATGTCTACCTATGTGTCTGTATGTTTTTTTACGGATTTAGTGGCACACACCACTGAAATCATATGTATATTTAAAGAGAGTGGTTTTGTGCTATCACCACTCGTCGCCAGAGGCTGGAGTGCAGCTGAACTTGCGGTGGACTAAAATGCGCTCTGTTAAGAAAAATACTTGATGTTTCGTTTTGTTGTATATTAATTTGATGCTCTTAAAGAAATTGAGGAAAACAAACCAAAAAATTTTGTCTCGTATATGATCGAATATGAAAATAATTAACGGTTTATTCCATTTTCTGTTTCGAAAACAAAAACGAATAAATTAACTATCCGAAGGTACACGGACCCTGCTTGAATTGGTCAAATAACCTCCAATTTTCTTTTCCCTCATTTCCCAGTTTTTTTACTGAAATCAGAATACTGCAATTTACTGTCAAAAACACTCTCTCCCCTGCAATATGTAATAATGAATTCCTTTGTACTCAAACTAGGAGCGAGGCAGTGTTGTCTCAGTGGTGTAATTGGGCCACGCTGCTGGAAGCCAGCTTGTGTTGTGTGGTTGATATAGGGAAGAGGGATGGCTCTTTGTCCTGCTGCATAGGCTGCTGGCGCTGCCATGGCGTCTGCCAGACTCAAGATAATGAGATTCAAAGCAGGGTGCAGCTAATCGTCCATCTTAGAGAGTTAGTCAGTGGAGGAGCAAAGGCACCTGCTGAGAAGTACTAGCCTGTCAATTTGTCATTATGGACATCTTTTTGTATGTGACATAAAATGAAAACACTGCAAATCTCTTGGCATTGAGAGAAAAGCATGGAATTTCTTCATAATAACCAGTAAGGTCATGTTATGAAATAAAAAAATAAAATGATTAGGTATTCTGCAGTTTTAGACTCTTTAATGATATTTGGAGACAAAAACTCTTTTGTTAAATGTAGGATTGTCACCCAGGGGTTCTATGTTATTACAGCAATGTTTAGTTCGAATACCAACTGTATATTGTTTTAAAATTTTGTATAATTTACAGTAAAATCATTTAAACATATTTTTGTGAAATGTTTGTGTGCTTGTAATAGCCTACATTTAAATGCCACATTGTTTTATATTTTATTTGCTGAAGTTACGAATACAGTTTAACTTTTAACATTTTAAATAAAGATCACTTTTTACAACCATATGTGACTGAGCCAATAGAATCCAACATGCTTAGTCTCCCCATGCAAAGTCATAAAATGTGTAATTACATATTGGGTCAAAATGTCAAGACATTAACATAAAATAATGAAAAGAGACTACAGTTTTAGTCAGGACCTGTCTGAAGGGAATTCTAGCGGGGTTTTTTTTGTTGCTGTGGTGTTAAAGCCATGGAAGGGAAAATTACCAAAAGGAGCCAGTGTATTTAAAAATAAATGAACTCCTGTAGAGCCATGAATGTTTAAACTGTCTTCAAGCCAAAGCACTGAAGAATAAGGGCACTTTTACACACATAGATGAACGGTTACTCTGGTCATGGACAAATTTGGGTCAAATAATCACAATCTTCAAGAATTTGGGAGGTCTTGGGATCATCTTCCTCCAAGTAATTTTTAAACATCCTGCATTTCTTTTTAAGATCAATGTTGAAGAATATTAGCATGCTCTTAAAACCATCAGATGTCATAGCATGCACCCATAAATGGTTTAAATGACTAAATCTCACTCAATCAAGATCGTCACCCTGGAGATGAACCATTTCACATGGCACAATTATTTGCTATATGTACCTCTATTATCACATCCATGGACTATAATGTGTGTACAAGGGTGACAGACCACAGCAGTTTAGGAGTAAGTGTTTTCAGCAGGTTTTGTACTAGTTTGTCTTATTGTGATTTTAATTGGCCTTTCCACAGTCCCTCTTACAGTTTCAGCCAGGGCCGGACTCGGACACAAATTCAGGCCGGGAAATTCCACACTCATCCAGACCACAATCCACAAATAGAAACCACAAATCCTATTTTTTATTAAATGTAGAATGCTTTGTAATTCTGCTTAATTAAAGGCAGTGTAGATCATTTGGAAAACGCTAACATTTGCCTGCTAGCAGTACAATCATACGATCCCTCCCTCTTGCGAATCACCATCCAAAGCCACGCCTCCTCCAAAACACATGAGCGCGCGCACAGACGAGAGGCTGTTGGATCGGATAAAGTAAAGTCATGTCACATTCACCGGTGAGAAAACATATAAGTACAAAGTGAATTACATTACTACAATAACAAACATCTCCAGGTACCTGCTCTCTGTCCACCATTGTCCCGCTGTCCCACCTACACATCGCACATGGGATGCAAAATATGGTGACTGAAAATATACACATGATGTATCATTGCCCTCGAACCGAGGACAGTAATTGGTCCAACGTTTTTTGACCCTACGCCTTTCACAGACGATATATATTTATAAAAATACCAATGTTTCACTTTACTTATTGATTGCTATCAGGATATTAAGAGACTTCCAACAAGCATGACAAAAAACGTTTCTGGACAGGATTGCCTACTCTTCCTTTAAGATGATTTATGAGCAAAATAATTACATTTTGGCTTGAGAAAGTTTTAAGAAAACAAATATTAAAATGTATCATGTGGCCAAACCACAAAAATACGTTTAAATGATTTATACTACAAGTCTATCGTCTATCTTAAACTGAAAATTAATTCTATCTTTAGGTTTTATAATAAAACAACAAATACAACTGATATGCTTAAATTGTATGTGTGACGTGAAACAATTGCATCATGCTGTCAATAATCTCCTGCACTGCTTTAAGACTGTTTTCCCTTTAATGCTATTGACGTTAGAAAGGTGAATGTCACTTTGTTGACGGTCCCTAAATTCACAAATATTGAATGCCCAACGTCAAGCCAACTTTATGTCAGTCTTTTATGGCGTGCTTTTACTGACAAATGTCCCGGGCATAAGCAGCACTCATCTGAGGGCGCGCGTCCAGTTTTGAGCGAGAGCAAAAGGAATCGCGTGCGAGCGGAGAGTTTTGCGCTCGCCCATCAATGACGTAGTTTCGCGCTACAATAACGCGCTCTCGTCATTTGTCTGTAAAAAATATCAGTTCATCTTTGTAAGTTGCTTTTTAGTTTAAGTTACTGTTTTGTCAAATCAAATTGAAAGATTGTAAATTATATTTAGTTGACAAGGCATACAATAAAAAAGTACAGTGTACCAACTGAGCTGCAGGAAAACTCATATAATGCTCTTTATAGAACATTTTCTTTATAGTTATTTTTCTATGGTGGATGGTTAAAACATTTGTGGTTCTGATTATGCTGAGTGTATATGACAGCTGCCCATCTGTGATGCATCTGTCCTGTCCTGCTCAAGCCTCTGCTCTTCATGAACACGCACAACCATACAGAAGAAAAACAGACTGACAAACATATTCACATTCTATGCAAACATATGCGAGGCAAGAGGGAGAATTGCATGTTAGTTGTGAAGTACGCTACACTTTGCAGATGCTTTTATACATAGTGTTGCTTTACTCATCTTTATGTGGAATTTTTAAAGAAAAATCATTATACATTAAAAATCACAATAATTACCGATTTGTCGTTAAATTACCTAATCAACCACAAAAATCATTATGCTCCCGTATTAACCTATAAATAAATGTTTCTCTTCAAGAATAACTTATTCTTCTTTCATGTTACATCATTTGGCGTGCCAGAGAACCGATTTGATGAATCTCGATTCAATTAAATTTTATTTATATAGCGCTTTTCCCAATGTGCATTGTTCCAAAGCAGTTTTACAGGAGAAAATACGAAAAATAGAAAAACACAAAAGGTAAAACACAGAATAAATTTGGTGGATTTAGTTATTCTAGGTGTTATCAAAAGTCTGGAGTTTGAGATCTTAGAGAGCGGGATGGGTTGTAATGTGAAAGAAGCTCTGTTATGTAGGTAGGGGCTAAACAGTTTAAGTTAAGTCATTAAAATAACTTTAAAGTCAATACGATACTTAAGCGGGCATAACACACAGGGTTTCTGCCATCTCATATTAATCTTGAATACCTATAGTATTGATTACTTCGCATTTTTCGAAGAGTATTTAGTTTGATCACATTTATAAAAGATAGATA